>CM051636.1:15375000-15998759 GCA_028020825.1 Podargus strigoides
TTGGGCCTCTCTTACGGAATGCCACCCAGGAACATGCAACACTCAGTAAAATTAGTGTGATTTTTATGCAAATTTGTATGTCTGAAACAGACTGACAGCAGATCATAGAATCCCAGAATGGTTTGGGTTGGAAGGGACCTCAAAGCTCATCCCATCCCACCCCCTGCCATGGCAGGGACACCTCCCACCAGCCCAGGGTGCTCCCAGCCCCATCCAACCTGGCCTGGAACACTGCCAGGGAGGGGGCAGCCACAGCTTCCCTGGGCACCCTGGGCCAGGGTCTCACCACCTCACAGCCAAGAATTCCTGCCTAAGATCTCATCTCAATCTCCCCTCTGCCAGTTTAAAGCCATCACCCCTCATCCTGTCACTCCATGGCCCTTGTCAAAAGTCCCTCCCCAGCTTTCCTGTCCCCCCCAGGCACTGGAAGGTGCTCTAAGGTCTCCCTGGAACCTTCTCCAAGCTGAACAACCCCAACTCCCTCAGCCTGTCCCCAGAGCAGAGGTACTTCATTCATCCCTCTGATCACCTTCATGGCCTTCCCTGGACCCCCTCCAACAGCTCCATGTCCTTCTTCGGCTGGGGGCCCCAGAACTGGCCTCTGTTCTCCAGGCGAGGTCTCAGCAGAGCAGAGGGGGAGCATCACTTCCTTCCCGAAGCACAGCAGCCAGTTTCCCCTCCGTTCCTTCAGGATCTGCTCTGGTCCCAGCCATCCCCACAAAGCATTCCCTCACCCCTCGCCTGCGCAGCTATTCCTGGCTGGGAAACCCATCCTGACAGAGAACAGGCTCAGTCAAACCAAACTCGGAGGGATTCACAAATCTGCTGGGGAGCCAAGGAGCTGTGAGGATGGAGCAAAGGTTTGTTTGGTTCAATACAAGAGCGGGGAGGCAGGGCAGGAGGCAGAGAACAGGGAAAAACAAATGTTTGAGATTGGGTGTAGATATAGCAGCGTTATTTGCTGACCGAGGCTCACAGAGCCAGGGCAGACTGGGAGGCTCCTGGACACGCTTCTTTATTCCTTTCCTGGGGGAGAGGAGGAGAGGACACCACAGACATTCAGCCCTGCCCCAGCTGCTGTTGCCTGAGGCATCACCCAGCCTCCCTGCCTCAGTTTCCCCACTGCGACCCATCCGACCCCCAGCCCTGGGGAAGGTTCCTGTCTCTAACACCTCACTGCCAAGCTGTAAGGTCCCCAAGCACAGGAGACATCACCCAATTCCCCTCCCAGCTGACAAGCTGCAGGGGAGGGAGGAGCCCAGCAGCAGGTTGGTGTCCATCCCCTCACCCTCCTCCCTGGGTTTCACACGCCGGGCTGACCAGCAGCTACTCCATCTTTCCTTGCTTAGGAGAACTAGCACAGTGTGCAGGGCAGTAGAAGAGCTCTGTCCAAACACATTTATTGTGTCCCCTTCTCCTCCTTACAGTCCCAGTCACTAGCTGGTCCAGGCTCGGGTGTATTCCTGTCCTGCAAAGGGCACGAGGGAGCCACATCATTCCCCCTGGACACACACTGAGCAGTTTTAACACATCTTGATTATTTTATGAGCTCACCGAATACCCAACCCCCTCCTTTGGCCCAGGCTATAGGACCCAAGTTAAACCTCAGCCACTGGACATATAAATATGAATAAGCCTGCCCTGCCCACAAGATGGAAAAAGCCATAACTCCCCATTTCTGACCCTGAGTTACTGAAATGAGACAAGTCACTCTTGGATCAGCTGCTGCTTTACCCTAGAAGAAAGTTAAGCACATTTCCAAAGCCTGGCTTACAACGTGGACTGCAAACACTGCAAAGGCAGAAAGGTTGATGCAGCTCCACCCCCAACAGCTGCTCTCCCACTCCTGCCTAAGGAAAAGATTTAATTTCTGGGGCTAGGACAGCAATATTTGTGGAAGACAACGGACTGGAGATGTGGCTAACCATCACTGTGGATTTAAAATGCAGACACTTTGGACACTGGCTGTGTTTTCAAGATGGGACCCTTAATCCTTGGTTGGAAATCAATCAGTCCTTGGTCCAGTACAAACAATAAAGCTGAGGCTAACATGATTCACTGAGAATGGACAACAGAGGAACACAGAGCTAATTTTAGCAATCTGGTGCTAGCAAACTCAGGTTCTAGGCTCTTTACATTATTCAAGGATATATTTCCTATTTTCCACCCACATTTCAAAATAAAACAGAACGGCTCCGCATACAAACAAGCAAACTCTGCTCAAGAGCTAGAAAAGCCTTCAGACACATGCTTAGAAGCAAGGAGGGGGTTTCTGACCCCAAGGACACCAGGAACACACATTTTCAGCCACACAGGTTTTCCTGCATAGGAGTATATATTTCCATCTTCATAAGAAAAAACCCTCAGAAGTTGCTCAAGATCTGGGACTAGAAATCAGCAGAACTTCCCAAAAGTGACTTTCCAGGGAGGGAATATCCTACATGTTGCTGTACAAAGCAGTTTGTGTGCACAGCACCCACGGGACAACCTCCCAAACCACCCTCGTGCCCAGACATCCCCACGGGCAGTGCTGTCCCCAGCCAGACACAGACCAGGGACCCTGGGGAGGCTGCTCAGTGCCACCACACCAGGCTCTGGGTTCAGGGGAGGATGCAAAGGGATTAAAACCACCCTGCTGCCATTTAAAACCACCTGCCAGTCCCCCCTGGCACCTGGAGGTGGAAGGCAGGAGGGGCCCAGAGAGAAGCAGCAGGACAAGGGGGTAAGGGAAGGACCACTGCTGGTTGGGTGGGTGAAGGATCAGCAGATGCTGAGAGGGGGAGACACTAACACCTGGGGGGAAAGCATTTGCTCAAGGATAAAGCTTTGAGCCTCCTGCTATCGGGGTACAGCTCTGCCCCAGCCTGGAGGAGTTCCCCATCACCTCCTACCTCAGTTGCTCTCCAGCAATCATCACCTCTGCCCTGTAGTGCTGCTCTGTGGCTTTCTTCTTCAGGCTGTGGCTCAGGCTCTCCATGCCGGGCTGGAGGGGGGTGGCGGTGGCAGGATGCTCCCGAGGGCCCCACGCAGCCCGTGGGATGTGGGTCGCAGCGATGCTGGCCCCAGCACGGTCCCCAGCCCAGCTGGCAGGGTGCAGGGAAGCAGCCTGGAGCTGCTGGCTCCAGCTCCCCGCCTCTCCTTCCCTCCCTGCGGGCTCTGGAGGAGGAGCCTGCTGCAAGGGCACCCCGGCTTTGCTGGTGGCACCCGCTCGCACCCAGCCAGGCTCCGGCCGCGGGCTGGGACAGCGCCAGCTCCACTTCCAGCAGGTTGGGGACAGTGTCCGCTCTGCTGGCACTGTGGAGGTGACTCCAGCAGGCTCCAGGCACACACAGGCTGTAGGGTGAGTGGTGTCATTAGCAATAAGGTGGCCAAAGCACCTCCTTCCTTATGCTGTAACTCCCCTGCGAAGGGTTCAGGATGTGGCACAGGCCATGTGGCTTGTTCTCATCCCCTTCCCTGGGGGAATTTCCTCCTCTCCCCAGGGTGGGCTGCACACAACACTGGCTGAGAAGTGGTCTCAGAGCAGCTTGAGCCCTTCCTCATTGCAGCAGCCATCAGAGGTTGGATGGAGAGGCACAGGCTGTGATCAGCGAGAGCTGGCACTGATGAGCCTGGGACTCTGCTGGTGCCAGGCTCTGTGCCTGTATGGTGCTGCTAGCTCCAGCCTTGAAAATCCACCTCCAGGCACTGGTACCTGCCACAGCCACCACCAGTCATTTCCAGTATCTGAGATATTTTCTGCAAGCCAGAGCTGAGCTAAAAGCCAGTGTGTTCAGCAAAGAAACAGGAGGAGGAACTGGGATGTGGAGATGGTTAATTACATCCATCACTACCAGGGGATGCATGTGCAATTGTATTTCCATTCATTACAGCAGGAGTGGAAAACAGTGACTGGCAAAGAGGATCAAACCTCAGAAACACAAAAGAGGGGGAAGCCTACCAAAAGAGAACGTGGGAAAGATAGGGGTGAGGGAAGGGAAGGGAATTGTATCAGCTGAGGAGATTCTGCTTCAATCTGCAGCACAATAAAGCAGCAGTAAACTAAACGCTGTCTTTAATTAGCTCATTGCCAGCAGCGATTCATTAGCCAGCAGCCAGCCAGTGTCCCCACAGCACAGCAGACCCTTCCAGGCTCCATCCCCACACCACCTCACCAGAGGTGACAGGGGGCGTAGGACACAGGGGCCAGGCCCGAGGTCTGAACTCAAAGGCAGACCTGTGTGCCACGAAGGGCAGCGAGCTCGGCGTCCGAAACCACTGCCCGCTGCCTGTGGCTGGAGGGGGACATGTGGCCAGGGGGAGCAGCCTTCACAGAGCCCCTGCCACCCCAGCTCAGCCAGCCCTGCGCGCTCTGTGCCTCCAGGCTCTTCCTCACCTCTCGTGACCTCTCTCCCCAAAGCAAACCACTGAGAAGCCTTTGGCAGCAAGTCCTACGTCGTGAGATTTTTAGATGGGGAGAGCTGGGCTCCTGGGTTCCTCAGAGGTGGATGCTGAAACGTTTCAGAGGGGAAAACAGATGCCTTGCAAGCTCTTCAGAGCCCAGGCTGTGGTGCAGAGCCTGGTGACACCGGCTGTCGGTACAGTCACTGACAAACAGTATGGGATGTTCATACCACCCCAGGGGGACCCAGCCCTTGTGCATGCTGTTCCATGGGTGCCAAGGCACATCCTCACACGGGCTGAGTACACCACGCAGTTTGTTCCTCAGGGTGCAGTTTGCAGAATCACTTTGCCAGGAGCTGTAGGTGCCATTGATCCCCTGTCTGCAGCCACCTTCTCCCTGCTTGGACAGCTGTGAACTTGGCTGACTTCCTCTGATACCCTCTGGGGTTTATGCCCCATCACACCAGGTTTTCACCGACTGGCACAGGTTGTTCCAGTGTCTGCATCCTTTGTTCCACAGTGTCTGCATCCTTTGTTGACCCGGGCACAAGCCCAGGGCTTCCCACAGAGGGCACCACTGGATGGGACAGGCACCTGACACCACAGGAGATGTCAGCACTCCTGCACAAGCATTCAGGGTGTGCACTGCCCATCTCCAGACAGCCAAGCACAAAGAATATTCAGAGCAGAAAGAGAGAAGGCAGAAGGTGATGTTTCTGCACAGGGACAGACAGGGGATAAGGAAGAAGGAACAGGTGACACAGGGTAAAGGCACTCCTGCAGCTGGAGACACGCTGGTCTTCCTCTGGCCAGCACCACCACTGTCTCCCTGCTGATAAAGGAGCAGCAGAGGTGCAGCTAGTGGGGCTGGAGAAATCTCAGTCTCACGCTGCCATCCAAGTCAGACAGCTATGCAGGGAGCAGCAGCAACGGGCTGCACCAACAAGGCTCCTTCTATCCGGGCTCTCCTGGAGCACACTCTCTCCTGTGTCCTGCTGATCACGCCACGCCATGAGCGCAGGAAAACAGGCTCCCCTTGTGCACACACAGCAGCCTCAGCCAGCAGCTCTTGGGCTGTCTCCTGGAGCCTGCCCCGACATCAGTGGTGTTGGGGTGTCTGTTCCAGGCCCAGCAAAAAGCCCTTTAAGGAGCTCCTGGCTCATCCCTGCCCAGAGCTGCAGCATCCTGACATGAATCCACGCCATGAGAGCTCATCCCATTGCTCCCTCTGTCACAGCACAGGCACCACACACACCAGGGCACTGTGCTCATCCTCAAAGCCGGGGTCCAGCTCCCATCCATCACTGCCCAGACCACCACAGACCCCATGCTTCCTCCTGGCCAGTTTGGAGTTGGCCAAACAGCAGCACCTGTAGACAGCAGCTTTCCCACACCCACTGGATGGGCAAGGCTGGTTTTGATGGTAGAAACCATAGGACAGAGCTAAAAGCAGAAGGATTTAAGGTTAATGCCACCTCATTACCAACGTAAGGGGTTGAGAGGATTCGCAGCAGAGATTCAGATTTTTCCTGCTCCAAGCTGGTGCGACGCCATCAGTCTGCTGCTGGCAATCAGCCTCTCGCCCCACACACCGATTGATTCAGTTTAGCAAAAACTAAGAGTTCACAGCCAACATCAACACAATAAAATCCCTGATTTCGCAGGGCCTGAGTTTCCTCTGGGCCAAAAAGACCTCCCCACGCCAGCTGCCTTTGCCAGAGCCCATTTTCCCAGAGGGTGGCTCCTTGTCCCCAGCAAGGTGTGCTCACCTGGGCTGGAGCCCTGCCAAGCTGGGGCCGGGCAGCTCAGAGCACAGCATTGTTTGGGAGCCAGACTCTTCAGAAAAGAAGTTTCTATTTGGCTGGAAAGCTCACAATCCACCCCTGAGGCTATTTGCTGCTTAACTCCTTGATGTCAGTGCCACAAACAAACTCTGGAGGCCACTTCACAGCAGATACCTCTGTAGAAAACCAGTGGAAACAGCAGATCAGCAATGCTGGGACATCTTGTATGGAGATCTCCCATCCAACAGCATCCAGGAGAACGGTGTCGTAGCCATTACAACCAGCCTTGAGATTGCTGTGCACCAGGGAAGTGTGTTGCACTGTGGAGACTCCTTCATTTCTGTGTTGGGAGCTGATAATGAGACTGGACAGCAGGATCCTTCGAGTCCAAGAAGTTTGGGAAGATTTATTACCTTCTCCTGGCAGAAAACAAGCACGTTATTCAGCAATTTCTCATTAGCCAGTTATAAATCTAAGCTGGAGCTCTCATGTCATTGCGTGACCTTCGTGCTGTTCCAGACAATAAATTTGGATGTTAGAGCAATATATATTGCTTCTTCCCACAGAAAAAGACTGCTAACCCCAAGGAATCAAATTTAAGTCAAAATAATCTGGCTGGCTTCAAAGTGGAAAATATGGGGGTCTTTGTTTCCCTTAAAATTTTAAATAATTACAGCTCAGCCACTGTTCCCCAAAGCTACAAGGAACAGAACTCCAGCTTGCAACAAACCAACCAACAGGATAAAACCCCCAAACCCTGAAAAATTAAATTGTATTGCTTCAGGACCTGTAGCTTTAATGAGAACACCCCCAAGCACTTACCTTCATAATGAACTAATAAGTTTTCATTCAAAAGGAAAACAAAGAACAACAAAAAAACCTCACTTATGCAACAAGACACGGAACCTGCATCACCTCCACTTCCCCGTTCCTCACCAGCAATTAGAACACCAAAAACTTTCAGCAGCCCTTCACTTCCAGCCTCCCATACCAGTGCTGGGTGAGACTCCGAGGCAGCCCAGAGGAGTTTAATTCCCTCCCTTCACCCTAAGGGTGAGGCTCTTCCACCTGTTTTGAAGATCAAGGCTATTCCTAATTCAAATAGACCTTAAATTAGCATTTCGAGTTAGTCTATGAAACTTCAATGAAATGTAAAGATGAAGCTTTGGTTTTGGCTCTGTTGTCAGTGCTGGCAGCTTCCTCCCTCACTGCTGGCAGTGAAGAACACATGACACCAGGTCAGCTCCTCTCCTCCAACGAGACAATTTCATCCTCCCATTGTAATGATACTTTCCTAATTTCTTAATTACAAAGCATTTCCAGTGTACTCTGTGATGCTACTAACCACTGTAAGGACTAACTTCCCCCTCTCAGAAGGGCTCACTGTGGCACACGGGTTTAAAGTTAACGGAAGGACCCTGACAAAGGGCTGAACACCACTCTGCTCCAGATCTCTTGGCTTTATTATAATGCTCTTTAAAAGATGACACTGCAGTTCAAGTCTGGTACCACTCCACAGAACAAAGAGTAGTGTTCACTGAAATTGCCATTCCTGTGAACTTCACATTAAAAAAACCCCCCACATCAGGAAAATTAAAGATACAGTACTCCATACTGACCAAGTTTCTGCTGGCACGAAAATGAGAGAGCTCTACAACTAGAGGCTGCAAAGCCATTACAGTCAAACTCTAATAATGGATATTGAAATGATTCTTGGTTTCTGTTTAAATCACTGATCACAGAATCATAGAATCATCTCTGAAGTCTTTCTTGACAGAATTACTGAAATTTAATATTGCCAAAGTCAGGTGAGAACTGAAACACCCTGCTGTTCTCCCAGAGGACCACTGTATCTTTAAAGGTGTCCTGGATTAAACAACAAAGGTTTTACCTACACTCGTTAAATTATTGCACAGATCATTACACTGATAAATACATTATGAACCCACAGAATGTCACACAGTCTGACCTGGGAAATAAAAGCAGCACTGCTATCCTTGAGGTCTCAGCTATGAGGGAGAGCTGGCCAAGCACTTCTTGAAGTGGTGTAATTATTAACAGGCTTCCAAACACAAATGAAACATTTCAAAACAACCCTAACTCCTAGGATTAGGTTCCTGGTTCAGGAATATTCTTCAAGACTTTCACTCTTTTGCCAGTGGCACTTAGTTTGAATATCTTGAAGTTTTTCTTATTTCAGACTACCTGTAGGAATCCAGCTGCTCTGTATTTTCCATGGTTGAAGCCATACAAAGGAATAAACCAGTTTGAAACAGCAGGAAATTGAAACCAAAACCATTGCACTGTCCAATTGTTGCAGCAGTCGTTTCACCTTCTGTGCTCTCTCCTGGCAATTTGCTTGTACGACTTAAAATTGGTACTGTGTGATGTGGGATGAAAAGTGGAGCCTACTTCATCCACCAAGGTGAAGCATACACTAAAGCCTCCCCAGTCCATGAGCTCGCTCCAATTCATGGCTCTGCCTTCACTGACACAGGTGGCCTCAGCTCCTGCAGGCTGCACTCAATGCCTCCGCTTACAGCGCTCTTCAAGAAGAGAGGATTTTGATAGAGGAGGGATTAAAAGAAGTCGAATTCATAAACACTCACTCCACACATGCAACTCGACTGCATGCGTTCCACCAACCTGCAGGAACTTCCCAGCCATCTACTCTAAAAAATACATAAAACCCAATAAAACTGAGGCTTTGCCAAAGAAAATGACCTCATCTCATCCTCTCCCGTGGAAGACATGGTAAAGCATTCAGATTCAGACAAGTCTTAAAAAAAAAAAAAAAAGTGATTTGCCTGGCAAACTGAGAGCAGCTGGCATGCTAGTTTTGTGGCTGTGGTCACACTTTTTGCCATTCTATTGGTTTTTAGTGTCTTCCATTAACATCTTCCTGGGACTGTAACACCCTTCTGCTGCCTCTCGACAGCACTGCAGAGAGAGATGGCAGCTGTTCTGTCACCACCTCCTCAACCAGAAGAAAAATCATTACCCAAAGCTTCTGCCTGAGTAGGGCTCTGGCTGTTTAATTTAGAATATAAAGTTTCAAGAGATACAAAAATAAAACCAGAAGAACAAAACAAATGGCTCATGCTAATTGTAGCTGCGAGTGATACATAAATAAACCAGTTTTCTCCTAGCAAACCACACAGCGTACACATCACAATACTGCAGAGAGAAGGGACTGAAATAAAGCTTAGCCTGCTACGAGCTATTTCAGGAGGTTTATGAAAGAGAAACTGGAATAAATTTGTACACAGGAAGCTGAATCAGCTTCACATCACTCCAGACAGACAGTGCGACCCACGGGAGGCGCTTCGCCGCCACCGCTACTGCGACACTTGACAACGACCAACCGCCGGTCGGGGAGCGGGCAGTGCCACGTCACACACACCACAGCACCGCCCCACAGCACATGCATGCCAGTTGCACACTGGGCAGCAGACAAATGACAAGTAGGCAACAGAGGTGTATGCATCGAAATACAACGTTACGTTCCACATGCAGTTAAGCTATGACAAAGGTCTGTCGGGAGCTGGAGAAAAAGCAGAACAAAACCCTTGTTGGGCAGTGAGGCTGTAAACGTCTGCCAAAGGGACCACAAGCAGTGCTGTAAACAGAGCTCTCGTGCCTCCAGCACTTCCCAAGGGTCAGTGGATGGCTCAGGTCCTCAGCAGCCCTGGCTCCTGCTGCACGAGCTTCAGAGACCACGCCGTCAGAAGAAGTGAGGGGGGGGAGAGAAAAAAAAAAAAGAGACCCCAACTCTTGCAGGACAGGTCTAGAGAAGACTAGAAAAATATTTTGTTCACCATCTGAAAGATCCTACTAATAGAAATACAGAATCAGGCTATAAATAGAGCTACTTCTACTTAGACATAAGCCTTTAAAATCTGCTACTTTTGATGCAATTCATGATTTTCCTTCCTTTTTAACATCTTGATAAGCTCAAAAACCTCCAAGAGAAAGAAATGAAGCATTAAGGTAAATTTAAAAACTTAGGTTGGTTGGTTGCTTGAACAAATCAACTAATTTTAAAAAGAACAAGGCTTTTTAGGTATGTATTAACATTTACAGGGTCCACAGTAATGACCTCCATGCTGGCAGTAAAGCAGACTACGTAACAACATCATGAAGTATTCAAGTGAGCTGAGCTGACTGTTTTGGGGCTGAGTGTACACTTCCAATGCACCCCCCAAAATAAAATGGGATACACTGGACACCTTTGTCCTTGAAGTCTCAATTCTTCTGTAGAAGTTACGGTTTGTGTCATGCAAAGCAATTTGTTGGGTCAAAACTGAGACATAACTGAATCTTCCATTCCTTAATGCTGACAAGGAGTTTGTAGAGTTTTGGAAATAGTGTTGCTTTAACAAGATCCAGGAAGAAAATGACGAGAAACACATGATAGAAACAGATACAGTTTGACATATTAAAGATTAATTTGGAAAACATCTGCTTAATTTAAATCTTACTATTAAATCCAGACATCTCGTCTTGAAAGGGGCTTGCTGCCAGCCTCTCCTCAATGTTCTCATATTTTCCACCCATTTTTTTTCTCCTTAATGGAATCTTTTTTATATACATGTTTTGCTGGCAAACAGATGTCCAAAAGGCCATAAGCAGCAGGGAGATTTCATTTTTATCAGAACAGATAAAATAGATGGGTAGAAAGAAGACAGAGAAAAAACAGACTATATAAAATACACTGGGGGGAGGGGGGAGGTAAGGAAGGGGAACAACACAGCTCTGCATTTTGTCTGTGTAGGAGAACTGCACTGTGCAAACTCTTAACCAAGGGCAAGTAGAGCCACTCGGGATATCCCTTGATAGCTCAGGCCAAAACTATGAGTTTACACAAATAATTATCTAGCTCTAGATTCCTTAAAAATTCCAAGGGGAGAAAGTAAGTTTTAAAAGACTAAAAAAAAAAAAAAAATCTTCAATAGAGACTAAAACCAAAGCTCCAATAAAAAGTATCTTAGAGACCACCACGGTCAGAGCAATCCATAAGGCATTTGAACTTGATTTACTCAGCTGCAGTTTGCTCACTTAATGGCTCTCTTTTCAAGACACACCCTGTCCTTTGTTTGCATTAAACACCTCAGGTCATCTCAAATCACGTGAGGACTGGATGAATATCTATCAACCTACACATGCAAGGCTGTGCCATGGAAGTGAGCTTGCACCCATTTTTCCTTTGCACATTTGTGTTAAGAAACTCACTGTGCCCAGCTTCAGTAGTGCAAGGAGAACATATTTATCACTATCCTTAAAAAAAGGGAGCGACACCTTTAGGTAATAAAAGATTCAGATGCTACTTTTTTTCCTCTTTTCCTAAACCAGGATAGAAGAAAGGAGAATGACTGGGAAGCACAAAAGTAACAGATCAGTAAGGTCAACCAAGGTACTCCAGTTGTGTGTAAAACTGTCTCCCCTCCATCAGCCAGCATAGCCTCCCCTTCCTAGCTGTGCAAAACAAGGTTAACAGAGTTCTACCAGTTCTGGTTATCCCACCCATCATCAGCTGAAGACGCCTTTTTTGCTGCCTTAGGAGGTTTTTTGGTCTTGCTCTCCCCTCCTGCGTTTTCCCAGTTGGTCTCCCAGTTTTCCCAGCTGTCGCTGTTACTGTTCTTGTTGTTGGAGACTGTTCCTGAGCCCCACACGTCCCAGCTATCAGAGCTCTTCTTCTCTGTGGAATTGTCCACATAGGTCCAGCTCTCACTGCTTGGAGATTTATGAGCTTTTGGTGGATCCGAGTTGCCGAAGGTCTCCCAGAAGCTTTGATCTACAGCATTGTTCTGGTAGCCCTCCCCTCCACTGTTCTGGTAGCTGTCTCCCTCAGCTCGTCTTTTATAGGGGAAAAAAGAAAGGAAGGCAGAAATAAATTAGTTATGGCAAGTATAACAATAAGTGACCACAAACGAGGAAAACTAACGCTACTGCCCTTTGCTTAAACAAAAACTAAGGATGAAAGCAGAAGAACTAAATATATTGCTCCCAACGGCATAAGCTTAATTCACAGATTTTTGTTAACAGCCTGAAGTACTTCTTAGTACTGGGGGTGGGGGGCAGACATGCATTTGGAAAAAGTCTAAACCCAAGGTGCCATGCACTATTTTGTTCAGTTTAACAACTGCCACGAGCAAAGAGTTAGATTGAATTCCTCCCATATTACATACAGGTGGACTACTACTGAAGACAGAATAATTTCTTCACACTTAAAAATTACCTGCTACTACTATACTGCAGAGGACATACGAGAGATAAAATTATGTGTTTAGAGAGACCCAGAAAATGACAACAAAACAATACCTTTCAGACTGATCATCTGGTTTGCCAGAGAAAAAAGTGGTGACGTCTCGCCATCCCTTGCTCCCAGCTCCCTGAACCTAGAGGGAAAAAGACACTTCATTCGTCTAGACTGAAGCAACACCTCTTCCAAATCAAACAGCAAAAGCCACAACACATTCCTCCACTTGTTCAGATAGAGAGATTCCATCAGAAAATGTCACTCACAACTTATTAGTGTTTGTGTGGTTGATGTAAAGAACATACATTTGACAGCAGCATGCTGCTGGAAGGTGTGAAAAGCAATTCAAGTTCAGCTTTTCCACCCATCGTTGTGAATAACAACTTTTGAACTCTCTGCTAGGCTTCCTTGACAAAAATGCTGGAAATACTCCTTACACAAAATTAAACTTAATGACAGCACTCATGCTTTGATGTTATGATTCATGTAAGTAGCATTTATAATTTCTACTGTTCTACAAAGCTACTTTCACCTTGTTTCAGCAGTATTATCTCACTGCCCACATAAAACAGGCCAGAAATTGAGCTCTAGAATAAACATGACTGCTAGAAGAATCCATTGGGGGTTATTACAACGGACTGGCGTTGGATTGGAAACACAAATTCTGAAGTGACACCCATGGAAGTCACTAGTTTAAGTCAGATACGGAAGATGAATCCCAGAATTCAGACTTAAAGTTGCCAGGCTCTAAACAGTTAATATCACTTATTTTATTCAAGTATTCCCAACATTTAAAGTCACTAAGCTGGTACATGATAGAGCTTCCAGTGCTGACTTCCCCAGTGCTAGAGTGACAGACCCTCCGAGGTAACACCATACAAGTTATCAAAAGGGGTAGAAGATCGTGCAGGACTTCTGTAGTTAGCAGTTGTAGAGAGCACTTACCACATGACCAAGCAATGATAGCAAAAGACAAAGAAAAAAGGTACAGAACATTAGCAAGTTTAACTGTAGAAATGTAATGCAAGCTGTCTCCATATTCTCTGTTCTTTTTGTGTTTGGGACACTGTCTCAGAAATCTACACCATGCCCTCAGTGAAACTGCTATGAGGACTACAACATACCTACAAGAGCTTTTTAACACCCCAGCAGAAGGTCTGCATACTGAAAATGACACTTGCAAAATGTCTGTGTGCAATACAAGCAGAGACTAAGGCTGCACTGGGGCTTTGTTCCACTCCAAACTTTTCACAAGAATATGGAGACTGGCTTACTGTTTGGCCTCCTTAAAGGCAAGCAGGCCACTTCATACCTTGCTGGCCAACTGTGATACCCCCACGGTGACCTCCTCAAATATTTTCCCCTCTTTCACCTACATGAATCAAAGTATTGGTAATAAGTCATAAAACAAAGTATTACTGAAACCTTAAGTCACATTTACTTGTGCTTAACAGCTAAAAAGAGTGTTAAAAAAAAACACAACAAACTGAAAGTGAATCAAAACATACTTAAGTCAAAGCTAATGAAGTTAAGATAATGACATATAATGACCATTGATCTCTAATGGACTGAACCTCAGTCCTACAAAGTTTGTGGGAATTTTCTACTGATATAAACACAGTCTGAGGAAGGTATCACCACACTAATGCTGAGCATACAAACATCAACACAAAAAAACCCTGCAAACATGACATTTTATAAATATATTTTACTATACAGAAAGATTAAGTTTGGAGAGATTAAAAACTTATCTGATCCATTTTATTCTCTATCTTTTATTTAAATATTTATAGGCTTAGAATTTTGGTCAACCAGAATCCAATTGGTGCCTTTCACCAATTAATAAACAGCAGCTGGTCCAAAGCAAATGACTTTATATAATCATACACGTGCCAGGCAGTGATCACTCAACACTTACTTCTGAAAGTAACTCTTTACAACTAACAACATCCTAAGGGAAATAGACTTTTTTTTTTAATACAGAATGCAACATTCCTCATTAAACTGTCCTACAAAATAAAAATCAGCTCAAGGAAATGACCACACTTTGCATATGAATGCATATAACACTTGGTTTTAACTGACTCCCAGGATATTCTGAATGAACACCAAATAAAGGCTGCAAAAACATGTTACTTCTATTGATAAACTGTCCCCATTCATCTTAAACATATACTTTGCCCCAAATTCTACTGCCCCTGATGAGGCAGCAGATGAACTACAGTGGCTCAAAGATGCTCAGCTGAACTCAAACAATGCTGGCAGGCAGTTGAGTAAAACACTATGAACTTAACACTCAGAGATACTTCTAATAGTTATTTTTTTTTTACTAAGTGGGTTTTATATCCATTTATGGTGCATTTTCATCTTGTCCCATCTTCCATTATGGAAAGTATGAAATCTATAAAACAGTATCTAATGGGGAAGAATGTAACAGAGTCTTGTGGACACTGGTGGAGGGAAATGACCCTCATTAACCTTTCTTTGCTTTATGTCTTTGATTTTTTTGATGTTTCCCCTTGTGTATGTGCTAGTGTATGAGAAAACAGGACACACTGACAAACTGGGGAGTTGTGGCAGGAGGAAACAACCCCTCCCTAAGTCAGCATAACCATGTTCTGCAAGTAATTTACTAGTTGCAAAGTTACCTTTTCCTGTGCAGGTTTGAGAACATTTTCATTTAATGTCTGACCTAACTCTGATGCCTATTTAAAAGCAAAACAAAAACAAAGTCAGTTATACTTTCCTTTTTTTTAAAAAAAACAAAACAGAAAGCACAGCCAACATCTTCTGCAGGCTAATTTCTCAGCAGTATCTCCAAAACCAGGCAAAGCCTTAAGCTTTGATTTGTACAAGCAGAATGAGCTGAAAAGCACACATAGTACAGTGCTGCAGAAAACATTAAAAGAAAATTAATTAAAACCAAGATGCACATGGGAATAGGTTTTTGGAGATGCCCAGAGCCCAAGCAAAGTCTGACCTTGCACTGGAAGCAGAAGCAATGGTTCAGCCAGCGACAGCCTAGAAGATGGGCCCCTTGCTAGTGCCTGCAGTTGAATATTTGGAAGAACTGACCTCACCCACACTTATTTTTCCTTACTAATGGAATTACTTGTAGAATTTGATCTTTTTGGCCATTTTTTCACTACTTCTGCCTTGTACCACTGAAACAGTCATCCATTAATGACAGCCCAATTATTTCTAAGTAATACACAAGAGACAGTGCTGCGACAGCAGATTTTCTACAGCTCCAGGTTTGCAGGGAGAGAAAACAATGAACTTCTGTCCTGCTTTGACTAAAACTTCAGACATCTATTGTACAAGGATACCGTACTTCAGAGGCATCTTACAAAAATGTGAGCCCACAGTGTAAGGCAGAAAATTACTTTCACAAGATGATATTGACATGGACAGTGGGGTTTGCAAATGTTTCATTTGAAATCATTCCTTTCCCTACTACCATGCCTTTGATTGATTTAACCTTTTCTTCAGAATTGCTGTATTATACTGATTTCCTTCTGAATTAGCCCAATTAATCCAAAAGGGCCAATCCGCTTGCAAGACAAAGATTATTCCTAAACATTAGCAAAGTCTAATAAAGTTTCATTTCCTAAGGGTTGGTATCTTCTTGCTAACACTGGTTATGGTGTGAGCCTTCATTCATATACTTCCTGGGGATAAAGCACCTTGAGCACCTTTCCTCCACAGATTCCCAAGTGTCTGAAAAGCTTTTCCCTTCACCACAGCACTACTAGGATCCCCCTTTTACCCAACCACCATTATCTCCAATACTCCTCCTTACCAGCTCAAAAGTTATTTGAGAGGACAAAGGCAAAAGGTTACTCCATTTACACCTAATAAGAAACATCAATTCAAATCACATAAGGCTTGTTTCTATTGGAAGTGAGGCTAGAAAGTGTTTAAGAAAAACAAGAAAGGGGATTTTTCATCTTTGAAAAATCCTTCTGAGTCTATTAAACCTGGCAAACTGCTCACAATATATAATAAAGAGTATAATACACTAACAGTTTGGGTATGACAAATGAAATCATTGCTAGAATCAGGGAGAACTCTGTATTATCCCACTTTGTTGCTGGACCAGACATGCAAACAGAAATCCTGAAGTCACCCATGTTTATGAAGAGCATGGACAAAAGGACACAAGTTATCTGAGAGGGCAGAGCTTGGCCATCTCTATCCAACCGAACCTGTTTTAAATTGGTTTGAAGAAACACTGCTGCATGAAACACAACATTATTCTTAACAGATTTGACTTAAGGCAAAAAAAAAAAAGACAAGACAGCTCAAGAGCAAATGCACATGTTCAGCACGAACAGCGACAAGGAGTCCATGCACAAGAATATACGTGAGGGTGTTACCGGCTCTGGCTGCTGCTTGTAGCCCCAAAACTTTACCCAGACAGCAAAAGGGAAAGAGCAAGGAAGGTAGAAGCAGCTTTTAGCAAAAAATTGGCAGCATTTTTTCAGGCAAGTTAAGTAGCACGAACCTTTTCAAACTTGAACATCTACTGACAAGACAAACAGTGAGCATGCTTACTCACTGGACACCAAATATACTTTTAAACTGTATTACATCAAAAAGATGCTAAATCTGTCCTACAGAGCGAAAGATCAGATGTTTCAGGAACAAAATTTAAGCTTCAGTAACACAGCTTAGACTCCAGAGCACCACGTTGCTGTGGTCCTTGTCAGTAGATGTGATGAGCTACTACACTTCATATTGTATTTACATGTGCTAATAACACACCAAAGGAAGAAGAGTTTTCTAAAAGGGAAACTGCCAGAAGGAGTGAAAGAGAAAGACTCGTAGAACACAAAGTTCTTTTGAATTATGACAAGCAGCACATACTTAAAAGCTTTGAAGTGTCAGGTTTTGGTGCTTTAACAAGATACTTTTTGTTGCAAAACATGCACCAGTTTAGCTTGCTACCTGGAGCATTAATATCCTACTGCACACATGGGTCTGAACACCACCACCTGCAGTTTCACACCTGTTTTGAGCAATAGCATCCTATGCACCTCAAAGCATGCCAGGCTAATGCTATACATACAAGAGGAGTTATAGTTCAAAGTAAAACTCCATGTATCATACATTAAGCCCTATTTGACTCAGATTTGGCACATTAAGGACCCTACTCTTTTACACGTTTTTACATTTGAATTTAAAATTTTTCCATGCAAGGAGATCTTGCTTGTGTCAGACCTCTGTGTAATTCAGGTCTGACTGTCTCTGTTTTAACCCGAGTTTGCAAGAGGAAAGGCTTTTGTAATTGCTACTTTTTAAAACACACACAAGCAAGTCAATTCAATAACAATATCAAGCAGTTCACATTTGTAGTGTCTTATTAGCCTTTAGCAACGGAAATATGGCTTGCATCCTATTATATCACCCAGAAAATTACTTCAAGATAGACCACATTTAAGGCTCACAAAACAAAATAAGGGCATTTTAAGTCTGCAAGCATGAATTAAAGCATTTCATTTCACTGCCTCTCCAATATATCCAACAGTTATACACAGTAGAATATCACTGTTTATTCCTTGCTTAATTTGATCACTGCAGTTGATTGCAATTCCCACAGAAATAAAAGCTAAAACCTAAAAATTACTGTGCACTATGAAGGATAAATACCCTGGTCTGTTGATGATCAAGTCTAAATCAATTGGTGCAGGCAAATACATAACATTTAAAGCCAATTACAGTCAGTAAAACAGAACTAAATCTATAATCACCTTTTGACTCGCTTGAGATCCAAACCTGGTAGCCTGTGAGAAGAAGCAAATACATTTGAAGTTTAAAAATCAAAGGTTTTATTCCTAGAAACACACACATTTAGAAATGCTGCATGATCCTCTCCAAGATGAACAGACGTTTGCCAGAATTTCACAGCGAACAGGGAACATCATCACCCCTGGTATCTCAGATTGCTCAGGGAAAGCACTGGTCTTTCTCAACTTACAGAGGGGGAAGAAAGGGTCTGCAATGTAGACTAGACCTTGGTGGGGTAACGCAGATGAGTAGCAATATTTTTGTCTCTCAATGTCACTCGAAGTATTTTTCTCACGAGATAACTGTTATGCTCAGAAAAGTTTGGAAGGATACTAAGCAAAACTGAAAAAAGTTGCAATAGCACTATTTTCACAAAAATAACATTAAATCTCTTTCCACCATCATCTACTTAAAATAATAACTCTTTAATTCCTTTGGTTTCAGTCTACAGTTAATTGAATGACTGTCACCTAAGTGTGCAAATCTGCAGAACAGGCATGAAGATCATGCCTGAGTTTTTCCCAAAGCATCTCTCTGGCCACAACCTCTGCCCAACAAAGTTTTCTATTTAAACTGACCCAAAATGGTGTTGTTAGAGAGCAGTCAAAGGAAGGAAAAAAAATACAAAACCATCAGCAATTTGTAACTTGGTGTTAAATTCCTGCTGAAGAATGCAATTTGGCCTTACTTGGCATAGACTGAAATTGCTGCTTTATAAACAAAAATTATTTGTTTCTCAAAGGAGCATAAAAATGGTAGTTGAGTTCTTTCCTGATGCTTACATCCAGTGGACAAATTTACAGAAATGTCCATCCAGAAACATGAGAAATAGTTAAGGCAGAGATCTGCATTCAATGTGTATCTATTTTATATGCCACAGGCAAAGATACACCACAATTACAGTGAAATTCATTCTGTTTACTTACACCCTCTTTAGCAGCTGAGGCAATTTTGCTTGCTCCAGTCGTAAAACTGCTCCACCCCTTTAAAGAAAGTGAGAATGTCATAAGTTATGTGTGAATACTAGTAGTGAATAAGCAAGTGTGCACTATTACATGTTAATGGCTTTAAACTGGAAGAGGGGAGATTGAGATGAGATGTGAGGCAGAAATTCTTGGCTGTGAGGGTGGTGAGACACTGGCCCAGAGAAGCTGTGGCTGCCCCCTCCCTGGCAGTGTTCCAGGCCAGGTTGGATGGGGCTGGGAGCAATCTGGGCTGGTGGGAGGTGTCCCTGCCATGGCAGGGGGGTTGGGATGGGATGAGCTTTAAGGTCCCCCCAACCCAAACCATTCTGGGATTCTATGATTATGTCACTATTTGCACAAAAGGCAAAGTGATGTGCCTTCTAGTTTTGATGTTAAGCAGAGTCTCAAGGGACTCAAGACAAACCTAAACTGCAATTACATCTGAACAAGTCGGATAGTGTAGTTCGTGTGAATTCTACAGAAAATGCTCCTTCTGATCTGTAAAAGCAAAAGATAATGTACATGCATAAAAGTAGCATGTGTGGGGAAAAAATAATCCTATGTAGTGGGAGGAAAATTGGTTTCCTCACTAGGTATGAAATATGGAATGAACATGCAGGCAAATATTCAGTCTCACTACAATAAATGGCTTAAAATTGCACTGTAGTATTTATCTGTGGTCACAAGAGGGCATTTCACTCATAAGCTTCAATGAGATCATGTATTCCAATAATGGTTGACTAACTTGGACAACACAGTGTCATCTCTCCTTTGCTGTCTCAGCACATCTGCAATACGTTATAGATGTGGTTTCTAATCTGAACTCTCTGGTCCACAATCTGCTGAGTATTTTCTAGGTGTCTCACAGACTGCAGATATTTTAATTGTGGCTATTTAGACTGATGATATAATGAGCCTCTACAGAAAACTACTGGCCACAAACCCTGGTAGAAAACCTGTATTTCAGAGTGACTCTGAATCCCAAATATTGTTCAGCACTGTTACTTTGCAGCCTATCAAAGTGCCAGTATGGCCCTGACTGCCTCCAACTTTATTCCCATTTTCCTTCCACAATGCATCTTTCACTATCTCTCCTTCAGTCACGACAACTGTTCAACCATATGCTGTTATATCTTCACACCCTCTCACAAGTATTTCAAATGTTTTCATCACTGCTCAGGGCTTCTGGCACCCCTGTACACTGAAAATACCCAATATGGTTAATCTGTTTAGAGCTTTACCAGCCTAACTGCTACTCCCAACAGGTAATTACTCCTTTTTTTCCCTCCAAGCCCTGTTGAGTATTAGTTCTTCATCCACTGCCACATCCTCATTTCCTTATTTCTATGAACTGCTAACAGATGTAATTCCTAAGTTTTGCTCAAGCTTCTCCATTTTACCTTTTAAAGGCCACCAGTATCTTCTTCACTCTGAGATTACAACCAATACTCTGCATCTCTCTGCATCTACCTCCAGTCTTCAGCTTCTCTTCTCTGTTTATGTTCTCCCATAATAAGGGATAACACAGAAGAAAATACTAATTCAGGTCACAGAAAGCTTCAAGCAATCCCTTACCGAATACAATGAAGACATAGCATTATTCAGGAAGTCATCCTCTTTTTTGGGAGGGTTTACTGTGTTTCCAAACCCCACGTAACGATTCTCTTGGCCACTACCATAAGACAAAGAATAAACAGTATCTGTATTAGCATGCATTCATTAAAACCATTCAACAAAAACTGAAAAGCATGAAAGAACGACAATTGTTTAACAAAGACTTTAAATACACCTGGGAAAAAAGTCCTAAGGCACCCAGCACCCAAAATACAAACCACTCACTTCATAGAAATAGAACACCAATAAGGATCCACTGGGGAATCCTTCAAATTAAAATGTTCCCTGTGCAAGCTAATGTGGTCTTAATGAATCTCCAGGTTTAACAGATCACCGACACCAGAAGTCTGAGTAAATCCTAATAGTGTGACACATGAAAATAGGAAAAGAAAGAAGAAAGCAGTGTTACCTTTATAAATACCCCTGTTTAACTCAAATCACTACAAGATACCATATACATTAAAAGTTCCCTAGTTTGGAGCCCACCACAGTAACATTTTGACTTACAAGCTCTTTCTTCAATGCTATTCAAACATTTTTGTTATACAAATGCATTAAGAAGCACTTTCCTCCATCTTTATCATATATTATCAATATACTTTTCATAGTAAACAAGATGTAACTGTTAACCAGTGAATCAGGATCACAGTTGTGTAGCTGTAGTATAACATCTGAGCCTTTGTTATGCTGGAGGGCCAGGCACTCAAAAAGTGAATAAATCTTGCATTACCCTTGGTAGGAGCTGACATCGTCATTTAACCAGTCTTCAAAAGCCTTGTCAGAAGAGGCAGTTGCAGTCTGAGACTGTCCAGCAGAACTACTGAAATGAAAGATTGAAGAATCCAACTGTGTAAAGCAAAAACCACAAGCTCAGCAGTGCAGCTTGACACATATCATCATAATACAGGTGCAAAGTTGATTATTTCTTCCGTCTATCAAGCAGGGAAACGCTAATGCAACCACTAAAAGCCACTGGAGTATTGAATGAATAAAGGAAGAGCAGACCCAGACACAAACAATGCTACTCAGAGTACAGCGAGCCCCTGAACTGGCTGGATGATGGCCAGGCAAGAAGGCCTCATTTGCTTGATTTACAATTGCTTTTTCAGTTAACTCAATTCTTCAGTGCAAACAACAACACACACTACATGCAAAAGCAGAAAACCAAAACTGCTGGGGTCCAGCTTCAGTGCTCCTGTTAGTAATTAGCACCGTAAGGAAAAGGTCTGTTTAGCCTTCCCTGGCATTCAATCATGAACTGGAAGAGTGCTGCAGTGAAGGTGAGGCTGTGACACACCACACGATGACTAGTCTCAGGTGCATTACTAGTCATAAGAAAAACAGCACGGCGGGTCCTCTGCTCTTGCTCACTTGTCTCTGCCATGGCTTAAGGTTCAGTTGGAGGAGGCAGGAATTATTACAGAAATTAAAGTCCTGCTACCTCATATTCCTTAACTTCAGCAAAAGAAATGCTTGTTCAGACAAGAGCATCAACAGAATAAAACCAGCAGACATTCAGACATCAGGTTTTGATCCTGCTGTTGCTCTATTAACACTCGATAACAAGAATACATACCGACGAGTAGAGGAGAGAGACATTTTAGGCTGAGGTGGGGTCCAGTTCCTGGCAGGAGAAGTTTCAATGGACCACTCCTTACCTTCAGCTACTGTAGCTACCTAGAAGAGGTAGGAAAATAATCAGAATGCTAGGTCAAATTTTTCATACAAGTTATATGCTGGTTCTGTAAAGAGAGAAGTCATTTTTCCAAGGTGCTACCAACTACATAGATCAATTAATTTGTGTTCTCACAGGAAACTGATTTTTTTCTGAATCTCAGGCTAGTAATGTTGAATTGCACCCAGGTTTTATTTCAGACAACTGATTTTAGGCAGCTTCTTCAAACAGGCAAATTCAGGTTGAAAAGGAAAAGACTAGATTAATGAAGAGATGTAAGCATTAATCACAGAATAATGGAGGAACAGAAAGAGGTGGATTTATACTCCAGCATAGGGTGGCTAAAACACATACACAGAATTTAAATGTTATCTCTGCCTCCTTCAAACAAAACACCTGAACTTCATCACTTCACCCCATACTACTCCTCTAATCCAAGTCATAACTTCAGCAAGTTAATATTAAATTCCCAAAGGCCTTGCCACAGAAACTCATTTCACATACTAAAGGGCCTACACCACAAATTCTTTGCTTTCATCAAGATACTCCACTTTAGCCAACTGTCTCCTGTTGACAGCAACTTCTAAAGATGCAAAGAGACAATACATGCAACAAACTTGAAAGCTGCAGTGAGCACAGAATGAACCTTCTTACCATTTCATAAAAATACAGTGGCCTTGTAAACCTCTAAGCTCACAAGGTCAAGTTCTTTGTCATTCCATTTTTGGAAATTCCAAACCTCCATGAAATGATGATGCAATTACAATTACTAATTTATTTGTTTATGGGCCTGCCAGTGTTTGGCAAATTAATTTACCATTTTCTTACTACATACACAAAAGTTTACCAACAGTCACTTTGGATAAAACTGTTCTGCTGAAGCAGCAAACTGTCTCCTGTGGATTGGGACAGCTCCACTGACTGACTAGTTGCAGCAAATTGTAGCAGTGAAAATCTGAGCCACTTCAGCTAAATGCTGAAAATTCTTGCAAGAGTTGGGAAGAATTGAACTCACCTGATCTCTAAAGAGAGCTGCAGCTTTGCTGTTGTACTTCTCCTGCATTGACCAGCAGGGATCATAGTCATCTTGAGACTCCAAGAACTCTCGAAACTTGCTGTTACCTCCAGCCTTCATTTTCTCTAGCTCAATATCCTTCCATTTGTCCATGGTTACAGAACGTACAAAACTGAAAAAAGTTTTTAAAAATAAATTAAAATCACAGCTTGTTATAATTTCCTGCTACATCAGCAGGGGAAAAAAAAAAATAAAACAAAACAAAAAAACAAGCTTATTACAACCTATCTCAAAAGCTGGGAGTATAAACACGTTAGAAATCACTCTGCAAGCACAGAAAGACAGATCATTGTAAGAAAGTGGTCAGATGCTCACTGAAATAAGCTAAAATCATGTCATCTTCTGCTCACAACAACCATCAGGTACTGATGGCTCAACTGTTTAAAATTCCCTGCCCTATAACCTGACCTCATCCCAGGGCATTTCTGACTGCAGTTAGCATCTCAGCTCTGCTTTGAGCCATGAATCCTTGCTACTGCTCATTAAACTTTATTTAAAAAAAAACCAAACCAAACCCAAACAGTGCCCTGTTGTTAAATAGAAGGTCAGAGGGGGGCAAAAAGTGAGACATCATCCTGAAGAAGGCTCTTTAAGACTTGTATCTTGACTGATGTCTGTCTTTTTGTCCCTAAAGAAATACTCTTCATCACATCCTTATCTCACTAATTTAGTTTTTTCTTTCATGTAACATATGGAATAGTTCCAAATTCTCATTTCCTATGCAGTTTCTACTCACTAATGACCTTCCAATCACCCCTTGAAACACAAAGTACATAGTTCTGAATGGCCTCCTTGCTTTGGCAATTCCCCTCCTGCACTTTCTCTCCCTTTCTCATTTGAGTAACTATCCCATGCTCTCCCCTATCATATACACCCACTGTGATTCTCTGTAACACATAAAAGTTCTTATTCTGTAGATTCCCATCTCAGATGAGCATGTTTAAACTGTTTTATACACTTGCACACACTACAGAAACATTCTGTAAGCACACTGTGACTTTTTTAGCCCAACTCTTGCCAAAGCTTTATGGCTGGACTGGCTATTAAATGGACTGCTCTAGCATTATTTCAGTTTTAATGGATAAAGATTATACAAGATTAAAAGAATAAAGCCCAAAGACTAGTGCAGGATTACCAAACAGCACCGCATAACCTCAAGATGTAGCTAGAAACACTGCTTTCTACAACTGGGCATAACACTGGTGCAGCACACGCCCCAACTAATTACAGACGAGGCACAGAGAGTAAAGCTCACTTTGGAGAGGAGAATGAAGCAGAACTGCCAGTGAAATGTGGGGATTGAGACATTCTGTACCCTTTGGAAACAGTACATTCTGTTCACAGCCATAATGCACCCCAAGGTAACCCAACTCAGTCCACGTCTGTTTGAAAGGCTGACCTGAGGTGAACTCCCAAGCCTCGGTGCTTTCCTGAGCACTCAAGACAGATCCAAATTCCGTAGGTCACACTCACCCACTGGGGGTTAAATGCACCACATTCAAAACAGACCTGCAAGAGAAAAACAATTATCTGTAACACTCAGCCATCACTTGTCCATGTGGAGTTTTCACAGTACAGCTCAAAAAGTCCAATCATTAAAACATTACACACAGAAGATTTCAGAAGGGATAGTTCTTAGTGTTTGGAAACACCTGTCCTGACAGCATATGCTTCCTTTAAATATTTATTTATACTGCATGGAAATAAATACTCATTAACTCTCCTGATTTGGATTATAAAAATTACTGTACCAGCTAACAAAAAACAGTGAGGAAATACAGATGAGCAAATTGAAATTAATGAGTAAATTGAAATTAATGAGTAAAGAATTCAACTTGATTTCATTTCCGTATTGTCTCAAAGGAGGAGAAAGTAACCAAACTGAATTCCTGAAGTTTCCTTGGCCAAATAAAAATGCAACATTTAAAGTCTGGAACATTTACTCAGTCATACTACAGCTTGGCAGTAAATGATAGCAGATCTGAACAGAGGTTTTTCTTAAAAATAGCTTTATTGCTCATACAGTGCAACAACTTCAGTTCTTATGATTGGAATCACCATTCAAGGTTTAATGCATTGATATAAATAAAACTGAACCTGTCCATGAGCTATCACATTTAAGGTAGTATATAATCAAGGTACTTGAAATAGATCATTTTAATTAAACTGTGCCCAAGACATCACTTATTCCACAGACTCCAGGGGTTATAGCATTACTAGAACTTCTGAAAGACTTGTGCCAAATATGCAGCAATGTATTATAATAACACATATATGAATAAAAGTTAGTGGAACTAACACAAATAGGAGACATCCAAATTTATACACGATCACTAGTCAGCCATACTAGTGCTACAAAGCTGATAGCTGTAGTAGACCACAACATACACCTGGAATAGGTAAAAAGAAAATTCAGTTCTACAAAACTGGTCTAAAGAAGGTTGTAATTTTCTCACATTGTTCTCATCTTGTGCTCTGACTTCCTTGAGAACTTTCCTTGTTCTTGGACTTGCCATGATTCTACACAGGGAGAAAAAGAAAAAAAAAGAACAAGTCATAGTCCAGGATACTAAACAGACCTAAGCAAAAACCAGCAGAGGCTCTTACACTTGAGTGCTGAACACATTGTTAAGAGTGCTTTAGTAGAAGATTAAAAAAAAATAGTCATTATCCAGAAATACTGAGTTTGCTTATCAATTGAATTCTAAGAAAATAAGGCAATTATCGAGACTTTTTACACAAAATAGAGTTCCAATTCTGACAGTCATGTCTTGCTGGCAGACCACATCATCTTACAGTAATTTTTATGAAGCATGAAGCGCAGCAGCAGGCAGCAGTGTCAAACCTGAGATAAAATTCACATTAAGGCAAGAAAATAAAAAAGAGTGACTCACAGTACAGAGCCTGGAACAACTGAAAGTATACCAAACACTCATGATGAAAAGAAATACAGTGTAGGGTGCAGTATAAAACTGCAATTTAGATAAAAAATGAATTCACATAATGTGGTAGCACAATATTTAAATTAATTTCAATAAATTACATCTCCTCTTCCTTTTTACTTCCAGTTCATCCTCTCATTTCTACTCTAGAAAAAGAACTTCTAAGATGTCATAAAAGACAGAGAAGTCACCAGGCTGGCTAGAAACCACACCAACTACTAAATGTCAAAGCATATTGGTCAGTCAAGGTATGAAGCAAAAAATAGCAGGTTGATGTTTTCATTATACCCTAAGACAACATGATTCAGAAAGAAGTAAGTTCAACATTGTACCTACACATTACCACTGTTAAAAGCAGAAGTTCTTTGTGGCAGAACTCACTGGCTTTTATCTAAAGGGCTTATTCCTTTGTAAACATCTTGTTGACAATCACTTCATTCTGTGTAATTTAAGGGACAATGTTTTCACTGACATTTAGAATATGCTACCTTTCCATTTAATTAATCTGTATTAGAATAAAAAAGATAAGTTGTGAAAAAAAGTGGTTTAGACTGAAAAGGTTACTGTAATTACTGATGAGTAAAATCTTACAGTCATCCTGCATCAAATTAAAACTAAATAGAATTATGGTTTTCAGTAATCAAATGGAAATTATGTAACTTGCAGAAAAGCGAAACAGAAGTGTGGCAAGTGACCCCTTGTATAATGAAACACACTTCTGCCACAGCATTCCAATAACAACATTTAATTGTACAAAACTTACTCGTGTGCATGTGAGGAGGGAGAGAGCACTACACAAAATGTGTTTGCTCACATCCTGAACAGAGACCATAAACACGTTCACACGAACCGAAGTCCACGTCTTCAATTCCACTATTTGTCATTGGCAAGGTAAGGGAGAATTCTCCCTCTACAGCACAGAAATTAAGTAAATAACCTGGCAGTAATGGCCAGACTGACACCTGTGCATACTCTGGGCCCTCCTCTTTGCTCTCCTTGCATGCCAACTCCCCTTCCTCAGGGCTGTATCTCCCCAGCAACTTCTTGTACATTACCAACAAGTTACAAGGTCCCTCTCTTTGGCTGGCCACTCGTTCCCCTTACCACTATTCTTCCTTTAACATTTTTTCCTCCTTTTCCCCAGGTTTTCATTCAAAATAACAAACAGAAGCAGACTACATGCAAAGGCCTTCCAGCCTCAATGGCAAACAATCACTGTTAGAGCTGAACAGGAAAGCCTTTTCCCACTCCAACCATGTGTGTTGGGTGGGAAAGCAGAGTTTCACCCAAGAAAAGGAGGCAGTAGCTAAGGTCACCAGCTTCTCGCCTTTCTCTCCTTCACCAAATCATTTGGAAATGAAGGAAAGATGGACAAGGAAAAAGGGTCACACTCTAAGCTTGTTAACAGGTAATGCCTTTAGAGATGATTGGGCATTTTCAACTGCGTTTGCCCATAAAGTTGTAAGTGATCAAATAATCATCGTTTACCACCCAAAAGCAGAGCCCTAGTAGCTGACTGGGCACGTGGCCACTGTGCTGTTTAAGTTTCAGGAGTAAATACTGAAGTAACAACTGCACTGACACCGTAAATAAACATGCATTGTTTTGATCTCATGTAAATGGACATGAGCTGTAAAGAAAATATTTAGTTTAAGAAACAAGTTTCCATTGCAGAACATAAATATTTTGGACTGAGGGTTCCAAGGTGGAAATAGACAGCTTCAGACAGACCAATATCACACTCTTACTTCCCAAACAATCTGTTTCCAGAGCAAAATCTAGACACACACCCCATATGACTTTCCACATTTGGAAACTTCGGCTTGCTAAGAGCAAGCAAAAAGGGAGAAGCAGCACAAGACACTTTTAAGTGGAAATGAGCCATAGGAGGACTTTGCTCCTCTGATGCAGCACCAAATTCAGACCACTGAACTGTAAAGAGCTTTGCAATTCAGAATATGGTCAGGCAGGTGACGTGGCGATGTAATATTATGGTCCTGAGGGATCCCCACACGTCTCACCAGGGCAAAATGGCCAGAGAGGCCTTGTCAGCCCAAGAAACACTTAGAACCAAACACCAGCACCCACCTTCATGCCACAGGCAGGGTTCATTTTCAAATATACATTAGAGACTGTTGTATACTTTTAAAGTCGTGCAGTTCTGCACAGTCAGAAGCGCAGCCACCTTACCAAGAGTGACACAGGGGATGCGAGGAGGGCGATTTCTTCACCTACACCTGCGATATCTGGATCCCAGCTGAGTCCTGCAGGCCTCCCTCAGAACATGGCCTGATTCCCGGCTTCTCTTTTCTAGGAAAGAAAAAAAAAAAACGAGGAGGTGGGGGGGGAAGTCCGTCGTGAGAAGTTCAGGCCTCCGCCTCCTCCCCACCGCCACGCCAGCAGGACACCGGCACCTCCGCCTTCCCTCAGAGCCCGTCCTCTGAGACAGAGCACCGCCAGCTCGGCCTGCCCACCCTACCGAGCATGGGCTGACGGGGTGAAGGGGTGGAAAATGCTGACGGGGACCCGGTAACGCACCGGCGGTCCTGACGCGGCACCACCGCTCCCACCCGGCGCCTCACGGCGCAGTCGCTGCCCCCGCCGCAAGGGCCGCAAGGCATTATGGGTGCGCGCATTAACCCGCTGCGGCCTGGGCTCGCTGCTGAGGGGAAGGGGCCGGGGCTTCGGCTGAGGCCCCGGGGCCGGGATCGGCCCCGGGGCCTCAGCCGAAGCCCCGGCCCCCATAAGTGAGATTTGTATATATTTAGGGAATAAACACACTGCTTTAGTATTTACATGTGAATCCCAGAGGCAATATGCCGCTCGTTTTCAGTGCAACTCCTAGCCTGGCCTTCCCAATAAGCGCTTCATTACCTCACTGCTTAATGGCAGCTCCGTACGTAACCCGAGAAGATAACGAGGTCCTGAAATGTGCAAAGGGCGCGAATAATTGGGGCTTAAATAATTTGCTCTTCTAGTTAAGGAGAAAGTGGGCTCTTCTCAGTTGTTTTCTGGTAAACACGAACTAATGGGCAATGAGGTTCCCGTTATACAGGTGCTGTATTGTAGGATTTAATGAGAATATTAATCTTAGTTTTCTATATAATTGGTAGATAGTCCGGTGATTAGTGTCATGGACTGGTGGGGGTTGGAAGGGACCTCTGGAGATGATCCAGTCCAACCCCCCTGCCAGAGCCACCCAGAGGTGGCACGGGATGGTGCCCAGGTGGGTTTGGGATGTCTCCAGAGAAGGAGAAACCATCACCTCTCTGGGCAGCCTGTGCCAGTGTTCTGTCACCCTCAGAGATGTTTTTCCTCATGTTCAGGTGGAACTTCCCGTGTTCCACTTGTTGCCCCTTGTCCTATCACTGGGCACCACTGGAGAGTCTGGCCCTATCCTCTTGTCACCTGCCCTTTAGATATTGATAAGCATTTATGAGATCCCCTCTGTCTTCTCTAAGCTGAACAGACCCAACTCTCTCAGCCTCTCCTCCTAAGAAAGATGCTGTAGTTCCTCAATCATCTTCATACCCTCTGCTGGACTCTCTCCAGTAGTTCCCTGTCTCTCTGGAACTGGGGAGCCCAGCACTGGACACAGTACTTCAGATGTGCCCTCACCAAGGCGGAGTAGAGGGGGAGGATCACCTCTTCCGACCTGCTGGCCACACTCATGCACCCCAGTAGCCACCTTGGCCACAAGGGCACACTGCTGGCTCGTGCTTGACCTGTTGTCCATCAGCACTCCCAGGTCCTTCTCCGCAGAGCTGCTTTCCAGCAGGTCAGCCCCAGCCTGTACTGGTGCATGGGGTTGTTCCTCCCTAGATGCACGACCCTGCACTACCCTTTGTCGTACTTCATGAGGTTCCTCTCCACCCAGCTCTCCAGCCTGTCCAGGTCTCGCTGAATGGCAGCACAGCCTTCTGGTGTCAGTGATGCTTCTGCAGTGGGTCTGGAAGGGAGCATGTTCCACATTCAATGCTTGTGCTCACAGCCTCAGGGGAGCAGTGTTGGGCAACGTTTTTCATCTGTTGTGGTGCAGGGCTGGGAGACTGATGCCTCCTGTGGTCTTAATTTACCAAACATGCATGTTCACACTGGGCAGCAAACTCTTGCAGTGGCAGCTTTGTCCTTCTGGGATCAGAATTGCTGTCACCAAAGAAACACAAAATAGTGCTTGTGTTTTCACTATAGCAATAATACTGCAATTTGCCCTGAACCAGGAGTCATCTTCAGCCCATGATGCACAGAGAACAGTAAGTAGGAATGAAGGGAAGCCACAAACATTTGTGTTTCTTAGCAAGCAAATAAACGCGCGCTGGTCCCTGGCAAGTCCAGCTTGCTCCCTTCCCGGAATTTGGGGTGGGTGCATAGCTCTCTTCCCATCTCTGCAATGTGTGGCAAACATCTATTCTAAGATACTAGATAATGCCAACAAGAAACATTTACAAAGGCATCCTGCCTTGTTTTCCCTCCTTCTTCCCTTTCTGTAGCTTGAAAATAAAATATGAATATTTTTAGCACAATTGCCATTGTTATAATTGTTATACCCACTGTCAAGCACATATGAAATGTGATGATAAGGAACAAATTACAGGATAAAATAACGAAGTATAAGGCAGGCACAGACTCTGAGCTGTTTTCCATGTTGAGATTTTTCAGATAGGAATAATTTTACTTGGCTACAAAAGGATAATGAAAAAACCACAGAAAACTACTAGAGCCCAGTTCCACAAAGATTTCATAAATACGTGCATCATAATTGCAGTGAGGAAGACTAACAGCAAGTGAAAGCTTTTTAAGGTAACCTACCTAGTGTGCAATTTTGCTTGTAAGTTAATGATTTTGAATTATGACTTTGAAACTTCTTAGGTTAAAAAAAAAAAAGAAGTCTCTGGAACATGCTTTAAACCAAAGAGCATTCATTTTCACTTTTTCCTCTTTTACAGATTTCCTGAACACTTTCTAATCTATTAATAAGACTTGATTTGGGCTACTAAATATCGTAGTCCCTGACATAAATGAAGTGGCAGTTTAAATTCTACAAAAATACCCGAAAAAATCTCAGTCATTTGCTGTGGTCTGAGAAGCTATGGATCTTCATTGCCTTTTTCTCTCCCAACACACCCAAGCTTAGCCACTATATCAGAGTAATGTGCAGGATGTCATAACACTTAAATTGAGGGGGAGCAAAACGAAAGGTAGATACCCTTGTTAGATAAATCCATTTAATAAATCTGAAGAGCAAGGAGCAAGGAACAGACCTGTTTGCATGGTAAATGTCACCACCCGAGTTCTGCGTTGTCATTACTTATGACTTATGTAACTGTGAATAATAATAAAACCCCAAACTCAGCCCTTTTGGCTCCATGAGTAGCCTCGTTCATCCATGGGAATGTGATAGCACCCTTTTCTTGGAGGGTTTTTGGTATTTTTGTGCATTGCATGCTCTGATAGCTCCCTGTGAAAGGTAAGCAGGTTGTCACCTGGGCCACCAAGAACTCCATCTCCTTTTTAACTTCACAGACTTGAAAACTCAGTGTGACAACTGGGGGGTATCTAATTTTTGTAAATCTTGACAGAAGCTCATTTCTACTAATATTACAAAAGTAATGTGTGAAATATTTTCTGCCATGGGATGAAACATCAGCCCAGTTGTTACTAAATGTTTTTTAAAATTATTATTTATTATACTGAATAAATAAGTTTTATTTATTATTAATTATACCACTCAGAGCTATTGACATTCATTGCATTTGGCGGCCCCAGCATAACAACCTTACCCAATGCATATTGCCATTAGGTTATGGAAATGCCACATGCACTTAATAAAATAATCATTTCCCTCTCATTGTACAAGGGAACATTACTTTGTTCTTCCTTTGCAGCTGAGAAACCCATGTATAAGGGCTTTTCCCATACATTTCCACAGTTAACTTGACACTGGCAAAATCTGTAACTACATCTAATTACCAGGACAACCCTACTGGTTGTCTGGCAAGAGAAACCTGAGTTTAGGCAGGAGTTTAGTCCTGCAGCTAAAACAAGGAGTCCTGCCTACACTATGGATCACACGCAGCAGCCTCTGGCACTGAATTTCATGTCCAACTCTTCAAAGCACCGCCAAGATCAGGAGAGTAATCAACCCCCACGGTTCCACTGCATATTTATAGGAAATTCACTTCTGATTTGAGCTCACCGTGCCCACTCTTCCATGCAGCTGGGAGTGCATTTTAATATGTGCATTTCTACTGTCAATCAGGTTGCTAAGACATCCTTTCATTATGTTTCTCCAGTTCATAGCTCAAGCTGAAGAAAAGCTTTAAGCAGCTACTTGCATTTAGAGACCCCCATCAGACCTTCTGCCTATGAACAGGTTTTTTTTCATTTCAGGAATGAGACAGAATTTGTAAAGTCTTCATATGAGACAGGAGGAAGCCTTACCTCTGACATTAAAACAGCAAACAGATAAACAAAAGCTTTTCTTTACCAAGCAGCTGTTACTACACACAGCTTGAATTTTGTGTTAATGTCACATCCGTGTGTGTCACAGCCCAGTTTGTATCATTGTCAATCAAAGCTATGAATGTCACCATCTAGCACGGTCCAGGCAGGATGAAAAAGCCTGGAAGTGCTGCCTGTATCTGCTCTGTGGATATTCAGAATGAACTTTGGGAGGCTGGTTCAAGTGGCTTGTATCCAAGGCAATTAATTCTTCCTGAAGTAAATGTGTGTGTAAAAAATGCTCCTTCAGCCTGGTGGCACCTGACACTGCTGACTTCTCAATACATCTTAGCCCTCACTGGCTGGGATTGGAAAGAATATTACTGAAAACACGGCAGAAATGTAGCTCTGTTTTGTGTATGATGTGTTTGAATAGCTTCTGACTGCATGTTTCATCCCTGCCTTGGGGCAGTGCTCATCTACGCCAGCTCCCGACACTGTACACTCCTGCATGTATGATGTAGGTGTCCTTCTGCTGCAGATGTCCTTCAAAAGACACTCTAAAAGAAACTTGTTATTGATTTCTTCTCCATCATTATCACATGAGACTTGTTTAATTGGCTTGGGGAAGTTCGTAATCATTTGAGAGGTTAAAATGTTTCCTAAGCAAATGGGGAAGCAGCTCGTCTAAATGAGAGAGCCCTAAGATGCTGCACAAAAGTGGAGACTGCTCTCACCCTTTAGGCTCTTTTTTTTTGTGGTTATCATTTGAGAAATGCAACTGTTGCATGGAAACCTTGAATAATCACTTGGTATCAGTACCCAGGGACCTTGGCAGCTGCACTGAATTACTTCTTGGTCACCCTGCCTAGTGAGATTGCAGCTGGAAATGTGGCTGCAGTCATGCCAGCGACTCGGATTGCACGGGCTGAGATGCTGGGGTGTCAGCTGCTTGCTTTTCCTGCATGAATTAACCCTTCAGGCACTCCCTCTTCCCCACCCAAGGCTGTGCCCATGAAAGCACCTGTGCTGTTCACCCAGGCACACTGACATGCAATCCCCAGAGCTGCTATGACCCTAATTCCCAAAGTAGTTCAGTGGTTGTTTTATGTTCTGGGCCTCCAGGTTGTAAATAAGACAGACAGGGAATTTCAGGGAACGAGGAGGCTCTTCCATGCTGCTGCTCGGGTGAGGTGATGGTCCATGGTACAAGGTGCCCACCTCAGACTAACAAAAATGCTGGCAGGTTCCAGGTGTTTCTGTCTCATTGTCTTTCCTTTATAGTCATGGAGAAGTAGAAAAAAAGAGTTATTTGTAAGGCTGCTTGTGGGATGTTACGGCAGCATTGTCAAGGCATCTTATTAAAGCTGTAAAAGTGTGGATTTGAACCTTGACTCCACTGTAGCCCTAAATGGGTGCCTATGTGTTTGATCTAGGGGAGGAACGATACCAGCCATGCTTCCTCCGTAGAAACCCTTGATCATACAAACAAGGTAGCTGCATCAGCTAGATGTGCACAAAGAGTTCACCTTGCTATTATTCAGATGTACTGGAGAGCTTTGTGATTCTGCCTTCCACCTCTGCCATCACGCTCATCAAAGACTGATGAGAATTTGTTGTGCAGCTCAGCAAGTTAATATTAGGGAATTACAAATGTGGAATGTAGATGACGGTGGTGTAGAAATGCTGAAAGCCCTGATTAGGAGCTGCCTCCCTCCCAACGTCCCAGACTTCACAGGGATCAGAGAGAAAATGACACATTTCACACACTAGTTCTGATAAATTTTACAGATTGCCCTGGGCGGCTGGGGAACCATTTCAAAGCACAAAAGTCATTGAGATTGTTTTCTTTCTTGTCTAGTGATGAGAACATTTTTAAAAACGTTGTCCTCTGCTCTCACAGGGATGTTTTTCTCTGTGATGTGTTCACCAGGCTGCCAAAGGAGGGGAGGGTGTGATTCCTTTGGACACTGGCTGCTGAGGGTGTAGCACCACGGTCCTTCTGTGCCTCCCTGGTCCCCTTGGAGAGAAGGAGGACATGTCTGGGCTATTGCCACCTCTCTTATGTCTTCTACTTTGATAGTCTTGGCTTCATCTGGCTTTGGTCCCAGAGCAGCTCAGCTCTGTTTATTATCCCAGAGTAATGGGAGGTTTAAAAAATGACAAGTTTAAAATTAGAAGGTTGAAAGTCCTTGCCCTTTTTATTATAATCTCCCTCTCTTTCTAGCTGGTTCAGTAATCCTGTTCTATGCAAAAAGTCTGCAGTAAGACACATGGGCCTCTCACAAAGTCCAGTTCTTATAGCCAGACCTGGCTGCCCAAGGTGAGTGGTGGCAACCTCTGGTCACCAGCAGTTAGGTCCCCTCACTGCATCCAATTGCTCTTTTGAGGAGACAGGGCAGAGGCTCCTGCCCTTTCCTCATCCACCCAGGAAGATGATTTACCCTACGCCGTTTGTACCCTGTGGAGCATCCACAGTGTCCTGTGGCAGGAGGCTTCACAGCTCACCCAGCTCTTAGGTGAAGAGGTGATAGTTTTGAATGTGTCCCCTGTGAAATATTGCTGTGCACAGTGGAAAGCTGCCATCAGTCAGGCAACTGGCAGCGGGTTTTACTTCTAATTTGTGATAGAGAAATCGGATGTGACATGCCACCTTGGGAAGGCTGCTGCCTGCCCTGAAGGAGGGGAGCAGGCTGGCTGATTAGCTTGTAAGGCCATAAAGCACTGGGACAGGCACGTTTTGCCTCTTGGAAGTGGCACTGATAAGGCTGGAGTGCTCTGACACCACTGTGTTTGATCAGACATCTGTAAAGGCACTGCGACCCAGATGAGGTCATTAAAATGGAGAGGAGGTGAATGTAAATGAACTGAGCGGAATAATGCACCCCACGTGTATCGTGGGATGTAAGACCATCCATAGCTTTCAGCAGCTGTGACAATTACAGGGTTTGGGCTGTGAAGAGACATGTCCCCAGCTAATACTTTTAGCCTCTATTGTTCATCTTGATCCATCAGAGCAAGGAGGCTGCAGATACGAGAGATAACAAGCCATGGTAAGGTACTGCTGCTTTGTTTCAAGCTTGCTAACTTTGTTTCTTGAGCTCTTCTGAAGTAAACCTGTGACTCTGTGAAGTAATTTGGAAGTCATCAGCCAGGAACAAGTGATAACAAGTGATAACAAGGTCCCTTGGTCTCAGGTTAATCTCCCCTAGCAATGCAGCTGGATCCATGCAACCCCCTCAGCACAACAAATTTGGGTAGGATGAGGTTCCTGATTGAAGCACTGGCTGAGAACAGGGACATGTGGTCTCTGGAGCATCATTTGAACCTGAGCATGATTCCCAACTGGATTTCATTCTCTCCACAAAGTCAGGATGTCACCAGCATGTGCATCAGGATCTTAAAGTGAAGGGGCATCCTCAGGAATTAAAGGAAGAAAAAAGAAACAACTAGAGTCTCTTAAACATCCCTGTGGCACAGTGTTTGGACAGGACTGCTCTAATCACTGCTTGGCTGATTCCCTTTTCATGGTCTTCTCCTGATGGCTCTCTGACAGAGAGGGATGGAGCTGCCTGCAATTGCCTTGCTCTGTGTACCCACATCAGGGATCAATATCACTGCTAAGAATCCCACAGACTCCATCCAAAACCCCTTAATCAGGAGAAATTCTTCTTCACATCCAGACTGGACTCTCAAAGCAACATTTTGCCCATCAGAATCTGAGGATGAGGTTATACTCCAGGAAGTAAAAAAAAAATCAGGATACTGAGCAATTTTGCTTTTCTTTCTGTTTTTTGCTAATTTAAAGTTATAGTTGGTTTCAAGAGTTGAACTCTCAGGGTAGATGTGTGACCCTGCAGCACTTATGCAGGAATTCAGGTGAATCAGGACTCTGCACAGTTTTGAGGAGGTGCTGGCAGCTGCTGTGGCAGTGCCAAGCCAAGTGCCACACATCAGTGTTTTGCCATCCAATGGTGCCTTGTTAATCCACTTGCTAATTAAATAAAACAAATTAGGATCTAAGTTCTACATGTTTTATTGACTGAGGTCCAAATTCAACAATGTTAATGTTTCATGTCATGGAAATAAAGGGGTTTCTGGAGGTCTGCAGGAGACTTTTTAATTGGCCTGAAAAGAGTAACCAAAAAACCAAACCTGTTGTCAAACTCGATGCATCTTCACTGGTGTCCACCATTGGAAGAGGCTGGAGGCCACAGGACTGGAGCAAGCGTCCAACTTTCAACATGTGAGTAGCCCCACTAAAACCAGAGAGGCTCCCCTGATGCCTAAAGGCAGATCCCCTCTGTAGCCAGGCCTCCTGCTATGCCAACGCAGATAAGGAATCATACGCATGCAGATTACAAGATCAAGCTCCCCAAATCTGGGAGTTTTAAGTCTCTCTTTGAAATACAGGTTACATTATCCCTGTGGTTTCACCCTTCTCAACAGGCTAAGGGCAGTCAGTGTGTTTTCTTTCAGATGCACGTGGAGTCCCACCCAACACATGGTTGTCTTTTACTCAGCTTATCAAGATAAAAGTGCAGGCGGAAAAAATCCTGTTTATGTCAAATTCAGTATTTCAGCAGCAATACCTTTGGCTGTTTCACACGATGTCTCCTTTGTAGTACAGCTGAGCTGGAAAATAGCTCTGCTTATGGGAGGTTTTTAGAAGCAGGAGGCAGTACAAGAGCTGCAGGAGAGCTTACAAAATGGCACAGAGTCCACACAGCCACAACCCAGCCTTCCCCAGGCTGTTCCCAGCACTTCCCAGAGCATGTAACCCAAACAGCCCAACCCCAGCCTGCTCCTGGCAGTCCTGTTTGAATTCTGATGTCAGGTTGCCTGACCCTAGGGTGCAGAGTGAGACCTCCCTATGCAGTTTGTAAAGAATGTTTCATCTGCATTCATTAAAAAATAAGCTGGTCATTGTTCCTATTGCCTCTGCCATCCAAACCCCATCTTCTTGGGAATATAAATCCTGCCAAAGCTTCTTCAGCCCACAGCTTTCTGGGTGAAGGAAATTGGTTTCTCTGGTGTGTTCCTTTCACCTATAATAAAATGTGGTTTATTATATCTGACTGCATTAACGGATGCCCTGGTTATGTGCAGTGCACAGGTCAGATAATCAATATACTTCACTGTTTAAAGCCAGTAGGATTTGTGATCAATTCAGAGTCTGTCTCCTAATCTTCTGTATTCAGAGTTTGCTTGTTTGTTTGTTCAGTTTCTCCCTGTGGCTGATTTAAATAACAATAATGTTGTTAAACAAGGTTTTTAACATTCATAGCACTTTAGGGCTAATCCTGCTTCCATGGAGTTTAGTCAGGCAATGTTTTCCTTGAGTAAAGTGATAGAGTGGCACACTTATTTATAAATGAAGAGGACCTGGTCACTCACCGTAGGAAGTCACCCCCTACTTTGGAAGCAGAAGTGAAACCCTGACCAGCTTCAGAGGAAGAAGGAACAGCATGAGAGTAACAGAACAAACTGTACAGCCATTGGAGTCACTGGAGGTTGCATAGAGACAACATCATCATATGAGTCTCTCCCAAAGCTTCTTATCCTGTTGTGTTGGGCTTAGCAAGAAGTCTGTCCCAATCACAGTGTGTGGTGTGTGACCTGATCCTCAGGCCAGCCAGAAATGGGTATGGCAGGGAGGGGTGACATGGTCCCATGGCTTCTGGACCCTGCTCCTCCTTCTGGAGAGGAGGCAATGTAAAGAAGGTGTTTGTGTGCTCATGGATTTGCTCTAATATTTGCAATTGAAGTAGACTGCATTTCTACAGATGCAGGGTATGGTGAGTGGTTCACAGAGGGTGCTCCAGTAGAAGCTCTTCTTGGAAGAAGAGAGATGCTCTACATCCCTCTGCTACTAGTCAGCTATGATTCATACACAGCCCTGGGTATATACTTTAAAATACCCACAAATGTACATTTTGAATAATTCCTTGCCTTATCCACCTTTCTGAGTTTGTCTTCCATGTGTACTCTTGCTGAAAAATTTTAAGGGAAGAACCTTTATATTTTAAGAATATGATGGGATAAAGGTTGGACTTGATGACCCTGGAGGTCCCTTCCAACCATAATTATTCTATGATTCTATGATTTTAGGTTATTTCTGGGCTTTGTGACTTTTAGGGTGAGCACCTGCATGGGGAGAAAGGTGATGGGCACATGTGGAAGGGGGAGAGGAGCTCCCGATTCCCTTCGCCTGCAATGCCCCATAGGTTTTGTGTCCTATATACACAGCTTGCCTGTCCGGTGCACCCCGGAACATACCGGGCACCCCCGGCCAGGGCAGAGCCAGCGCTGCCTGCGGGAAAACGTCCCGTTAAGGGCAAAAAAATCAAGGGCTGCCCCACCAGCCCTCGCCAGGGGGAAAGGAGCTCCCCCCGGCTGCGCTGCCTGGCTCAGCATCCCGGGAGAGCAGGATGCCCGTGGGGGGGTGCACGCCCAGGGGACTGGGAGCATCCCAGGGGGGGGATACCCGGGGGACCGGGAGCATTCGGGAGGGGGTACCCGGGAGCAGCCTGCGGGAAGATGCCCGGGGGGGGGAGGGAGCATCCCGGGGCGGGGGATGCCCGGGTTCCGGGGGGCGCATCCCGGCGGCAGCAGCGAGCCCCCGCCCCGCAAGCCCTGCCCGCGTTTGGGACGGCAGCCGCCGGTAGGGCATTGCCCTTTTAAGCTGTGGCCCCACTCGCCTCCTCCCAGGCTCCCGGGGGTGCTCCGGCAGCCGCTGCGACCTCCCTCCTCCCTCCCCGCCCTCCCCGCGCCCGGCGGCGGCGAGCGGCAGCTGCGGGCCGGGGCACGGAGAACCCCAGGGCGGCGGCGGGGCTGCAGCGAGCCGGGGTCCCCCTGCCCCTGCCTCCGCCCCCGCCGCTCGGGGACCATGGGATGCTGCACCGGGCGCTGCACCCTCATTTTCCTCTGCACTTTGCAGCTGGTAAGTAGGGGCGCTCCGGGAAAGGGAGGGGATGGCGGAGAACGGGGGGGTTCGGCTTCCCCGGACGGGGATGGGAACAAAAGCCCCCCCGGTGCCTCGCTGCCCGCTGCCCGGTAAAAGCTCCGGTGGTTCCTCAACTTCGTCTGGGAGGAGGAAGGTGGAGGGATGTCAGGCTGCGCTCCGGGGATGCTTTGCTCCGCGGGGGAATTTAGTGATGCCTAAAACGTTTTTTTTTAAAAAGTTCTTAATTCATAAGTTTGTGCTGTACGATACAACTGGAAAAAAATCAGTCCATGAAAGGAGTCCCAGCAGGCTCGGTGGCAATGTTGCAAACCCAACCCAACCAAACCCAACTGAACCGAACCGAACCCAACCAAACCCAGCCCGACCCAACCGAACCCAACCAAACCCAACTGAACCCAACCAGACCCAACTGAACCCAACTGAACCCAACCAGACCCAACCCAACCCAACTGAACCCAACCAGACCCAACCCAACCCAACTTCCTATGTGCCAAAACTCACTGGTACCTTCAGCCCCTTGGATATCCAGCTGCAAGAAGGGGCTTGCTTATATCTGACCCTGCACGGGAGGGGTTTGTGCTGCCTTGGGAGGAATTATTTCAGACCTCCTCAGGATGAAGTGCTTGGATAGAATGTGCTTATAAATATATGTATACTTATTTAGAAATAAACTTCCCAGTGTGCGTGGAAAGTGCTGTCCCTGATGGGCACGGTGTCCTCATGACATCTGCGTACATGATGCCATGATAAACAAAGGTCTGGTTGTTCCCCGAGTGTCTCTGCATCCAGCCTGGATCCGGAGGGTCCCCTTCTTGTCAATAGCTAATGGGCTCCGGGGCTCCTTAAAAAGGAAATGACAGCATCTAGCTAGATAATTTCATTTAATTCTTCCAAACGTGCTTGCTTTCGGAGCATTATCAGCGAGCAGGAAAGGGCAGGCTTCCTGCTAAGTTCTGTTGAACAGTAAGTTAGTGCCAAGGGGTGAGACTAGTTAAAATTCTTTGTTTTGGAGTTGCTTACGGTGACAGCAGAGTGTTTTCTGCGAAGGGACGGGGAGCGGGCACTTTGCTGGAGGTGGGAGGGAACAAATAGGGACCTGCTAGTTTTTAAGTGTAAACCATCAGCCTAAAATGGAAGGGGAAGAGGGTGGGAGCGCAACCCTGTTAACTCTGACTCGCACGTTCGGAAGATGCGGGTGGGAGATTTGACTCGGAGTTAAACAAAATCCAGAGTGGAAGTGGTGGGGTGTGCTTGCACAGAGCATCTCGCTCGGCATATTTATGAGCGAGCTGAATGGCTGGGGAGTGTATTTAGTCTCCTGGATTATTCCTTTTGATTTAGCACCCTTGATCACAGAAGAAAGAAGCTGTACCCTGTGTTACGTTAGAAATTGGCACCTCAGCACTCACTGTCTCTTAAACCCATCACTGTGTCGTCCTCCTTTAAAGCACACACTCACACAGACTGGAGGGGAAAAAAAAGAATAAGAAAGAGAAAAAGCCTTGAGCTGCTGGTGCTGCTCTTATTTCTGACAAGCGTGGGAGTTTTCTTGTATCCAAGATACAGGGACAAAGAACCCCCAGCATTTTATTTTCCTTAAGACCCTCCTCCTTGAAGAAAAGAATCGGTTTGGGCTCATTCTTAAGCAAGTTGGGATGCCTCGGCCGGAGCGATTTCCCATGGCACTGGCTGGGTGAACTGGTGGAGATGGAAAAATGTGAACTATGGTGAGGGAATTCCTGGAGCTGTGCTCTGGTGGGGGTGAGGTCAGGAGATCCTGGCTGGTTCCCAGCAAGTGCTTGGGTGAGGGGAGATCCAGCCTGGTGCTTTATTTATTTATTTAAAGCAAACTTTGTCTGTAAATCATCACATCACTTCCAAGTGACCCGCAGGACTCGCTGCTGCTTGGGGTGGGTTCTGTTAAGGCAAAACACTGAAGTGATCAGGCCAAGATCATCAATAAATTATAATGACGTGAACTTCCTTTGTTCCTCTCGTGTCTCTGCTCTGCTTCATTTGATACTCTGAACCCTTCACAGTCTTCCCTGTAGGCTGCCAAGCTCCATGTCTCCCACTGCCCAAGTCCCCGAGGTGAAATCCTGGCTCCTCTCTGGTTGCTGGAGGTTCTGCCTCTGATTTAAGTGGGGAGAGGATTCCAGGGCTGGGATTTCCCACTTCAGTTTTGCAGCACACCCCCTGTGTTTCTTTACATGTTCTCATGTCAGCTCCTCGAGGCTTCACGGGGGCTTTTTATATTCAGAAACATGAAACAACACCCCCCCCCCCAAAAAAAAAAAATAAAATTAGGAATTGGGGTTGCAGCGCTTCATAGAGATTGTTTTATTATGAGGTGTGAGCAGTTGACTGTGTGAGGAGGTGTTTGCAGTCTAAATGTTTCCTTGGGGGAAAAAAAAAAGGCAGAAAACAAACATATTCATCAATGCAGTGTGTGCTCCTGAAGAAAAAGTTTGTGATCGAGTGGGAGAGCAGAACAGCACCACGTGTGAATCCAAGGAGCTGCGACACACCGCGAATGCCAAGCAGACCCTCGCCCCCACGGGCCCCGCGCCGGTGGCAGAGCCAGGAGCAGAGCAGTGTGTGTCTGGCTGAAGGCAATCAGGGCTGGCTCCCCAGCGGTTTGCTAATCAAGGGGGGAGGGAAGGCTCTAGTTTGAATAAATTACTTGCCACGTTCCAATTTTAGGTTATTGTCTCCCTGAAACGTCCACGTTCAGCTCTGGCTGTGCTGATGGGTGCTGCAGGGAGCTGCCCCTGACCCTGGTGTGTTCCCTTCTTCCCCATCCACCCCTGCCTTCAGCAGAACTTTGGGTGAACACTGGCCCAGGTCAGGGTCACTCTGCAGATGGGCGCATCCTCAGCCATGGCACAGAGAGCTGTCAGCATGGTGACGGGGTGTTTGTGCATCCTGAGGGTGTTGTCACCTCATTTCTTGCTTTGCCCAAACACCTCTGCCATCCGGGTGCTGATGTCACCTACAGCCCTCGCTTGTCCCTCCCAGCTGGCTGCTTTTGGGCAGTGGCATATTAAGATACATGAGCAAAACTTAAATGGGGCATAGGCCTCCCCAGGGAAAAAAACAGGGCAGTGTCAGAAAGACTCTGCAGGGGGGTTAAGAAATGTCCCTTGTAGGAATTAGGGTTGGAAAAGGTCAAGGTCCAATCCCATACCCGAGTGGTGCGACAGAGACTGTCACACCCAGCAGGACTGTGAACTGGGTGGGTCATGGTGAGGAGCCACAGATGAGGGCTGCATCTCAGGCAGGGAAATATTAAAAAAATCATTGATTTGCTCCTTTCCTCTCTGCCAGGGTGAGGTTGCACCCAGCCGGTGTATCTCCTGGAGCAGTGATTGTGTACTGAAGGCACGAGGTGAATTTATTTCCACCGAGCATGGAAACATTCCCTCACTCCCTGTGCCCTGTCCCAGTAAATCAAACCACTGTACTTTCTTTACATTCTGTCCGTGGATCGAGAGCTCAGATGCCAAGCAAAGCCTGCAGACAATTTTACAGATACATTATAAATCCCCCTAGAATAAGAGCTTCTAATGGAAAAAGTGACTAATACTTCACATGAGCACAGAACAAGGCGCCCTGGGACACGACTGTGTGTGGAGACTAACCAAAAGTAACTATATACCTTTATTTATTTATTTCCTCGTGCTCTCTTTCTCCCTCACTCCCTTTCCAGCGATGTCTCTTTAATCTCTTACAGAAGAGGGTGACCAGTTCTGGAAACTATTTGAAACCAGCACAGATCCTTCTCTTAACTGCTCTCTTGTAGCTAAGGCAGTTGTGTCAGTTTGATCGAGGTGTAAAGGGAGGAAGAGGGTGCAGGGGGTGGGGGTGGGAGGGGAATGTGGCAGATGGGCAGGTGGGATCTGGGGAAAAAAAAACCCACCATGAGTTAAAATAGGTGGATTTGATTGGATCGGTCCACGTGGGCTGCAGGGTGGTAGAGCATCCCCCTAGCCAAGGTAAGAAGTAAGCAGGATTGCATAGAATCACAGAATGGTTTGGGCTGGGGGGACCTCAAAGCTCATCCCACCCCCTGCCATGGCAGGGACACCTCCCACCAGCCCAGGGTGCTCCCAGCCCCATCCAACCTGGCCTGGAACACTGCCAGGGAGGGGGCAGCCACAGCTTCCCTGGGCACCCTGGGCCAGGGTCTCACCACCCTCACAGCCAACAATTTCTGCCTAAGATCTCATCTCAATCTCCCCTCTGCCAGTTTAAAGCCATCACCCCTCATCCTGTCACTCCAGGCCCTTGTCAAAAGGTCAAAAGTCCCTCTCTGCCCTTTGGGGGTTGTGGAGACACCTTTCTTGGCTTTGTCCTCTCCATCCCAGGGATGTTTTGAACTGGAGGATGGGTGAGCAGAGCAGGACCCTTCTTTCCCCTCCTCTGCAGCTGCCTCTGGAGCTGGAGCAGTTCGGTGCACCTCCTGAGGGAGGTCAGAGCTGGGCACACAGCCTTGGAGGCGAGAGCAGGTGCAAGGGGAAGCGCAGTGTCCCTTTGCTCATCACACTGCTCAGGACCCTCCAAAGCTACCTTGTGCTCTCTCCAGCTGTTTATCTCCTCCATGGTTTGTGCTTAAAATATAATTCCCCTAGGGAAGGGGGTTGTCTTTCATGCATATGCCCAGCACCTAGCACCGTGGTGGCTTGAACCTTTCCCGAAGTCCTGGAGGAATACTCCAGGCTAAATAATAACATAACTCTAAAGACTACTTTTGACAGATGCTGTCTTCTGCATGTCTGTTCCAGACAAAGGAAAATTAAAGCTGTGCCAATAATAGAGCTCGTCAGCATTTTCCACTGAAGCTGACTTTCAGTAAAAACCTGGGGATTTGACTAAATGAATATTTTCATGAGAAGTATCTGCTTTCCACAGACAATTCTGAGTTTTTCTCCCAAGTTTTGGCTGGAATAATTTGGCGAAAAATCAAAAATGTGTTGGCAAGTGTTCGCTGTGCTGGCAAACATTTTCAATTTTGGACTTGTGGAGCTTCTCTTACAAAAAGTTGAATTTTTGCATCAGGAGATTTTTTTTTAATTTATTTTTTTTCTTCCTGAGCAGCTGGAGGGTCTAAGCCCAAGAGCAGCAGAAGGGAAGAGGAGGTTGGGGTATGTGTTGCGGACGTGCCCCGTTGCAGGCTGTGCCTTGCCCAGCAGCCCACGTCCGTGTTTCCCATCACGGTGGTGGGGATTGCAAATGACTCACAGGAGCCACGTTTCTTTGTGTCCTCTAACCAAACCCATTCAGACCAGGAATGAAATTTGGCAAAAGCCAAGCCAAAGAAGCAGCTGAGGGCAGGGTTGTATTGAAGTCAACTCTTCTTGGAGAACCGGGGCTTTATTTCAGCTGATGCAGTATGTTTGTCTGACCGCTCTCTGATTTCTCCCGGCCACTCTCTGCTCCTTTGCCTTCCCCTTTTTCCTCTCTCTGAGCACCAGGGCCATGCAAGAAGAGAAGGAGCTGGTTTTCCCCCTGATGGGGAACCTCTCCCCCTGGCTGGTGTGGGGTTAAGGGAGCTGACGTTGCTCCATTGTGTGCTAATAATATACGGAAACTCAGATCATTTTGGCTGGGGTGCAAAATGGAGCTCTTCCAAGAATCTGCTCCAGGGCCCCTCAAGTAGGAACTCTTGGAGAACAAACTGGATAACAAAGGCCAGATTGTGATTGCTTTTCCTCCAGGAAAACCCTGGAATAGCCCATCACTTTTCAAGCAGTTAAGAAAACGCATATGATCTAGCAAGCAGTAAGTGCCCCAGCTGTAGCAGCCATCCCCTTTTCCCACTAACAAAACACTGGGTTTGAGGTCAGTAGAACTGAACCTTTCTTTCTCATTTAAAAAAACAAACCAGAGATCATTTGTGATTTAATGTCTTTATGCTTGTGGGGTTCCCTTTGTCTCCACTCCTCCTGGGCTGCAGTAGATGTGATGAGCACACCTGACCACACAGGTTGTGTCTCTGTGCTGAAGTTTGGTAGGAAGAGAGTTTTCAATGAAGTGGAAACATTTGCCTCCAAAGTAGCACATTCTTCACCCATTCCCCATCTCCAGAACATGAGGAGGGAAAAAAGGATGTTTCTGAGAAAAAAACCCATAAAAATACTCTGGCATTTAGCAATGTTTGCTGAAAATGATGGGGAGGTTTATTGTGCCAAACCCCAAATATTTTGAACATTTCAGAACTGTTTTCAAGCTTCTGTAAAAAAGCTGAAAACTCACTAAAAAGAAGTTGGTTTGGTGGTGGTTTTTTCTTTGGAGTTGTGCACTTCTCATCTTCCAAATATCTCTGACGTCATCGCGTCTCCCCCAAACCCTGCTCTTGTTGGGTTTAAGGGGAGAAGTCCTCAAAGAGAAAGCACAGGCTTGGGTGTTGCTGCAGGGTCGTGCCTTGCTGAGTTGGCTCATCTGCTTGTAGGCTGGTGGTTGGGGGCATTTTTGTTGTAGAAGGAACTCAGTGAATAAACATGCCCTGCAGAATTGCCAATCTGAGATATTTCATAATCATTCCAGGGTCATAATAGTATCTTAAAGTTCATAAGATGTCAGAATAAGAACAAATGACTTCTGCTTTGCTTGTTTATTGAGCTTTGATAAGGGTCAGAATCTTGTCTCCTTCTTGCCAGGGATAACAGGGATAATAGTAGGCATGACAAAAGTGAGGCTTAATGTAGTAGAAAGTCAGGAACCAATAGTAGTAAAGTTATAAGGGGAAAGTAGGTGGTAGTAGTAGTGGTAGCAGAGATGAGAAAAACTGAAATGATTGAAATATCTGGCAGAAATCTCTGAGATGGGGTTTCAACAAAAGTGCTGCTTCTGACCAGCACATTGGATCTGTGTTCCCCGTTGAGCGTAGAAGAGTCAGTGGTGCTGATGCTCTGGCTCCTCCCTGGGCCCTCCACCTCTGGCCGTCCTCGTGAAGAACAGCAGTTTTCTTTTGCTGTATATCCTGGGGTTTCACAGAGCAGAAAGGAGCAAGCAGCAGTTCTCTGCTGGGGCACGATCAAGAGCTCCTCCTTTGACTTTGCCGTACCTCGTTACCATCAACTGTCTCTTCCAGGGGTGCTTTTGGGTCTCATTTCCACAAGGACTTAATTGCCATTTTCCTGGTGCCTGTGGCTCGTTCTCAGCGCAGCTGCTTCTGTGTCAGGACATGAGACACAAATATGGTGTTTATCAGGGAAATGCACATCCCAGATTTTCCTTGCAAAGGTGAGGATTCATGGAAATGAGGAGAGCAGCTTTTCTGATCTCCCTTCATCCTGGATGCTGTTTGGGTGAATCTACGTTTAGTAATTGAGATGTCAGATTCCCTGACACCTTTCAGCTGAAAGGATGATGGTGTGGAAGCGATGACCTCTGATGCCATCTGCCACGGCTTAATGAAAATATACTGTGGGAATCGAGGCAACAGCTTGTCTTCATCACCTCTTGGAGAAGGCAGACGTCAGGAGTTGCTGTGCCAGCTTCCTTTGCCACCTTTCAGCGACTGGCCAGCCCTGCAGGCAGCTTCCCACCTGCTCTCCAGGCTCTCTCAGGCCAGCAAAATATCTGCTTTCTTCCCTCTTTTTTTTTTTTTCCTCTCCAATTTTTTCATCCAATGCATAAAACTCTAGAAAACCAGGACTGTCGTCATATTTTTCCTGCACCAACGGAGCAAGCACACAGATCCCCCCCCAGGCCCTGATTGTCAGAGGTGTGGGAGCAGGAGCTGCCCCCAGTCAGGGCAGCAGGCAGTCTGGCTGCACAGTGGTGGGGTGGGAGGGCTGAGTGTGTGTGGGGGGATCCAGCCTTCGTGCCCTTTCTGCACTTTGGTTCGTTAGTGAGCACTTGGGCAGCCAGTCACCTGGTCAGAGATATGAAAGAACAAGAATACACCGTTACAGCGAATACACAAAGCCTGGGAAGATGCCTCCTGTGACCCCTCTCAGGGAAACAGGGACCTCTCCTGTGTCTGTGGTGACTCTGACAACAGCCTGGGACCCATTAAGGCATCTTAAGTGCTGAATTATATTTTCCAAGTGCTATTCTCTGGAGATAGTTCATCTGTAAGCAGTGTTTCATCTGAACAGGGAAGGTGAGATGGAGGACACCAAAGAAGGGGATGGAGGATTTTATTACCCACATAGAACTTATAAAATATTGAGTGTAACCTTGCATGGAGTATGCTCTGTGTGGTGTGTTCATCCATCACAGATAAACAGCCTCACCACAATTAACAGTTTGTCACTGTCATCTTCAGCTCCACCTGAAAATTACCTCTGTAGTAACCAGAGCCAATCTCAGTAGCAGAACAGTTAACTTACCTGGAGATCAGGGGGAATCTAAATCCTGACCTTACTCAGATCTGTTCATCTTTCAGAGGTTTGAACATCATTCTAGAGTACTACAATAAAAGCATTGCCCTGCACAAACATGTCTTTGTGTTGGGAGTACACTGGGTTGTACTCTAAGGTCTACAAACAAGAGCTGGCCTGGCCTGACTAGTTTTGACCTTCATTTAGAGGCCTTGAAAGCAGCAGAGATCACAAGTATGTGTTTCCCAGCTAACAGCTTCACAGAGATAAGGTCTAGGTCCATAGGCTGACTAACCTTGTGGAGGATGACCAAGACCTGAGCCCTCAGGCTTAGGCAGACTATTGCATCTCCCCAGAACCCAAAACACCTTTGAGGGTCTGTGTCAAACACCTCCTGTTCATCTGTAGCACAGAGGATCTTCTCCTGCAGCTCTTCCCAGGAGGACAGTGAAGAGAACATTGGCCAGACTTGGAGACTCTGCATTTAGGTAGCTTGCATGAATATCTGAACTACTGGCTGCTGAGCCAAATCAAACCCAGTTCCCAGTTTCCCATGGCTACTGGTAATCTGTGAGCAGCAGCTTTCCATGTGTGAGATGAGAATGGGCTCTGACAGGCAGCTGGCATCCCCAGCGCCCACAGACAACGTGCTTTTTGTGATACCATTGTGGGAAAGGCAATACACCTGCTTATATGGTATATGTACAGAATTAGGGGAGAAATCTGATTATCCTAATTACTCAGAAATGCTAAATATGTGCAGAATACAGTTTGGCTAATTAGCCTGGGAGATTGCTGGCTGTTTGGCGGGGAGGAGAGTGGGTGTTGGGGGAAGTGTAATGGGAGTTTGCAGTCTGTTATGTGCCCTTTGCTTTCCGAGCATGTGGAGAAAAGTGAGCATGGGGGTTTGGAGATGTGATTACCAGCCTTAAAACAAATTATCAAGCTGGGAAAGGGCAATTGTTTTTCAAATGTCTACCACTTGTTAGGATTCTGGGTCTTCCAAGCTTCCCATCTCATTGTTCTGAGAGGAGACGTTCAAGGGAAGGATGGGTCTGCCTCGCCGCACAAAGAGCTCCTGCACCACACTTTCTCAGAGGTATCTGCTCTGGCTGCTCTTTGTCCTGTCCTCCTGCTGACACAGGCAGATTCTCAGTGCTCTCAGAAGCCCCAGCAGATGTGATGGTAGTTGGTCTCTGAATGGTGCTGCTTCGTTTGCATTTAATGGGCTCATTTGTAATACAGATGTGGATTGTAGAAGAGGTCTTCTGGCCCAAAATCTCACCTGAGGTTGCACCCAGAGATGCAGAGGAAGTCAGGCAGATGCTAGGCAGAGTGGAGGGTGGTTCATGCTGAGTACATCTCAAGGTACTAATCCCTGGGTGTCTAGACCCAGAGAACCAGGCTGGTTCCTCCAACTCTGTGCTGGACATACACCCACCAAGCAAACCATGACACCGTGCAGGAGGGCTGCAGGATCCACACCAGTGCGAGGTGGGGACAGCTGGCACGCATGCTTTGGTGTGTTCTTGGGTCCTGTGGTCTACACCAGAGCCCAAACCCAGATGTTCTGGGTATAATCCGTGCCCAAAATGCACGTTCACCCATTGCTCCTTGTAGCCATGCTTCCTCCTGTCTTTAAATAACCCTTCATGGCTTTTATTCCTGATCTAACATCTACTTCAAGCTCTTCTGGGAAGGTTGACCTTCCTGCTCTTCAGTCACTGGCCATACTCAGTGTGCTGAGTGAGGATCAGTCCTGCTGTCAGTTTAAACCAACATTAGCTGGGAAGTTAGCTCTGAGAAGCTACAGAAGCGTTCAGGCTTCCAGGGCTGCCAACAAAACAGCTTAAAACTGAGTTGTGTGACAGCCTGAAAGAATAGATAGGGTGATATAAAAACTCTGCCATGGCTTCAGACAATAAAGACTGTGTCTCCCTGCTGATGAATAATGGCTCTTTGTTTTATTCCTTAGATGACAGGGCTGTTACAACTGCTGAGAAGTATTCCAGTGCTAAATATATGGCTGTGTAATAAAGGCTCTGCAATCTATGAACTGGGACTGAATGGATACTTGAGTGAATCATTGAAAGTACGATGAATTTCTGAAGCAGCTCATAGTGACAGGAGGTGGAGGGGCAGTAAACTCTGCAGATCACTTAGCCAAAGGATGCTTTCCTTGCATGAGACGTAACCCAGGTTTCGTGGCTGCCAAGTTTTTCCCTTGTGGTAGCTGCCATGGCCATGTGAAGTTCCTTGCTCCCAGTTTTGGACACTAACCTGCAAACAAAGGATGTTTCAGATGGAGCTCCAGTGCTTGGTGGTGAGATGCTGTTCAGATTTTCTAGCAGAATTCCTGGAAACCCAGTCCTGGCAGACTAAATGGGAATGCAGCAGTAAACCCCTTGTTCGACTGTAACCCGGGGCTGAGACCTCAGTGGGATTTTGCTGGACCTCATCAGAAATAGTCATATTCTGGAGCCTGCTATGATAGGGAGGAAAATGCTGCTTCTTACTGCTGCAGTGTTGTCATGCTAGTGGAAGAGGCGATGCGCAGATATTGTTTTCGCTGTTCTGGAGTTCCCCTCGGAGTCTTGCCAGATTAAACTTCCTTGAAATTACTCAATGTAATGGCAAGGATTTGAATTTCTGTAATGTGGATTAGCACTTTTCTAGTTTAGCTAATCCTTGCAGACAGACCTGCAAGCAAGACAATCAAAATCCTTGAAAAAAAAACTGGTCAGAAAGTTTGGAGTAGGGACAAGCCAAAGATGCTGTTGTGCCAGGGAAGGGGAGTGATAGCAGAAGGGATGCAGCGCCACGGACGGATGAAGATTTGGTGACACAAGATGACAGAGGGCAAGTCTTTGTCCCCTGTGGTGGCTGGAGACACCAGAGTTCACGGGTGCCCCACGTCTGAGCTGCTGCCCCGTGGTTTGTGGGGTTCAGTCCCTGTAAGGTCAGCACTCTCTTGCACTGCAGGGACACAACCACTAAAGATTTGCTGCAAATGAACTTTGTTCTCCAGAGCTGCCAAAGGGGCATCTATTGACCAGCCTCTACTTCAAAAGGCAAGGGAGGGGGAAGGGGAAAAAAGAGAGGGAAAAGAGAAATTCAGCTTTGCTGTTGAATAAACCATGAGCCATTGAGAGCTGCAGGGGAGGGGCGGGGGGACCCAAACGTCACGCGAAAAATGAAGCGCAGGAGGAGCCTGGCCATTGTGTGACACTCCTGGAAACTTAATTGGAGGGTCGGTTGGTGGGAGGCCAAAAGATGTGTGCAATAAAGGAGAGACACTCGATTGGCCTGAAAACCCAAACAAATTGGGTAGCAGAAGAGAAGAGATAAATTATGCTCATAAAATAAACAACGGCTGAGTGACACTGGATAAACAGTTACACAGAATAACGCCACTGTTTGTCTCAGCCATCCTAATTGGGAGGCTGGGCAGCATCCGATGAAAACTCTGCGTCGCACGTTTTCCCTTTGTAATGGGGAAGATTTCCACCCCCTCCCGCTGAAAGCCTCCCCCCAGTCCCATTTAGCAGCCAACTGAAAGGCCTGGGTTCCGTCCACTTTCCCACAGCAAACTCATCCTGGCAGGGACTGCATTAAGGAGGACAAGTAGGAAATGATAATAAATGGACAGGACTTGCTCTTCTTTCACCTTGTGACAAATCTATGCAGTGGGTGACTCGGGGAGGGTGGTAAGAGCATGGGCTGGGCTGCTGCTTTCCTTTTGATGCTTGGTCATGTGGAAAATAACCCCATTCTAGCCCTCACTCAAAAGGGTTTTCCTTAAAAAATAGTGCTTTTTAAAAGGCACAGAATCCTCGTTTGCAGTGTTGGGAAGCCAGCAGCTCGCCTCCATCACCATGAACACCACAGGTCTCATTTCATCGTCTCCTTGGACGGAAGAGCAAAACCAAAGGCACTGCTGCACAAGACATGACACGGTCAATGCCATTCATACAAGTGGGAGAGCTTGTTAAACCCTAGCTTTGAGGGGTTTTTTAGCATGATACTGTATTGCTAATTAATACCTGATGAAAATCTTTAGTTTCATTGAGCTCCTCTCAAGTGTAGCAGGAAAACACAGCAGGAGGAAAAACAGGGGCTTAGTGACTTCCACCACGGCTCACTCACGCTTTGAACCTGAGCCTCTCCACCCTCACTTCCAGCACTCACTCCAGTTTGTAGCTCTGACCATTTAATGACTGCCCAGAGCTGATGGCACTCCCCAGGCTGCTTCACCAGCCTGTGAAAGAGAGAGGCTGAACTGCAGCCTCAAAGGTGTGTCTTGACTTTCTGCCATCTCCATCCTGAGGTGTTCGCTTGTTTAATCCATTTAAGCAGTTCATGTGTCTCTGTTTTCTTGCTTTTATTGACTCAAGAAAAAGGGAGCTGGATGTCTGCTTCCCAGCCTGCAATGCTCATGGAGAGGTCACAGCCAAGGAAGGAACCCAAGAGGGGTCAGTGGTGGGGACAGCGCTGCTGAGGCTGTGCTGCGGGTACCAACGACTCCTGAGATGTGGGGAGCAGCTCAGAAGTCATCTCGGGTGGCACAAAACTGGCTTTGCCTCTGAAAGTCACTGGAAAACTGAAATATCCCCAGTTCAATGTCTTGAGGAAGCTACGTTTGTTACCTGTAATCACGAAGGCAATGAATCAGTTATTTAAGTACAACCAATTTTTATTCCGGTGAAGCAATCAGAACACGAAAGCCAACAGCGATTGATTCATTTTCGAGCCACTCTGGAGAAAATAAGTTGTTTGTGGGGATTGTGGTTATTGGAAAATTCCTGCAATACCCCCAAAGCCTCTGACAGTCCCTATTTGTAACAACATAGCTGTTTTGTGTTTGTTCCAATTTAAAACCCTTCCTGTCAAAAGCATTTTACTGGAACCAGAAGCTGCACTGCTAAACGTTTTTCATGTCCAAACCACTCTTTTCTTCCTAGTTCTTTTTCATTTCATGCTTTGATGACAGGCTTGGAAGTTTGCTACTACATTCATTAGGGGAGAGTTGGTCAGTATATCTTCTCTGATATTTATTTTTCAGCTGAAAAAATAGCTACATGTTTTTTTCAATTATTGGTTTTTTGAGGGAGATTTTTCTTTTGTCCTTTTTTTTAACTGAAATAAGCACATTTTTATGTTAGGTTGGTTTTTTTTGGCAAAGCACAAGCAATAGAGTGTTACTAGTGATGGTTAAAATTCAGCTGTTGCAGTTTGGGTCATTTAGTACTGACAATAGCGTGCATAAAATGCAAGCAAATCACTTGGCAGCCAAACTCCTAAAATACCTCCAGCTTCTAATTTGCCTGAAAACTTTCTGCATACGGGCATGAGGTGCAGAGGGGAAAGTCTCTTGGGTTGGTTTTGATATATATAAACCAAATCACTTCTGCAGTATTAGCTCATCTGTCCTGACTTCCCAAAGTTACATCCCCTGGCCAGGTGAGATTGACAGCTGAGAGGAGCAGCGGTGGAGGTCTGGAAGTGGGGCTGACTGGGCAGCCCTTGCTGGGCATTGCTGGGATTTGGTCAGAGCATCAGTAGGGCTGAATGGGGGGGATGCAGGCATGGGAGCAGTGGGAGTTTACCTCTCTGTTTTGAGAATGTGACAGTGATGGGGTTTGGGTTGGTGCTGCAGCCTTCATGGGGAGGTCCCCAACCCCAAATGCCACCTCTTTTTACCACTGTGAGCAGGTGAGCACCCAATAAAAACACTATTGCGATGATGATGGGGTTTCTGCTGACGCAGGATGATTATATGAAATATTAAAGAAACTTTTTAGAAATACAACCTAAATCTCCAGCTATGCTGTGTGAAATGAAGGTGTTATTTCTAATTCCACTATACAGACAGGAAAACAGTTAAGAACTGTGCTGGAGGGCTTTGGTGGAAGCAGCAGGAGCAGAATCAAACCCAGGAGGCTGATCAGTATTCGGGATGACATTGGCTTGTGCTGCCCTGTGTGGGAGCCAGGCTGGGTGTCCCAGATGCCTCTGTCCCCACAGGATCTCCTCTCCTGCTCCATCGAGCCCGTATTTTACAGAGCCCTTCAGCACGTGACTGCAGCTGGATGTGTGCTGAGTCTTAGGTCAGCAGATGCTCCAACACTTGACTAAATGAGGGCTTCTGTCTCCCTTGAGGAGCTGCTGCTCATGGCATCACGGTGGGGCAAAAAGCACTGCATGCTGCTGGCAGGTGGAAAGGGAAATGCATCCCTTCAGCTTCATGTGCTGTCTCTTCTGACCCCCCCAACTTCACAGCTAGGTATGAGGAAGCAGAAGTGCTAAGAGCCCTTCGCTGGGTCCTGCTGGGGGAGATAAAATCTTCATTGCCACTTTGTTTTCTGTGAGAAAGAGCTGCTCTATGGAAAAGGGTCCCTTTGGACAGTAATTGCCAGTGGAAGTTTCTGGGTGGCTGTGCTCGCTCCGCTCCTGCTGTGGGATGGCTACCAATGGGCTTCCCTTCCAGGAGCAAAGCCGCAGCAAGAGCATGGCAGATCCCAATTTCTTAGAATATTGATAATAACAATATCACTTTCTTCCTCCCCTATTTCTCCCCCACCCCGTTCCTCCCTTTTAATGAATTCTCCTCTCCTGCCGTAGACTCCGCAGTGACACCAGCCTGATTTGTAATGTAAATCATCAGCCCAGTGTCAGACCTGCAAGAGCACCGCAGGGCTCTAATTATAATTTTCATTAAACTCCTTCTGTTTATGAATATCCAAGCAATCTGGCGTTGCAGCAGGAGCAAGAGGAAATTAAAGCAATGCTGTCACCGAGCTACGGTGTCAGGGAGCGGGGACTCAGCTGCTGAGCTGAAACTGAAAGAGGGTTCCTACAGACAAAGTTCTGCAGAGTTGTTTCAGCTTTGGCATCCTTCCTCTCTCAGGCTTTTACCCCGCGTGCAGAGCTTGCGTGTTTTGCCTTCAGGATCCGGCTGGGGCAAGCGTTCTACGCGTGATCTGTTGGTGACCTAATTACGGGGATCAGCTGCTGCAGCTCCCAGCACAACGGGGAGCAGCGAGGTGGGGGAGAGCGGCGGCTGAGCTGGCCGGATGGGACAGGGTGGGTGGAAGGTGTGGAGCAGAGGGAGAGGGACCACCAAGCAGAGGGGAGAGAGAGGAGCTTTGTCCAGCAGGGCTCTGGGGGAGCTGCACAGAAGATGAGTGATGCAGAGACCATTTGTGCACACGTGCTGGGGAGCAAACTGCTGAGTTCAGAAGTGCTGTGACACGCCGAGCTCTGCAGAAAGCAGGGCTTTGATGGTCATGGACACCCAGAAACTCATCCTCATCTTCCCCTGGATGAGAAAACCAGCTTCAGGTGGCTTTCTGCAGTGCTTTGCCTTCAGAGAGGCATTTCTGTAACTCAGGCCACAGCTGACCCTTGGTGAGGGTGCAGGTGACAGCCGTGAATTAGACTCGAGGGGACACCAAATGTGAAGACTTTTGTTCATAAACTTAAAGGCATTCCAACTTTTCCCCTGCATCCCTGTCATGTGAACAAGCCCAAACTTTGGCTAGCCTTCCCAGCTGAGCAGAGGGAGGGATCACAGAATATAATGCTTCGTTGGTAGGAAATAAATCTCTCTGTTAGAAAATTAAATTCCTGCTGATCTCCAACTCTGCTCTGCCTCACAGCCTTGATAATGTTTAGATGGTTTCATAAATGGTAGCAGCTCTCCCAAGGGAAATGGCTGGTGAGTTAATGGCATGTCTTTAATATACTTTACTCAATGGGGAAATCTGTGCTGCTGGTGGGAGAAGGTGTCTCCCCCAGTGCTGAAGGTGTCTGCCATGCCAGGATGCTGTTTGTGGGGAGCACCAAGGATGTTTGCCTGTGATCATCAGTATGAGGTGGGCTAAGATAGACTGCAAGTCCTCCAAAGGTGAGGGAAAGCCCGGACCACCCCAGCTGTGGGATAAGGCTGTGCCTCACGGAGCATCTGGCTGACAAAAATATCAGGCACTTCTTGAAGAAGCTCATTATTTTTTATGTCTGTTGCAAATACAGTCATGTCCCCTTAGATCCAGCGTGCCCTGCCCCCCCTGCTGCAGAGCTGGAGTCAAATCTGAGCTGTGAATCTGAGGGAGGAGAAAAAAGCTGGGGCACAACAGATTAATTTAATGATGTTTGGGAAACTCAGCTTTGAGTGTTGGCGTAAGTTACAAATAAAACAAGTTTGCCATTCTTGTCAGAGTGCTTTTTTTTTGCCTGGATCACAAAGACACCTGCTTATTAATTGAGCCTGATTGCTAATCTCAGCAATCAGCAATCAGAGCGGCGTGCAGTGCTTGGATGGTATCAGAGACACGGGCAGGAGCGAAGGGAGCGGAGCTGCTCGGGTCCCTGTGCTGCTGCAGGCACCTCTCTGCATCCCTGGGGTCTGACTGAGCCCGTGGTGAGATGTGGTCCAGGAAAACCAACCAGGGCAGGGGCTGTGTGGGGTGCAGAGAGCACAGGCCTTGCCAGGCACATCACTGACCCTGATCTGGGAGAAGTTTGGGTGATAGAGGGCAATAATTTTATGTGCTTCTAGGAAGCAGTTTTTTTTCCCTGGGAGCTGCATTCTGAGCACCATTCAGTCAGTGCTGGGCAACCTCTCCTCTCCAACATTATGTGCTAATTAACTGATCACCCTGTTGAGAGGGTTGTGGGGCTGCAGAGGGACTGCCACACTTGGGCTGTGGCATTGGGCAGGGACGTGGGCTACAGAGTCTTGCTAGAAAAAGCACTGCCAGCAACTGCCTCACACCCCAGTGCCTCCTCTCTCCCTCCACCTATCCCTGTTGCTTTGCCCACTACATGGCCCAGCCCAACACTTTTAAGAGGTTTGTGTGCAGGAATGCTGTGTGCAGCCCTTGTCTTAAGCTGAGCAAGGCTTGTGGCTGTACGTGGTGGTCCAGGAAAGCTCAGTCCTTCTGAAGCTGGAGCCTCGACTCCAGGCACAAACAGGCTTCTGCACTGCTTCAGTGCCAGTCTCATCCCGTATGTTTGCAAAGATGGTGCCTTTCCTGGAATGCTAAGCAGCATTTGGGCACGTGGGACTGAATAACGACACATCCCTGCAGCAGGACATTTCTGAAAGGCGTGGGCAGCAGGAAGCAGAGGGATGGAGGTCAAAGCAGTGGCACTCCTGAGAGCGGGGCAGCCTTTGGCAGGCATTGGTCTTCCAGACCATCACAGCGACCAGAGTTGGCTTCTGAAACATAAATGATTTCAAGACAGATCTGCTTTGGAGGCCTCTATAATGTCTGTGTGAATAAAAGGAGTTTAAGCAGCTCCTGGGGAGGAAAGGGACCAAACCGAGCAGAGAATGGGGCTTATTGTGTCCCTTGGCCAGAGTGACCAAAGATATCTGAGAGACAGTGACAAACAGAGACCTCCTGTGCAATTAGTCTCTTGACCTCTGTGGTTCAGTGAGGGATGCTGGCAAAGGAGCTGTGGAGCACAAGGCCCCGAGGAAGGTTTCCTTGACAACACTTACTGGAGAAAAATGAGATTTTGTGAATGCAGAGGGCATTAGCACGTGAGATGGTGACTTTAGAAGAGACAAGGACGTGGCACCTAGCAGAACAAACCTTTTGGTTAGGGAGATGTGAGGTAGTGGCTCACTGAACTGCTTTTTCAGATAAATTTAATTAAACAGCCATTACAACCATTAATATTTATTTAGAAATGCAGTCACTGTGGTAAGAACAGACTTACTGTTTAATAATGTTTCTGCCCACAAGATCTCCACCTCCAATAAGCACTGGCACAGAAGGGAATTTTCTGCTCGCTGCTGATAGTTCCATCACACTGCAGGCTGGGGCTGGGATTCTTCAGATCTAGCACTGTTTCACCATTTACAAATGCAAAGCAATTGCATAGAAAGACTATGTATAATAATATAATATATCACAAAAACACAGATAATACCAATAATAATAATAAAGAGAGCAGACAGGTGTTTAGAATCGCCAAACTTAAACTGTTGGAAAAAAACAAAAATAAAGATATTTCTGTTCAAAACCTAAATAGATGTATTTTGAAATGAGACAATTGAGACTTTTTAATTTCTTCCTGCTGTTTCAGCTAGATGAACTTAAATTTTCATCCCTATATGATGTCTCCTAGGGACAGCAGTACTGTGACTTTGTCCTGACCTCAAGCCATCAACCACTGCATGGCCAAAATACCCCAGGAAATCAGTGCAAGTTTTTCCTCAAGAAAAGACCCGTGACCTTTTGCAGTGAAAGTCTTGGCCAACCCGATGGTGTCTGCACAGCGGACAAACAAAGAGCATCTTCTTAAAAAAGCAAAGCCAGTTGGCAGGAAATCAAATGCTGAATCAAGGCATGGGGAACCAGGCAGGCAGGAATCTCCCTTAAGTCCTGGCTGGCCCACAGCAGTAGGCTCAGCCTGCCCCATTCGCTCCGTTTATTGTGTGCTTGTACACGTATTTCTAACACTTCTCTTTAAACAGAGATCTCCTATTAAAGCTGAACTTGGAAAGTGTAACAGCAGGTTTGCTTTCAGGCATAGATACATATGGATGTGTGTGTGTGTGTAGGCAGAACATCCTTCTTACGTAGCTGTACCTGTCTTTGGGATTTCTGAGCATCCTTCCTGATCCCTACGAGCCAGGTCAACATCGTGAAAGTGATATTTGTTATTTTATGTCCCAGCTGATTTCAGAAACGCAAGACACGGATCCAAACCAAATAAGATTAAAGGCTTTAAAAGCTTAATAAACTAAGAAGAGCAAATCTAGCCGATAACATGGCCTTGACAGCAGGCTATAAAGGACAGGGAGGTAAAGAATTACTGACTTGCCCATCAGCATCCTTTCTTCCTCAGCTGTGTGGAGGCAGAGGGGAGCAGGTTGAACCCTCCAGCACGACAGGAGCAACAGAAGACAAAGATGAGGGGACAGAAAAGATTTGAGGGACTAGAATTTAAACCAGCACCCCCCAGCCCATGTTGAATGAGCTCGGGATCTCCTGCTGGCATCGACATCTGCCAGTGCCACTGTCCTGCCAGACCCATCAGAAACACAACTGGAATGGTTTGGACCCCCCCAAGAAGAAGCTGTTCCACATTTTGAGGTGTTTTCTAAGACTTTTTTCCTGCTCAGGCAATGCTCCCCTCCAGCTCAGGTACAACTTCCCTCTCTGGTGACGTTTTTAAAGACCTTGAGCGTGGCCTGTCGTGCTGGCTCACAAAGCCTTCCTTTGCTCACTCTGTGCTAGGTCTCTGTGAACTGCAGAACATCTCCTCTGCCTTTCTGATCGTTCCTGGCTGTAGAAATGAACGATGGCCCAACAGAGAGCTTTGGCTTGTTTTGTTTGCCTGGCTAACAATCGCTCCACATAGTTATTTGCTATTCCAGTTTCACTCAGATCAGCAGAAATGTGGTTTATTTCAGGAGAGAAAAGTCTGGCACAACTATTCTGATTTTAGCACTGTAACAAATCATTCAATTCAAAGAATGAAAGGTAGAAATGTTCTATGGGCTAGAGAAGCAAAAGGAGCAGAAGGAATCCTGGGTTTAATAAGAATAGTCATAAAGAAGAAAAATTTGTCCTTGCTGATGGAAAGGTCCTGTCAGCTTTGAATGGGCTGAAACCTGTGCCACAATCTGTGAAATTTCTCTTTACAACCCATATCTCTGGAATATAATAGGCTTTCTCAATAGAATAGTGTGAATCATCGTAAAGAACGTCACGGCAAGGACATTACTCTGCAGAGACTTGGCAGCAGCAGAGAAAGATGGCATTTCCCCTGCTCAGCAAGAGGGACCTGAGAGGTTCAGTGTGAGGGGCAGGTGTATCGGTACCTGGGGACAGGGGCAGACCCTGACCCTGTCGTTCCTGAGCCAGGCTGAAGGGTACCACCACATTCTTCACATCCCAACCCCAAACCAAGGCCAGCTTAGCACAAACACCATCCCATTTACCTGCACATCTCAGCAGCTCTTAATGGGCAAGCTTCACACACAGACCCGTAGTGTAACGAGTGGAACGGCTGTTTATCTGCTTGGTTTTAGCAAATATTTCCCTAATCATGCAAAGTCCCTGGGGGAACAGGGAGAAGCCCAGGCTGCATTTCTGATGGCTGGATTGCAGCACAGACTCACTACCTGTGTGTCAGCAACGCAGTGTTGGATCTTCATGTGCACTTGTCATCAACACACATCTTCCAGAAAACAGTGAGAAGAAAACACTTCTCCAGACATGGATGTCTGGGTGGGAAAACTCATGGCAGAAGGCATGGGTAGGAAGGATCTATCTTCATCCCCCATCCCAGGGTCTGAGGGCAAGAGGCAAAGCTGAGCAGGGTGTTATCTCCCCGGAACACACCCCCATTGTGTCCCCTGGGCTAATTGATGCACCGTGGCACTCGGCTAATTGATGCACTGGCTCTTGTGGCACATACTCCCCCATTAATGTAACACACAAAGCTAATTAAATGCCTGATTGGATGAAGTGGTCACAGTCAAGTGACCCCTTGCCAGCCAGTCAGGATTCCAAATTTCCAAATATCGTTAAGGTATGTACGTTAATCCTCTCTGATAAGATTAAGCTTTCAGCCTCTTGCTGCTGTTTCTGATAAGATACAGAAAATCCACTGTGCTCTGGGCAGGGAGAGCAGGCTGCACAGTGAAAATGAGCAGCATTTGCCCTGCTCCAGCCCCAGAGCCCCATGTGTGGCCATGCAATGCATCTCACAGCATCTTCCAGGTGGTTCACATTGATCAGAACGGGGCAATGTGCATTGCTTCAAAGGGAAGGATAATTATTTTGCAGAAGAGACAGTTTTGGAGGCTGCCTCCATTCCCTCTCCGCTCTCTCTGCTCCCCTGTGCCAGTGAAGAGAGATGTCAGAGAGAGAAACCTGCTTATCACCACGCTGACTGATTTCCCTGAGCCAGAGCTGCTGTGGATTTCTTTGAAATACAGATTTTCGTTGAACTTCCAAGGTGGTGTTGGGAATTGCAGTACCTTTCTGGCCCAAGAGAGGTGTGAAGGTGATTTCCCCACTGATGCAGGAAGAAGGAGGAAAAATGGGCATTTGATAGATGTGGCTTCCCTCATCGTGTGGCTCGACTGGGACCTGCAACCACTCACATCCTTAAATGCTTTAAGTCATTACAGATGCTCCAGTGCTTGGTTCCCAGCTGCCATTTAAAAGCCAAGCCAGGAAAAGATGTCACATAGCTGATTACACAGAGTGGACTAGGATCATCCATGGTTCATGTCTAATTAGTAGTTAAATTAACTATCAATGGTAAACTAATTATTTAAGTGAAAATAAATGTGAAATGCAATAATGCAACCCCAGCATACTGCTATGATAATTAAACAGGCTTCGAAATCATACCCTGAGAGGGAAATCTGCTGTGTCTTAGCACTAGCAAAGTCACAAGGAAATGTTTTGCCCCCTCCACTCCCTGTTTCACCTATAGATGTGATATTTAAAGGCTGTGGGATGTCATGGCTAGCATGCAACTGTATGTGTGCTGTGCTCTTGCAGTTGCACGTGTAACACAGCAGTTCAGATCCAGTTGTTGCTGATACAGAGATGAAAAGCACATCTTTATTATGCAAATACGATTTGAAAGTCAGGCCCAGCACTTCAGCAGTAATGGAGTTTTATTTCTAGAACATAGCCCTGGCCTTGAACTGTGCTGTTAGTGCGGGACAGAAACCCAGCCTGTCCTGGAAAAACGATGTGTTTGCAGAATTTCCTTGCAGGACAGCAGCATTTTCTGTGGGGTGAAGGTGGAGGAGAGAGTTTCCTCCTCTCTCTCACTTTGATGGATGCGCGCTGGAGAGCAGAAACACGAGAGGTGTCAGGAATGATGGAGTGATGCTGAAAGCTCTGACAAACAAGCTCTTCCAAGTCCTGCTCCATCCCTTTAAGGTGTTACCATCCCGCTGCCCACCTCTGCCCTCTGCCAGGGCCACCTCCCCACCGCAAAGTGCACAGACAGGCACTGGATCTCACTGGTCTGTGTTAGCTTGGCCATCAGAGGAGATGGGATGAGTACAAAGTGGAAGGGGGGGGTGTAGACGCATATTCTGTCCTCCTGACCTGGTTCATAGGCAGTAAATTGCTTTGGGAATAGAGTAACATCTTCAGCTGCTGCAGTGATTTGCTCCTGGAGCACGTCAACACCTTGAGAATAAACATCATGAGCCCAGAAGCTGTAACTCTCCTGTTCCTTCTCCTTTCCAGCTTGCTGCATTAGAGAGGCAAGTGTTTGATTTCCTGGGATACCAGTGGGCCCCCATCCTGGCCAACTTCCTCCACATCATCATCGTCATCCTTGGCCTGTTTGGCACTATTCAGTACAGACCTCGCTACATAGTGGTGGTAAGTAGAGGTGCTCAGAGCCTTTCACAGCCTTTGCTCTGCTGGGTTGTGGCAAGTGAGGAACTGAGCAGAGTCCTTGGGGAATCAGGCATGAGCGTCGCCAACAATGTTAGCAGGAGATGCTGTGCTCAGGAACACATTGTTCAGTGTGCTGCACTTCTACAGTGCTTACTCCAAACTTGGAAGGTATCAGGTAGTTATTACTGGTACCAGTGTAACACTGAGATACTGCACAGCAGACAGGGAGAACGAGATGCCAGACAAAGGCATGGCAGAAGCTCTTCTGCTCCCTCCAAACTTCTGCCCCTGTGTCTCTAATCAGGCAAAGGACCATCTGCATTTTGGACATGGAGGAAGGGGAAACGATTGCAGTGCTGACTCAGGGCACTGAGCTGCCCCCAGCTGCATCACACGTATATAAACTAACTCCAGTGACCTCCTAATGCTTACTGCTTCTTTTTCTCCCCCCATTCCCTTTTAGTATGCCATCTGGACTGCAGTTTGGGTCACCTGGAACATCTTCATCATCTGTTTTTACTTAGAAGTGGGAGGGCTCTCAAAGGTGAGTAGGAGATTTATGGGGGAGCACCCAGGTTTTGCATCAAAGGGGATGGAGCTTAGCTGTGAGATAAGGGAGGGGGGCTGCCTACAGTGAGGTCTGTCTTACTAGGGGATGAAGGAGTACCTGGTTGTAGTCACACCAGGCAAAGTATTTTCTGTTGCACATTCTGGGAGAGGCTCTTCTCTCTGCTGAACTGAGAACAAACCAGAGGAATGCTGGGGATGCTGGTGCATCTCCTCTGGATGCAGCCTCAGAGGTGATGCAGCTTCCCTGTCTTAATTACTCCTTCTTAAATACAGCAGTAGTTATTCATGGCTATTGGCATGGGGTGTTGTGAGTCAATATGTGAAGCTCTTTGAAGATGAGATAAGCTGAGTGTTGCTGTCTGCTTAATGAGGGGTGAGTCAGAAATAATAAAAATGGGAGGCAGGCCCTAAATTAAGCCTGGGCTATAAGCAATGAATTACTAAGTGTTGCTGTAGCTTAGCAGACTCAGAGTGATTATGGGATACTGGTTCATTTTAGAGCATTCTACATCTGTCCTAAATTCCCAGGTCAGTCTAAGTTGCAGTCGTAATTGGAACTGTGCTATGGTTTTTCATGAAGCAAAGCAAGTCATGACTGACAGCATAAATCCTTTGCAGATAAGAAAATGTAACTCTGTAATTCCTTAATTAATCTCTGTTTGCCCTCTCAATTACCCACAGAAACTTTGAGAGAGTTCTTGCCCAGAACAGTTGATGGGTCATGGTTTGAAAGCTCAGCCTGAGAGGGTGTTGGTGTTAGCTGTGACCAACTAAAAAAGAATTTTATGTAACTGTTTAAACTCCCTTCTGTGGAGGAAATATTGGCTTGATAAACTGCTCTGGGAGCTTCTCTGACAGCCAGTGTTTGCTTCCAGCCAGATGATTGCTTGTGTTTACTAATCCCAACCTGCCCTGCAACACGTGGGGCTGCTGTTCTGCAATTCAAACAGCACAGCAAACTCTGCTTTCTCCACTACAGAGGAGCTGCATCTCATAACCTTGCTCTGTGCTGGGGCTTGTTTTAGCAAAGCCAGCACACAGAGAACCTTTATTTAGCCTACAGGATGACACTTGTGATTGGGGACATTTTTATAGAGCTGGACTGCAGTGTAAGTTGTTATCAACTCAGCTACAATGAGAGATCCGTGCTGTTAGTTTGGTGGCAACTGGCAAAAACAACAGAGTATTTGTGCTTGTTTGGCAGTAAAATACTTCACAGCCTTGCCTCTCTTCTTAATGAGTTACTTGCATTTAAAAGGCTGTCTTGTAAGACAAACTCATGCTGCTGCTTTCTTTCCCCCTTCTCCCCTTTAACTGAAGTTATTTGGGTCTTTTTAATGGCAAAACAAAACCTCACTTCCACGAGAGAGCAAAACACTTGAAACAGGAACTAAGGTTGCTGTGGGACCGTGGGGGGCTTTGCAGGTTGGACTCAGTAGTGTTGCTCTCCCATTGCATCTCTAGAAACCTGATTCAAAGCCAGCTGATGTCTGCAGAGCCTTACTGATCTCTGTAGTCTTGGGGTGAGACCCCAAAGGGGCAGCTGGGCTTGGATGGGGATGTGTGGGAGAGGCTCTTGCAGGGGGCAAGGGCAGGGCAGCATCAGGCAGGGGTACCTCAGAGCAGGTCCCTCTGTGTGCCCTCAGGGCCATGGGAGGAAGCTGTTTAGTTCCTAATAAGAAGTCAAAGTCACAGCTGGTAATTAGCCTGGCAGTAAGCAGGTAGATTGCAAATATTAGAAGAGCTTTGGAGGAGTGAGGCTGATGGAGCTGGCCAGGTAAACACTACCCCATTAACTACTGGGCTAAGCATGAATATGCTGGGGAGTGTTTCAGACAGGGCTGCTCCCATGCGAGTCCCTCACGGGGCTGAGGGGGCTGAGAAGGTTTTCAGGTGCTGTTTCCTCCATGATTCCTGGTGAGAATGGAATTCTCATGGCAGAGAGCTGGGAGAGTGGGAGAGCAGCATTCCAGCCCGTTCTGTGGTCGCCCCTCTGTATTCCTGCTGAGGGCAGCCTGCCAAGGAGAGCTCTGTCAGCAGCGAGCTGATTTATAGTGACAAAACACAGAAAGGGCAGCGGGCTGGAGAGAATGGAGTTTGTTACCTTGGTGGCTGGTAATGACAGCCCGGTGCAACTGAGCCAGGTGATTCCTCAGGTGGGGTGAGAAAGGGGGGAAAGGATCCAAGTGTTCCTGCTGGAACAAGTTTAGAAAAAGCCTGAAGAATTGAAAAAATGAGGAAATGGTTATGTGCACTTATTGCAAATAATTCTTCGTGCTCTGGTGCCTAGATTTGATTTCACAGTGGTACATGATGTGGGCAGGGATGTGCTGTGCAGTGCAGGGCTGAGGTGGGCACGGACAGATGCTCTTGTGCCCTCTCCTTTCCTATGGGTGCCTGGCTGATCTGAGGAACAAAAACTGGGGGCACCACGGCTATGGGGTCTGTAGGCAAGGCAAAGGGGGTAAGAGATTCTCTCTCAGTTATAAACTCTGTGCCATCAGTAGAATATGGGCTGGTAGGGCCATGAACTGCAGTGTGGGGGCTGGCTGCTCACTTTCTGTTACCAAAGCTTCTCCACTGACTCTGTCCTCCATTGGGTTGTCTGCCCACCACTTCTCACCTTCTCTTTCCTCCTGCCTTTCACATAATTTCCTAAAGTGCTCTTCTTCCAGCAGTGCTTGCTCTCTCCTGGCCATGGAAACCCTGGCAATGGCTGTTTTGACCAGCCCTGCTCAGGGTACCTGTAACTACTTACTCACCATCTGCCACATAACCACTAGTTCTAACTACTCTGAATTATTTTCCTTTTTCCAAAAGGAAAATGCTCTTTCCTGTTCTGTGAGCTCTTGTATTTCTATCCTCACATTTTTTTTTTAAATCTTGCAGTCTTGTCTTAGTGGGAATAAGAGTGTGAAATATGGCACAGCAGAGCTTCATTAGGTGGCCAGACACAAATGGATCAGCAGAAGTGTCTAAGAAAGCACTCCTCTTGTTGTCACAAGGGCGTCCCTAAGCGAGCAGCCTCCTCCAGCTTTGCTGTGAGTGCTTTGCCACTGAGCAGGCAGCAGATGCAGCAGCCTGGGTTTGCAGTGAGATGATGTCCCCCGAGCGGTTCTGGCAGCCTCTGCTCGCGCTTCCGAGCAGACCTCCAGCATCTGGGGGAAATGCAGCCCCTCAGAGTGCTGTACCCTGCTCTGTGCTGGGGCTCACATGAATTTCCAGGTCGCTGTCCCTCCTCCTCTGCTCTGTTCCTGCTCCCTCTTTTCTCTGTCCATTTGGTTAGGTGAATTTTGGGGAGCTCTCTCTGAAGTTTCTAGGCTGTGCCTGAAATAACATGTTAAGCTTCTCCCTGTCTGCTCGAGGATGGAACACAGAGTCCCTCCTGCAACCCCCCAGTCCGAGTTAATTATTAAAATCCTGCTGTTAAGACATCTGAGCATCTGTCTGTCCAGCTGCCATGCTGATTGACTCTTCAGCATGTACTTGAGAAACGTTCAGGGGGGGCTGAGGAATTGGGGTTGTGTATTCCAATGTATTCCTTTGTCTTTTCCCTCTGGAATGGTTCATCTTGGAATGGTGAATTTTTTATTTATTTTTTTTACACTTCCTTTATATTTAGTCTTGTCTACCCAGTGCTTTGATTTCAGTCCAGAGTGGTGGTGGTGGAAATCTCCTCTTGAAATGGAAGCAGCCTTTATTAGTCAGATGGGGGGGGGTTATTTGTATTCCAGAGAATCTGGATGGCACCTTGGGATGACACTGTACCTGCAAAAAATACTGTGAGGAGGATGGATAAATGCATGTGTAATTACAGCTGTCCCTCAACTCCATCTAAATTTGGAAGCTGGAAGCCTGGGATTTGGCCTTTAAATGCTGTGGCATTGTCAGCCAGCCTGCTGGGAGACCACAGAAGTGCTTCTCTGTTATCTCGGGGTGATGCAGCTATTCAGCACACAGGACTAAAAGCTAAACACCGTATTTCCTATTTTGATGAGGAATGTTTGCAACTGAAAAGATTTAAAATTATTCAGGCTCTAAGGAGCTCCCATACAGAGTTCAGTTTGTTTCCAAACAGTGCTGGTTTGCCTGATAATTAAGGAAATTTGGTTCAGAAGGCTGTTAACAAGAAATAAACCCATCTCTGATAGTCCCTTAGAATATCACTTCAGAACAGCTTTTGGGAAACTATTTTTGAGAAGGAACACAGCTGGCTCTGTGGGTGTCAGAGGGAGGTGTGAGTTTCCCCGTGGGACACCGTGGGGTGAGGCTGGGGGTGGAAAATAGACTCTGTAAAGTATAGGTACAGTTTTAGTGCTGCTATCTTCCTTCTCACACTGATGGCAGATGAATAGCAACCAGGTGCTACAGCAGTTCAGAGGGATGTGTGATATTTTTTTATTTCTTTTTTGGCTCTCCTTCAACATGGTCCTGAGAACGAGCTTGTATCACTCTTCCTTTGCTCCTAATTCTCCTCAGGCTGAAGGTTAAAGAGGAAGCAACAGCCCTTTGAATAGCAGCCTGTCAAGAAATGTGGGCGAGGGTGGTTACACACAGATCTCTCTCTCCCCCTTCATTAGGGTTCATTTCTGGGACTCATTAACATCTCCCAACCTGCATACCACTCTGGGAGCATTTCGGTGTGTTTAGACTTGAAATGTTCTTGTTTCTTGATATTTTTTTTTTCTTTAGGGTGCTATTCCTATTTTGGAGTTTCATTTCTCTTCAGCCTTCTCCTAGCAAATGAAGCTGGCAAATCACAGGGGACACCCTGGGATTTTTTTTTTTCCCCCAATCTCCCAGCAAGCGCTGAGCAACTGGAGGTTAATTAAATTATTTTCTTGAATGCTCTTTTATTGTGCCCCATCAGTGCAGGTATCCCCTGAGGACATCCAGCCAGGGAGACAGGGAATGGCATTGCTTTGGATGTTGAGACCCTTTCAGTGATGCTGTCCTCGTTCTCTGTGTGTTCAGAAAGGTGTCTCTGTGAACACGAGGGCACCCACGATCCCAGTGTGCAATCAGTATTCATTTTACATCTGTGAGAGGGATGGCTCATGTGTGTGAGCTGTTGTGGTGCTTTTAGAATCCAAATGTGCTCCGTTTTCCCAGTCTGTTCTTAACTGAAGTATAATTTTGGGTTTGGTTTTTTTTTTTTTGTACAGAGCTGGGGTGTGACTGTAGGCAAAAAGCAGAGTGCTGTTTAGGACATACTGTTCCTCCACCTGCCTAGCTCCAGCCCAGCACCTGTTTTGCTTTTTCAGGCTTAATTTGCAAGCAAGTTCAGCTCCTGCAGCAAAGTTAAGCCAGAGCCAGTTCTATAAGGACTGAAAAAAGGGAGATTCAAGAAGGAAAGCAGCCTGTTTCTTCCTTTGCCAGATACACATAGATGCCTCTGTAAGGAGCAGAGAAGGCACTGAAAGGATTCTCTGCATCAGTGAGGCAGAAGGTTTGGGAAGGCACCGTCTGTGAGCTGGGAGAGGGAAGCCCTGGGGACAGAGGTTCAGAGTAGGTCCTGCAGTGCCCTGTGGAACAGCTTTGTTTCTGTGCTAACTGGGGGAAGCCCCAGGCAAAGAAATGGGAACTGAGTCCTTTTTTTTTTTTTTTGAGAAAGGTGATTCTCTCCTTCCCTAACCAGTGGCGAGTGGCTTGTGAGAGGGAGAAGAACACAGCAGCTTGTAGGGCTGCCTGTCTCCAGGAGGAAAAGCTTTTGCTGGGGAAGATCCACCAGAATGTGCAAACTTGGGAGAGAGAGAGAGAGAGTGAGCAAGCTTTGCAGAAAAGATGTGATCTGGTGGATATGTGAGGTATCTGTGGGCCACTGAAGAGCAGTGCCCAGCAGAGAGAGAGCCAAAGACTCTTCTGCCAAAAATCTGAGAAGCTGGAAAACTGTCTCTAGAAATGTAGCTAGCACAGCACCTTGCACTGTGTGCATTATCCTGCAGCTGCCAATCTAATAATTACTCCCCATAGCCTTTAAAATGCAGACAGCTCCCTTTAAACTCCCAACTGTTAATGGAGTTTTCCATATTGTCTTTGCTATTCCGGCTGCTTTTGCACTGGTGCCATACTGCATCTCCGTGCTCTCCTCCATCTCCTGTAAAACCCATCCCATCTGTTCTGGTGATTATGTCAAGAGTTTGGCAGCTGCCTTCTCACTTAATTGTCTGCATTTCTTAACATGTGCTTCCTGCAGCATATCCTAAGGACAGCTCTGCAAACTGGTTTTGAGTATCTGTGCTGGAGTGGAGGGCACCTACACAATGTGTAGAGTGGGGCACTTGGTTTCTATTTACAGAAATTGAAATTTTCTGCTCCTGTAACTCAGTTTTGCCCCTGGATACACTTTCTGTGTCTGTATCTGCAGGATTACCTGGCTAGGCTCCCTGTGTTGGCAGTGGAGACACATCTTTACTCCAGAGGGTAATTCGGAGCAGGAGCCTGGATTAGCTGCTCTGAATCTGTTTTTCCCTCTTGACTCTACAGGGAGATGTGGCAAAGGAGCTGCCACGTGAGGTTTCCCATCTTAGGAAGGGTGACTGCCCCAAGCTCTGATTGCTGCTCCTCTGGGAGCCACTTCTTTCCTAGGGACTGTGTAGGACCCTGGCATGAGCTGCGTGCAGTGGTATATGGATAGGGGCTGAAACCTGTAGTAATGTTTGGGTCTGGTGTGTATATCCAGTACCTATTTCTACTCTGTAGAGACACAGATTCTCTACCTGAGAATTTTATAATCTAGCCTTTGGAACAGAACTTCCAACCCCTCACCTTGTTTTGTGGTCAGAAGGGGTTGTTGATTCCACACCAGAGGGATCTGAGAGGGCTGCTGGGGCATGCAGCACTTAGCACTCATCTGGGAAGTGATGAAGCTGATCCATTCAGCCTGCTAGGAGTTCTACCATCTGCAGGGAGGGATTTGCCATGTCTTGTAAGCTCAAAACCCCAAAGCTCTCCTGGGTACTTCAGCAAGTACCACCCTTTTTCTCAGGTGTGAGGAAAGTAGTGTAATTTTTTTCATGAGTGCCTGGTTGCATACCAAACCCCTGCACTGCTTGTGTGGCATTTCACTGTGTAACCCCCACAGTGGCATGGTGTAAATTATTGAGCTAGCAGAGACAAGAGGAGCAAGACAAAAAGCCTCTCTTGAGGCAGACATAAGGAATTGCTGGGGAAGTGTTTGCAAGAAGCTGCAATCCTCACCAAGGGGTCAGCTCAGGTGGGTAACCTGACCAGAGACTGGCAGTGTGTAAGGTCAACAGCAGATACAGAAGCACCAGATGTGAAGAGGAAGGAAATCAGGCAGAAATGGTACAGGAACTTGTTGGATGTGTTAAAAGCTGGGAACAGAGGAGGATCTGTTGGGTTTTGAAACTCACTTTGGGGTTATGAAGTTCATATTTTTCAGTTCTCTGTGCTGGGAAGAGCATACCCATAGCACGTGATTCTGTGATAGGATGCTCAGTGCCACCCTGTTTACCTTTCTCTTCTAGATTTGCAAGGTTAATCTCCCAAACCCCAAACTCAAGGGTTCTTTTCTGAGTGCAGGAACCACTAGCAAAGAAGCTGCTCAGACCTGCTTCCAAAATATGCTACATGATGGTGAAATAGGTTTGGTGGAGTGCTGCAGGACTGCCTCAGAGAGAGCTCCCACCACACAAGCCTGCCTGTGAAATACTTCAGGAATATAAAGCCAGTGTGTTTTGATCTGTGCTAGCATTTCTCGAGGGTGGGGATCTCAGAGACTTTAGGTTTTCCATTGATTTGACAGGACCTCCATCTGACAGCAATCTTGTAGTAAATGGATCTTTGCAACTGTTCTTTAGGACAGCGAGCTCTTGACATTCAACATCTCCCGGCACCAGTCATGGTGGAGTGAGAACGGTCCTGGCTGTGTGAGGAAGGAGGCTTCAATGTCTGGCATCAAAGGGCTGGACAGCCATTCCTACATCTCTGTGATAGGCTGTGCCCTGGAGTATCGGTACATCGAGGTCATGCACAGCTCCTTCCAGATCCTCATTGCGGTGAGTACCTCGCTGGGTGCCACGGGGTAGCAGTTGTTGAGATGCTGTTTGGTTTTGGTTTGTTTTTTTTTTTCCAGGCATAGAGGCTGGTCCATATTTTCCACCCTATTTTGTATCATCTGATTGCAAAAGCCTCTGTAAATGTTTTGTTTGTTCTGTTCTCTTATGAACAATGTTGCTTGAAAGAATTGGAAACAGATACTAGCGACCTGATACCTGGAGTGATGCCTCACATGCAACCATACAATAACAGATCATTCTGTATCCCTCCTGGGGTGTGGAAATTCATGTTCTGACAAGGACAGAGACCCCTCTGAAGGATTTCTCTTGTTCCATAGGACTTAGGGATGGGTGGTGGAGCACATACGTGCACATTTGTTTTGAAGAAATAAAAGGGAGAAGATCCTTATCTCCAGAAAACAAAAGAAACTTTCAGGAAACAGAAAGCAATATGTTTTCTTTCTGCTGACACCTAAGATATATGCATTAAAAGTTCTCATCAACTCTTTCCTCCTCAGTCTTCCACAGGCTTTATAAATACTCTGCAGTAATTCAGTGCCTTTAGTGTTCACTGTTAATTAATTGCTTCTCACTTGTCTGTGAAATTAACTGGAATAAAATGTCCATTGTCCCCCTTACTCTGTCACTACTCTTGCATTTTGTAGCTGCATTAGAGTTAGCAGCCTGCATCTTCCTAATCTGCTTTGGTTTGTTGCTCTGTGTTAATGGCTGTAAGAACAAACGGACGTGGGCTGGTGAAACGTCCCCGTTTCAGCTTGCAGCTTTGGCTTAAAAGAGAAGGGTAACTTGCCCTGATTAAATGTTAAGGGATAATGAATAAATTCCAAGCTTCTGGAGTGCCAAGTACTTCTCTGCACGTTTCTGGTACAACTTTCCACTGTCTTGATCCTGCATTTCCTATTAGCTGGGGTGATCTGCGTGACCCAGTGAACTGCAGGGAGCGGGGGAAGACTCAGACCCCTTTCTTGCCATGTCACAAAGAAGGCAGATGGAGAAGCTCCTGTTTCCTGAGTTGGACGGACTCCCTGGCGCGTGTGCTGGCTGTCAATATTTGCTTAGTTCTCCTTCAGGGGAAATGATCTGCATGAAACTGTCGGAGAGCTGCTTCAGTGTATGTGTGTGAGAAAGGCAGGGAAGGAGAACAGAGCCCGTTGTCTTTTATAAAGGGCAGTTAGCTGGAACAGGATTGATGCTGCTGAGCTGATGCTGCTCATGAGTTTGGTGGAACAACTGACAGACTTTGAAGTCAGAACATCCCAGTGCAGAAGTATGTCACTGTTAGCATCCTTCCTCAGTGCCCCAGCTGGCACGAGCCCCTGTGCCCCAGGCTAGAGGTTCAGCCAACAGATAGTCCTGAGTTAGTTTGGAATAGATCCTTTTAATGGCAGCTTACTGACCTAGGCACATGGCCCCAAGTGATCACACGGATCTACAGGAGCCTGTGGTGCTGGGAGTGTTTTCTCCTTTGCTTCTTCCCAAAGGCACCCGACAGTGTTCTCTGTGCATCTGCAAAACACCACAAAGGGCCAGATGGGGAGACAGAGGAAGGAACTGTGAGATGAAATAGGATTTAGGTAAATATTTGCTTTCTCCTTCTCCCTGAGATTTAAGTTGCAGTGGATTTTTGAACCCTAAACCCTGGAAATGAGGTTAAAACACTTGTATGCAAGAAAGCCATATGGGCTGAGCTGTGCAGAGTGAACTAAACTTCTTTGTCCTGTAATAAAGGTAGATTATTGAAGCCTCAGGCTTGTACCTCCTGTTGGTGCCAAGATGTTGTATAATTTTGTCATGTAGTGGGAGAAACAGAGCTTTTCCTCTCTGCTTTGCTGAGGTAAGGCAGAAAGCAAGGTGCTTTGCTTTCTCACTCAGACCTTGCCTGAAAACAGTCAGCCAGTTCTCTCCCTTTTTAGTCTCTGAGGGTCAAACTCTTTGATCCCTGCCAGTATCTTTTTCTGTTCTCTTTATCTCATTTTAAGGCAGATTTTGTTACAGGCTGCTGTCCTTTCCAGAGTGCCAGGCAGGTCCTGTGCTGCAGACAGGCAGGGAGACCAGATCGATAGGACAAAAGACACGACTAGGAACTTACAGGCTTGGGGGACGCAGCGAGGGACGTGACCTAGTTCCCTTGTCTGCCACACACTGGAGACTGGAATAGTCAGTTCCCTGTTAAGAATGGCAGAGACAGGCAAAACTGTAGGTTTGATTTTTTTTTTTTGCTTTGCCTAATATTTTTTAGAAGTTGTGGGGTGGGAAGTTTTTGTGGGTTTTTTTTATTATTATTACTTTTATTCCTGATATGGTAGAGTGAAATCCATGTTCTTTAACTGTGCAGTACTCAGCTGTGGATGTTTTGGTTGTTTTCTGGAAATAATTCCTTGAGACTACTGAGGAACTGTAGTGCACAGTACTGTGTACTTGGGGTAAGGCTCAGTGAATTAAATCTTGCATGCCAAAGGAGAGGGAAAGCAAACCTGAACCCATATGGTGAGCAGAGTGTTGGCTGTCATCTTGACTCCTGCTGACTATATTATCCTGCTCCTGGGCATACATTTGAAGATACATAAGGTCTCAGTCTGCTTTTGTTCAGAGCTTGTCTGTACTCCTTGAAGGCAAAAGCAACTCCTTTAATCTGGAATGCAATCAAACTTGGGCATATCAGTCACCATGCATGGTACAAGTAGCTGTAAGGCCAGCAAGAAAATCTTTCTCAGTGCTCTAGCACAGAACACATTGGAGGAACAAAGCTTATTGTAACAACATCTTACAGTCTGTACCGTTACAGAAATGTCACTGTAAAACTAACCCTACCAGCCCAATTAGGAAATGCAACAGCACCTAGTTTGTCAAGAAAAGAAATCTGCTTTGTTTTTAGCAAGGTTCCATCTTGCATCTCCCCAGCTCGCCAGCCAGCAGGGAGAGGAGTGATTTCTAGTTCTGAAATACCTGGCATAGCTCTGGGCTGTCCATATGGTAGTTCTGGGAGTGGGGAGGGTTAAGGCTTTTCCTGAGGCTCCACTGAATGGGATGGAAATTGGAAATGTCTTCCCAACAGAGAGAACTCATTGCCTGCCTGTCTGCTGTTTTCACTCAGACTGACAGGTTGGAAGGTTCCCAGGAAGGCAGCAATGCAAGCCTTGACAGCAGATGTTATGTGAGAAGCAACGCGTGAGAGATGCTTTGCTGTTGGCAGAAGCTAGATTTTCAGTGGTTGTAATTGCATCCAATGAGTAAAGAAGGTCAAGGAATCAAAGGATTTTGATTGCCTCATTCTGGCTATCTGGTCACAATAGCTCTTTCACAAGCTGGCTGTTTGCAGAGATGTCCCCACGTTCCCCCTCTCGCACTGATGACAGCATACACACTTCACTAGCTCTGGTTAGAAGTGAAACCTGGAATACATCTGCCCTGAGGGGTGAGACTCTGCACATAGTCTCTGTGGTGGAAAAGGCAATGGCAAGTTTTTCTGTTGAGAAGAAGAGTTGAAGACCCCAGAATCTTCACTAGGACAGATGTAGACTAAAGCTAAGACTTTACACAAGCAACAGTAACACCTCCTAAAATTTGCTTTCCCATCCTTCCAGTATTTTGCATGCTTGCAGCCAGCTGGTTCCTGTCTGCAGATCTTGCTGTAATTCAGTCTGCCTGGCTCCCAGCACTTTAGTTCAATGCTGCTGGTTTAGGAACACTATTAAAAAGCTAACTCACTATTAAAAAGCTAACTTCAGATGACTGAGGGATAGAGGGATGTACAGACTTACGTTTCCCTTGTTCCCTTTGGGCACACTTGTTTCTTCCTGTCTTTCCTGCTCTCTTCATTTGCCTGCAGAATGCTTGGGACATCCCAGCTCCATCCTCGTGTGTTCAGCAGCATGTGCACTCCCAGGCTGACTGAACACACCTGCCTACAACATGTGTTCCTCATAAAAACCTTAACTGGATACTTGTGCAGGCTGGAGGGAGCTGGTGCTGAACATGCAGAACAAGTGGAGAAATGGCAGCAGAGGCCAAAGCCCAAGAACATTCTTTGGGGAATTAGAGCAACAGTTTAGTGTCATTTTACATCACTGACATTTTCTCTCCTCTTCCACCTCCCCTACATAATTTGCAAAGATCTAAGAATTACTGCTATTTCCCTGGGACAGCAGAGCTTAAAACCCCCTTTCATATTGAAATCAACAACCCAAGTGGCACTTTGAGCAAGAGTGAAATTGCTTCCAAATTCTTGTCCTCTGTGAGGCTCTCTGGTCTGTGTTAATTGCTGCCAAACTTGATGTTTGGGGGCTTGATACATCTTCATCCAGGATGCAGTCACGAAGGAACCATTGGTGTCTTGGAGTCTGCTGACTGATTCTAGCAGGCTCTTCCAGTGAAGAGGACTGGACAATAGGAGCAGCATTTCTCTTCTGTAGCTATATTTCATTCAAAATTCACACAGAAGGTGAGACACAGGGAGTCCCAGGAGTTTCATCCCTGAGGTGATATATTTAATTATAGTTTAGGTCTACAAACAAAGCCAGGAGGTAGAAGAAATAATAAAAAAAAAAAACCCATCCACTGCAATGGAGCTGGAATTAGAGATTTAGGGAACTTCACTTAATTCACTATTTTTGGTTGGTTTGTTTGCTTTGTGGTTCACAGCCTTTGGTTGGTTTGTTTGCTTTTCTGAATGCAAAAGGTCACCTTAGTCATGAAAGGAAAAAAGTATGAGGTGAGAGGAATGATGGTTGAGGGTTATGAGGCATTAATTTCTGTGCAAAACAAATTTCCCAAGTCAATCTTGCTTCTCGCTTGGTGCTTCTGAACCATGAACAATTTTCAGAGGTTTAACAGGTTTCCTGTGACAGTATTGCTGATAATCTGTCATGCACTCTGCCCATAAACTGGGCAGATAAGTAATTTTCATTGTTAATTCTATCAGGAGTTGCCTGACACAGATATCCCATAAGGTTTGTGTGTACCTGTTATAGAGTGTAATAACAGTGAATGGATTCAGGGCTGCCACTTTGCACGGCTATTAAACCTGAGTTCCTACTCTGAGGCATGATGGAAGATCTGAGGAAAGAAAAAACCTTCCTAGAGTTCCCTTGGAATCAGGGGCACACATTTAAGATACATGCAATTTACTGCTTGGATGTTTGTATTTAAATTGTGGGATTTGATCTGATATCCTGTAAAATGTAAATCAGCTATAAAAATGCAAGAACAGGTAGAAAGAATGTGTGTAACCACAATCCTGATTTGATCCTAGGGTGAGAGCAAATACACTTAGGTCAGAGACCAGGGCGTGCAGACGGGTGGTTAGACATCTCACTGAAGGCTGGGATGGCTTTCAGCTGAAGCATTCTGTTTTTTCCAAGAGCATCTACAAATGTTGATGTCATTAGCTACCACAGCCCAACCCATGAGCACTAATTGCGACGGGGAGCAGCCCTGGGGGCAGTGTCAGCACCACAGCCCTCCCACCCGGCCCCCAAAACTGCCCCCAACCACCACAGACTTCAGTACAAGCAATAGAAGACAAGAAAAAGCTCTGAATATTCTGATTTTTGTTTGTTGGTTTTTTTTTTTCCCCTCTAAAAAGCAATGCTTCTATGCAGAGACAATTCTAAAAGTCAGCAGGTAAAATTAGACTGGCCACTGCCTGTGGCTTTGTGGTTACCATCATGCCCAGAGGGATATTTTTATCTACATGAAGCCCTCTGTAACTCATAGAAACTTAGTATGAAGCAGCCCTGGTTTCAGAAATGCACGGCATGCTTCCATGAGGCTCATCCAAGAGGAAAGGACAGCGCTTGTCTTTGAGGTGATTATAGAAAATTGTAAAGGAAATACAAGTCTCTGATGCTACAAAACCATTCCATTTCCTTCCAACGTGTGTTTTGCTGGGGAGAACTGGAGAAATCACCAGTGCCTTATAACTCCCGAGTAGAAATCTCATTATCTTGCCTTTTGTTTTCTAGTGTGATGTATTTTTCTGTCATATTAAAAATGAATGGACTCTACTTTTCAAGCCCTACCATGCATCATTCTGTCTTCCCTTAGAGCGAGTCGCTGCTCCTCACGTCCTAACTCTTGTTTGAAAGAACTGACTTCATGGTGGAAAACAATTACATCTCACAATAACTTTACTAACACAGTTACTGTCAACCACCATCTCGCTAAGTGGGGTGTTATGTAAAGATGTAAAACGAAGGATGGAGAAGATATTTGATTAGTGGGAAGAAGGCAAAGCAAAATAAACCCCTCCTGGATCTAGAATGCTTAACTCGTAGTACCAGAAGGTTGTTTCTCTATTCAGGCTGAGTAACAACTTGCTACTGAAATTGAATGAGGCAGTTCTGATGCTTGAGAGCTTCTGCCAACTATGGACAGACCCACCAGGCTGCTTTAAATGGCTTTTTCAAATGTTCACTCTAGTTTTCTGCTCTGAAGACTGCTCTGCGCAACGGGTTGACATGAGGGCCACACCATGTCAGGATGGCTGTTATTTGAGGCACCCCATTGTTTTACTGCTCCTTCCCTGCTTGTGTCTGGTTCCCAGGAGGTGGCAATTTACTGCTAACCTATGCAATTTGTGAATTAAGACCATTGCTATCATCTTGTCTGCTCCTCACCATGCTCTGGCCCATTTACTTTGGAGGCCCAATGCTTGATTAGTCCATGCAGGAGTGTTTATTCTGCAAAGATACAAGAAAACCTTAGATACTGCAGAGCTAGAGTAAGACTGGGATTTCTTTCCAATGAATTTTTGCTCTCCAAGCCTAAGTTACTAAAGATTTCAGGGTCTCTGAACTTTGCTGCCAGTACAGCACCATTTTTATGGTTAACTAAGTTTCTATCTCATCTGCATAAAAACTGCTTGCATCTTGTTGGTAGCTCCTGCACCAAAGTAATTTCTCTTCCTTTGCATACTCCTTATGACAGGAACACAGCTGATGAGTTCTTGTCCCTGGACCTCTGTGAATAAAACCCACCCCTTGTGTCTGTCCTGTACGTAGTTGTCTGTCTAAAATGTTACTGAAGGCATTCTCCTGCATCCTCATCAGAGAGTGAACTTAGCATGGTAGTTTCCACGTCAACAAAGTGAGCCCATGTTCTTGCCAACCATTCTAGCAACAGCAGGCTGCTGCTCTAAGGTGAGGAGGGATCTTACAAGTTTTTAGTTTGGGACTTTTGAGTATGGTCCCAGCAGAGTCTCCCTTTAAGCCTCCACCTGCACCCTCGACCTTACAGCAAATATGATTTGGCTCTGCCATTACAGTAATGCTGCCAAGCTGATGGGAACTGTTGGCTGCTGAACATGCCAAGTGGGTTTTGACCAGTTTTGCAAGACTGATGCTGAAATGATTTATTCTCTCTGTTTTCCAGCTGGTGGGCTTTGTCTATGCCTGTTACGTTGTTAGTGTTTTTACAGAAGAAGAAGACAGCTGTAAGTATTTATCAACAGATCCCTCGGCAAAGGTTTGATTAAATTTTATTTCTCTCTCAGATGTTTGTCTATCAGGACTGAGTTGCCATCAGACTTCTCTCCATCTATGTGATATGACACTACCTGCCTTTCAAGGATCAGGTGTTTATACTGTGAGGTTTCCCCCCCATGTCACCATGTGCAGTTCTGCTACTCTTTCAGCCCACAAATGCTTGGTGTTGGCTCCTCACTCAGGCAAGGCTTTAGAGAAACTGGGCAGCTGCTTCTGCTCTCAAGCTTATACAGCTTAATGCCACTGAAATATTACCTTTGTGATGAGGAGTACCTACACCAAAGAACACAGCCTGGTACTCGAGTAGCCACCTGCTGAGTATCATATGCCACAAACCGAGGATGAAGCACAGCATGAGATTTCTTGCCAAGAACCAACCTGACCACTTAATTTAAAACCAGAGGAAGTAGTGTATCTGAATTACAAAGAGGAGGAAGGAGGTGACTCCCTTGTGTTTGGTGTACAGCTATCTTAAGAGTCGTGATGAGCTGGAGGAGAGCAGAGACTCAGAGGAATCACATGGGTGGTTGGGTCTGTGGGATCTATCTGGATATCTGTAACCTGGCCCTCAACTACTTTGCCCTTCTAGAACTCCCTTTGAGAGCAATAATTTTGCAGACAAAAGAACAAACACAGAGGGTTCAAATAAACATAAAGTATGATTTCTTTGGCAATGTGTTGCCCTTCTGCGTTTGAATTCCCAGTGTGTTGAATCCATGAAGTCCTACTGAAATCAATGGGTCTAGGCCAGCTTACTTTGAGTAAGGATCTGAGCTGAAGACTTTACATCCCAGTATCACTTCTTTAATACATTCATTAGGTTTGTCCAAGTAGCTTTGCTATTTTCTAGAGCAGCTGGCGTGGATTTTAGCTGAAAAACAACAGCTTTGAACTGAACATTTGAAAGTATGTGAAGAATGTTGATTTCAGAGGAGTGAGATGGGATCCATCACTCATCCAACTTGTCCTCCTGTTTTTCTGCTGCTTCCTGTGTGGCTGAGCTCATTCTATTGCCTTTATCGATCATTTGTTGAGGGCTTGGCTGCGCACTCAGCGGAAGTGCTACGTTATAAGTAATATATTTAGAATTACCCTATAGCTCTTCTATTAGATAAATAACTTGAGTTCTGAGCCTCTTTTGAATATTGTAAAGTAATAACTTGACAGAGCTGATTTTTATAGTAGGGACCTGTTAGGAGAGGCAACCACACGGAAGAAAGCATTATCTAGAAACACAGAGCTGTTAATTTCAGGATATGTATTTTTTTCCCACTAACAAATTCCTTTTCCCTCCCAGTTTCCCAGCTTGGAGTTAAATGCCAGCTTGAATAATTAACAGTGACAAACCATCAATATTTCACACTCGCAGTGGTAGATCCTTCCAGTGACCCGAACAAATTTGAGCTGCGTTTTAATTTTCTCTTCCATTTGTGGTTTCCTTTAAATGTTGCTTTGATATGCAGCACGGAGTAATTATAAGTGCTGAGGCACATTAATCAGGAAGCTCATGCTAACGTGATTTTCATGAGAAAACCCAGCAGCAGGGATCTCCTAATACTGAATTGTGGGCAAGAATATTTTAGATGTGCTAATGCACTGTAATATATTGCAACAATGAACCACAGTTAAGAATTTTTTTTTAAGTTACTTCAATTTTGACTGCTTCCATGGTTGGGTGCTCAGATGATAGGAGTTTTGTTTGATCAAGGTACTAGACAGTTACTGAAAATTGCAGTTCTTGAAGGTTTCCTAATTTAAACGTTCCATAACTGAGATAATATAGTTAGTATCTGCTTTTTTAAACTGCAGGCTGTCTTGATTTTAAAATATGCAAACGTTTTTTAAAGTGGCTGAGAAAAGGTCAAGTCTCGCTGGAACTATTGGAAATTATCCCCCAATTAACTTAGAACCTCTACAGATTTCACTCATTAGCTGACAGTTGTTCCAAACTCACAGTATCAGCATGAAGCTATCCATCAAGATGGAATTGGTGAGAATATGTTGTCCTTGGGTTTCTAAATATATCTTAAGAGGTGGTTTGGTTTATTTTTTTTTTCACTTCAAATATATTTAGTAAATATTTTTCTATTGTTCACTAAAAAAATACTTAAACTCTTTAGCTAAAATTTAAAATAATAGTGCCACCTTCAGGAAAGAAAAAGAAACAGGCATTTATATAGTTAATAAGGCTCTCCAGTTATTTTTTCCATGGCATTTGGACCAGGTAGCTTTCACACTTCTGGACAAAACGCAGTATCTTGACACCAAGTGGTCTCAGCTGGATGTATTGTAAAGGTTTTTGGAAGGCCTGCTAGGTCAGTCACAAATCACACAGCATTGTATCCCTCCTGACCTGGCTCTGGTGGCAAGCTCAGTGTTAGAGACTTGGCCTAATTTCAGGGGAACTAAGAGAGACTTGGAAAATTCTTCTACGGTTACTAAGGGAAATGTCACTTAAAACTTCCCTTGTTTAGTTACATTGCCCTTCTGTGAAGGCTGGAGAAGGGAAGCATTGTTCCTTTTGGTGTACAATTAAAAGAAATTGAGTTGGCAGAGGGGATGTGAAAAATATCAGAGCTGAAGATAATGAGGTATTTGCAGTTTTCCAAACTGTCTGTCTCGCAGGGAAGACAAGTGGGGCAAGAAAATTCCCACTTCACTGTATCTCCTGCTGTGCTGCCAAGCTCTCTGCTGGCATTCACTCACCAGCCCTTCCCCAGCTCCCTTCTTTCAGCACACACTGAATGGTGGAGGCTTTGTCAGCTCAGTTCTCATGTGAAGTCACAGCGTGGTGACAATGTCCGAGGAGGCTGAGGGAGGCATTTCTTAGCTCTCTGCTTTAAGTCTTGTGCTAGCTGCATCTCCTCCTTGGCACGCTCACCCAGCCCAGGAGATCCTGGAAAAGAGGTCTGTACAGGCAGAGATTTCCACTGGGCAACCCATACCTGAAAAGTCATTTTTCTGTTCCCTCACTAATTTTTGTGTTACACCATGACATGCACCAACTTTCTCTTTCATTTCCTTTCAACTTTCTGACCATGTTTGTTTATTTATTTGAGTTTTGATTTTTTTTCAGTTGATTTCATTGGTGGATTTGATCCATTTCCTCTCTACCATGTCAATGAAAAACCCACCAACCTTTTGTTCAAGCAGACATACCTGTAAGTATCATCTCCTGTGCAAAGAGGCTATGCATGCCTCTTAGTTTGATGGCTCAAGGGTGCCACAGGTTTGGGTTTTTTCCCTCCTTGCAGGATGATTTTTCCAGCAGGCTTTTCAGGCATGGAAGGAATGAACAAATGGATATCAGAAGGGGGGAGCTGCCTCTGCTTAGCCCCAGATTGCCAGGGAGAAGCTGGTGTGGCTGTACTTGGCTTATGGCAGTGCTGTGTGATAGGAAGTAATGGGAGCAGCTGTAGGATGTTATTGTAAACAAACTACTAGATGCCTTTTCCTTGAAGAAAGCAAAGAGAGGCTTTTGAGCAGTGAATGGTACCCAAGCAGGTAAAGGTAGGAGCTGTGAGGAAGGGTCAGCCTCAGAATGCTGAGAGTGAGCCATAGGAATGGCAGAATGAGTCTCAACCTCAAAGTTAAACTGTGGCCTGTCAGGCAGAGCCTCAATGACAGATCTCTACTGGGGTAAACTTTATGCAACAACTATTTATTTAAGCTGTATTTCAGCTCTGTGGACAGACCTATACATCCATGCAGTTTTGGTCACTGGCTGTGTCTTTGTCATCCTCCAATAATCTTCTCATGGAAGCACCACAAAATTTTACTTTCTTAGGTACAGGGTCTGCCTGTACCTGCTTGTACTTCCTAGGGAACCTGTAGGGTACAAAGCTAATGCACCAGGGAATTAAATTCAACCAAGCATTAGCTGGTTTGTATGCAGGATGGCACAGGTTTGCTCTTAAGGTTTCATTTATTTTATTTTTAAGTTGTTGCCTACAAGAAGGGAGGCTTGTATGTGTGAGGCATCACAAGAGTTCAGCTGAGAGCAAGGAGCAGAAAGGGCAGTTATCCACAGCAGCTCCTCTCATACCACTAATAGAGATCCATTGTTCAGTTCCAGCTTCTGCCCCCTGATAATCCCTCCCCACTGCTGCAGGCACAAGATCACACTTTCACACAGTTCACTTAAAAGCTGGTTCTTAATGAGATTCTCAAACATAAAGACCAGTATTATCTGTTCTAAGCAGCAACAGGATCTGAATTTTTGATACTCTAAATCAAGCTGCAAAGCAGCAGTTCAACATGCAGAAATTTTTTAAAGCAGCTGCTAAGGGAGGTTTTTTTTTTTTAGGAATAACATTACCAGAGAGTCCTGGCAAAGAGAAGGATGTGAGGATGGGGGAGAAAAGTGGGGCTGAGGGAAGAAAAACTGCCCTCAAATAGATCTGTGGATGTAGTACAGACTTACTACTCAGTCACTGCAGCATAAGACCAGGAGAACAAGTAATTTTTGCAAAACTGTTAAATTCCCTGTAACTTTGGGGTTCTGTAGCATTATTAGAAGGGATGCTACAGGAGATTAAATATTGATTTCCCTCTCATTTCGTTACAGTGGGATGGAATTTTCCATAGTCTGCAGGAGCTGTGGAGCTTTCAGCAGCTCCCTGATTTACTAGCTTGATGCAGCAGTGTGCTGAAGAAACATCACACTTCTACAGCATGGGGTTTGGGCTGAAATAAAAATTTCTGGTTGAGAAAGAAGCTAGCACTTATAAATGAAGTTTTCTATATGGGGAGACTGTAATATGAACAGAAGCTAGCCACATAAAACTTCCTCACAAAGGTCTCAGTAAGATGGTGTGCTACTAATGAATACAGATAATTTTATTGTTCTTCAGACCATCACTTATCTATTGATAGCTTCTGCCAGCACAATATAATATTTCTCTCTGGATAAGAGGCTATGAAGACAGCTGCTGAGCAGTAGATAAGGTGACCCTCCATAAATTTCACAGCAGCCACCAAATAGAAATTTTTGCTTATTTATTTCAGCCTAGTTCTTGCCTTCTACATGTGTGAAGGGGAGTGAGAGGAGGAATGGATACTTGATTGTCAGCTAAGGATGCCATGGAGTTTTACAGTCTGGGGCACTGAGTGCCAGATGTCCTTGTCCTGCTGTGAAAATCATGTCATGATGACTGAAAGCCTTTTTTTTATATATACATATCCTGTTCTAGAAGATGCAGAACAAACATCCAACTTTTTTAAAGTTGAAATTTAGAACAGCAAGGGGTCAGGAACATGGACTTTGTTTTTAACTCCTTTTTGTTGAAGAAAATGCTGAATGAAGCCAAATCTACCCTACAGCTACTGACTTGGACCTAACTGCAGCCATGAACCTCCATTTTAGGATGGCATCACCCCATAGTCAGTATTGAGCTTCTCTCCTGATAATTCAGTTGCCACAGCTAACAGGATCACTTCCCTTCAATCCCTAAAGGAACTATCCTATTCACCCTCATTTTACCCAGCCCTTTCCTCCCAGTGTGCCCTTTCCCTTGTCCTGGCTTGTATTTTCCCTAGTCCCTTCTCCACCTCTCCAAATTTATAAGTTTTCATAGATCTGAAGGTCCCACAGAGCAATGACATTGACCTAGGCCAATGAGTCCATGTCCAAGGCCAACCACCATAACCTCTGTATCAAGCACACAGCCTGTGAGTTAGATAACTTTTCATATGCTGTCACAGTTCAAAGAAATTAAAGGGAGACTGCTATGTTCCTTGGCAGCCTACTTCAGTAGTTATCAGCTGCTAAATTCAGTATTCAAAATGCACACCCTATTTCTGGCCTTCAGCTTCCATCCATTGCCCTGAAAAGAGTTCCGAAGTACCTCTGCTTCCTACTAAGAGGTAAAAACATCTCCCCAAACTATTACTGATAATGGGTACTTCCAGACCACAATCCAGTTATCTCCCAGCTTTATCATGCTAATCTCCTGACCTCCTTGACATCACTTGCAAGTCTCCAGTTAGTGGAAAATCTCACAAATTAACAGCCAGGTGTTATTTTTCTTTTTAAAAGAAGCCAACGACATCAAAAATCAACTGTTTTGTACTGTTGCTTACAAAGGCATGATTTAGGTGTGCTTCATCTTAATTAGCACCTCCACCACTCACACAGCAACCATGAAATTCTATAAATACAGTTATTTCTATTTCAGGTCCCACAGACTACTTCTGCTCTACATTTCATTGACTCCAGGGGGGTTTGGTTGTGATAGTTCCTATTTCAAGTCACAAGCTTAAGTAAGAGAGACTCAAATTATCATGAAAAAAACTATTCTGGAAGTTTTACTGTGTAACAGAATTACCCTTAATCTCACTGCTGTTTACCAATCAAGGCACTGCACTAATGATTTAATAATAATATGTTCTCAATCTTGATAGAAGACATGTTAAAGTCTTCAGTGCATGAGTTTCTGGGTCAAAGTACTTAGCCAAAGGATAATAAATCACATCTTGAAAACCAAAGATATTCTCCTGAGGCCAAAAGGGAACCTTTCCAATGAGTTTTCAGGAAGGAAAGGCTGAGCTCTTACCTCTCCTTAGCTGAAGCTCAAACTCCAGCCATGCTTTTGACATTGTACTCTGCACAGTGCTTCTTTTCAAAACAAATTCAATCATCTCAATTATAAAGCAGAATAGTCTCAAAGCACAATTTTGTGCACAATTTAGTGCTAAATCAAGAACCTGCTGGATGACAGGAGGTAGCCTCCACTTATTTAAAAGGCAGAGAGATAGGCATTAGATCTCCCTGCCTTTTAAGGCAGAATTTATATGGCCAAGCAGTCAATTGCACAGTTTGGGCTCCTGTCCATAGTACTCAGTGTTCTGGCACCCCAAATTCGACATAATATTTATGGCTTAAGAGCTTTAATTTGACTTTAGTTGTGTAGCCAGATTTCACTGACTGTTTTTCTCCCATCTACCCCTGGAAAGGGCCATAGGGTGACACAGGGTGTGACTTTTATCAGATGTAGACTTCAGTATTGACAATGCAGCAATATGAGGTATGTGCTAATTGAATGATCTAAGGCTCCAGTCGGTGATTGCTCACTTGAATACTCCCTAATCGATTCTTTTGTGGTACAGCCTGTGCTAGCCACAGGCATGAAGCAGCTGTGAGCATACAGCCCTAGACCCCACGTAAGAGTCATCCACTTGTAGGCTGAAATTAAGTTCTTCAGAAGATAACTGACAGGCACAAGTGCACAATTAACATTCTTCAGTTTAAAAAAAAAATAAATAAAAAAATCAAAATCCAGACTCAAGCACTGTGGGAGAGAGGGGAAGAAACTAAACTCCTTTAGGATTGTTTTCCCCCACCACCCCCTCCAAAGCTTGTTTGATGACCAGAATACTTTACAAAGGAAACTTTTACTTAAACAGGAAACAAACCAACCAACCCCTTTTGTTTTGAGGAGAGAAAAGACACAGAACAAAATGCTTCTGCTTTTCTTTCTAGGTAGACTTTTTCCCCAAACAATTTGCCGAATATCAACATGAATTTACAAACTGTTTTCATCAACCCGAAGCTGCATGTTTAAGAGGTGATGTTTCAGCTGAAAACATTCACTCATCTTTACTGCTGGCTGCAAATGTAGATCTGCTTATACTGCTGCATCTACACCCAAAGCACATCACCACAACTTCAAGAAGCTACTTGATTCTAGAGATGACCCCTAGCTTTTAAAATTCCTAACCAAATTTTATGCAGCTCCAAATGCTGAGGATACATAGATCTAACACTTAGCTCCTATCTGTTCATTAGTCTAACTGCAGTATATTCAGGTCTGGTATATGCATAGCATTCTTTCCAGGCTTGAAGACTACTTAACCACATTACCCCTGAGCTCTCAATCCTATTCCTCATCTGTGGGCAGTCACATTTAAAAAACCACAACAGGAAAAAAAGAAAACAAAACCAACAATTTTGTCCTCATTATTTCCACACCATTTCTGTTACCTTAAGTAAGGAACTTAGTACTTGCTCCAACATTGATGCCTTGCCTTCACTTTTTCCCCCCCCCATACAGGCCTGCGTAAATAAAGAAGAGCCAGAGGATGGATAAACCTTGCACTCCACCATCAAAGGTGCTGCAGGAAACAAGCCCCTGTGGCCTGGATCTTTGGCAGAGGAAATGCAGGATGGTGAACTCCATTCCATTTTTTGTTCCCTGTCTTCTTTTCAAATGCAATGAATGTACATCAAAGGATGGCCGTGCGGTTGGGTTTTAATTCTCCAAGTGCCCTGATGAACCATTCCTACCATAGTCTGGTGGTACTAGCCAATAAATAGCACAGGTCTGAAGACCTCAGGCAGAACAAGGTCACCAAGAGCCTCTCTCAAGGGATACAGTTGAAGTTGGAGCTGCTTCCTTGCACCATGGATCCACAAAGGAGGAAGCACTGTGTAACACCCTGGACATGTCATATGTTTGTAGTTAGTTTCTTCCCCTTCTCCTTTCCCTTGTTCTGAAGGCAGCCTAAATCCCCTAACACAACTTCATCTCCTCCCTGCCTGTATAGAACATGTTGCATTATCTAGGCTTTTTTTTTTTTTTTTTAAGTTATAGATGAGAGCTCTTCCCTTCTTCCCCCTGCCCATCCAGGACTCCCTTCTTCATCCCATATTCTTTAGACATGGTCAGCACCTTAGCAGTAGGCATTTGTCCTTGATTTCAGTGTTCTGTCCTATAATGCTGAACAGCTAAAAACTAGTACAAGCACCAAATCTTTACTCAACATGGAGCTTAGCCCCATTTCAACATGCCAAGCCATTCTCAGACGAGTTGTAGCTTACTCTGGGTTTGCCCAGCTACATTAAATTAACAATGGTGTAGCCATATACACAGCTGAAACCTGCTGCAGGACACTGGAAAATGCCTAGTTCTTCATGGATCACAGCTGGTTTTGAACCTGCCTTCTTCACCAAGTAGCCATGCTTATTCCAGGCCCAAGCCTGGCAATATCCTGATGGAAGGGTTTTTTGTGAACGGATAATTTTGAGGGGAGGGAATGGGCTGAAGGGGGAATCTAAGTGTAATTAAGTTGCATTAATGAGCTGCAGTAATTAATTAAAAAAAACCCAAAAAAACAATGTCAGTTTTATCGCTTTGTCTCCCAGCATGTTAAGTACCAAGCAGAGAAAGGGCACTTGTCAGCCATCCTGGTGTTCTTGGCCTGGCACATTCCAAGTGCTCTTGTAATTCTTCATTGTCTTGCCTAATCCATTGGAGGTTACTTGGCATTTTTGAGTAATGCTTTTCAGAAGAGTCAAGCTAGAAGCCATGCTAGGGCTTCTTGCTCTCAGACAGAAATGTCCATCAGACACCAGCATTCTTTATTGGCCTTGAGTGCAACTAAAATTCAGCACAGATGGAGGAAAGTTTCAGGTTTGAACAGCTAAAGCATTTCACTAGTAGTTTCAGGAAGGAATTCTTCCAGATAGTAGTATGAAGTCAGAAGCAACTCCGAATTATTTTGAGATCTGCATGTTTTTAACACTCTACATCTCAAACTGACCATGCCTGGACACCACATTTACTAAGAAAACTGATGAAAACCACTTGCCAAGTACTCTAAAGAGACTAAGCATCGAACTATGCACTTAACAGGATGTGTCTTCACTGTAATACACACTGGTAAAGATCAATTAAATAAATACAAGTGTGATGAGAGTAGCTCCATAATTACCACCCTATGTATGATGAACATAGGTAATTAAGTATCTTTTAATACAGGTAAAATAGAGGTTCAGGTAAGCCTATATTTAGTATCACTGACATTAATAAAAAAAATCAGTCCAAGAAGATAGAAAATAAGCCACCAAGGATCATATTCCACACTTAATTACCTCCTCTAGTTTTCATTAGCAGAGCCATTCATCCATCATACTCTGCCAACACTTCCTCCTGATCTGCATGTGCTAAACCTACTCTTCAGTACTGCAGTGACCTGTTCTGTTAGGGTAAGGACTCCCAGCCGCTTGCACCTCCGAGGTGCTGCAGGAGTAAGGAGCAGCTGAGGGTTGTGCTCCAGGGGTTCCCTTCTCGCCAGGTTTGGAGTGCCCTCTACTGGGGACAGCCATCACTTGAGATACCGCTAGTCAAAAAAACCAACCGTGTACCTCTTTGAAGGCACATCTTCCCCTAGAAGAAAAAGCTCTGCCCTTCCAGATGTGGAAAAGCCCTAATTTATAAAGTGTTAAAGAAAAGAAGCCCCAGAAATAGCCGATGTATTTACAGCCTTGTACCCTGCTGATGCTCAGGCAAGGTTCCAGCCACACTGAGCTAAAGTTTAAGAGGAAATAACACTACTCCAGAACTGAGCTGGTTTTGTTTTCCCCTCTCAGATTAGCACATCTACTTGAACTGAAAGCTTTTGCTGTTATTTAGAGGAAAAATAAAGCCAAAAATAGCTGGAACCCAGACACAACACCTAGTTTGGCATGGCAGTGCAACTCTGTCCCCATGAAAGCTGCTGCCTGGGAAAGACCCACCAATTCCTCCAAGAGCTGGAGAGTTTAAACTGTTCAACTAGAAATTTCTCTGTCTCTGCCAAGAGCTGCATTAATATTACCTTCTTCTGAAGGCAAAGATTAAGGGATAAGTGGCACCTTAAAGTTACTCAGAGACAAGCCTATAACCCTGTTCAGTATCCAGGGCTGGAACTGAACAGAATTCCAGAGCCAGTTCTCCAGTCTCTGCAGATATGTTTAAAAAGCCATGTACCAAAACTCTACATCGAGTTCAGATGCAGAATTTTTCCTCACTTGCACACCTTCATGTGTCCTTATCCTCCTGCATCCTTATGCCTTCTTTTGCAGTTAAGAGTCTGGAGGACCCACATGCTGTCTGTGAATTCCTAAAGGAAGCTAATGGATGGCAAGAAGTTGCTTCTCTCACTCACACCCATGTAGTACTGAAGGACAGAAGTTCAAGTGATCTACAACCTGATGCTGTTCTAACATCTTAGGACACCACCATACCCTCTCCCCCAGTAGGGTGTTGTATTAGAATCAGATACTCAGACCTCCATAAGATAAAGCTTTTTATTCAGTTAAACAGTTAGTTTAAAAACCATATTTTTCCCCTGCAGTTAACAAGCTATAGCATTGACAAAACTTTCTCCTTTTCTTGCTACATGATAGAATGGTCCATTTAAAATAAGCAACATCAGTTTAGCCAGCAAACAGAAATCCTTAAATGGCAAGTTTCCATAATTATCTTGTAGAAGGATAGCACCCAACAGCCAGGGAAGAGGCTCTGTAAGAGGCTTCCATAAGATCAAGTGACCCTGACTACCAAAGAGCCTTTCACCCTCTGTCTAGGGAGGTCAGCTGAGAGTAAAGAGGTTGGAGAACCTACAACAGGCCAGGCTTTTCACTTACTTATGTAGATTTGAGTATTACTGAGACATTCTGTCAGTTGTTGAAAATTCAACAAGTGTGGGGGGCAAAAAGACAGCAAAGAGCTCAGAAGAAAAAGCTAGATTCTCCCTCCCCACAATAGATCACTGCTGAGTATTCTAGTCTCAATGGAATGCATTTTGTATAAAAACTCTCCCATTTTGACTCAGACTTACTGAAGGGAGCCATCAACCCCAGCAGAATTATCTCAAAACAACTGATAAATAATAACCAAAGACAGTCCACTGAAAACAGCCCTTCATTTCAACAGAGCAGGGATTCATCTCAGAATGCAAGAATTTAGAGAAGGAGAATCTTTGTCAACAAAAGCCTCTTTTTAGAGGGCAGAAGAAACCAGCAGAGTTTTTCTGGAGCAGTCCTACAGCAAGATCAGCAAGAGTACAGCAAACCAGCCACTCTTACTAGAAACACCGAGGCACATTTGGTAAGTTTACACTTACACCAAGCTACTCTGCAAATAAGATTGCTCCAGCATCAAACTATGTACTTATCTTCCTCTGCTCTGTTATGAATGAGCTGTATAAACTTATCTTTCCCCTTAGGCACATCATGGTTCAGGACATGAAAGTCCTCACACTTCCCCGGATGACCGCTCTGCAGATAGGACACAACCTCAAATTGAGGGCACATTCTCCACAAGCGACCAGGTGGCCACAAGGAACAAACACAACAGACACATCTTTGTCCATGCACACTTTGCACATCCTCTCCTCTTGCAGGCGGCGGAGCTGTTCTTCTGTGCTCATCCGAGACTCATCTTTACCAAAAAAGAAAAAAAAAAGCCCAGACTGTTAGTATTATAACAGCTCCAGTGTGCCAGTCCTGTCATCTTAGGAAGTCACACTGCAACTTGCTCATTTTGTACAGAGACTGTGAGGATGGCAAATGTACCTCTCAGGCAAGTTTCATTTAAGCTGAAGAACTACAGCCATTACAGTGCCTGGCTTATCCACACATGCTGGACTGAGCAGAGACAGGAGATCAACATCTTCACTGCAATATGTGAACTATCCTGATAAACCTTTTTTTTGGTTTAAGAGTCTGCTTCATAGTAGAACTCTTAATTCCTGAAAAAGGGTCTCTATGTTCAGTTACCATTCAAGCTAGCACACATTCCCCTTCAGGATTAAAGAAAACGAATGAATACAATGACCACTGATACCATGACTATAAAAACCATCCCAGTTATGCCTAGGCTCAATTTCACCACTACTGTCAGCCCAGTGCACCTGATTCCTTCTCTTGCACAGACTGCATTTCTTCTCTTGAAGTTGATGTTTCAGTCTCTCTCTCAACAGCATCTGTATAATCAGGAAAGAAGATGGCATTAAATGCTACCCCTTTCCTCCCTCTTCAGTGTTGTTAAAAAAGATGAAACATCCTGGATTTCAGTAGCCTTAGGTCAAACCCCTCTACTCTGCTGTTAACATGTCACACATCCTGGTCAAGCTGATGTGGTGCCCTATCACCATGTATGCTCACCTCCCTACCAAAACAAGTCCACATCACACTGTCTCCTCAAAGCTGGTTTATCCATCAGAAGCCATCAGTTGCTCACGTGCTACTATTTAATCACACTTTAATTTGTTGGGGTTTTTTTTTGCCTTAGCTAAAGAGACAGCAGACCATGATATGGAGACAGGAGCTTTGGAAAGCAGGCTTGCTACCAGAGAAAGCCTGTGTGAAACTGCATCTTCAAATTAGCTTCACTTGGCAAATAGGCTCCATAAAACAGATAACACAAGACAGACAGATAAGGAGACTATATATCCAAACAAACAAGAAGTATGGCTATTTCTGACTAAGTCATTGATTCAATTTTAAATAGGCTTGGAGTACTCATCCATCCTAGAAACCTTGCTTCATACAACTGCCTCAGTCTGCATCAGATGTGAATTTGTGCACACACCATCTAAGGGCAACAGAAATTATCTAGGATATCTACACCACAGCCTATTGGAGACAGATATAGTTACTGACACCCCAGTAATCACAGCTCTTTCAGGTTTCTTTAATGCAGAATCTTTCTTCAGCCTTTCAAAGAAAGGCAGGCTTGGGCACATTACTACTCTTAATTCCAGCCTAGGAAGAGAGAGGGCAGACCTGCAAGACACCCACAACAGTGCTCAAGATGAGGTGAATAGGAGTTTAAACATCCACCAGGAATGTGGGTGAGCCAGGCATACCTCTGCTTTCTTCCACATTGCTGCTCTCTTCCCAGTCTGGCTGAAGCAGATCAGAAATCAGTTCAGACTCAGAAAGGTAGACAGTCCCAGTCAGCACATATTTATTCTCTACCAGGCTGGCCACACAGGTGGGGTCAAAGCCCATCTGCAGGACATTCTGCACTATGGTAAACTGATCCAGAGGAAGAAGAGCCTGAAATTCCCAGTTCCACAGAGGATCTGTAAAGCAGTGAGCAAACACTTTACCAAAAATGTGGAACCTTGGGCAAAATGTATGCCAATCCCTGAAGGTGTTATATAGAAAATGGCATTAATAGCTCAAGGAATGTTCTGGAATATATCTATATAAGCTAGATCAACATGCAGATTTACAGCTTTTACTTCCAATCATAATTCACAAGTCATCAAAAGCAATTTCATAAAAGCCAAGAGACTAATTTTGGATGGTTTATTCTACTGTTATCAGTGAACCAAGTCTCCCATGTTTGGCCCCAATCCAGAATCCTTATCTTTGTTTTCACATCCCAGAAGTCTCAAAACAGCTTTCATGAAGATCAAATGGAGCATCCCAATTGAAGTCTCTCCTACCTCATAATCTAGCTCAACCATTCATCAGTACAGACTGAAATAGGAAATTCAGCTGGCAGCCTGTTCAAAGGCATAAGTCTTTCCTAAGCTCATCCTATTGGATAGGCTCCTCAAGAGGAAGAGAAAAATCAGTTTTCCACTGTTATGGGAGCCAAGTTTCATCTACTTAAATGTCCAGGAGCAACAGCTGAATGGGAACAGATCCCCAGGACCACCACTTTCCTGAACAATGAGACTCTAGCTGTCCACTGATCTCCTATCAAGTATATTAAAAATGCCACAGTCTGAAAGACGCTACAGACATCGAGAGCATGGACAAGTCAAAGGGAAGTTAGGCAAGCACCCAAAAGTCACTTGATTATCCAGACTAGCTAAATGTGTCTGGTCTTAGACTAAGAGATCTCAAGAGCACACAATTTTGCTTCTTGTGCTAGAGACCATTTCCTAAAAATAAAGTGAAACAGCTTCTAGAATAGCAAAACATCTCTCAAATACCATGTCTACAGTGTGCATAGTAGCTGGGGTGGAGTAGAAGTAGTAATACTACACCACTTTAAACAGAAGACAACAAAACACCATGTAATTATAGCACTAACCTTGGGAAGCAGAGGAATCTTGTTCGGTCTGATCCCAGGAATCTCTCTGAAAAATGTTGTAAGACAGTCACCAAAGAAAAGCATGTGTTCAAAACTCCCCCCATCTACCAAACCCCCCTCCACTACATGCAAAATATTCATGACTCACTGGAGATAGCATGGTGCTAGAAAAGGACTCCTGAACGCTGCCAACAAATTCTCTCCCCCTTGACCGCAGTAAGAATTCACACCTATAAGCAGAAGGATTTAAATGCATTAGTAGAGGCTCTCTCAAGTAAAAGTAACAGTACTAGTTTGAATTTTAAAAGCAAAGGGTGCTATCAGATTACACGTAACTGCTATATTCAGTAAAGAAGAGGGAGTATTATGGTCTGTCTTTCCCCCCTCCTTGCATGAAAGGCAACAATAAGAAGTCCATGATCCCTCTCAATTCAGTCTTCATGTTTGGCCAGAGATGAACTCAGTTCCAATGTCCTTTGGAACAGATCACAAAGTGTGATACTAGACCAGTTCACAGAAAAAGTGAGTAAGAAACTGGCACTTTTGGAAGACAGTACAAAGTTGAAGATCTAGAAACAAATTTTCTACCTTGAACCCACTACTAGGATCTGAAGATGGTCCCTTACTGTACAACTTTGACCTTGAGGATTCAGAACCTTTCTCTTGAGACTTCAGGGATTTCCAGAAGGTTACAGACTATTGCAACAGTTTATGCATGATTGAACATACCTCATTAGCTTTTCTACCTGCTAGGTAGAAAAGCATCTAGAACAAAGCTAAAAACAGAGCCTGGAAGCAGCACTTACTACCAGTGCACCCGTGACTCATTTGTCTCTCAACTGGGGGTACTTCTATCTTAGGAAAGAAGTCAGTGTGGAATGCATGGCATATTGTTTGGTCTTGCTACAAGGGACATTTAACAACCAAGACTGCCTTACCCCGGATACCATTTGGCATGTTCCCTCCAAGGATCATCTCCGAATGACCAGTTCCTCACACCACCATCGCAGTAGAAACACCTCACTACATCACCTTGACCTGAAAGAGGCATCAAGAGATTGACACCTGAGACACTGTATGCTCTACTGGTCCCAGATGAGAACCTAGGGAGATTCAGCACAAAACACAGGCTACTAGACAGAAGAGATGAGCACAGGACAATTTACCAACGCTGTGCAAGTTGCACAGGGGCAGGAAATCCAATGAGATTTTGAACACCCAGAGCTGCAGCTGGGTGAGATGATTCCAGAACTGGGTCACAAGCTAACAGGCAGCATGCATGTGAGCACCAGAGCTCCCATGTATGCACATACCTATCCAACCTCCTCTTGCCTGCAATTAAGAGTACATCTATAGTTAATTATATCTATAAATATACTTTGTTTCCTAACCACAATCTGCTATAAGCAGCAGCAGGCATGGTCAGATAATGTACACAGCTTCCATCTCACAGGTGTAAGAATTTGCCACACCATGGTCCCAGGCTATCCATCCTGATACTGTGCACTTCACAGAAATCACAGGGGAAATAAAAATTAAAGCCAAACACAGCAAAGAACTGTCAACAAATGCCCTGCCCTAAGGGCAATGGAACAATGTCAGTAAAGGCTGCCAAGGAGTTTGGGTCACAGACACCATCTTCCAAGCACTCTCCTGTTAGAGTCCTGTTTGGCTTAACATGAACACTCAGTTCCAGAGTCCTGGTGCTCAAGGGACTGCAGGGAAGGGCCATGTCAGGCTGCTGCTGCCTAATGAGTCCCTAGAACAAAGCTCTGCTGGGCTCTCAAACAGCTGCTCTGGAAGTGATAAATGAAGCCCAACACAACACACAAGGTTTTAGCTGCAGACACTGCTTTATAGTTTATTCTGTGTTCCTGGCCATGCTGGTCTTATATGTGCCTTCAAAATTAATAAAGAGACAAAAGCCTGTAGGCTCATCATATGCCTATAATGCTCTTCCAATCAGATCCAGGTTCTGCAGTTTGAGTGAAAATCTTGCAGAATTAGTGAGACATACTACCAAACCAACCAGCCACTTCCCCTAACTCAAGCTAACACAACAGGTCAGTTTAGACAGACTTTCCTAAGTGCATGTCATTCACCATGTTGCATCTAAAATTTTTCCAGCTATCACAACATTTAAGGCTGTTTTTTTTTCCCCCCTATTCTCATCTTTACCAACAAATAGTACTTAAATAAGTAGATAAAAGGGGATATTTCATTTTACTTCAACAATGAGAGTGTGAGGTGTTCAGGATGCACAGGTTTGTTTCTGCTATGGGAGCTTTAGTTTATGGACCCTGCCCATCACTTCCTTCCATGCCTCTGATGTGCAAATACAAAAGCAATAGATTCCTTCTATTCAAACTTAATATCTAACCAGCAAAGCCTTCTCAAGGCTCAATTTTTATTGATACATACATGTAGTAACAACAAATATTGCCTTTTTTCCTCAAAACAAAAAGTATCTCTCATTTCTATACTACAAGTCCAGGGTCCTTACAGCAACAAGCCACAGTGATGGCCAAACAGACTGCCTGCCAACAGGTTTCACTCAGATTTGTTCTTTTGAGAAGAGAAGGTTTCAGTGACAATGCTTAACCAAAACATGACAGCCCAAGTGAGTGTCTCAAGACCTTTTAGAAGTGCAAGTAATAAACAGGCTCAATGAATCTTAAAGCACACTCTTTCTGACAGTAAAACATCTGATAAAAACATATCACTTCTTCCACTCCTGCTGGTAAGACTGCTGACTTACTAGTGGACCCCTCAGTACTCAAACAGGAGCTAACAAAGACATGAATTCTGCACAAGCAGCAAGTGAAACAGCATGGGCTGACGGAAGGATGTGGTTTCTAACAACACAACACGTATTTGCAAGTAGTAAAACATAGAAACACCTTCCAAACTTGAGTAAGAGTCAAAAACATTTCCCCAGAGTACCCACCTGTGTAAAAGAACCCTGCTCTAGCCAGTTGCTCAGGAAGCACATCAGTATATTGCGGCCAGTTCTGAAACGTGGACAGCCTCATCTCCTCCGTTACCATCTCTGGGTATTCAGGTTCATTGGGCAGAGCTGTCTCCTCGCTGTCCATCCCCTGCAAAAAACTGAGGAACTGCCCATCCACAGTGTCAAAGATCTCCTGAAGAGGAAGCATCTCTTGGTTCCCAACATCCTCACCACAAACAAATCTACAGGAAGGGAAGAACTTCAGGTGCTCTGCCAGTGGGCAGTCCCCAGGTCTCCAGTCCTTCAGGACACCACCACAGCAGAAACACTGCACTTCATCTCTTGGACCCACAAAGAAGAAGCCAGCCTTGACCAAATCTCGTGCAGACACGGGTGAGGTGCCTGGCCATTGCCGGAAAGTCCTCAGTCTTCTTGCTTCATTCCTCATACTGGACTCAAACAAGTGGCAGCGAGCATCCCTGAGCTCCTCTGCTGGTGTTATGTCCCCCATGTCCTCGTTCTGAAAGAGAGGATGAGATAACCCAGGGCAGTCAGCTGGATTCCTGGTGTCAGGCAGCACTCACCCTGCGTTATTTGTCCCTCATCCCCATGCATATTCCGGAAAGCTCCTGGTCTTGACAAAGCTTGTTTCGGAATTGCAGCCCAATCAGAGATCTGGTGCTTCTGTACTTTGCTGTCGAATTTTTGCTGAGTCCTCACTAGTGTCTGAAGGGAAGAGACCAGCACTTTCTGAGCCCCTCTGCCCATTTACAGGAGAGATGCTTGTGGGAACAGATAGTGGGAGGGCAAACCCTGGGCAGCCTCCCTGGCTGAGCCAATTCAGCTTCCAGCATCTGATCTGTGTGATAAATCCCCAGTCATTTTGCTCAGCTTTAAAACTAACATTAGGAAGACTCTGCCTTCCCCCCCCAAAAACAGGTTTAAGAAGACATGGGAGAACAAAACACTACAGCCACACCGAAATACTGGCTCATAATGATCATTTTACAGCCAAACACTACACAGAATCTCAGAAGACTTTTTAATTACTATGGTAATTAAGCAGTGAATGTATAGATATATCCCTATAAAAGATAACATCTCCAGGACATAGTCTAGAATAATTAGGTCCAGTTTCTATAGAGAGGTGTCCTTAAATCAAAGATAAGACATTTTCTGCCTGTGGTAGTTCTGTGCAAGAGGAAGAGTGAAATTAAAGAAGTTACCAAGTTCCCATTATCCAAGCCCTCAACCTACTTAAGGTAAGAGCCCTGTGCAAGTAAGCTAAATTGCAGCTCAGCTACTGCTTCTATACTTTCTACATGGGTGGAAAATACACTTTGATTAGGCCATACAATTACACAATGTGAGAATCAGATCAATTTAACTAATTACTCCAAAAGAACTCTTTTGGAGTGAAGTCACAACACATGTGACTAAATAAATGGTAGGTGCAATCAATTTTTTTTTTTTTAAGCAAGTGTCCTGAAAATCCCTTCACGACTTTACTCAATAGGTCAATTCATCCCAAGAAAGTGCTGACTATGTGTTGGTTATCAGGGCTAAGCATTAGAAGCACACAGACCCAAACCATCCCACAGGCAAATATTAAATTAGGAAAAAATAATATATATACACATATACCTAAAGAGATATGGTGTTTGAAAACTGGTACAAAACACCATTAGGATACTAGATAACTACTGCAGTGCAATTTTGAACAGCATACTGTAAAAATGAATCAAGTGGAGACCACCTGCATAGCAGCTATGCTGCAGTAAACACTGTCACAGGCCAGTAGCATCTCTGAAGTACAAGTCCTCTTAGTTAAGTGCTGTAGTACATTTAGGGAAGAAACCTTACAGGGCATTTTAGTTGTGAGACCTGTAGCCAGAGTTAACAAATCCATCCTTCATAGGTATTACACATTCAGTGAGATTTTAAAAGCAAAAGCAAGCCTGCTCAGTCACACACCTCTCACAGCAAAAGGCAGCAAGGAAGAGAGAGGTCATTAGCAATTAGAATTTTCTTCTATAATCATAATCACAGAAACCAGAGTTGTCAGAAAAGAAGGCTCTAAAAGGCTGGTTTAGAAACTGTGCTTTATTTAACACAATAGTTACTCGAGAGCTATGTTGCTGGTATAAAGGAAAATCCATACAGCAAGAAAAGACCCATTAGTCACTGACACACAGCAGAAATTGCAAGCTAAGCAAATTTATGAGCATGCAATTTTTAAGCCTGCACAGCAGACTTCACTCTCAGAACACAGAAAAACAGAGAGACTTGTTCATGAGGCACAGCTCACAATATCAGTGTTGCTCTCATCTTGGGCCCTAATAAAACAAAGGTGATTGAGTTACCTTAGCCCACTGCCACTTAGGAAGTGCACATCAGAGGAAGCTTCACAATAAAACACAAAGAAACAAACTCATTTTTTTCACCCAAAAGCATAGCAGCTGAATCAAGCTTTTGTTTTAAAATAAGAGATGCAACGTAGAACAAATATCTTTTGTTTATAGAGAAACTCATTATGGTTTACCTGCATTAAGGACACTTATATGCTCTGCAGAAGATCCATTAACTTGGCTAAGAAGGCTCTCCAAACCAAATAGATATTTTGAAGAGTTACACCACCACTAAAAGCCAATATTCTCCCTTAATCTGCTACTTACACCTACATAGTAATACCCTTCCAAAGCAACAATACAGCTAATATCAACCATTCCCTATGATTAACATTAAAAAAAAAACCTTAACAAAATAAAAAAAACAAACAAACAAACAACCAGAGAGAAATTTACCTGCAATACACTAAAAAAAACTCCACCAAAATGCTTCCAAGAACTAGGACTCTCCAACTCCACGAGCTTTGAGCCACCCTCTTCTCTTCAATACAGAGGTCCTGCTCAAAGCAGCAGGAACCCTCCCAAGGTGCCAGTGCTCCCACCTGCCACAGATCATTTCTAACGCCTCGTTTTCCCCAATTGGTTGGGTCTGTGCTGAAATTCCCCATTGGCTGAACAGCCCAACTTTCATCTTTGTAAGTGGGAGTTACCAGGGCAAGATACAAAGTTAACCTCAAACAATTTGAAGTCGTTCTATTCCTTTGCCTTCCTGTGCTCACAATTCAGAATGAAGCATTTTAAGGCTAGTTTTGAAAGGTGCAATTACTTGAAAATGTGTTTTCCCACCACTTTTCTGCCTGAAAAAGATACATGCAGATTATTCTAATCTATGTGCTTGACAAAACCTAAGTTCTCCATGTTAACATAAGAACACAGGTGGTTTATGTTTGTCTAAAATGGTAAATTAGGATTTTTCTTTTAAGAAAAAAAGATTCAGAGTCCTTTTCTTACAGGCACAGGTAACATTTTACTTAAGAAAGAACAGTGTTGAATTTTTTATTTTTTTTTTAATAAATATGCATTAATGAAAATCCGTGAGCAGTAGAGGGCAGTGCTTATATGCGAGAATCTTGTCACAAGCTAATGGGGTTCTTTTTTTTTCTGTCCATAATGAACGTATATGCAATTGTTCATTATCTTCTGCCCCACAGATTCATTTCTTTCTAAGTCTACACTGATTTTTGAAGAACATATCCTAAAAATATAAGACACAGAGTTAAAAAAAAATCCCTTTTACAGAGGCTGTTTGGGGACTCATGGTGGGTTGTAGTGAATCACCTGCTAATAGATAAGAATGATCAATAGTTCTGTTCTTGTGAACCATTTTACAATGATGTCATCTTGTACTGCTTATAACCACCTTGCTGCTCAAAGGTGACCTCGGGAGGTGCTGGGAACATGGTAGACTCCTTGATTTGCCTTCCTCACAGCCATACCTTGGCCTCACCAGCAGTCTGGAAGCAGCTCTCAGGGATGCTTTCACACAATGCTTAAAACATCTGCCGATGGCACAGGGTGGCACTGATGGACCATCGTGTTGTAGTAAAGGTGAACTGAATTGCCAAGCCCGTACAATTCCATTTGTTCTAGGGAAACTGTAGGCTGCTTCTTCCTTTTCTGTTGTCCTTCATCTTCCTTCATGCTGAATGGCCAGCTGGCACCATGCTGCAGCAAAATACCCGCACTCTGCTACTCTCCTGGGAGTTGCTGGCTCTATGTTCCCTGGAAGAGTAAAACCTGTGAGGGTGCCTGTCTGCTCAGCTGCCTTCCAGTGCAGCACTGAGGGACCAAAGCACATTGTTGCCTGTGGACAGAAAACTCCACGGCATCCATAAAACAAACCCACTGTGCACAGGCAGCATGATCCAACCCAGTGAATAATGTCACTGAAAAGCGAGTGGTCACACCAGACACAAAGTCAGTCCAAAGCTCAGACTCCTCACTTTGCTTTTTCATCCAGCAGAAGGTTCTTTCTCTTACCATCACGAGTACTGCTGTACACCTAAAGGGGTCTTCTCTGCCTAGCAATGTTCCCCTCGCTGCACTTTCCTCAGTGGATTTTTCCATAATAAAGAAGAACAAATTTAACACGTTAATAATAATAAATTATTTACTCCTCCACACATTAATCCAGGAAGCCCTGAAAAATGTTGCTATAAAGTAAATACACATACTATAAATATATACTCCAGAACTGATGCACAGGTGAATAACAGATGTTTTGTGATTTCCTAAGGATTCAAACCTCTCAGTCTCCTCCCCTAATTATTTCTTCTGGACTCCACTACCATAGCATCAAAAAACTTCATGTATTGTAATAGGAATAGCTAAATGCAGCTTGCACCATGATTCATGAAAGTGCTTAAATCAAATTCTATTAATATACCAGCCCACAGGGAGAGAACACAGTACATATCACAAGAAAAATCTGCAAAGCACAGCAGATACTCCAAAAATCAATAGAGGAACTGACCTTAAAATCCTACTGTGATTTGAAAGGAAAGCAAGCTAACATGCTAGCTCCTTGGAATAAGGAGAATTAGAGTGTTTCTGCCACAAGCCATTACTATGCTTTCTATTGTTTCATAACTTCGTGATTTCAGTGTCCAGCCTATCATAAAAAATATTTCTTCTATAGAAGACAGAGTGGGTTGGAAACTGTTCAGTGCTTTTTCAAAAGGTAACTCGTTGTACAAAACAGTTTCTTTTTCATTTTTCTAAATGGCTTCTGGAGCAGAAACCTTTGAGTTTCTTTCTCAAGGGTCTTTTTTTTTCTTTTTATTTGGTTTTCTACCCCTTCTTGCCTTTGTCAGTGAACACAAAACATCATGGGGGAAAAAAGAAAGGATAAAACCAAACCCATTATTTTGTTATTGTTGTTGTTGTTTCCCACAACATTCTGAAAACCTGTAAAAATTCAGTGCTGTCCCAAACTGAATGAACTATTTTCAGTTTTCAGCAGATCAATGTGATAATCAAAGAGCAAGCAGAGCATTTAAGAGGGCTGAGCAGCAGCACAGGGATTAGGAATACAAATTACAGGATGGCCAAGTACAATTCCCACAGTGAGCATGGAAAATGTGGATGATATTCCCTTTCTCTCTCCCTTTCTGAGGAGGAGCTGGCTGGTTTCCCCAAAGATCAGTTGTGCTTCTCCTTCCCCTCTGCTCCTGCACCTTCCTCTCACTGACTCTGATCATTTCCCGATTCCTTCTGATTCTGACATGGAGGAGCCACTTGTGCTCTGTTCCCTCTTCCCACTCAAAGCCTGGCAGGAGGTACAGGAACAGAAGACAGCCTCATATAAACTGGGTGGCATTGCTACTCCAAATCTTTCACAAATAAAACTAACAGCCCTTCAGAAGAGATTGCTATCAGCTTGTGATTAATGAATGTTCCACCACTCGGCCATTAATTACCTTTAAAGAAGGATTTGTCAGGCACTGTTATGATTCAAATGGAGCTCATCCTACTTTTTAATTGGTGGAAAATCAGCCATCAAGGAACATGGAACATCTGATTTTCCAATTAAATTCTGCTGGAGTTTGGAATGTGTTTGTGTTGCAGAGAGAGGAGCCTAGCTGCCTGAATATTGCTTGGACAACACACAGAAAGTTCTATTCTTGAGCTAATCATCTGTTTCTCTCCATGCCAATTGACTTGGAATAGGGTCATTTTGTCCCTAAATCAATAATGAATAGCAAGATTGAAAGATGAGGAGGAAAGACAACAGACCAACCTGAAGGACATTGCAAAAAGCCAAAGTGACAAATGGGTGACCCTATTCTAACACATAAACAAATACAGACTGACCTTACAATTTAATGGAAACTACATGACAACAGCAACAACAAGCTGCCAATGATGATGATCAAGAGGGAGACTGGGAAAGTCCTTGTGATCAGACATTGCTCAGTTGAGCTCCTTGGTACAGCTTTTCAGTGAAGTCATCTTGCAGAGAACAGCACGTGCCATGATGATGTCAGATGGTATCTGTTCACAGGTCACACTCTTTGCATATGATTTCTCTTCTCATGCCTTCACAATGTGTCAGGGACATGGAGAAAAGAATAGATACTTTTATCAGTCTGCTTTTATTTTTCACCCTAAAATGATGGAAATTAAAATTGGATCTTTGCTTTGGTTACATTCCACAGGGGCGTAGTGTGCAGGAGGGAGATGATTCCAGCATGGCAATGTTTGATTTTACTCCCCTGCTCATAGCAGATAGGGCTGCAGAAATTCCCTGTAAAATCTAAGTTTGGGAGGAAAAAAAAAGTGCTCTGTAACTTACACATGAACTCTTCTGGGATTTCAGAGTGTTAGCAAAGGAAGAAAAAGAAAAAAAGAAAAAGAAAAACTTCTTATACTAGAGCATACCACCACGTTTCTCTCAACAAAGGCAAAACCAAACAAAAACCTGGGTTACCCCCCGAGACTACAGCATTACACTCCAAGAATATCCTGAGTTGATATAACTCTGAATATTGCCTATTATCTGTATGCTTCAATTGAGACTTCTTGTCTTACTGGTTTTGTTCCTAAAAGACTGTGTACTTCTCAACAGATAGGCAAGATCATTCTTAAAGTTACCAGGAAGAAGCAATAACTCACATTTTCCTAATGCAAAAGAAAAAATATTCCCACAAACAGGTACCTAGGCACATACATATATATATATCTGCCTGACATGCTCTATCTTTAAATCTAAAATAACAGGTATAGCCTAATAGCTGTGGTCCCCCGTGCCTTAGGATGCTGAAGCAAATCCAGTTCTAACATTCTGCCCACATACACTCACGGCGAGGATGATTCACAGTCACATCGTTTCTATATCAAGCCTAGTGAACACACACAATCACATGGACTTCAGAGCAGTGCCCATCACCCAAATACCCAGGACAAGCCTTTCCCTTTTCTTCCCAGACAGATGTTCCACTCTCTAGCCATGCTGCTCATTTTCTTCTCACATGTTTTTGAAGCACTGCTCTTTAGACGGCCTTTCCAGCTCATCCCAAGAGCACAGACTTACTGACTTTGCCCATAGCTATACTTTATGGCAAACAGAATTAAGGTACAACATGCCAATTTTTACTTACTCCCTAAGCCAAAGAAAGAACCCGAAGCACCTCCAGGTGCCGAGGATTAATGCAATCTTCCTCCTTCCCTACCTCTGGATGACTGATCAGAAAAAGGACAAAAGAAAGTAGACTATTCATTTCAGATGTTTTATTTGAGTAAGAAATACAAACTCAAGCTAACTATTTCCAAATGGGAACACAGTGAAGACTCAGGTTTTAACTGCATCTAAAGGAAATAATGATTGCATTGTTTAGTATCTTTCATGAGGACTAGAATTTGCCACTTTCGCCCCCAAAATTAAGAATAGGGATGTTACAAGATTCTGCAACTTCTGGAACTAGTCTTGGCAGAGCCTTCACTGCTTTGGTCAGAGCTCTAGCTACCTGTGAACACAGTAATGAGGTGGATAGAAGCATCACACAGGTTGGTACTAGGCCCAGTTTGGGCCTCAAGTTATTATCCCAGGCAGTAATACAACGTGTTATACATGTTGAACGCCTGATTTGGACTAATCTTTCTCTCAAATATGCTCTTACATTGCTCACACCTAGAAACTCAGTGGTGCATGTTTGTATCAAGAAACTTACCCAAGAGGTATGTTGAAAGCCAAAAGAGACTTATCAAACTAAATCTCTGCAGGTATTTTGGTACCTTCAAGAAAAAAAATGAGATTTCTGGCCAATTTAAGGACCATTATTTCCGTTTTCCAAACAGATGTCACGATGCCTACGTAACATGTTAAAAGATAATCTCAGTGACGTACTGTTAATTAATGAAAATTCCTTGTTACCAGTGGTGTCTGGAAGCACTGCAATGATATTTTCTTTTATTGTGGTGTCTCCCAGTCCACCCTACTCTAACGGGGCACTGAGTAACTATCATTTACTGCGCTTGTAAATGAGCAGGACAGCAAGGCCTCTCCGTGTTACCGTAACACAGTCAGAAAGCCAAACAATGTTGATTTCTGTTTCTTCACAAAATATTTATGATTTGGTCAGGAGAACTCTGTACCTTGAGGCAGACTGTTGCAGAATTAGGATCAGTATATGTGATTTATTGTGAACTGGAGGAGCCAGGGGAGGGCAGGCCCGTTGTTCTGTGCAGCACCTACAAGCTGTATCTTCACCAAAGGATGCTAAGGACCTAAAAACTATGAAGAAGTAGCAACAGTTCTGGCTGTTAGATATTCCACCCACTTAGAAGGAAAAAAAATCCAACCCACAATCTACAAGGAGCATAAATACAATCATTAATGAGGCAGATCTCAAATAATAGAAATAAAAGGGCACTGCTTTAATTTAATGATTCCTCCTCAAGCCAGCCCTCCCTAAAAATTATGGAGATTTAACTTTGGCATAAAGCAGCATCAAATGATTACAACTCAGGCTTATACAACTTATTCAATACTGCTTCATTTCCTCGCCTTCCCTCAGAAGAGGGCAGAGGTAAATGGCAGGTCTCCCTACAAACGCCTCGTTTACTCCTTGGCCCTGCTGAAATCAACCTAAACTCTGCTGCGGGGACCCAGATTGCACCCAGGTCCTGCAAAACAGCAGCTGGGAGGAAAATAAAATTAATTAATCAAAAGCTATGGTGTGAGCTATATGGGATGCTTTGCACGGCCGAGCCTCGGGGGAGCGAGGGCCCCAAGAACGGGGAAGACAGCGGTCGAACGCGGGCAACAGGCCTCGCGCCCCTGGCCCCACGCGCATGCGCAACAGGTGCAGCCGCGCTCTGCGCGCCTTCCTCCCCCGCCCCGCCCGCGCCCGGCCGTTCTTTCCCGGCGTGCTCTGCGCGCTCTCGGCGTTGACGTCACCGCAGCCCGGCGCCCGCCGCCATTGGAGTTGGAGGCTCTGGCTCCATCCCTCGCTGCGGCCCGACGGCGGCGGGCAGGCCCGGGCGGCGCGGCCCGGGGGTATGTGAAGAGACGGGGCCGGCAGGGTGAGGTGAGGCGCGGGACCGGCACCGGCCTATCGTCGCCTGAGTCCTTTGAGGAGACGCCGAGCGGCAGCGAGCGCGCCAGCGGCCCCTTTCCCCCCCCTCGGCCCCGGCCCCTTCCCCTCCCCGGCCGCCGCCTGAGGGGAGAGGCGCCGCCGCCCCTCCGCCAGGCCCCGGAGCTTTGCGCCGCCCCGAGCGGCCCTGCCTTCGCCCCCGGCCCTCTCTGCTGAACCACGGCGGCCCCGTACATGAATTATGTCTGCCACAAGCGTTGACCCTCAGGTAAGTGGCGAAGCGGAGCGCGGGGCCTGCCGCCTCCACACCCGCGGGCGGGGGGTTTCCCTTGCAGGCCCGTGCCTGCGGCTGGCCCGGCAGAGGTTTTCACTCTACCCCCCCGGCTGCTTGGGAGTTTAATCTGTCTCGTTAATTTCCCCCGTGGGCACAGCACGTTCCCGCTGCCTTTCGAGAGCCGTGGCCATTTCTGAGGAAGGCCAGTGCTGAGTGATACCTGAAACGTAGTTCTCAGCCCCAGCCAGCCCTGATGTGTTGTTAGCCATTTTTAGCAGCCTCAGGTCCCTCCTCAAAAGCTGTGTGTTTTGAATTGACAGTATAAGCGTTTTTCTAAAATTATTTCTCCTGTTTTTTTCTTTTCCTTTACCCCATCGTGTGCCATGACTTCCCAGAGACCGAAAGGACAGGATAATAAAGGTGAGGATCCTGCTGAGTTCTGGACATTTAAATTATTACTGTAACAGATGAATTATGCAGGTAGCTATAGGTGAGCAGAAAGGTACTGCACTTAGTCCATATGGATAACATCTGGAACAAAGGCAGCTGTGCTTTGTTTCAAAAATAACATAAACTTCTTCATGCAAGCTTGCTTGCAACCCACTTAATACTGCTGATTTTACAGGGGAAGGACTCTCTGTTAGTGCTAAACATAATAACACTTTTCCTTTCCTTAAAATAAAGCAGATTTCTACATAAAGTCACAAGGTTATGCCTATTTAATATCTATTTTTTACATACTTTTGCATAGTCTCTTCCTGTTCTATGAATACAACTGTGTTATTGGTCTGCTGTTGACTGATGAGTGTTCTAGCTGTCATATATAAGCCTACAAATAAAACTTTTTTATTTAATATTACTTAAATAATTAACTACTGATGAGGAAAGAAGCTTTTTAGGGTAACTCCCATGCTTCATTTGAAATTTAATAAGTCATCTAAGAAAATACCTTGATTATTACTGTGATTGCTGATAAGCGTGTAGTAACTGTTTAGGCCTAGAAACTAATGCTATTCAACTAATAAATGCTTTTTAATATAACTTAAACGGCCTTAAAAATCCAGCTACTTGTAGTTACAGAAAGTTTGACACTGTTTCGTATGTTTGTAAATATTCTTTTACCTCTACTTTCCCTGACAAACTTTGAAGAAACATCCTGGTAAATTCCCAGACTTGTTTGCTAAACATTCGGTTTGTAGTGTTACTTTTGGCTTAACTGTTCTATGAAATAGGTAAATAAAGCAACTATCACCTAATGTGTTTGACCTTGTTTTCTTAAAATTAAAGCAAACAAATTATTTTAAGTGACCTAACAACAGTTTTGGGTTTGTGTATCTTTCAGTAATGGGTTTTGAATGCTTTTCACATGTTAACTTATGCTTAAGTAAGCCTCTGATTATGGCAGATATCTCTCTTTTACACATAACAAAGCGGAGACTTAAATTTTCCTGATGATGTCAGGATATCAAGGCACTTAGCAGTCATTATTCCCTAATTAAATGTAACCTCACCTCATCTTGTTTTAGCCAACTTAACTTAAGCAAGCAGTGAATAACACATGCTGGGAGAACTGTGAATTACTTTCTGAGAGTTCTAATTATGGACCAGAACAATAGATGTTCTTTCCCAATGTTTTTCTCAAAATTTTTCTCAATAATTACTTTTTTTATCCAGAGGTAATTCACATGACCTGTCTATTTGCTCTTGACTGTAGATTATTATTATATTTAATTTTTTTTTAAATATACTCAAGTTTAGTTTTACAAGTAATAACATAAAGAGAAACCATTTTGGGGAAAAAATGTCATCCTTTGGTCTTTTTATGAGTTTTCATGCTGTGAAGAAGAAATGTGGCTTTTCATACAATAACCTAGGGTGGAACTCTTTACTGAAATGCTACCAAGCAGTATTCTAATATGTTGTAACTTTTTTCTAGTACAAAATGGTTCGTTACATCAGAAGGATACAGTTCATGACAACGATTTTGAACCTTACCTTTCTGGGCAGTCAAATCAGGTTAGTGTATTTTTAACTTAGGGTTTTTTTTTTTTCTTAGGCATGCTGTTGGCACTCAATTCATGGGATTGTGTTGAGGGAGCAAATTCCTTAAATAGAAATGGAAAAAGAAATGACTGGCATATTGTGTTACTTGGTAATACAACTAGCATTTGTGCTCACCAAGCTAATATTACTCTCCGTATCCAGATGGCCACAAGTGAAAGTGAAGGTAATGCTCCAACTAGTGTCTGTTGATTGTGCCTCAAATTGCAGGTTATTGAAATGGTTGGACTGTGAGAGACTCTTTGATCTTACAGTTCTTTGATAGATGAGTTGCATGAGAGGAGGCTGAAGGTTCTGCTTCTGGGCTCTCCTGATTTGTATATTCCTAGAAATTAGAGTAATTGAAATTTGCTTTCAGTGCTTTCTAGAGAGCTTGCAGAGTTGTCCCTCTTGCTTTTTACACTGCAGCAGATGATGTTGTTGTTCTTTCATGTCCTCTGAAATATCTGAAGAATTAAAAATGTGTTATTTTAAGAATCAGGCACTATAATGTCAACTCTCAATATAGTCCAGCTCATTATAGAGTATGTTAAATCAACATCCATGACTTAAATATCTTCTAATTGAAGTGATGTTTTCCATTGTAATTTTTTTTTGACTTAACATTCAAATCTTTAAAGTGAACAAAACATAGAAAATGGAGATGCAAAAAGTTTCCTTTCATGAACATAAAACATCATTTCAGAGAGAGACTTACCAGAGCTCTATTATTATTTCTTGGCAGAAAGGCTAAATGTTATGTTTTAAAAGGGGAATTTGTAATTCAGCCTAAAGCTGATAGATACCAACGTTAATATTGGTGACATCACTGAACTCGCTTGCAAAATGTCCATGTACTGTGTATTAGTTATCTTCACGGTGTATTAAACATTTTTGTTGGGGCAGTCAGATGGAACTGTGGTAAGAGTTTGTTTTGGATCATAGGAGCTTTTGGGTAGGGTGCAAATTTTAGCACAGTATAGATAATACTGGAGCTCACTTCTGTCCTGGAAGCACTGGAGACACAGCCACTGTGGAAGTCACTGGAAGGGTTCCCCAGCACTGGCACAGGCTGCCCAGGGCAGTGGGGAGTCCCCATCCCTGGAGGGATTTCAGAGCCATGGAGATGTGGTGCTGAGGGACATGGGGCAGTGGGGACTGGGCAGTGCTGGGTTAATGGTTGGACTGGATGATCTTAGAGGTATCTTCCAGCCAAGGTTGTTCTATGATTCTAAGTGCACTGTGTGGGTTCCAGCTCCCAGGCTAAACTTCATAGTCCTCTGCAGCATAGACATGTTCTCCAGACTTACACAAAGTTAAAGTGATTTAATGGGAAGCATTCCCCCTTCTCATGAATTAATGTACTGTAGCAGGTGTAAAAGGAGGAGATCTATGGGAAGAAATGAAGTAAATTTCTTTTTTTAATGCAAAATTAGTTTTGAAAGAAACTGAGATTAAGTCTAGGAAATTAGTCTTAGCTGTCAACAAGCCCAATTATTAAGTTTAAATGGAAAAATTGCTGTAACTGTTAGAATTTCCATAATTCTAATAAAGTTTTCTTAGGTGAAAGTGTAGCTCCATTATTAACAGATTTATTTATGCTGCTGGAAGAAATTGGCATGCTACAAGAAACAATTGTGTAGGTCATCTTACAATTTTGAGTGGAAAGTGACAATAGCACTAATTAGGACTGTAAGACTTTTGTACTGAATACAACCATGTTTCTGCACAAAGCTTTATTATCTAGTTTTTCAGTCAGATTTATTCAGCCCTTTAAAATTAGTGTAAAATATAAGTGACTTAAAGATTTGAAATAGACTGGATATTTTAGACACTTATTCAAGAAATTTTAAAAAATACCTAAGAAATTAAAACCCCAGCAGACACAGTGATACATTTGGTATAAAAGATCAACTGTAGGTTGGTAATACTGGCTTAACTTTTAAAAATGCAAATTGATCCTTGAGTATTGAGCATGTTATAATGAAATATGTCTTCCATCTTGCTGATGAAAACTGCACCTAAATAGTGGTGCCTTCTTCTCTTTCCATAAAGATTCTGGTTTCCAAGTAGCAGTAGTTAATACAGGTCACTCGAGGCGTGATAGCTTTTTGTTACAAAGCACACTAAAAGTGCTTTTAAGTGCAAAAGGAACTCTTAAGTAGAGGATTCCTATACAAAGTTATATTCAAAGCAAGAAAGGCGTCCCCTGTGTAATGTCATCTAGAACCAAAGGATTATTCATGAGTAACAGGGGATTACTGGCAAGCAGCATTCTTTGGGAGAAAGGAGGATTGCCTTCCTAATTAACAGAATGGTTGGGTTTGTTGTTTTATTTTTAATTTAAAAAAAAAAAATAAAAATTGAATGGTGCGGAAAGGTCAAGGATAAGTTTGAAATAAATGTTCTGCTGTTGCAGTGAAGGACTTCTGTCAGGGTTTCTTTTACACGCTCTGGCATAAAGCCAGTCAAAATAGATGCAATGTTTTGTAAGGATGTCTGCTGAAACTTTCCTTTTATCTTGTTAGAATCCTTGTGGCAACTTTACAGGCTGTGTGGTAGGAGGTGACAGTCTCAGGAATTGTCTAGAATTCTTTAGAAGAAATGTTTTAGGACAAAACATCTGCTTTCTCTAGGCTTATTCTTTTTGGTCTTAATAAATTCTAAATCTATAGAACATATGAACATAAGTCTATCTGAAGAACTATTTGTTTCCTCCCTTTCATCTGCATTTATTTTTACATTTTTCTTTACATTAACACTTCAGGATTCAACACATAGCAATCTGAAAGTTAAGTCTTTCAAAAAAATGAGGTTTTCATATACTAAATATTGATTATTTTAGCTTGAGAGTCTCAGCAAATTTAATGCTATTTAGAGGATCTTCTCATAGGAAGGTGGATTGTATACCTCTTGTTAATTATAGAATTTGCACATAAATAAAGGCAGCCTGAACAGTGACAGAGATTGTTTCTTTGGAATCAATAACACTGGGTTTAGGCTGTTTAAATCTCAAAAGTGATATGTCAGTCTTGGAGGCATTTTATGGTATCGTTCTGTGTATGGAAAGTAAGTATTGAATTATTCTGGCTTTGAGGTGTCATGGAAGGGAATCATTGAAAAATGAGCAATAAAAATGGCTCTCTATTGATTTGATATTATGCTTCATCAAGGAGGGTTGGGGTTTTTTTACTTAATTTTTTTAATGAGCTGAGAAATAATTGATTTTTGGAAAAATAGCTGAAGTTCCAGTGCAGTTTTGCAGATATATTTTTTTCAAGTTTGAAAGAAATCTTAGTTCCTCTTCTTAAAATAGTCTTTCTCCATGAGTAAGGGAAGGTTAGCTGCTGCTCAACTCTACCAGGAGATGCTGACCTTACCTCCCCCTCACTGATAATTAGAGTTAGAGCATCAGTTTGGAAGGTCTCCAATATATATGCTTCAAGTTTATCTAAAGGGGAATAAAACCTATTTTTTGAATATTCTGTATTTGTTCTTTGGCATTGTTGAACATGAGAAAGATACAGAATGCTTCAAAACCAAGTGTCAGCAGCAGTCTGAGTGGAAGGAAGGGCTTCTCTGCTTGGTCTAAGAAGCAGTTGAAGGGAGGAAATGCTGGAATTTCAGAGGGGGATCTGCTGGTTTATAACTGGTCAGTCTCTTATTTCACGGTCTGGAAAAGATGGCCCGTTTGGAAGGGCAGTCAGAAACAGTCTTGCACATTTGTAACTTTCCTACTGAGGGAGGAACAGACTTTTGCAAAAGCCTGAATAGGGTCTTTCTGGAACAGTTTAGATGTAACAAAGCTTACGTGGTCTGAAAACCTCAAGTACAAACCCCGTGGTGAGGCCTGGGGTGTATTAGAAGTTCCCAGATACTGCATTTTAGCCCTGAATATTTCTTAGAGCGTGAACTAAGGTCTGTAATGGGAAATTAAATTACCGTGATTCTATTGTTCTGTTCTGTTTAGTGATGAACAGTGTTTGGGCTATTTAGAAATGAAGGGTATTTTTATATCTGAAGTTATCTTTTTTTTTCTTTAACAGAACAGTAGCTATCCATCAATGACTGATCCTTATCTGTCCAGTTATTATCCGCCGTCTATTGGGTTCCCATATTCTCTCAGTGAAGCACCATGGTCTACAGGAGGAGATCCTCCTATCCCATATCTCACCACCTATGGACAGCTCAGTAATGGAGATCATCACTTTATGCACGATGCTGTTTTTGGACAGCCTGGGGGTCTGGGAAATAATATCTATCAACACCGGTTCAACTTTTTCCCTGAAAATCCTGCCTTCTCAGCTTGGGGAACAAGCGGATCCCAAGGACAGCAGACTCAAAGTTCAGCATATGGGAGCAGTTACAGCTACCCCCCTAGCTCCCTGGGTGGGACCATTGTGGATGGACAAACAGGGTTTCATAATGATACATTAAATAAAGCTCCTGGAATGAACAGTATTGAACAGGGAATGGTTGGACTTAAGATTGGTGGAGATGTTACAACTTCTGCAGTGAAAACAGTAGGTTCTGTTGTCAACAGTGCTGGCATGACAGGTGCCCTCTCTGGGAATGGTGGGTCTAATGTAAACTTGCCAGTATCTAAACCAACCTCTTGGGCTGCTATAGCTAGCAAGCCTGCGAAACCACAGCCTAAAATGAAAACAAAAACTGGACCTGTAATCGGAGGAGCGTTACCTCCTCCACCTATAAAGCATAATATGGACATAGGTACTTGGGACAATAAAGGTCCTGTGGCAAAAGTTCCTGCCCCCCAACAGATACCTTCTCCTCAGTCTGTTCCACCGCCACAGCAACAAATTGTTCAGCCTGTTCCAACTCAGCCTCCTCCATTGACTCAGCCGCAGTATCAGACCCCTCAGCAGCCACCCCAAAATCGCTGGGTAGCTCCTCGCAACAGAAATGCAGCTTTTGGCCAAAGCGGAGGAACTGGGAACGACAGCAGCTCAGCTGGCAGTACCCAGCCTAATCCTGTTCCAAGTGGAGAGTCCCATCCTGTTCTTGAAAAACTGAAAGCTGCTCACAGCTATAACCCTAAAGATTTTGAATGGAACCTTAAAAATGGACGTGTGTTCATAATAAAGAGCTATTCTGAGGATGATATTCATCGTTCCATTAAGTATTCTATTTGGTGTAGTACAGAACATGGCAACAAACGCCTGGACAGTGCTTTTCGGTCCATGAATAGCAAGGGTCCAGTCTACTTGCTGTTCAGTGTCAATGGCAGCGGACACTTCTGTGGAGTAGCAGAGATGAAATCACCTGTGGACTATGGCACCAGTGCAGGTGTCTGGTCTCAGGACAAGTGGAAGGGGAAATTTGATGTCAAGTGGATCTTTGTGAAGGATGTGCCCAACAACCAGCTCCGACACATCAGGCTGGAGAACAATGACAACAAACCCGTTACAAACTCCCGTGATACACAGGAGGTGCCCTTAGAAAAAGCAAAACAAGTGCTTAAAATTATTGCTACTTACAAGCACACGACCTCCATCTTTGATGACTTTTCTCATTATGAAAAGCGCCAAGAAGAGGAGGAGGTGGTGCGGAAGGTAAACTTATTAAAAAATTTATTTTATACACAGATATGGGGAAAATGAAATGTGAAGGCTGCTATGGTGGAAAAAATGTAAGTAGGAATTCAAAGTGTTCTTAATACATCTCAACTTGATGGGTTTATGTGTGCTTAACAACACAAAAAACAAACTGATGCTTATTTGTCTGTTACAATTTCATAGCTAGTGAGTTTCAAAGCAGAAAGCTAAGCAGTAATGCAGGTAAAGGACATTATGTCCAGTTTTTTTGGAGTTTGATTTATCTTAAAATGGTTAATAAACTAGAAACTAGTTTCAATTTCAGAATTGCATTTGCCAATGATTTCTGCATAAGTGTTTTGCCTTATAAATATGAGGTGTTTTAACACTGGAGCTGGGCTCTCAAAATTGATACCTGTATTGGTGTTTGAAATTTGTACATCACCTTTAAAAGTGAGAAGCCTGATCTTGTTTGTTCAGTTGATCTCTCTGGAAAAGAAAGAGTTGCATAAAATTGCTGGAATAGTGCTAGAAAGATTGTTTCTGCTGCTGAAGTCACATGTATCGTTATTTGGGTAAATAAAGGTTTTCAGTTCCCAGGTCTAACCTGTCTACTAATTCTTGAAAAGAAGTTTTGAGTGAAGATGTAGTAAGAGAAATTTGGGCAGTAACTGGGAAAATGTAGGAAAAACTTCTGTATGCTTTCGTGGCTCAAAGTCTACCACAAGAGACGTCTGTCCCTGTCCATGCCATGGCCTCAGTTTCAAGAATGCCTTTCACTAATTAGGCAGTCTAGAAGTAATGGACTGATGAAATAATAGGTGGTGGGATGTGTAGTCACTAGCTAAGTAACACTTCAGTTGCTTAATGTTGACAGTGTTTCATGGCTATTATTTTTTGTGTAGAATTTCATATAAAGCATTTATTTAGCTGGTTACTTCAGTGCAGCTCATGCTTGCTTCACAGTGTTTTTGAAGCAGAGGCTTAATGCATATTCCTGGAGCTTAAAGTAAAGTTGCCATTTTAAAGGTTTTATTGCCATTTAAAAGTGCAGATAGAATTGCTTTAAACTGTCTTCGCAGAATATACTCCTAAAATAAGAGAGAAAAGGAGGTCAGTGTCTGAAGAACTTTTCAGTTCAGCTTTTCCTAGCTGTAAGATCCGATGTGCACAGCGTACCTCCCCACAGCAGGGAAGGAGAACTTCAGATGTGAACCCTGTGGAGTTCCACAAGATAAAACCCGAAAGCCTTTACTTCATTCCTTCAGTAGGCAATTAGCAATTCAGTATTTAATGCATCCTGTATCTTGGACAGGTGTTTCCTTTATATAGGAGAGAATCTTAACTAAGTCAAAAGGCCTGGGTTCCTTAGTCCAGTGTTTACAGTGTATGGGGAGGTGATTGTTGTGACTCTTTTAATGCTGAGTATCCCTCTGATTTGCTGCCAAGTCTGAAGGGGAGAATAATGTGTGTGTTTAAGGAATAAGTCTACTGGGAAAGTGATTCGATCTGGTCTTGAACCAAATCAGATCTGTGTACTGAACACAGAACTTGTTCAGGGGGCTGATGTTCAGCTATTGGGCTAATCCCACTTTGGGTTGTTTTGATTTACACAACTATTTCCCACTTTCAGCTCAAGTGCTGATACAATAGTCTTACCCACGTCACTGCTTTATAACAGGATCAGTTTGTCAAAATAATCCATTTTTTTCTGCCTCGTTTAAAACTGAGGCTCTAGCTTGTATGACTCACTCCGAAAATAAACCAAGAAGTCTAATTTAACATGTCTTGGTTTCCTCCAAATAGCTTAGAAAAGAGGACAATATACAGCCAAGTGAAGTACACTGGGGAAGGTAATAGTGCTGGAGAGGTAAAGCAGACCAGCAGTGAAGGAATGAAAAACACAATACTGCTTCTCAGGATGTGTTCTGTAAAACTGTTACCTGGGAAGTTAACATTTCCCCCTTCATTGACTGAATGAATTTTAGGAGTCCAGCTTGATTACTGAAGAGTTTCTTTGCAGGATATGCACACACTTCAACTCGTTCTTGTTGAGAAGTTTGTGCTGTTGAAGTCAAAGCCTTCCTGTTACACAAAGTTAACCTTCCTATGACAATAATTCTTGTAGAATCTTACTGTCAATAATTGACATTTTCAGATGGTGGTTGTGCCATCTTAATTGGTTTTCAGTTTTTTAATTCATTATACTATGATTTTTTTATTCATTATACTTTGTTTAGCTGTAAAATTGCTGCAATTTTGTGCTTCCATTTCACCACTGTTGTGATTACAAAGGGCCAGAATTTTTAAAAAATCTATACATGGGGGGCTCAAATGCTTTAATTTGATTTATACACAAATATTTAACAGGGAAGAATAACTTCATGTAATCTGTACAGTGTTTGCTGAACTAATTTGTGCAGAGGAAGCTCCAGTGTGTGCTCTCAAAGTTTAACTGATCTAGGAACCTCTGTGTTAACACCAAATCATCAAAGGAGGATTTAGCAGGTATAATACTGGATGGAATTCATTCAAGTGCCAAAGATTCATCAGTGTTACTGGCGCTGCTTAAGGACTCTGTCATCGGCTGGAATTGAGGGAAGGTTTGTTCATGCTGGCGTGTCAGTCCAGCGTTTGATTTGCCATAGCAATAAACAATTTCAGCCCAGTCTGGTGACCCAGAACCTGGGAAAGCAGTAATAGAAGGATGTTAGTGTCTGGCGTGAAATCTCCCCTGACCCTCCTACCATTTCTCAGTCAGTTTCCAGAGCCACTGTGGTGTCCACAAAGAGAGCAGCTTCTGTGATTGAAGCTCATGCTCTCAAAATGTAAAAAAGCTGCAACACGTGTGAGAGCACTTCTTTCACAAGAAAATACAGTATGATGTGGCATTAATTATTAACATTCCCTAGAAACGTGCTTGCATAGTCTGAACAAAATTGTCTTCCAAAGCTAAAAAGCTTGTAAAGGAAATAAACTTGGTAGGAGAGATGGGCTGAGGTACTGTCAGCAGCTCGTCTCCATAGGTCTCTGTTTTCCTAGATGGTCACAGGGACTGGGCTGAGGTGCTGTCACCTCTGATCTGTGTCAAGGCACTCAGCTGTTCCAAGGTTACACCTTGGTGTTGTGCTGGCAGAGCTGTATAGTCTTATCTCAAAAAGCTCTTGAATCACCAAGCTTAATTTTCTCCTTTTGGGTGATTGCATATTGTAAAGCGTTAGCTGGTGCGAGGTGGCACTTAGAAATACTCAATTTAATCTAGTGTTGTGTAAGTATTTCCTTTCAGTATGCTTTCTTTGAACAGTCCCTTATGCAGATCTCCTAAGGGTGGGAATATTGTCCTTCCTTCAAAACTGCAATTAAACATTTCTGGTTTAAGATTAATACTAATTGTGTTTCCTGATATAAAGATAACATAATTTTGTGTCAGAAGATAGATGCTTTCATCCCACTGACTTTAACAGAGTTTAGTGGGAAGGTTGACAGCTACCTCAGGCTGAGGTGAAGGCAACAGAAGAGTGACAGGGAAGAGTGTCTCCAAAATGGAAGCTTCTGCAGGTTTTATGAAAACCAGTTTTTCTTGTGTGTGAAGAATATACATATTAATGTCACGGAGGAGATGTATGCAACAGGAGCTCCCCTGTGAGACAGCAGAGAATTCCCCTGGAGAAGAGAAACTATGAAGGCTCCGGATGGATCTGCAGAACCAAAATGAACAGAGCTTTGTTAGTTGCGTACAAAACTGCTTGTTCTTGCTTGCAGTAGTGCTACATAGCAGTAAGGAAGAGAGTTAGAGCTTCTAAAAAGCAGCCATACTCAAGAGCGTGAAGAATTGTTTCATCAGTTTCCCCCCTGTCAGTTTAGAAGGTTTCAGACACTTTTTAAAAGGAAGACTCAGATTAGCTCCTGAGAGAGAAAGGAAGCAGCAAGGTAGGAGGAACTGCTTAATGACTTGCTCAATAAATAGCACTTTTTATGGAATTATAAAGCCTGAGCTGGGTCTCTGAATGCCATGAGCATACTTTCTAGGTAGCAGGTAGAAGTCTCATGTGCTAACCTGCCTTCTATTTATGTGAGACTAGTCCATGAGAATGGAAAACTTCAATTTTTAAAGAAAGTGGGATTATGAGGGTCAGTGGATAACTACATGGAAAACTCAAGTTGTGTGAGATGGCAATGGGAAAGAATGGGCTGGTGAGCGTGGCAGGGCAGTGAAAGCAGAGCAGAGGGGATTTGCCACCTTAGAAATGGGAGTAGGATGGAATGATTACTTTTTTTTTGGGGGGGGGGGGAAGTTTATCAAAAGTCAGCAGTTAAAAGATAGGAGAAATACAGATATTTAAAAAAAAAAAATTATGCAACTTTATACAGTCTGTTTTGTTGATTTGGTGGAAACATTTTTGCTATCTTCTGTCTTAAATCATAGATTAAAAATTTATATTAGACTTTGATGTCATTTTATTGTGAAAATGGAAATACTAATATTATTTTGCCTAGAGGCAGAAATCTATATATTCCATTTAAAAAAACCCCACAAACCTCATTTTATGCTGTGGCCAGCTGAAGTGGCACATACAGTCTGTTACGTTGGTAAGGTCTGGTATGTTTGCAGATACGCTTTACGTTGCAACAGAAACAGTTCTGAGATGAACTTTATACAGGAAGATTCCACAAAACAAGGCAAACGTGAAGGCGTTAGTTCAGGTGTTGGCTGTTGTTTATGTTTAGGCTATTATTTCACATTTTTTCTTGCTTGAAATAGAATTTGGTGCCATATTGATGCATTCAAGTACAGTACCCAGAGTTTTTCCGTGCCTGTTTTGCAGTGTACAACGTGTTTTAAAACAAACACCATTCGGGTGAAGTGGCAGACAGTGAGGTTGAACCCTTTCTGTTCAGTCTGTATGGTGCCTTAGCTGGAAAAACACACTGGCCTGAAGAGACAGCAGCATGTTTTATTCACCTTATCTTGCTGTCTTCTGCGTGTCCTGCAAATTATGGGGCTCCTGAAGTGGTTATTGAAGAAGTCCCCCCCTTTGTTGTTCCTGCATTGCTCAGCTTGTCTGTGTGTGCCCTGTGCAGAGCTGCTGCTCTGAGTCAGAGCAGGGACCTGACTAATTGCTGCTGGGGGAGCAGAAGTCAGTTAGGTGAGGGCTTACAGCAGCTGAGGGCTGTGGCAGGTATCCCTTCCGTTACCTCTGTCCGTATTTGTGGTTAGCAGAGAGTTTGGGAGGAACTTCACAGAGCCTGCTGGCTTCTGTACTGGACCGTGGTTAGAAATCCTTGAGTTGTTCCCTCTAACTGTGCTGCTTTTCACCAGGCCATGCAAAAGCACATCATCACTTCCCTTCCACCTGATGATGTATATTTTTTTCCCCCTGACTTCTCAAGTATTTCACAGTGCCTCCCAGAACAGCTGAACAGATAGGAAGAACTAGGAGGAGAATTTCTAGAGAGCTCAAACCTTCGTTCTACTGAATGTGACTAAACTCCAAAGTCATTTGAGTGTCACTTCAAGGTGACACCAGTTCTGTAGAGTTCACTAATCGACTTTCTGCTCTTTATTGGTTGTGCTACTGCTGCCGTAGCTAAAATAATTGAGGAGGTAGAATATTGCAGGTTCTGTTTCTGTCTGGGGTTGTTGGTGCTCCTTACCTTTCTGTTGGTGCTCCTTACCTTGCTTACTGTGCCCTTCATCTGCTGTCAGTTTGCAGTGGCTGTGCAGGTATTCATTCAGCTGTTCCACCTCATGCTGCACTTAATAGTAAGTTTTCAAGTCCTTGGGCTTGTCAGGTTCATAGAATATATTTATAAAATAGCAGCAGTGTTTTAACAAAGCGTGTAATTGTCTGGGATTACATTAGTGCTGTTAGTCTACAAGAAACATTTTGCTTGTTCACTTAAATCTTTCTTAACTTTTAACTTTTTTTCTCTTTGCAGGAACGTCAGAATCGCAACAAACAATAAGAATAAACATATACAGTTTGATATATATGCTAGAACTGATACTAAATTCGACTATGAGAAACAGAATTTAAGTATACTGGTGCTGTATCCTGGCATCAGGACAAACTAAAGCTTTCAGCTCCAATATATCTTCTCGTGCAGGGGAAATTAAGTTGTCGCATCTTTAAGTACATTGTAGTTTATTTTTGCCCAAGTGGATTTGCATTAATTTGTATCTTTTTTTTTTTCTATGTAAAATTCTGTAGAAAATCATTAATAAAGGTGTGTCTGTTTTTATTTTTTTAAGTTGGTAAACAGTTATATTAACCTAATGTGGACCTATACATGAGCATACTAAAGTGTCAGTGCTTCCCAAAGACTTTATTTTGGCACAAATTGTGTTCCTAGCCAGATATAGAGATTATGGAGAATACATGACAAATCTCCCTTTATCCTCCTCCCAAACCCTTTTTCTTCATAGCGGAATTAAGAAACCATGCATTGATTTTTTTTAATTTTTTTTTTTAAAAAAATAAAACTTAAGATACTGCACTTCAGAATTTTGAAATGAAAAAAAAATACACCCCCTAGATTTCTGATCACTTTGTGCAGCTGCTTTGCCTCTTTCTTTATCTGTACAATTACACTTTTACGATTGCTGATGCGCCATGTTGGTTTTTTCTGTCTAGTAGAAAAATCCCAATTGTCAGTGAAATTGTTTCTCTGGAAAAGATTTCCCTTTCACCTTCTGTTAAGCAGTGCTTCAGTGTGCATTTGTTATACCATATCCTGCTGAGGGTCAGCGTGATGCTTTCCTCTCAGCCATAATTCTGCTTTACGGTTTTTGTAGCTTAATTAAATAATAATGTGATGCTATCAACATTGCAGGGGTTTTTGGACAATGTGTTTAAACCTGTTTCAGCTTTCAGGTGTTATTAGTTAATTGCAGATCATTTTTAATCCTTCCCTTCATTACTCCCTCCACCCCCCACCCCTCCCAAATCCTAATGCCATTTAAAAGTTTTTATACCAATAATGCTGAGCTTTAACGTAGGAACTAATAGTACGGATAATATGATGGATTATGCCTCAGATGTTTAAAATTGACAGTGTGTATGTCTAATTTTTTTTTTTTTTTTCTGTTGGATGAGTAAAAAAAAAAAAACAAAACTGTTTTAAGAAACTGAATTTGCTGTCATGTTTTTGTGGAGTGAGGGGACCGTCGGAGAACCTGTCACCAACTGGAGTTCCAATTAAGCATGGAAATGGTGCTCATGTCCGCTGCTCTAGCACACTGAATCTGCACGTGTTTATTGTAGAGGATCTTTTACTATATTAGAAAGCAAGTATCTTCTGAATACTATTTACTCCAAAAGGACCTCCAATTTAAATAAAGTTTAATCTGTATCATTTAGACTTGTATTTAGAACGTATAACTCTGTCTCTGGACTGTTACTGCCTGTAAGGGGTAATGGACAGCATCAGATTAACTTTTTCCTCTAGGAGAATACAAGCCTTAATAAACAATACATATTTAGCAAGTTTGATGTCATTTTCTTTTTTTTTTCCCCCCCCTTACTTTCAGTTGTCTTCCTGTGTTATAATCACCCTTTGTGCCAATTTGTGAAGTCTTAATTCGAGAAGTGTTTTGATGGAACAACTTAGATGTTTGCTGTCAGCAGCCGTGATGGTTGCAGAAGGGTTTTGCAGAGGATGTTTAAGGTGCTTTTAATGTTACCATTCCCCAAAGGAAATACATGTGTGTACAGTGGCTGTCATTTGTCCTGTCCTTTCTCCTTGTATGGTAGAGAAGCTGAAGGAAGAAGTGGAAGTTATCCTGTAGCCTTTGAGAGGCAAAGTGGCAGACGTGGGTCACCAGGGTGAGAAAATAACTTTCTAAATAGAAATAAAGCTCTGAATGGCTTCTTTTACAGCAGTTGGCTATATTCCCCAGCTCTAAATTTAGTAATTTGACTTGGTATCTTTTTTTAACTGACTTTTTGAAGCAATACTGCATTTCATAAACAGGTTGCTATCTAATAAAAACACCTGCTGTTAGTTTGGGTTGTTAAGGCAGGTCAGTTGCAGTGGTGATTCCAGAGCCAAAATGAAACTGGCTCCATCCAGACCCTGAAAAGTTAGTTACACAACTTTTATTTCTTTCTTTAGATCTACAAAAAAAAAAAAAAAAAAGTCTTTGCTGTGATACACCTAGACTTCAGGTGAAAAACAACAAAAAAAGAAACCAAAAAAACCCACCCAATGAAGCGAGAGCTTTCAGCTGAAACCGGTTTGGCTGTATTGTTAAGAAAAGTTATGATGTGTCTCAGCCTGCTGCCTGCCTTTGTGGGTAGCAGGAAAAATTCCTAACAGCTTCAGCATGCAGAGATTTTGTAGATACTGCAGCACCATGGCTGGGTTGTACAGCAGTACCTGAGCTAAAGTGGGGAGGGAGTTTCGCAGCGGGTAAAACCCACTTTCATCATGCTGGTGTTGGGTGTGAAGTGAAATGCAGGCTGGTTGTTCTGATTTCCAATTGTCATTTCAGTTTAAAGAGACTTTGGTTTCTCAGTGTTCGAGTTACGGTGTGAGGGGGGAGAACAGCATTCTTCCCACTGTCTGCTGTAGAATAACTCCATGTCCTTCTTGCTCTTTATTTAATCCAAGTATCAGTTCTAAAAAACCTTGCCCATGTGCTCTTGGAATTTGTGCATAAACTCACTCCTTGAGTTGCTTTTGTTGATGTTTTTAGAATTTGTGTGTGTGACAGTATCCCTCCTGCCTTCCACTTTTAAGCTTGCATGTAGCATCAGATACTGATTACAGAATTCAGTGTAATTATTTATCAGGTTCAGTCACTGGTCAGTGCTGGCAGCACTTTGTACTGCTCTGAAGCTGTGAATGTTACATCTTTGGGGAAAAAAACCTTAGTCTTTTGCAGGTAGTCACGCCAAAAGTAATAGTACTGCACACCTGATCTTCGTGGAGATTGTATTTGTGGCTGTGAAGGATGGTTTTAAGTGATAAGCTTGTAGATAAAATGATGGGGTTGAATCTACACAAATTCGTGTTCAAGATGACTGCTCTGCCATAACACAGCATGCTCCTAAATTAAGGTCAGACTTTGGTTTTTTACCTTACTCATTCTTGGGAGATGGAAATAGAGGAAATAGATTATAAAATCCTAATTTTTTTATTTCCTTTTACCCGAAGGACTGCTGATATTAAAAGATGGGAGTGGTTCCTCACAAAATACTTGATTTTTGTTTGGGAAGCTTACTCAAAGACATTAATGGATTTACTCAAAGTGAAAAAAAGGAGTGATACTTATTTCTTGGCATTAAACTGACCACAGGGCACTGGAGAGCATGGACAAGTTATGACAGAATGTGTCTTTGCTTTTCCTCTAATAATGAGTGATTTGATTTGGCCAGGGAAGATGGGAATTCCAGTAAATGAGGGCATTAAAAAAACTTGTAGGCAAAGATATTACAAAGCTATCAAAGTAAGTGCAATGTGCTGCCCTTTTCTTGTACAGCTGTTGGGAAAAGTAGTTGAGGGGAGCGAGGGAAGCTTAGTTAAAACAGCAGATAAATGTGAAAATGAAGCACAAATAATATCTAAGGGGGAAAAGCATGTTTTGATCTAATGCTCCTTTTTCTGGTCTCTCGGTTACTTTGAATTCTTTATGTCGAGCAATCTGTTTCACTTGGAAGAAGCTCTGGCTTTTTCTGACAACAGCACTCAGCATCTGCTCATTTTAGGAGAAAGCTGTTCGCTATTTTGGGGCAAGTGCAGGTTTTTAATTGGAATTTGTGCTGCTGCCCAAGAATAGCGTGAGTGTAGCTGTGGGTTGCTCTGCGATCACCACCTCGGCTGCTGCCTGCCTTGTCCACAGCTCCTTTGAGAAAGAGCAGCTCTGATTCAGCCTATTTTTAGAAGTAAGGGAGTTGAGTCAAAACGTTGAAATGACTTAATTGGGCTGTGACTTGGCAGAGGGAGATGCTGGATTTGGGGAGTAACGTGGTTCAGTCCGATGGGCTGTTTCATCGCTGACGTCCCCCTCGTGGTGCTGCTTCCAGCTCACGTGTGTTGGAGCTTTGACCTCACCTTGGGGTGAATGGGATTGTCTTGTGGATGAGTGTTCCTGATTTCACAGCTTCTCTGTCTTCAGGAAACTTCTGTTAAAAAAAAAAAAATCCTTTAAAATTGGCTTGCATATTGCATATGCAATGATGTATTACATGTGCAGTGTGATGACAGTCTGTAATATTTTTCATTTCCTAGCAAGAGTATAAGCAGGGCAGGGCTTTAGGAATTACAAGAACAGCTTTTCTTCCCTGGTATGATACTGGATTAATTTCCTTATTTCACGTAGGATCATAGTTTCAGAGCACCTTTGTAATCCCTTGGGAAATCCTGCGTAAAAAGAGTGCTGATTTGACTTCTGTATCACCTTTCTGCTGTCTGCAGCATCCCTGATCTCCCTTTTGTTCCCGTTCCTGAGGTGAGTTCCTGACAGCACGAGGAAGGCTTTGGAGATGTGCTTGCTTCAACGTGCAGGACTTTACAGTTTGACATCCACACTCTCTTTTACTGAATCTCCTTTAATTTGGAGAGCGTAGGAGGTTTTATGCCATCTGTCTGTTTGTAAGTTATTCAAGAAATTATTTTTACCTGGGGTGTTACCATGACAACAGACAGTTGTTAAAGGCTTCACCAAATGCATTTCTAATGTTGTCCAACTGCTGCTAAATCAGTAGGATCTGGTGTTTTGCTGTGGTTTCAATAATGAAGACAGTGAGGAAGAGGTGTAAATACTTACTTTGCCAAATCTGTATTCTCCAGGTATTTTTAGATTATTATTGCAACACATTGGACAGTAATATATGTTGCAAAAAAGCTTGATTTTTTTTCTTCTCCCTTCCTCACTATTCTGTGGGGTGAGGATAGGAAGAAAGTACATTTTATCATTAAATGCTACATCAGTCCATGTGTTTATTAGGGAGGTTTTTTCATCATTTATGTCTTCTGTACAGTCCCTCCATTAAAGTATTGCTGCCCTGCTATGTTCCCTTCACAGCATCATTGTGAACTGCAGCAGGGTTTTGATCCCTGTGCTCTGCTGTTGTGGACCTACACATTGTCACTTCAGCAAGTCCATTATCGATGACATCTATGAGAGCTCTGCATCTCCCCCAGAGTTAGTGGGCTGCAAACCCTCTTAAGGAGTAAGAAAGCACTGAGGTAGGAAGTGCTCTTGCTGCTGTTGGCTCTCCTATAGCAACCCACTTTGGTTAGCAAAAAACACTGGTGGCAGAGAAGCTGAGCATACAAATTCTTGTAACTGGATGGGTTTTGCTCAAGCAGTGTTCAGTGCTTCTGAGGAAACATTGCAGCAGGGGGGTGTCGTTAGGCTAACGAAGAAGCAAAGCAGATCAATGTCCACACCTGGCTAGAGATTCGTTCTTTAATTAAAGAAGTGGGCCCAGGTGTACAGGTTACAGGTACACTTGCTGCCAAAGTGGTTTCCTTCTCACCTCCTTTGGGGGGAGACTTCTCTGTAATTTTGGAAGGTCTGGGGATATGTGGAGACTATTTGGCTTTCTTACCCCATGGGTGTGCATGGAAATTCTTTTCTGGTATCAGTTTCATATACATTTGTAAACTATGGACAGAATACAATTATGTGAGTGCAGATAGTCTGATTTTTAGGGGGAAGAACTCCTCAGAGGTCTGTAACAAACCAGCATAACCTAAAAACTGTCAGCAGAGGCTTATGGCCACTTTTAAATAAGCTGGTTATCAAAACACTTGCATGGAAGGGGAAAATGTTTTGGCTTGTCATAACCTTATTTCATAAATATTTCAGTGGCATTTATCACTATTTGGCATGAAAAAGTAGAAATGCATCAAGTGCAACTACCTGATGAACTTTCTAGACCTCTCTTCTGATGTTTTACTCCTGCAAAACGTTTCTAGTGCTCTGGGTTACACCAAGTGTATTTGCAGTCGGCGGTGGCTGAGGATGGAGGCTGCTCGCTGTCGGGGGGTGTTGTGATGGAAGCACTTACCAGTAAGGAGTCCCTTTCTGGGGCAGTATTAGGCTCTGAGGTACCAAAACAGATTTTCTAGCTTAAGCCACGGGTGGGGATTATTTATTTTTTTTTCATATTTTACCCTTTTCAATCCCCATGCAAGTGGCTGCTTTGAGATCTTCCTTTGAATCAAAATACTGACTTGTAGTCTGCTGAAACTGCAGCAGGTGGATAGTCATACACTTAATTACACCAAATTCAGTCCTTTTTTGTTACTCCTTGTTTTCTATATACTACCTGCTTAACTAAGCTGGCTTATTTCACAGTGTTCAGTCTTTGGAGCCAGGGTGTTGCAGGGATTTGTGCTTTTTTTCATTAGTGCCAACAGAAATTGGGAACAAAAGAAAGGAGGAAGGAGGTGTATCAGCACGTTGCATCACTCCAGTAGGTGTGCAGCATTTTCAAAGTGAAGGTGAGGGAGGCTGCTTTGTGTCCTCTAGTTTTATATAGTCGACCTCTGAAACAGAAATTACAGCTAAAACATTAAAACTGTAATAATTCCTTGTTTGCGCAGACAAGGAACAAGAGTTTTAACCTGTTAGTCTGGTAAAGGCATCTTTCATTGTTCCTTGCCTGTACACTTGGTTCACGTAACAGTTCATTCATTTGTCATCACCAAGGTTAGAAGCACAGTGGGGTTTTTGGTCCAAAGCTCAATCTGTCTAAAAATACCACTTCAGAACTGGGGGCTGGGGGTGGTGAGCAGTAAGTCAGGAGAAGAAACAAAATCAATTTTTATCAGCTTGGGAGTAAAAACAACTCCAAAGGATTTCCTGATGCTGAGCAAAGAGCAGCACTAATGAGCTCCTGTGGGAAATGTAATCTGCCCGTAGTGAGTAAAATGCTGGCTGGGAAGGAAGAGTGATTTTATGAACTAGGTATCGTGTCAGATTTTTCCTTAACTTACCGACCTTGCTGAGGATGGGGAAACAAGACATGTTGCTAATTCAGTTACTTCAAAGCATGTGATAGTGGAAGATAAATCACAGAAGGAGGATATTCATAAAAGACTGTCAGACAGTGATCTTTGGACAGTTATTATTAATCCATTAGGGTTTATTTTAAATAATAAATACAACCAAGGATGTGAACCTGCAGATCACAAATTGCATGGTGGTTTCTCCTGTTAAATTTCAAAAGCCTCCTGGTGAAATGAGAGTGGGTTGTGAGGTGTAACCATCCTCAGAAACATACACAGATCATCATCTGCTCTGCTGAGTATGACCTGTGTTACAGCTGGAGAGAACACAGCCCGCTTCCTTCTCAGCACCTCGTGGACTGATGGGCTAGAAAGTACGTGGCCTGTGGAGGTGATGAAGAGGGTAAGTCAAAAGATACAAGGCATTTATGAAGCAGTGCTTGTGTGCTTCTCAGTCATTGAACATACGCAGTTCTTCATGTAGAAATGCTCTGGGCATTGAGGTCGTTAGTACTGAAAAGCCTGGAGAGAAGCTGGCTGTGCCACTGGAGTGTGGGAGAGCCTGCCCATGAGTTGTGCAGGGCGAGCAGAAAGTGAGCAGAAAGGCACACGGGGCCAGGGGAGCTCAGCTGAGCTAAGTCGGGGGGGTGAAGTGCTGGGGTCTGAACCCCCAGCCCTGAGTTAAGGGTGACATATGGGTGGTCCCCATGGCCCTTTAAGAGGAGGGGATGAGTTTGCCTTTTGGCTTTCCTCCAAGGTGTGGCTGACCTTGCAGGGAAAGCCCTTGGGTGAACAAGCCCCAGGTGCCCCCATTGGGTCAATGAGTGCCAGGTGTCCTGCTGTGGGGATAAAAGCTGGGAGCACTTGCAGGCAGGGTGCAGTGTCTGTCTGTGAGGTGGATGCACTGTGCAGAGTTTGCTGTTGCGGAATGACCTCCTGGCTCCTCATGCAACTGGACCCCAGTCAGGTTTGTCATTTACAAATGTGGGCTTTGTGGGGGGACAATATGGGGTTACCTCTGTCATATGTGATCACCCTGTTGACTTGGCTGTCTCCCATTTTCTCCATGGGTTACCTTGTGTCTTGGTTTGTTCCACCTATTATGGGTCATGCTGTGTCGTTCCTGGGGTCACTGGGGTTGATATCTATTATTTGTGGTCTGACTTGTTTGTACCCCCAGCAATCCCCTATATACTGACTCCTTTATGCGAAATAGAATTCACTCACTGGATTGTTGTTCTGCTGCTGGCTGTGTGCTTTGTACTGGGCCTGGTAATTGGCAAAACAGGGGGAAAGGTGGCGAATGTGGAAGTAATTCTATTATTTGTTATTAAAGTGTGAGGGTGTGGTTGTGTTGGAGATAAATGGGAAGACAGGAGGAGGGGAGGTAAAGCAGGTGATGTGCAGTGTGTGTGGGCATCAGCTTCACACCGACACCTGCGGCGAAAGCCCACGTGTGCTTTCCTGAGAGCCTTGTGGCTATTAAAGCATGACTCAGTTGCACTCCTATAAAAGCCATTTGCATTGTTCCCAGGAACCCAACTGTGCCGTTAGTCAGGCTGGGGAGGGTTGTCCAGAGGCACGGTGACTGCAGCACGCGTTCAGTCCCTTTGCAAGCTGGGTTATAAGAGCCATCACATTGCAGAGAAAGGGGGGCTGAGAGGCAGTACCTCCACCCACAAGGAATAAGTGGTGTACAAAGATGAGCCCTGCAGTCCTGGATGTGAAAATGGATTTTCCTGGTGATCTAATGTCACCATTTCCAATGCTGTTGGGTTTGCAGCTTTCGCAGACTCAGTTCTGTGAAGCACTTTTCACCCTCAGTAGAGTAGGAAAGTTCTGCACGTGGTAAGCCATTAACTTTTCAAGGAAAGCACACTCTGGAATAAACACTGGGCTTTCTCCACTGGGTGGTAGCTTTTATGTACGTGGATGTGTGTGCAATGTATAGAGATCTATGTATACAAACACACACATATGTGTGCTTCAAAGAAAGGTGCAGTAGGAAATAGTGCTGGCTTTTTCTTCCTGCAAATGAAACTATTGCTGTGTGTCTGAGCTGAAGTGAATTGGCACGGCCCCAGGCACTGCTGCTTTCCCCTAGCTGGCAATCTCACCCTGCTGCTTGTGAGAAATGCATTAGAAGTATCAACGATGATAACAAAGGGAAATGTGGAGTGATTAATAAGGGAATAAAACAGCAGAGGAGGGAGGAGGTCTGGAGGGCACAGTGTACATCAGAGACTGTTTTCAGAGATACAGAGCAGAGAAACCAACCCCTTCTTCACATTTTTAGAAACCTTTCGTCAGAGGAGTGCTCTGGGGTGATGTAAAAGCACGTCCCACGGCGGGTGGTTGCAGCCCACCCTGAGAAGGGAGCTCTGCAAGGACGGATTTTCCTTCCTGCAAGAACTTGCAGATAAATAAGAAAGCGATGGGTTGGCAAAGCTCTGCAGTTCTTTTACAATGTAAAAGCACTGATAAGACAAGAAGGATTTTATTCAGCATTATCTTTAGTAGTGAAGCTGTTTTAAGACACTTCAGCTCTGTCACCGAGGGCTGCTCCCCTCCCCATTACAGCCCTCCCCATACTTTCCTTTTTTTTTTTTTTAATTGAACCCTAACTGCATAAAACCCAAATACCTTATCTCAGTGATTGGATTTACACCCTAGGTTGCACAGTTAGCACAGCTGGTGCAGGGTAAAGGATTAGATTTAGCAAAGCTGGAGAAAATGTAATAGCCAACTGCATGCCAAGCATCCTGCTGCAGAGCTCCTGAGTGTCTCCGTGGTGCTGGTTGGGTGGCTGCTCACACAGTTAGCAGCGTTGCCGTTTCAGTGGCGATCAGTGGAGCTCGGTTGGATGAGCCAAAGGGAGCAGTCAGTGCTTTGACTCTTCCCGTGGGTCCAGCTGCACCTTGAGGATGCCTTCGTGGAGGTGTTTGTGACAGGGCAAGGTCTTTGCATTAGTTTAAACATATATAGAGTGCTCTGAGGTGATGTGATATGGGAATTTCTCCAAGAGTGCTTAAAACCTGTGGAACTGATAAGTAAATTCACGTGAAAATAAGCTGGTTTGTAGTAAATTGTATGAGTGCAGCCAAGCAGTGAGTTCAAGGACTACAGCTGAAAACCTCATCCTCACTCCAACGTGCCAAGGGCTGGAGTTTCCTCCTCAGTCCCTGCTTGCAGGTTACCAAGCCCTGCAAAGTTGGGTGGGTTTTAGGTGCAATTCACCTGGAATTTGCTTCTGTGTACATCACTTGCAAAACTCTTACTGAAGACAATAGGTACAAAGTGAGGTCTTTCTGTCCCTCACCTGCTGCTCCCGTTCATCTGCAGACTGTGGGATGCATGGAGGGAAGGATGTGGGAGTGCACACCCCCGTTAGCACCATCTGGCACAGCTCGGGCTTCCCGTGATGTGATCCCAGCCATGCAACTGTTCCATCCCCACGTAGATGGGGCCCGTGTGTGCTGCTGGCACTGTTTGTTCTGAAAGGAGTTTCTGGTTTCATTAAAAAAACCAAAACACAACAACAACAACAAAACCCACCATTAGAGCAGAAAAACAAGGGATGGAATACCAAAAGCAGAATTCCAGCAGCTCAGTTCAAACGGAGGAGAGAATTGTTTGTTGGGGGCAGGAGCAATCGTGGAACATGCTGTTCAGAGCCACGGTACAGCCCCTGCCCTAGGGAGCACTCTGCCTTACCTCGCTTCCTTTGCTCTGCTCCAGGCATGCTGGCTGTGTTGCTCCATCCCAGGAACTGTTTCCTTCTGACAGAGAAGGTTCCATTGGTACCTTCCTGCTTGTACCTTTGTTTCTGGGCAGTTTCCAGAGCGTTAAGCCACAGCACAGTCACTTGTGCTGGGACTCCCCATCTCAGTCATTAGCTTCTTTTGCAAAGCCTTGTCCACTGCATGCTGCAAATCTAATTGTGCTCTGCTCGTTTCCACCACTTTGACTGCTGTAGCAGTTAGAGCCTCAAAGAGCTCCATCAGATTAACCACAACTGTTCCTAGCTCAAACCACCTTGGTCCCGATTACTCAAGCTGTGCGTTTGCATTTGATCTTTGCAATGCTTTGTAATGCTTACCCCACCGTTGACGTGAAGCTAATTGGGATGGTAACTTCCTACAGCACTTCTAGATCTCTTCCTGTAACGATGCCAAAAGCTTTCCTGTCTCCAGGGCCCGCCCCTGAATTTAACTGGGAAATGATGTGCTTTCAGGAGGTCAGGTTTTGCACCAGGATTTTGGTAATGTAAATGTCTGGTTGTCTGGCCATTGCTTGCTAGCCACGCTGGGAAGAGGAGGAGCCCGCGGTGCTGCCAGCAGACAGTCTACAGCTGAAGGCTGCCAGGCAGCACAGCAAAACAGCCCCTCGTGTCCTTCTGCTTCCACTGGCCAGTTTCCAGGGCTGCTTTGCTACATCCCAGTTCCTCCCCTCCCCTTATTTTATTTCCAGACATTTAGGTGTCAGCTTCTCATGCCTTACCCTCCAAGCCAGCAACTTGGTTGCTCCACTATGTCAGCTTCGTGCCTTGGCATCAACGCCATGCATCCCCTCTCGCTGCAGGACCCTGTGGGATGGCTCTGATGAGGGTACCCAGGTGAAGTGACCCCTCTGCAAGGGATGTTGCCTGTGGCCCATTTACAAACATGTGATAGAAGATAGAACACCTGTGAGCTGGTGTACAAGCACTGACAAATGGTCTCGTGCACATACCCCCTCCTTTCCCCTGCTTCTGCACCTCCTTTCTTTTCCATTTGAATGCAGGAGACTTGACACATCACATTAGGTGATTTCTGCAGATCTCATTTAAATTTCACTCATTTAGAGATGCTGTTGGGAAAAAAAAGCGAGCTAGGAGCAAGCTTCTCGTGTTGTGCAAGAGCTAAAATCAAGCTCAGCAGTTACAAGCCAGGCTTTGACCCCTTCTTTGCACAAAACGTGATCATCTGTACATCAGATGGCATTTCCATATGGGAAGAGACACAAACTCTCCTGGAATAAGGAGGGAGGGGGGCAGATTGGAGGTTGCCACTGCACAATGGAGTGTTAAAGAGCATCCAGTCTCCCTGGAGGCTGGGTTTCGTGGTTAATCCAAGAGGGGCAAGGCTGAGGAAGGGGAGACTTGGGCTGCCCCTGGGGCTGTGGGGACAGGGAAGGAACATATTCATGTGGCTCCCAGTTGGGAAGCCTGGGGAAATGAGTGAAAGGAGGGAGACCTCAGCTAAGGGTGAGCCAGGTAAAGCCTGTAACCTTCCACCCTTATGGGGAGAAAAGGCTTCACCTGCCGTGCTTTATCACAGCACCGATTTGCAGAGCAGCAGGGAAGGTGGTGTTCCTTCCACGCTTCCATAGCAGGTCGGCTATGTTCTGCGCATCCACAGAGGGAGCAGGGTGTGCAGGGGGGGCACCGGAGCTGCCTCCCGACACAGGAGCAATCCAGCGCGTTTTGCGGCTAGGATGGAGAGCTAGTGCCACCTTGTGCCCAGCAGCAGCCATGCCTGCCACCTGAGGGCAAGCTGTGCCAGCGCTGCCTGCCTCTCCCCCGGCAGCCTCTCGCACCTGGCAGAGGGGACAGAAGCGGTGGGTGACAGGCTGGCTGCAGGCCACTTGTCCTCTGTGACTGTGGCAGAGCTGAGGCGGAGTGGCAAAGCCACTGGGCGCCAGGGGTGATGGCCTGGAAAGCTGAGGGTGAAATAGTCTGGTAGCACATCGGTTGTGGCTGTCCTGGAGGTGCCAGGGCAGAGAGGTGGCTCTCGACACGCAGAGGGCGAGGCCGGGCTGGCACAAGGAGGCAGAATTGGCTCCCCAGTTCGGAATGAAATTTAATGCAAGCCACAGTCCTGAAACCAAATTCGTCGCTCAGTGCCTGCATGGCTCCAGGGTACTGAATCATTGATGGGCGGTGACAGGGACACCGCCTGGGAGGCCACATCGCTGGCTCCTCTATCGCCACCAGCGCTGCCTGCAGCAGCCCTCTCCTCTCCGGTTCCAGTTCCTGGCACAGCCCTGGTGTCCCTCAAGGAGAAGTGGCAGTGGTGCCATCCTGCGGTCACCTGGGCCTTTGCAAGAGGGAGGGTGGCTTTGTCCCGCTATTGTTTTCTCTGCTCCTGCAGGGACTGGTTTACCTGGGTTCTCTCTGTGATAAGGGTGATGAAAGTTTAAAGAGGCACTGCCTGCTGCCGGTGGGTGACAGGGTGATGAGAGCAGGCTGTGAAAGCGATCCCTGGGCTCTAGCACCCCCAGAGCCACGCTCCTCCGAAATAGAGCCCAGCTCTGCAGGGCACACACAGGGCCCCTCACCTGCTGGGGTCAGAGCTCTGGTGACCCAGGCTGGGAAAGCTGTGCTGCAGGTGAGGTGAGCTGAATTGATAGCCTAAAAAACCCCCTCTTTCCCCCCTGGAGAGCAGGGCAAACAGTTCAGGGTCCACAGGTGAGGGCTTTGAATCTCTCCCTGCCTGTCTCTGCAAGTCCTCGGGGCACGTCCTGTGCTGCAGGTACGGCTGTGTGATGTATAGGCAACCCCATACACATCACATGACAGCTGTTTTCCTCTGATGCTGCACACACAGCCAGGGAAGTGTGCAGTTCATCCAAAGGGAGCTGTCAGGAGGTGGAAGAAAGCAGCAGTCCCTCTGGGGTGTCACCCAGGTGTTACACCTTGGGAATGCTCTCACTTGGTTTGGAGCTGCTCTGGGACAAACTGGGTGAGGAAGTCATCCCAAACAGGATTATTTCTGTAGGACTGATGAAGGTACATCCCATTTCTATCTTTCTGGGGAAAAAACAATAAAATGACACCTTAAATTTGCTCACTTCTCTGGGGATCCCTCAGCCTTGTTCTTATATGTGAGCACCGCAAGCCTGGGCTTTTACAGACCCTGTGCTCTGTCCCTGCCACCCGAGCAGTGGTGCCCTTCCAGGGCTCTGTGGTGACACAGACAAACCCTTTGGGTTTAGGAAAAGACATGAAGATGTTTGGGGGCTTTTCCATCCCTCCAGGGGAAATAGGTGTGTGATGCCACCTTCTCCTTGTGGCACCTTCAGCGTGACGTTGGAGGGGTCCCTGCTGCCTTGGATCTCCTGCTAGGTGCTTCTCCAGTGTCTTCCCTAGGCAGGGATTTCTCCTCCTTTCCAGGTTGTTCCAGTGCTTCTCTGTCCTTCCCACCTGAAAGCTCTTTTCCTAATACCTGAATCATTTCTGCTGCAGGTCGGGCCCGTTACCACCTGCACAGCTGTGGAAATGGGTGCTTCCCTTTATGTGCCTTTTGTGCCCTTGGCTGTTACCATCTCTCCCCTAACCTCTTTCTTCCTTACGTTTACCACCCATATCATCAAACCTGCCCTCGAGATCGGGCCTCTGACCAGATTTGTTTCTCCTTGTCCTCTTTGCAAGCAGCATTCCTCGACGTAGCTCGAGCCTGAGGACACACACAGTGGGGTGACAGGACACCTCCATCTGCCCTGCTGTGGTCTGAGGGCAAAGACAGGTGGTTTTTAACCTGTCCTTAACAATGGACACCAGGACTGTTACAGGATGAGGCAGTCATAGTTAAAGCCATTCTCTGACCAGTTGTCATAACTAAAGAGTGGGGACTGGTGCTTTGTGTACGTCTGCAAGGAAAGGGTGCCTAAAGGGCTGAAGGTAAATCCTCCTTCTCACCCCTGACCTGCACCCAGCTGTGCTTTTCCCTGTGTGGGGGAAACTGTACAGGGCAAGTAAGATGCTGGTTTGTCCTCTGTGGTGACTCCATCATGGAATGGCCTGATCCAGAAGCACTGTTGCAAAGACCAGCATGTGTTCCCCAAGGCTTTTCCATCAGGAAACTGGACTGGACTCCACCAAAGCCGTGTGTGTCTGGTCTTGGATAGATCCTCCTGAGTGGAGGAGGTGGTGCCTGGGGCTGGAGGTGACTTGGTGTTGGTGCTGTCCTTGCTGTGTGACTAATGGTGTTCTCAGGGGGCTTTTGTCATCTAACCAGCCTGGAAGAGGTGGCCCCAGCGAGCCTCCAAGCCGGCCAGGAATCACTGTGGGATCACCAGCAACCAAGGCCAAGGAGCTGGCTCTGACACAGCAGTGGGAGCACGTCCCAGAGAGTGTGGGACCCCACGGGGTGGAGAGGGCAGTTCTGTGGTCACACGGAGGCCTCTGTGAAGTAACCCTCCGCTCACCTTGACTTACCTAAACAGATAGGGCTCAGCAGATGAGCAGAAAATATGCAAAGTGAACCCATGGCCAGCTCCATCACCAGCCTGTCCTGCTTCTCCATCCGCCAGCTGGAGCTGGTCTGACCCTTGCTGCCTTGTGCCCGTCTCCCCTGATTTCAGCCTGCTGTGCAAGGCTCACTGCCCTGCAGCAGCCCCAGAGCCCAGGGGCCATGGCTGTGCTGGTGGGGTGTGTGTGACCCAGCCCCCCTTGGCCACGCTGGGGACAGTTCTGCAGAGCCCGGGCACGGGGAGCGCTGTTGCAGGCACGCTGCAGCAATGCGTGTGGCTGCGTCGGAGGGGCTTTGCGGGGGAGAGGAGTGTCACATCTAAGTGATCTGACCTCCTCAGTCCTCTCGATGAGGAAGAAGGGGACACAGTGGAAGCCTAAGGGAGGAGAGAACGTTTGAGAATTGAGGCAGCCCTGTTTGCTGAGGAGTCTGCATCTGCCTCCCCTGCAGACCTGAGAGGGATCTGCTCCAGGGTGGGCGTCTGGTTTGTGCCACCTCGGCACAATCGGTCTGGGTTCTCAGTCCCCTTCGTGCCCCAGTCTGGGGACTGGGCCCAGTGGGGTCCATGGGGCCCTGCGCATCCCCCCAGTTACCTGCGTTCCTTCAGGGCTCTCCTTGGGCTGTGAGTGGCCCCTGGAGGGAGCCAGCAGCTTTCCTGCTGCCCTGCAGGTTACCTCGCAGTGACTCGCTCCCCCTGTCTCCTAATGCCAGCTTTGGGGTGAGTGGGGTCTGGCCCCCTGCCCTTGGCTCCTCGTCCCTCACTCCCTGCCTTGCACGGAGCCAAGGACTCGTTCAAGAGCAGAACTGCCCCGTGGCTGGAAATCTGCCCCCGCAGGGCTGGATGGAAGAGAGCAGAGTGGCACACGTGTCCCTTCCTCCAGCAGTGACTCCAGTCACCGCAGAGCCCCCGCCTTATGGCGGAGCCGAACGAGGTCAGATGTGTCCTGTGACCTTGCAGCTCCTGATGGACGTGGGAGCCTCCGACACCGCGGCACTCGTGCTGATCTACTGGGAAAGAGGGAGGGGGAACGTCCAGCTTCTCTTACAGACCTCTGAGCCTCTAGAGCCCTCCCGCGCCTCGCAGCCTCTCGCCCTGCGAGGTCCCGCGGTCACACGGTACCTGGCCTTGCTGGAGCAGCTCCGCAGGAGGGGACGGGGCTGCTGCACCGCCCGGCGGGGCCGTGGGGACATCGCGTGCTTCCTCACTCCTGCCTCCTGCCCGGCCTGGAGGCACGACCCGTTCTCAGCCGCCTGGCTGTGCGACGCGTCCGGTGCAGAACGGCCTCGGGAGCGGGGCAGCGACCTTCCTCGCCACCGCGCTGCCGTCCTCCGAGGCCCACGTCCTCTGCTTCTTCCCTGTCCTTGTCCCGCTTCCCCAGAAACCTCACCTAAAAGTGCCTGCTCTTCACAGCCAAGCACGAAACCGAGTAATCCCACAAAGGTTTTTCCTTTTCCCCCTCTCCTGCACAAGGAAAGCGCTCGGCCACCGCCATCTCCGCTGTAGACGAGGTGGCGTGTCCCACGTCAGGCACTGCAGGGGTGGAGGAGGGAGATGCCTATGGACTCGGTTCCTCGGACAGACGCAATGCTGATAAAAGTGGAGCGGAGATGAGGAGGGGAGGGGGTGCAGAGAGTTGTGCGTATGCGGCTCGATCCAGCTCTACGGCTTTTGGCAGCCAAATAATTAAATCTTCCCTGGCCCGAGCACAGCTCGCGGGAGGCTCAGAGCTCGGCGTGTCTTTAGGAAGCTGAAAACACGAGTCTTACAACACACATTTATTGAGGTCTAAAGTCTATCCTAGGAACCAGCGTGGGCTGCTGCAGTCGTGCTGGAGACTGCGAAAAGGGGGCACATCCCACCCTGCAGCTGCGGTGATGGGGCCGGGGGTGGCGCTGGGGGCAGCTGCGGTGCTGCAGCCCCTCGCCTTGCTGGACCCTTCAGAAAAAAGCTGGCTCATCATTTAGTTCTGCGAACAGCTGAGTGGCAAAGGGGCTGTGAGGGTGGGACAGGATGGGACTGTGCACCTGTGTCACGGTTCTGCAGCGCGGCACAGCGGGGGCTGAGCCCTCGCACGAGGGGCGAGTGGGGCAGGGAGGCAGGGGGCAACGGCAAAAATACCCCCCACCCCCAAAAAAAAACAAGTGGAAAAAAAGAAAGCCAACAAGCATCCCTCTCCCCCCAAAAACCCCCAAAGGGGTGGTGGGGTTGTTCCTCAGGGAGCTTCAGGATGGCATTGCAGAGGCCAGTGGTCCTTTCGCAGCACTGGGAAAGGGGGGGTCCCTTGCTTTTGGGGGTGTCCCTCGCTCTTGGGGGGGGTCCCTCTCTCTGCAGCAAGGGGCTGCTTCTCACCCCCTCCCCTCGCCCACGCCCCCCTCCTTGGAGCTCTCTCTGCCTGCCCCCAACCCCCCCCCCGCCCCTCCCCAGCTCTCCCCGCATTGTCCCCCCGCTCCTCCTGCCCTTTGTACGCCGGGAGCCCCCGCCAGCCCCGGCGGTACCGGAGCGGGGCCTCCCCCCCTCGCCTCCCCCCGTGCCCCCGTTAATGCGGGCAGACAGCTGCCCCGCCAGGCGCTGGAGGCATTGTTACTCCTATTTGTCAAAAGGCCGAGGATGCTCCATAGATCGCTCCGTGGCTGTTGTTAAGTGTAATTAGAGGGTTTATGTCCCCAATTTCCATGAAAATGAAGCTGTGAGGCTCCTCTCTTGGCATTCACCGCGTGCCTTAATTGTATGGACATTAAATCAAGGTCCGCTGTGAACACGCAGAGAGGGGCTCGGGCTGTCCCCCCGCGCGGAGCAGGGCAGGAGGCGAGCGGGGCTTGCGGGAGAGATGCGGGGGGTGGGGGGGGGGGGAGAGAAAGAGAGAGAGATGCTGTCAGTGCAGGGTCCACCCCGCCGGGGTCGCTATCCTCCCTGCCCTCCACCCGGGGACCCCCTGGTCCCCAGGCGGAGGGAGAGGAAGGTTCCTTGCAGCCAGGTGCTGCTGCCATCCCCCCCCACCTCTTCACCCTGCTGGGGTCAGCATCACGCCCCGGACCCCCCACCCTGGGGAGGGCTCTGTCATCCGCCCCACTGCATCATTGCACCCCGGCTGATGCTGAGCGCCGGGAGCAGAGGGACAGACAGACGGACACATCCCGAGCTCCGGCCTTAATAGCGATAAAAATACATAATGATAATACAATAATAATAATAATAATAAAAGCCGATAGCGCCGACGGCATCTCGTAACAAACCTCCGCTGCCGCTGCCCGTGCGACGCATCCCGGAGCCGCGGCAAAGATGCTGCAGAGCCACCCCCCCCCGCCACGCTCCGGTCCCGGGGCTGCGGGAGAAGGGTCCCCGCACCGAGGGGGGATGTGGGGGACCCCCGCTCCCTCCCCAGAGCAAAAGGAAAATCCCACTCGTGTGTTTCTCCTAAAGGAGTCGAATTCTCTCTCGAAGGGAAAGCGGTGCGGGGAGGGGGGGGGTTTAAACACGCGTTTCCCAGCGCTCCGCCGCGGTTCGGCACAATAATCGCTCCACTTTTTAAAAATAATAATAATAATAATAAAAATATAAAAATTAAAAATCGAGAGGGGTTGAAAAGGGGTTATGCAATTAAAATCGGTTTCGTTGATCGCCGTCGGATTTAGAGGCGCCTTAGAAATTTAGGATGATTTCTGTCTCTAGATACCGCGGCTGAAAATCCGCACCCCCTCCCGTCCTCCCCCTCCTTTTTGTCCAAAAACACACACGAAAAAAAAAAAGAAAAAAAAATAATAATAATAAAAAAAAATAATAATCACAAGCCCATGAAGGTCGCTTGCACGAGGGGAGAGAGAAAACAAAAAAATTCCTGGTGCTCTTCCAAGTTGGCGACAGAGCTGGGTGTCTCTCCCGCCATTGTCGCCCGCACCCCGTAATTACGGCTCGGCGAGGAGCTCCGAGCGGATTTACCGGCTCCGGCGGCACCCGCTCCGCTGCCGCCCGCACATCCACCGCGAACGCCCTCCCGTGGCTCAGGACGCTTGTTTTTGTGTAGGCAAGCTGGAGATGAATAAGAAAGGCGCCTAGTCTCTCATTAGCTTTGAATTTCAGACTCTTTTTCCTCTCTCTCTTTTTTTTTTCCTCCTTTTTTTTTTCTCTCTCTCTCTCTCTTTTTTTTTTTTTTCCTCCTCCTCTCTCTCCTCCTGCCCTGGAACAATGCAGAAGGACCTCATCAGAGTGAAAACCAGGCTCCCGCTAGGCTTTAAAAGCAAGATGAACTTGGTGCACCACCCATCTTTCTCTTCTCTTCTCCAAAGCTCTTTAAAGGGGTTATGAGGCGTCTCTCTCAATTTATCCCTTTTCTCTTGATCTTCCTAGCAGAGGGGTTTGGGGTCTAGTCCTGGCTGTTTCAGCTGATCTCATCCAGTCTAAGGGATTAGAGCTTCTTCTCCGCATCCCGGCTCTCAGCACATCTGCTGATTGGGTTCAGCACAAGAGGATTACATTGGGACCCAATGACGTCACCGCTAGGACATAAGTTCTCCTCCATTAACCAAATCCTCATCAGCAAGATGTCCTTGAAACTGGAGGAGTAACATTCAGGACTCCATCACCAGCCTGTCCCCACCTTCCTCCCGGGCGGGCTGCCGGGCTCTTCGGATAAAGATTCTTTAAGCTTTGAGCACTTGCAGCTGCATCAATAATGTAGGGCTGCGGGCTGGAGGGCCGAGGCGTTATAGGAGAGCGCTGCCCTATAAATAGGGTTCTGCACCTAAACCGTTAATCAGAGGAGCTGGATATATATTCTGTTGCTTTTTCTTTTTTTTTTCTTTTTTTTTTTTGGTTGGGAAGGGAGGGGGTGGAGTGGCAGAGGGGGAGGGGAAAGCTGCATCCTACAGTTATATTTCCCAGCTCAAAAAGACATCAGCAATAATTTTCTTTAAAGCTGACGTGGATGTAATTTGAAAACATGACTTTTTTTTATATTATTATTTTTAAGAAATGTGTAGGATTTCACCCCCATTCTCTCCGAGCAGAGACAATGTGTCCCGAGTTATATAAAGTAAGAGGTTCCCTTTAAATATACAATACGAATTTTATATATTTAATGCTAGATTTTTCTTAATGTTAGATGAGCACAGACTCACAGGAGCGAGGACCTGAAAGGAAACGACTTTGACTTCCAAGTGTCAAAGTGAGATAATGATATATATATATATTTTTAAAGACTCCCACTGTGGAAAACACTGACAGCACCTATAGATCCGCTCCCCTCCACCTGCTCTAACCTGTGCTGTGGCATCCAGACAGCTCTCCCCACTGCGCTCTCCCTCCCGGGCATCATCCTGCGCTTGCAGTTCTGCTGGTGTCTCCCTACATCCCTCCACCACATCCATTTTGCGAGCTGGAAAGCAGTCAGCCATGGGTTTGCTGCGGCTCCTGTCGGTTAAACTTACAGCCCCATCGTGGGGCGGCTCTTACAATGGCAGTGGCACTGGGTTTGGTTATTTATTTATCTGAGGTCGCTGAATTTCATCTTTGGGGAGAGAAAATGTGGTTAACAAGCAGCAGGCTGTGTCCAGCTAGGAGAAGTCTTGCTTAGTAGCCTTGCGTGTGTTTAATTTTTCGGTAAGCAAGCTGCTTCTTCACTGCTAATCACCCATCCCTCCCCCTCCAGACACTCACCCCACCACCCAAAAAATGTGTGCACACAGGCTCACACTCGTTTTTGCGGCGGGAGGTGCAGTCTGTGTGTTCCTACACACCCTTCCTCCCTGCCTAGAGTAACTCTGATGGCCAGCGGTGCTGTGCGTGCTCGCCAGGGCAGCGTTCAGGCGAGGGCTGGTCTGCCTGGGTGCATTTCCATGCACTGGGGTATTTTCCTTCTCCTTAGGTAACACGAGGGGAGGCAGGATCCCATTGTGCTGATGGAAGGCATCTTGCTCCAGCTCTGGAAGTCCTGCCCCATCGCTATAGGGACAGCTGGGCAATGACCACTGGAAGAGACATCTATCCCCTTCCCCACTACAGCCAAACAATTGTGTCCCTTCCCAGAGCGGTGCCACCCCGGCGCAGGCTCCGAGGGGGAAGCTGCTCATGAAAAGCTGGTGGGCCACGTTCAGCTCCCAACAGGAACGCTCTGCGGCGAGGTGAAATATCACCCTCCGAGCTGGAGAGCCATATTTAAAACACAGCTCTGTCAGCCTCCCCTCCCTGCTCCTGTGCATTTTTCTCTTCCTCTTTTACAATGCTGCAGTTCAGGACAGAGGCAAGGGAAGGGTATTTGGTGTCACAAAGCAAAGGGAATTTTCCCTTCGCTTTTTGTCTTCTGAAACTTTTTCTTTTTTTTTTTTTTTAAAAAAAAAATAAATCTGCTTATTTAGAGCCTATTCCTTATTGACCTATTTACTCCCACAGACCAAGGCTCTCAATCTTTTATTGATTTAAAAGAAAACAACCTAAACAAATTAACACGGACGAAACCGCTCTTCTCATCCCTAGGGTTGACTGGGCCCAGCCCGGGGGGAGTCTCAGCCCAGGACCCCCCACCCCAGCCCCGAAGATGCTCCGAGCAGGGCTGGGGTGCAGCCCGGGGGGCGGGGGGTTCCCCGTCCCTCCCCCGGCCCCGCTTCGCTGTCCATGGTGTTGAAGGAGCGGAGCGGGCAGAGGCGGCGAGTGGGGGGCGCACGGTTCAGTCGGGGGTGTCTGTGCCGCTTCTCCCCACAAAGGAGGTGTTTTCCCCCGTGCCCCCTTCCAGAGGGGTCTGAAGGGAGGTCTGTCTGTCTGTCCATCCATCACCCGCTCTCCTTCACCTCTTCCCCCCCCCCAAACACACACGGTTTATTTTACCCGCCCCGACCCGAAGGGGGGTGTGGGGTGCTGTGCCCCCCCGGTCCGTGCGGGTGACTGAGCCGTGGGGGGGTGCTGCTGGCTGCTCCCATCTTCTATTTCTCCTTTAAAACAGACCCCACCAGCAGCCCAGCACCTCCAAAGTTTACCATTAAATACCGCCCCCCTCCCCAAACTCATCTGCCCCCCCGCCTCTTCCTGAGCTGCAGCCTGAAAAGCTGGGTGCTGTTTTATTAACACTTCCACTGAGACATTTTGTCTTAAGCACGGCCCTTCCTTAATCTCTAATGCAGCATTTCTACATCCCGGAAGAAAATAGTCAGATGATTTGCAAAAGGCCATTTTTTTTTCCCCCCCCTTTCTTTCTTTTTCGTTTCTTTCTTCTTCTTCCTCCCCTCTTTCACTCTCTGCCTTTTTTAAACCTACCACCTACTGCTCCCCGAACAAAGAAATCCCAGAGACAAGCAACATGCCTCCACTTCCCTTCCATCTCCAAGCCCCGACACCGCCATGCAGAGATGACCACATTAGAAAAAAACACAAGATTGAACCCAAAATCAGCTGCAGCACAACAAACCGTAGATAACACATGCTCAGCCCCGTCCCGGGCACTGTGACACACACACACACACACACACACTGCGGAGCGCTCACAAAACACCCCAAAATGATTCGACCCCCTCCTCATTTTTGCTGGATCAGTCAATACCGAGCCAGCCTTTGTCTGTCTGCCCCTAGGATGCGGCCCAGGTAGCGGAGCAGCAGCCCGTGCCCCCTCGCCCTCCCGAGCATCGCCTCCCTGCTGACCCCCAGCCTGGAGGAGAAAGCAAAATCTCTTTCAAATGAAGCCCAGTTCTCTTTCAAACCTCGCAGAAAGGTTTCGCAGCTCCTAGGCCTCTGGTTTCTGCCCCAGAAATCTCGCTGCGTAGGGAAGAGCTCAGCAGAGCTTGGTCCCTGCTATCATTTCAGGCATTCTTCTACGTTATATTTTTTAAAAATCTTTTTCTTAGAAAGCAATTCATTTTCTTAGAAAGTAATTACACTTACAAGAGGTTTGGGAATCAGATTTTTCTATCAAGTCTCCTCTCCCTCTTTTTCCTCTCTGTCTCCTTTTGGTCTTCTTGGCTGCTGCAGGGTGCTTTTATTTTTTTCTTTTTTTTTTTCCCCCCCCAGATCTGTAATAAAAAAAAAAAAAATAAATACCCCCCTTCCTCCCCTCTTCCCCTAGAAATGTGCAATTTGCTGATTTGCAAAGCCCCTTCCTATGCGGAGGGAAGCTGCCTGCTCTCCCCACGACTCGTTTTCCTGGCCTCCCAGCTCCTTGAGAAAGGAGGAGGGCCTTGTGCATTACAATTCCATTCAATCTCATTCATTCTTGCCTCTTTCTAACGGTCTTTGGACAGCAAATCCACACCAACGGGGGGTCCGAGCCCCCTCCTCAGGCCCCCCCCCCAGCCTTAAACACACACAATAGCCGTCAGCTAACAGCACAGCAGCAACTTTGAAACATTCAAGCTTCTGAAGTGAAGAATGCCCGCAGCTCCCCAACCCCCACCCCCTCCACTTCTTCCTGGGCTTGACATTTGAAAAAAAATAAAACCCCACCATATAATGATCTTAATTTTAAAAAAGGGGGAAAAAGGAAAAAAAAAAAAAAAAGAAAAAGAAAAAAAAAGAGAAAAAAAATTCCTCCCTTGTGTCACGCATGGGCAGAGTTCTGGTGTCAAGAATTTCCTCTGCAGGAGAGGATCGCTCCATCACATAGCTAATTACCTGCTGCCCCTCTCGGAGCTCCGCGCTGGAGAGAGGTTTTATCTCCTTCTCTTCCCCCTTTCCCCAGAGATGTGTGGGGGGTTGTACCAGGCACCAGGGTGGTTTCCAGCCCAGTTTTTCCCAGTCGCCTCGAGAAGGCACAGCCGAGGGCCGGAGCTGCTGGGGTGCGGAGGGTGAGGGGGAGGCTGCTGGTTATTGTGTGCGAGCGGGGACCAGCATCCCCCGGCGTGCGAGAGCAGGGCTGTCCTGGGGGAGGTCACCTGGGCCTGGGGACACCCCCATCCTGGTGTCAGGGGGGGCACGTGGCCTCTCCCTGGCGGAGGAGGCACACAGAGGGTGAGGGGTATGTCCTGGCAGGGATGGGGGACCCTTTCCCTGTCCCTAGATGGGCTGAGGTGTCTGTGGGACACGAGCCACCATCTCCCCCTCGAAACACTGCCCCTTGCCAGGGCTTGCTGTCCTGCCCAGGCTGGGGGGTCAGTCCTGACCACCATACCCCCAGCCCCAGCCCCCAGTAGAGCCAGGGCCAGCCTTGGGCACACTTTCACAACGTCCCTCCACCAGCACTGCCTTTTGCTTTGAGGCTTATCTGTTTTCTCCTCTTCCCATTTTCTAAGTGAAGAAGTTTGCTTTCATCATCTCTAACCCTCTGCTCACCCCCTCCTTCCCTGGGGAGCACCCCTGAGCCCAGCACTGCTCCCTGGAGCCCCAGGACATTGTCCCAGGGTGGGTTTTGTCTGGGCATGGGGAGGAGAGAAGGTCCTGCCCTTGAGACCCCGCTGCTTTTCCTGCTGAGATCACAGGGTCTTTAGTTAAGGGCTTGGCTAAAGGCTTCAGAGGAGGTGTGGGGGTGTCCCTACCTGGGGGGGGGTCCCTGCCCTCAGTGTGCCCAGCTTTCCTGGGTCTACAGGCACTGCCCACTCTCCTGGCCGAGGCTGGAGCCACTGTCCCCTGCACGGTGGAGGGGGACAGGCCCAGGGATGCTCCTGTCCCTTTAGGGGTCAGCCTGGCTCTGCTTGGCACCACCTGGAGATGGAGGTTCCCCAGGCAGGAACCTCCTGGTTTGGTTTGGCTGCCTGAAGGGGAAAGGGGTGAGAGGGGAAAAGGGAAGAGGAAGGGGAAGGGAGGTGCAGTGAGGGCAGGGCACTGCTGTCCCCGCTCGCTGGGGTTCTGCGGCGGCAGCGAACATCAGCGGGAGGGGGAGGCCGGGGCTTCGCTGTACATATTTGAAGGGAAAGTCCAGTCCTAGAGGCAGCCCGTGGCTACTGCAATTCTTTTAATACAATTAAAAATCAATGACACTCTGTGCACGCACACAAATAAACATCACCCCTCCGCATCCCCGCTTCCCTGCCCACCCCCTCTGGAGGCCAGTGGGGAAGGCATCTTCTCCAGAGCCTGTTCATTACTGCTCTACTTAGGTGGGGAATTGCTTAACCGGTCTCTCTCCAGTAAATCATATTAACTCCAAGCACAGCTATTTATAAAATGTTCCACAGCCCAAGAGTACGGCATCCAGATCACTCGAAGAAAATTAGGCGATTAGGCGTGCATAATCCAAGCCCAGCGCGTCTCCGCACAAAGCCTCGCCAGCCAGCCTGCCCTCAGCGGCTCACTGGCGTTACAGGAATCCCCCAGCCCGGCCCCGGGTCCCAGCCAGGGACAGGGAAATAACCTGCAGGGCAGCGCCGTCCCGGGTGCTTCTGATGGCTGGGAAGTGAAGCTCCACTTGGGAAAGTCTCCCCTCCCCAGCCTTGCTCCTTCCCTTGCTGCAGAAGGCCCCCTCCAAACATACAGAATGCAGCACTCTGGGCTGGGTTTCCCCCCCCTCCTCCTTTTGCAACCCATTAAACGTCGTCTATACATTTCCTCTTCATCTTGTCAAGGCCAGTTGCTCTATGGCTGCTGGTTTCCCAGGCAAATCACACCAATTTCGGAGTTGATGTTGAAGGTCCACATTGGCTCTGCAGGGGTTCCAGTGAGGCACTCATCCGTGGAGCTGGAGGTCAGGCTCTGCCCTGCTTTGCCAGCTGAATTATTATTTTTTTTTAATTTTTTTTTTAAGTCCTGTTGCTCTTTGAACATTTACAGATCTGTTGGCGACGGGGATAGCAGCAATAACCAAACGGAGGGCGTCCTCGCTGCGGACGCGCCTCTGAGCCTTTCCGACAGCGAGGAGCTTGAATGGGATGCAGCTCCTCCACCTTTATCTCAGCCTAAACTCTCAAAGCAAGAGGTGTTCAGGAGGAGACGAGCAGGGGGCATATGTGCAAACCCCCCCCCCTCCCCAGGCAGAGCTTTGCCCTGGGCACCAGGCAGCTGCGGGCGCCGCTGCGCAGCCGTGCCCCTCGGGGGCTGTCCCTGCGCATCCCAGGTTGTGCTCATGTTGTAAAAACATCATTTGCTTAAGGGTACCTGGGCACTTCGTCCCTGCCTTGGGCTGGGGGTGTGGGCACACGTGGGGCTGCGTGTGCAGGCAGGAGTGGGAGCGCTTCCCCGCACACCCCAGCCCTGGGACGTGCTGTGGCGGAGGTTAAAAAGAAAATAAACCTGGTTCCTGCTTTTGCACTTCGGCTCTTTTCCCCTTTCTCCTTTCCCCTTTGCCAGCTTTAGCATTTTTAATTAAATTACAAGCCTCAATAATGTTTTCCTAACTACAGTTCCCCGCTTCCTCCTGGAGCAGCGTGCGGAAAGGTGTAATTTTGCAAACAGTTGCTTTAAGAGCTGGGCCTGAAGTACCATCAGCAATGTGTGTGAATAGAAAAAGAAACACCTCCACAAAAGAAGGGATTGTTAACAGAGGACAATCCAAAGGGGGCCCACTAAGGCCTGTCCTTTACAATAACGATGGAGGGTGATGATTTGAATGCAGGGGGCCCTACTTTCAAATCTGGACAAAAACAAAATGGTAATAAGGGTTGAATCCCTCACTGGTCAAAGCAGTGGGCAGCAACTGGTCTCTTTAACTCCCCCCACCCCCTCCTTCCCCCAAATCAGACCCCAAACAAGAGGAACTCTCCTCCTCTTTAACTTTATTTCCTTGATTAGCTCTAAAAAAATAATCACCCGGGCGGACTTAGGGGAAGTTTTTAGGGCTGTTTGAAAGGAGAGGGCTCCTCTTCCGCAGGTGCCGAGGGGACGTGCCTCGCTGCAGGCAGGTAAGCACCGAGGGGCTTCTCTTTCTTACCACGCTCGGGGGCTTCCGAGGGTGCCCGGGATTCCCGAGGCAGAGCCGGGACGGGGCTGGGTAGGACCCGTCCCTCCGTGCAGGGTGCACACAGGGATGCTGCACAGAGGGATGCTGCACAGAGGGATGCTGCACAGAGGGATGCTGCACACAGGGATGCTGCACGTAGGGATGCTCTGCAGAGATGCTTTTGCCTCCCCGCCTGCCCTGCCTCCAGATGTTGCATCATTTCGCGGGGTCAGTTCGTTTTATAATGCTGCTGGTAGCTTCCTGGTCTTGGAGCCAATTAAACCCTCTCATCTGGGGGGGGAGGGAGATGGGGTATGGGGGGAATTAATAATTACAGTGCTATGTTTAAATACTGCTCGCTACTTATTTAATGGGATTTCTGCGAAATGTTAGTAAATGGCTCTGGAAAACCAAGCGTAGGCTCTGCCTGCACCGAGGGCCGTGGGGCTGGGGGGGGCTGGCTGTGAATGTGCCCTGAACACAGGGCAGAGGGTGCAAGGGCTGTCCCCTCACAACTCTGGCGCTGCCCCCCTCTCCCTAACACCCCATCCCTCGTTTTGATTTCCCCTGCATCCCCCCACCCCACTACCCAGCAGTGGGATGTTTATCTCAGCTGGTGGGGTGCAAGAGGGGGATGCTCAGACCTCCCCCTGTACCTCAGCACAGCCTCTGCCCCCCAGGCCCTGAGTCCCTGCCCTGATCCCCATGTCTGCTTGGGGTAACCCATGGATTTGCCTTGGAGGGGGGGTGCTGGTGGGCACAGCCACAGCCTGTCCCACCATGCGATGCTGCCCGCTTGTCAGGGCCAGGTTCAGAGCTGTTTGCGTGGCTGTGCTGAATGCAGCAGGTCACAGATCTCTGTGTAACACACGCACAGCTGGGGGAGCAGGGGTGTTTGCACAGCCGGGCTGCGGGTGTGCCCGCAACGCCCCGCGTGCTCTGCGTCCTTCCAGCTGCGTTTGGGCAACTTACCCAGCAATATGTACTCACTTTACGGAGGGAGGTGGTGCAATATGTCTTTGAATTCCTATAGCACCCGTGGGTCCCGAGCCGCTCCGTCTCTGCTGCTGTCCGTCTGTCCGTGCCCGCGAGGACACACCTTCACCTCGGCAGCCCCAGCGGGGGTGTCTGGCCGCCTTTCCCTGGTTCATGCATCATTTTGGTGCTGTACCCCCCAGCTCCCCCCCCGCAGAAGCCGTGCAGTGACTTTAGCGCGCTCGTTCCTCCCGTTCCCGGCGGCGAACGAGCCGGGGACAGCCGGGGCTGAGCGTGGCTCTGGCTGTGTCGCCGTGGTCCCCGTGTGGTCCCCGTGCTCCGCGGGCAGGGGCACCCTGCACCCCCTCCCCACCGAACCTGCGCCCCTGCCCGCAGGTAACTTCAGTGCTCAGTTCTGTTAGGGAGAGCAGCGTGACATCGGGTAGAGCCACCAGGTAGGCTGTGGAAACCCTTTTTCCTAGAAAAAAACACACATAATTTCTTTTTTTTTTTTTTTTTTTCCCCTTTTTCTTTTTTTTATGCTGCTCCATCCCCGGGAATGTGCTCCTGGCCATATGCAGAGATTATTTTGCTTTAAGGAAAGGAGGAAAAAAAGTACTGTAATTGTGGGTTTCCCACCTTCCCTTAGAAAACCAGACTGTCTCGAACACAGGTACTGGTGAAGGGGAAAGGCACCTTCCTGCTCCCCATGCTCCGCTCCCCAAGCACCTGCCGAAGGGACAAACACACATTTGTGTTTTACTGGCATCACTCTCATCCCCTTTCCCTCTTCTTTATTTACCGCGAGTGCTTCGAGAAGGGAAAAAAGATCTTCCAACCCCCCCAAGTTTCACCTCTCATTAAATATTTGCCCTAAAAATATTAGTCTCTGACGGAGGCAGAAGCCTGTTTGATTAAAGAGAGCTTTCCAAACAATTTCAGCAGCGTGTCGCCAGCCCGGCAGCAGCCGCGCCGGTCCCAGGCACCGCTCCGAGCCGCTGCGGCAGCCCCGAGCATCCTGCGCTCTGTGGCTTTAGCGGGGAAAGACCGAGCGGAGGTACCTGCACAGCCCAGCCCGGCAGGCATCCCTGCCTTTGGCTCCTCTGTGACAAGCGTGACAATTCACCGACATGAAGGCACCTCGGAGTTCATTATGAGAGGGGAAAACTGCCGTGGCTTTGCTGCCGCAGCATCTGAGCCGCGTCCCCCAGCAGTTTGAGGAGGGGGGAGGATGCACCCGCTGGGTGCGCATGGAGCTGGTGCTGGGGTGCTGTCTCAAACCATCAGCCCCGTTTGTTTGGGATTCTGGGGGGAGGTTTCAGTGTTGGGGGCTGCCGGTGCAAAGTTTGGTGCGGGAGTTTGTAGCGTGTTGGTAAACACGACCTGTGCCGCCGCAAGGCTGCGGGGGGAGCGCGGGGATGCGCTCTGGGCAGCGCTGCTCCCCCCGGTGAGATGCACGGAGGATCTCGCTTCCATGCCCGGATGGGAGGCAGAGGAATAACGCAAAATAATTCTTTGTGGGGGGAGAATTCGTATAATGACAAATGTGAACTCCAGTGTTCCTCCTTCAGACCGAACGAGAACGTGTTTAACAATGCCTGGTTAAAAATAACGAGGAAATCTATGAATGTAATAACTAAATTGCTATTATAGGCATCAAAGCACCCTGATGCTTTGAGGGAACTTTATTTCCATCAGTCTTTTAAAGAGCACAACATTAAAAAAAATAAATACTGACCCCCCCTCACCACCGTGCCTCGCCGAAACCCTGCCATTTTACTCATTAATTTTGTAATTAATCAGTTAAGAAGTTCTGACTTACTGGATTAAAGGGACGGGGAAATGCAATTCCGCCCAGCCTGATTTTAATACGCAGTGGTGAAATTGCTCTTCTGAGCCTCCTGCCTCTGCTCTGTGCCCGTGCTGAGGTGAGGGGTCCCCCTAGGGATGGGGGGACCCGCTGGGGGGATCCTCTAGGGACACCCCCAGACCCCACTGCATCCCTGCAGGGCCTGGGGACCCTTGGGGTGACCAACTGGCCCCACTTATGGCCCGAGCAGCCGGGGAGGAAGGGGGTGTCCCTGTCCCCTGTCCCTGTGCCCTGTTCCTGCCCTGCCTGTCCTTCCCTGCCTTTGCTCTGCCTACTCCTGCCCTTCCTATTCTTGCCCTGCCTGCCCCTGCGCTGCCCTCTCCTTGTCCCTGCCCTGTCCTTGCTCTGCCTGTCCCTGTCCTGCCTGTTTGTGCCTGTCCTTGTCCTGCCTTGCCTGCTCTTGCCCTTCTTGCCCCAACCTGTGCCTGTCCCTGCGTGTCCCTGTCCCCTCACCAGCCTGCAAAGCTCCCCTCCGGCCACCGGCCCCTGCCCTGGTCCCTGGGGATTTGGAGAGACAGTGGATGCAGTTTGGGGTGGAGAACCTGCAGAGCCCACCTGAGCATTCAGGGGAAGGAGGAGGCTCCAAGGGGATCCATCCTCTCCCCATCACCCATAAAAAGGCACTCGGACCTTTACATCCCGGAGTTTTATTTTTTTCCCTCTGAGTGAGCACCAAGTGACAACTACCTGGCGTGTCCCCGGAGTGACAGCCCTGGGTGTCACAGCCAGCAGCCCCCTGGCCTGCTCCAAGCTCTCTGCTCCACAGCCACTCCACATTTGTCCCTCCTGGGAGCCAGGGGCAGTGCGGGGAGCGCTGCAGCCTCGGCCGTGGCCGGTCCCCAGTGCCTGCTGGCACCGCCGCGCGGACCCAGCGCCAGGGAACAGCCAGAGATTATTTCTTTTTCTTTTAACAATATACGCTTTGCAATTAGACACGTCCGATGGATTATTTCTCTACCTCTGCCTTTGATCTTTTGCAAACTAGGCAGCTTTCTAAATACCCTTCCTCTGTTTGCAGCCATTTTGCATTTCTGGTACAATTAATGTACAGCAGCCGTCCGTCCCTGCTCTTCTTTCAATTCCTTCCAGAGCAAGCAGGCACTCCTGTCCCGGTGAGATTGATTTCTTCTTTCTCCTTGTGTCATCACTGACACACTAGAATAAAAAAAAATACACATATTGCTGGATAATTTTGGCAAAACTGTGGCCGAGGCGTAAACCCAATGCCCCAAACCTACTACACGAGCTCTGTTACTATTATTAATTTGTAAACCTGGCAAAACTTGCATACAGAAATAGACCCTTCGTGCTAATTATTTAGTAAAGATTTTTTTCAGCAGTGCAGCAAATCTCTGGAGTTTCTGTGTTTGTTTTGCACTTAAAAGAACTTGGTGCAAATGTAATCAGCACATTAAAATGCATCTTTCATCAGAGGGCAGGAAGCAGGGAGGATGTCTGTCCCACCACTCTCCATGCCATCTACCAGGTGACCTTGGAGCAGTTTGTTCATGTTTGGGTGTTATTATTATTATTATTATTATTATTATCCCGTTTTCCCCTCCATATTGCCAACAGTTCCAGCCTCTCTCAGGGAAAATCCACAGGGTTAAAATCCACAGGGCCAACGGGCCACAGCTCTGGCTTTGCTGCTAGAGCTGTGGCCCGTTGCCTCCAGAGCTGGAGGTGGCAGGAGGTGGTGGGGATGGGGAGCCACACCAGACTCTCCAGCACTGAGGTGACCTCTGCTTCTCAGCTCATGGAGGTGGTAAAAAGCGAAGGCAAAAGAGTTTTTCTGTGAGAGGAGATGGGTTGAAGGGGTTTTAGGAGACCTCAAGTTGTTTCTGCCCAAGTCACTGTTTCGGTACATAAAAACAAAAGGCAGCAAATGTTGTCCCTCCCCTTGCTCTGCACACAGACGTGAGAGCAAGGGGCAGCTGGGGAGGTGGCTGGGGCAGGGGGCTCGTGCAGGACCTGCCCACAGAGATGTCAGGGCCAGGCTCGGCACAGTGCCAGCAGGGAAAGATGAGTTGAATGTCACCCTCTCCAGCACTGAAACCTTTCTTTATCACTTTCAGCTCTGCCACTGACCCTGCTGGGCTTCTCCCACCCTGCTCCCCTGCCCATCTGTACCCTGGCTGTGCCCCTAAAGCAGCTCTCCGTTCTCCCTCAAAAAAAAAGATGAGCAGAGTCCTTGTCCTGTGCCTTTCTCTTCTTGCTCTCCCTTTTACTTGTGTTGGTCTCTGCTCTTCCTCTGCTGCTCTCTGGCAGTCCTTGCCCTCTCTCCTTCTGCAAACCCTGTCTGTGAGCAAGCTGTTCTCAGTGGGCACGGAGGTGGAAATCCAGCTGGAGACAGTAAAATCCACCAGCTTGGCTATTTCTACCCCCAAAGATCATCCCTTAGTGAGACACGAGAGAGAGACAGACATCGTAAAGGCATTTTCTCACTCAGCCTAAGCCATGAATTTTAAGTCCTTAGGACAGAGGCCATTTCCTATGGTGTTTGTGTGGATTCAGCACAAGGCAGGGACCATACTGTTATTTCCCCACTGTTTCCACTTCCCTGACTCCTACAGTGCCACCATTTCATCTTTACTAGAGACACATATATTTTTATGTCCCTCTTTTTCTTCCCGTGCATCTGTCTGACTTGCTCTTTGGGGTTTATAGTTTTAGACATATTGTTTATTATTCATAGTATTAATAACAGGTATCATCCTGCTAGAGCAATTAACTAATTACAGAACTCATCCTGGTTTGGTCAGCCAGAATGCCTCATATGGCAGAAATATACCTGATAATGTGAAGAAGGAAATATGTGCATAGCTGGGCACTAAGTGTTGGTTTTAGCTTTCCATAGACTTAAATATGTGCATTTCTTACCCAGTCAGATCCTCCACAGACCCATAAAATAAGCAATACAGTGTTCTGCTCTTAAGATGCTTTAAGAGCTTGGAGAAATTTGTTAAGAGTGCTACTTCTGTAGGCTCTTGTTACCATGAATCAGTGATGAGATTCATTGTTTACCTTCACATCCACTTCCCTGGGCTTTCTTAAGCCTGGGGTAGCCTCTCGTCAGAAACAGGGCGTCCATTTGCGATACTGGTTTTTGCAAGATGCTGCTAAAAAAGGATCATTACCCTCTGTAATGGGTGTTCCATTGCAAATGGTCCTCGTGCTACCCTGACCCACCCCTCCCCTGCCCACGGGTCACTCTGCTGGGGCAGGTGACTGGACGAGCGCACGCCCCAGATGGTGCAGCACATGGATGTTAAACTCCTGAAGTAGTGGAGCCCAGCCTGCCTGAGAAAGCATCTCCCCACTCATCCATCCTTCACCGACTCCCCACTTGGCAACAGATGTGGTTGCATTATGGCAGAAGGAGCTCCCAAGGCTGAGAGAGGCTGGCGGCGGCAGAGACCCTTCGCTGCGTTGAATCACAGCCATTTGCAAATGCCAGGTGGATTTTTCTCCCCCTCAAATAAAGTAGAGAGGCTGAAGATTGTGAGAAGAAAACCAAAGATGTCAAAGATCTGAAGGGTGCTTTCTGTGCCTGAAGGTCTGTGTTAGGCTTGGTTGGGATAACCAGAGCTCTGTGTCCCTCCATGTCCCCACCACCCTTCTGATGAAGGGAGATGAGTGGAATATTCAGCCTCTTCAGTTTGCTCCTTTCCCGTGGCATGGCGGTTGTAGATCAGCAGAAAGTTCATTATTTTATGGCCTGATATCATTCTGGGACTTCTGTTGTTCTCTGCATGTGTGATAATTCACTTGCACATTAGCAGAGCCAAATCCTGAGCAGTGCAGAGCTGACCGTGGCCATCGTTCATGGACTCTCAGAATGAGGGACTCAACTCAGTCGCCACTGAAAACAATATTAATCATTTCCTTTCACCTTGCTGCCACTTAGCTCAGATCACAGGGATAGCAAACTCAAGGACAAGATTAAAATCACAAAAGCAAATGTAGATACCCAGTGAAGTCTGCAGAGCAAAACCAGCTTCCATGAGTCAAGGACTGAAGGTTTTGGACCACACAGCTATCTCTGGGGTGTTTGATCCAAAGACTGGAAGCTTCTAAACAGGACACAAATAGAAAAGTGATGGCTACCCATGCTTTAATACCTTTTCCTATCTTGATGATACGAACCTCTACAATGTTAAGAAATAAATGGTTGATTTGAATCAGAGTAAATAATAAAGGAAAAGAAGAGTTCACTCACAAGAGGGTGAATTTATTTTTTTCCCTTATCCTGTCTTTCTCCCCTCTGTGTCTGAAGGACAAACTTTGTCCACACACGAAAGCGGACTCAAACCCTATGGAAGTGAACCATGAAATTATAAAAATACAAATAGGTCCAGCGACGTTTTCCCAACCACTCCTTTGTTTAAAAAAAGGAGAGGACATTATTTTATTGTGCACAATTACAACAAACCTAATTTCTACACATGAATACGCAAATCCCAATTTTAGTGAGGTATCTGTGCCCAGAAAAGATCAAGTCTTGAAGATTATTCAAAGTTTCTCTGTGGGAATTTGTCTGGTCTGGTCAAATAGGTTGGAAAGCCAGTGTTAGGAAAATGAAACCAAACTGTTGATGACCCAGAACATATATAAAGAGAGAATCAGATGGTAGAGATGCAAGGTCATAAACACTCGAAATATTAAAATAAATCACAGAGCTCTTGAGTTAATGAAAAGCCAGTTAAACATTTAAAAGAACATGTATGGACAAACATCCATCTTTTTAATTCATCAAATAAGTGCTGTTTACAGCTTGAAGAGATTTTTAGGGCCAGTTCCTGTTGGAGTGGGCAGTAAACAAGTGACTCAGATGGTTGTGGTACTGGCTGAGTTTCTCAGCCATGTATAGCAGAGTCCAACAACGGGCGTCCCTGGCTGATTGCTGAGCATCCACAGGCACACGGGGTGCGCTCGTGTGGATGCAATGTGTGCGTGGCTGTATTCATCCACCTGACCCCCTGTGCACAGCCTCAGCTAATGGGCTGCATACAAAAGAGAGATGAATCTATGACAAAAGAGAGTCCAGCACCAGCCCCGAGGGCAGAAATCTCGTCAGCGTCGTTAATATCCAGCGTTGGCCTAGGGGCTGGAGCCTTTCTGCACGGCCTGAGTGTGAGCCCATGTATTCAAATGTAGCAGGTCACTCAAGAATCTCTCTTGTCCCTTCTTTCATGCTGCTCCAGCCTCCCTCTGCACGTGTTTTTGACCCAACAAAGAGCTCATACCCAGTATTCACCTCTGCGCTATGATGTCCATCTTGGCCACTTTGTGCTCCACCTAGGGATGATCTGTGAGTTACTGAGAGCGTTGGATTTCACCCCCAGTATTTGCAGGGAAGGGAGGAAGGCTGCAGTTTGCATTTTAAATCCTCCAAACATATTTTAAGGGTTCTGCTTCTGTCTGTTCTCCAGTTCCTGAGAAAAACTCAGCTAAGGAAAGATTTTGGTAGGAACCCAAAACTGACATTCGCCTGCCTTTTCCAGGTAATGCATATGCATGCATGCAAAACTCAGGCATTGGTTGTTTCTGCCTCAGGATTAAAAGCTATGGCATGAACAGAAATAGAAGCCCATCTTTACAAAATTGCTTTTAAAAATTCCATATGCCAGTTGCATACCCTGCAAAGATGTAGAGCTTGAGCAGGGGTAAGGAGATGAGGCTGCCAGCCAGGAGCATGAGCAATAAGCTCAGCTTCCCGGCAGGTCTGTTCTTTGTCCTTGGGTCATTTCTCCTTCCCCAGCTGGTTTGAGCTTCTATAGAAAGGAGGAGGTTAATGCTAAATATTTATTTGTGTCTCAGAATAGAGCTCAACAGGAACATTTTGTGATTGGGACATTCACCCCACATTTGCCCAAATATCCTGAATTGCCATGAATGGACCTTTATGTTTGGCACGTACAGAAACCACGGGGATGGCTCTCAGAACTGCTACTTAAAACCCAGGTGGGTTTTACAGGGGCAAATGGCCCATCAGAGTACCAGGAGTTTTGTCTGAAGAAGATGTGCAGAATAGCTTCCTGAAATAGAAAAAAAAATTGAGATTATTTTGGAAGAGGAGTAGAAGTGTCCTAAAGTCCTCTGCAATTTAGCACAGAAAAAAAAAAAAAAAAAAAAAAGCAGCCCTGACTTTGGCTGTTGTTTGGAAAACAGCAAACCAAGTCCTGCTTTTTCTCCATCCCACTCTGAATGACTTCTGGGTAGAATAAATCTTTTCTGCTGTTAAAATAAATGAGAGAGTTTCACAGTGCCAGGGCTATTTAAATTTACAGTGAAATAATGCCAGGAAACGATTCGGGCTCCAATCTGTGTTCCCAGTGTTTGCTCCAGCTGAGGAACACCAAGTTACGCTCTGGCCCCTGGCTTGGCCGTGAGTGTCCAGCCCCACCATCCCCAAAGCTGATTTGAATGTAAAAGCAGAACCCCAAGGAGTCACCCAGAGCAGAGGATGCAGCCTTGCTTTCCCCGAGAAGCTGCAAAGGGAGCGTCCTCACCAAGGTCACATCCTGCAGGAGACCTTTCCCTTCCCCTGGGTGCTGGAGGGGCTGGGGAAGCAGGGCTGGGCTGCTGCTCCCATCTGCCTGCCCCAACTCTTTGTTGTGGAAGATGAACCTCCCCGGGTACGCTGCGAGCACTGCTGCAGCACAGGAAATTTTCTGCAGCTCAAAGGTTTCTGATTTTTGTCAAACGCCAAAAAAACCCAACCCCAAACGACCATCCCACGTGAACTAAAAAAGGCACAGGGACCTTGTGGTTAAAACACTGAAATCATCTGGGGAGGGGGATAGGTTCAATTCACAGTCAGTAGAGTGGAAATGGTGGGATGGTTTCCTCCTGCCCTTCCCTGGTTGATGCTGCAATGTTTTGGAGTGTGCATTTTTCCTCTCCCCGGGTGTCTGTCACAGGGAGGATTTCTCGGGGTTGTTTTGGGAGGTCTGGGGTTGCCATGCCTTCTCCCTCCAAAGCTCCTGTTGGAGATGTCAGGACCCTTCCCATTGATTTTCCTATCCCTTCTTTAATCCGTTTCCTTTAGTTTTGTTTGAAGGAAAAATGAGGTGTTTCCTCCTTATTTCTAGCAAAATTCTCCAGGCTGCTTTTGTAGCTGTTACAGCTTTATTTCTCAAAACTCATCTTTTAATCTGAGAAAATATTTTGAAGTGGCGTGTTTTGAGCGGGGAAATTTGCATTAACTTTAAACGTGTTTATGTGATTCCTAACAGCAGAAGCTTTATATTTCCCAGAACTTTCATGGTGTTTAAAGTCAATCAAAGGAAATGGTCTTAGGGAGGGGGATTGAAAATACCCTCTGCAGAAACAATCTGAAATAGGTTTGGTCTTTTTTTGAAAGCTTTCAGCTTTCTGAGATCTGGGCTGGAGCCTCCTTCTCCTGTGATTAACTGGGGCATCGCTGTTGTCTCGGTGGAAATACGAACTAGTGCCTTTTTGTTCGAGTCTTTTGAAGTCAGTTTGGAGGATGAATGCCCAGACCCAAGTTGCTAATGTGACGCTGTGCAGTCCTAGGAAAAAAAAAAATAAATTAGAAATTATGTTAGCAGGCAGCAAAAAGAGCAAATACCTGTTCATGATCCTCAAGATGAGTGAGCGGTACGAGAATGTGACCCCACGGATATTGAGTGTGAGGCTACAAGATTTTATTTTCTATATTTATGTTCTCAGACTTGGAGCTCAACACTGGTTTGAAGGTTTTGTGCCAATTGTGAGCAGGCTCAGCGCATCCCCAGGTTCCATTCCATCTTATCCTGTGGGGAGAGAGAGAGGCAGATAGAAGAGAGTGGCTAAGGAGGTTTTACATCACTCAGGCATGAAAGGAAGATGCACATGAAGAAGGTTTTCCACTCTCTTCCCACTCTCCTTCCTTGCATTGGGATAAATTCTATTTTATTTATGGATGTCGAAGAAAATCACTTCCTTTTTTTCCTCTGACAAAAAAAAAAAACCTACAAAATTCAAACAGAAATTAGAGCTGATTTGAGCTAAGCGATCAACATTTGAAAACTCAGCTGGAGTTGCCCCTGCCCCTCCTGTCATTATTCTGCATAAGCTGGATCCATTTTTCCCCACTGCAATCAGCTGTGAAGGAGAACTTCCATTGATTTCAAGAGGAACAAACTAGAACATGTTCTATTTAAATATTTGAATCCTCAGCTGTGCTACCAAGGCATGTCAATCTGTCTTAATACTTTATTTCAGGTTATTGTATTAACGAAATTCAATGGTATGCTGCACCAAAATTGCATTACATGCCATCTCTGTGTTCTGAACTATCACACTCCATAGGCACTGACATTCCTCCTCTGTGAGTGATCAGATTGAGCTGTTTCTCTAAATCCACTTTGAATGCACTGTATTTTTAATTCTTCAAGAAAAAAAAATCCCGGAACAACAACCCAACAAAGACAGCGATGTCTTAGATTGTGAAACCAGATTTTCACAGATTTTCATCTCAAATAATGCAGAGAAAAAGCAAACGCTCTGGGGTTGAATGTGGGCTGTCAGACATTACCACCAGCAGCACTGAGGGATACTTCAGCCCAAAGAGAACCCAAATGAGTGACCTATATTAGGAATAAACTGGTCATGCACCACAACCATGATTCTGTAATTAAAACCCTCCCTGGCAGAGGCACAATTGATGCCGTGTGTGTGTGTTGAGGCACACAAAGCCAAACAACTTCACTGGCAGAGTTAACTTTTTAAATCTAGTTCTGAAGAAATGCTTGAAATTCTAGTGGGGGTGCACAGGGGAGCATCAGTTCTTCATATGCCACTCGGATGCACGGGGCTGCAAGGAAGGGAAAGCAAACAAGGGAGCAAATACAAACCATATCCAAACGTGGAGCTTCATCTCTCTATGATTTAGAGACACATTACACACCAGCCTCTCCCAGTTTCAGATCTATACCTCAGTTTAGAAACCCTCTTTGTCTAAACTTGGGCTAATTCTGCAGAGCCCATTTTTGGCTGTCGGTGCAGACTGCCCTGGGCTTTGCCTGCCCCTGCTCCAGGGTGAGCTCCAGCACCACTGGGGCTGCTCTGGCATCAGGAGCCTGTGCTGAGTCAGGCTGTGCTGCACACCCCGCCACGCAGCACACTGCATCTGCTGGGGGGGGGAAATAATGCATTTTTAACTATTTAATGCATGAGGTCATACTGCAGCGATGAGCCACGCGGCACCGGAGCCAGCCGTGCCCACGCCAGGGCTGGCCATCACTCCAGGGACTGGCTCTGGGGGGGCTTTCTGCTCCAACAGACGGTTTAACCCTTTCAGCTCGCTGACAGCTGAATAAATAGGCAAATGAAGCGGGGCTTAATTCGTGCCCACCCCCTCCAAAGGCCCTGCATTAGAGAACTTCAGGAACTAATTGCTTCTGGAGTGCTATTGCTGCCCTGCGTCTGCTGAAAGACTCTTGGAGGTTTGCCTTGGGTCTGTGCTCTGAGTCCCAGCCTTATTTTGATAGAATTTTCTATATTTCCATATTAAAACAGCCAGGCTGGGGAGGGGGGGGAGAAAGAAAAAGAAGAAGAGAGACTCATTAAAACTGCATCATGTCACCCAGCTGAACTTCCCATCCCTCCACTTCCCCCTTCAATCAGCAGCAGGGATAACAATTAGATGTGATGGCTGTTCCTAACAGGCAGCAGCCAGCACTGCCTGCTCCAGCCCCGGCTCAGGAACAGTCCCAGCTCATCCCCTGCCTGTGCATAACCCACGGGGCTCCCTCTGCCAAACCACCCTCTCCCAAGCAGGGCAGCACCACAGGGCTGTACCCCCTCCATCTTTCCTGCTCTGGTTTCTTTTCCCACAGCCTCAGCAGGTGGCACAGCCCGTCCCAGCCTGGGGCTGCTCTTCCAGTCCTGCCCCCAGCCCAGGGACCCCCGGCCGGGTGGCAGCAGCGCTCGGCTTCACTCAGCCAGAAAATGTGGTATTAGGAGTGGGAGAAAAGGTCACCTTGGAGGATCAGAGATGGAGAGTTGAAAGAAAGGGGCTGGGAGTGGGAGAGAGGGAGGTGGTATGGGGGAGGCTGAGGAGGGCTGGGGGGAAGGGGATGGGGGATTTCTAAGCAGGCCCAACCTGGGAGGATAAAATATCCTGTTTCCATTGGTTCAAATGAACCATTAGGGAGAGAGTAATTTGTTGACCTTTTTGCTGCCTTATCATGAGATGAGCAGCCTTAACATGGGCTTCACGTCTGCCTTAACCCCACCGTAAATCATCCAAGAATTGATTTTTTTTTTTTCCCCCCAAATACAGAAAAAACCAACAACTACCAGGAAACCAGCTCGGATTTTGAGATGATTTAGCAAAGCAAAGCCAGGTAGATCTGTGCATTGGTTGGACTCTGTGGATGGCATCCACTGCCTTCCTGATTTGTTTTTGTTCTCTTTTGGCTAAGAGGGAGTCGGGGCTGTGCATAGGCTCTGCTTCCTTTGGGAATTAAAACTGGAGGGCAGTGATTTTCCTCTTCTTTCCATCAGCCTTCCTTGGCAGTAGTTCCAGTGAAGTCAGTTTACACTCTCCCAAAGCCAGTCTCTTCCCTCAGCTCCTGCAGATAGTCTGTCATGATTTTGGCCTAAGGAAGGCAGGACCGACATGAGTGTGTGGTTGAAATGACAGTTTTAGAGTTCGCTGTGGACCTTCCATGCAAGGTTGCCATCTGTGCAAGGAAATCGAGCTCACAGAGTTTGGAATATGTCAGCTTGCTGGGGGCGTACCCAGGGGCTGCTCATTGCTGAGCCCAAACCATGCTCACATCCTGCAAAGGACTGGATTTTCTGGGTTTTCACTCTAAATCTTGATTTTCAAGCTTTGGAGGCTTCACAAAAGTCTGGACACTGAACACCACCAGCAGATAAACCCAGTATATTGCAGCAGACCCAAGTGTTCTCAAAGAGCATTGGAAGTCGTTTGTTTTGGCATGGGAAGAGACCACCAAAACGCTTTCCCTGCAGGCAGGTTGGTGTTGGATTATCCATCCCAGGGTTGCGTGCATTTGCTGTGAAGTAGCTGTTAGGGAGGAGATGGGATCCTGCCAGACAATTCCTGCACTTTGAGGAAATTCAGTCTCAGCTGCGACTCCTCGGCCACGGTTCCCATCCAGCTGAGCCAGCTCAAGGGTTCCAATCTGTCCACAGTGCTTTTCATTCAGCTTCACTTGTGATATTTTGTTGTCTCTCTCTGGCACACTAGGGAACCGTATCGCTTTCACGCTGCAAAAAATGACCAACTCCAAACAGAAAATGACTTGAAATTGTAGGATAACCACGATTTTTTACTGTGCGACACAGGCATGTTTTGTGCTTCCATTGAGTCTCTTATTATAGGAAATTTAGATATGGAGCAGAAGCATCTGGCCTTCAAAGAACTCTGAAATTGCCATGGGATGTTATGATAATGCTGCTTTTATGTGACTGATCTTTTCCATTTGTCCTTTGCTCTCTAGGTAACAGCTTGGGAAATGTCACCTTTGCGTAGGTAAAGGGAGCGTGATTCCGCGCAGCGTTTGTGATATAAACTTTTATTATCATCATTCTACATGAGATGCAGATCTTTAGGCAGCCAGCAAATTCTTGTCGAATGAACCCAAATCAGGAAGGTCAAATGTTCTCATGGAGAAAGCGAGATAAAGACGACTTCTGCGCCTGTTCTTGAATACAGCATCTTCTTTGATTGTTCAGAAAGATATTTAAAATTACTTCTAGCAGCAGGCTGGGTAACAATATACCCGCGTGTGCCAGGCTAAAAATAACCATTGGAACTGCATTTGTACTACACTGTGAAGTATGTGAGCGCTGGGAGAGGTTTCAAAACTTTCTTTTTCGCTTTCTGTCTTACATTAATTACACTTTCCCTACATATCCTTACCATATTGGATGTCAGGTTTTCTTCCTCACTTACACGTTCACCTTGGGTTTTGGAAGGTGTTGCTAGATTTTTAGTGGTACTGTAGCTGTTGTGAAGGTGGATTTTATTACATTAACAGTTTGAAGAAATTATTGTTAAAATAAATTACAGCCCAAAGAGCAAACGCATAGAAATCAGGTTTTATAAAACCCCATAGCAATGACATAGATCCTGTAGTTTAATCAAAAATCAGTGAAAAAATCAATTATAGAGCATTAGGATGAGGGGTAATGGCCTCAAGTCGTGCCAGGGGAGGTTTAGATTGGATATAAGGAAAAATTTCTCCACTGAAAGGGTTGTCAAGCCCTGGCCCAGGCTGCCCAGGGCAGTGGGGGAGTCCCCATCCCTGGGGGGATTTCAGAGCCGTGTAGGTGTGGTGCTGAGGGATGTGGGGCAGTGGGGACTGGGCAGTGCTGGGTTAATGGTTGGACTGGGTGATTTTAGAGGTCTTTTCCAACCAAAGCTATTCTATGATTCTCTGATTGCTGCTAAGGGACAGGGACACCCAGGGCTTGAGATACTGGCAAGGTAAAAGCCATCAGTGGTACCAAGAACATGTAATTAAATGTATGTAGTAAATACAGACTGTTAACAGCAGACAGCAAGATACATTGCTTGCGTGGCCACCAGAGACCTGGGGGGTGTGACAGAGGAGAGAAGGCGTTGGCACACCCCTCGCTGTTGGGGAAACCGAGGCACAAACGGTGGGGATGCAGGGCAAAATCCTAAACTAGAGTGAGGACGGGACTGGGACCTCATGGAAGAGCCTGAGGATGTGTGAGATGCTGTGGGCTCTGCAGATGATCTGTGCTCAGCCACGACCAAGGCATCTCCAGCACCCAGCATCCCTGGTCACATCCCCACAGCATCGCCAGTCCTTCCCCACCAGGCTGCCTGGATCATGGGGTTGTCTTCATTTCTGCACCTTAACAAATGCCTGCAGCACTGCAGGTGGCTGCTCACACCTTTCCTCCTAAACTGTAGCTAGAACTGAATTCCAGATTTCATGCAACCCAAAAGGGAGAGGAAAGAGCCTGGATCCACCCACCCCCTTCCCAGTCCTGGTATTTATCTGCCTGTGGAAAATGCTCGGAGGTGGCTGGCAGAAGCTATATTTCGATAACAAGAATGAATCAAACATGTGTACACAGTTGTTTTCCCTGACTGGGGTCTGTGTAGTTCTTCCGGAAGGTTAATAAATGATATGCAAATCCTCTTAAATGGCCGTGTTTACACGAGAGCTTAGTGGCTCCAGCCATGTCCTCTACTTTTAACTCCCTAAGTTTTAGGGCAAAAAGAATTTGCTTCCCCACGCTCTTTAGAGCTCTCCCAGGTTTTGTTCAGGCTTTTGTTCAGCTATCTGTTCTTAGGATCAGAAAGGACATCACCAGAGGAAAAAAAAATAAGCTAATTTTGGCTTATTAAAAAAAAAAAAAGAAAAGGGAAAAAAAAAAAGGTGTTTTGCTTAAAGACAGGAGGCTACTGTAGTGTAAAATGAATGATTAATAAGGAGAAGAAAAACCTAGTTCAACAGGGCAACTGCTCAATAACAGCTCGTTTAATCACTGGCAGATTAGCTGCAAATGCAGAGTCTGCTGCAGCACTGTGCTAACCGGGGCTGTGAAGTGTTGGCCACTTCTTTAATGACAGCCTGACCTTTGGGCATTCCTGTTAAAATCCAGTCCTTAAATGTTGGAGCATTTGGCTTTATTTTTTTGTTGTTGGCTTCTCCTGCCCTCAATGAATTTCATGACCCGGGAATATGCTGTGAGTTGTGTCACCTTTGCAAATATTGCTGGGCTGGAGTTGTGTCTTTGGGGGAGAATCAGATTTCATAAGGTCCAGGCTCAGCTTTGGCAGCCACTGACTTCTCTCTCTTGATTTCATTTTCTGGCAGCGCTGACGCTGTCCTTGCGTAATTGTCCTTATGAGAACCAAGTACACCGTAACAAGTGCATTTATTTGTTACCAGGAGGAGAGTTGTCTAGCTTTGAGAAAGGCATTGATGCAAGATCTTTCTCTTGAGCAAGGTAATAACTGCCAACAGAGGATCTGATTCACAAAGGTGCTTTTTGAAAATATAATGACATCTCCTGCTAATTGTCCAAAGGATCGTTTGCTGTATACAGACTGTATTTATTATTTGCATTCATGATGAAGATAGGAGTCTCTTATTAATGGGCAGTGGGCACTTTGAGGAGAGGTCTAAGCAGCTTTCCTGGATGGTGACATGTGTTCCCAGCTTTATAAATCTGGGGAGACAGCCAGTGGCATCACCTCTGGCCTCAGGTTTGGAAGGAGAAGCAAGACAGGCTCTCCACTCACTTTTATAAGAGAAGGGGCTGTTTCCCCACTTCATCTAAGTAGCCTCTTTCTGCATCTACTTCAGTACTTCAGCTTCAGGCCTGGACTACCACATCTAGCTCAGTGTGGGGCACGAATAAAGGTATTGGCATAGAAGTAGGTTTTGGCCAAATGAAGTTGCAGAACTGGTGACTGAATTAGTACTAGAAATGACACATAGAGCTGGGCTGGGTTGAGAAGGAATTTATTAGTTTTTCACCGTGGCCACCATGAGCAAGCCCTGGTGCATGGAGACACTGTGGTTGCTATTGGTCACATCTTTTGTGGGACTGGCTGCTCCAACCTCACGGCATCGCTGCCACATGCGGGTAAGGCCTGTGATAACAGGATAAGCAAGAGGCAGTTCCTCTGATAACATAAACATTTGGTTTCTGCTCCAATTCATAGCATAAAGGAAAACCCTGTCTGAAAAAGGCTGGGTGAGCAGCAGTGCCAACGGTGTAAATACCAGTTCACGTTAGCATTAATAATGATTCTATTTGCACTAGTACTTTTGTTAATCATCGTCATCATCCTCCAGTGTTTTCAAATAGCAGGCATCATTTATCAATAAAGTGTAATTCTTAACCAAGCTCACTGTCCTCTCCCTCCTGGAATGAGCTGGAGCAGCTCTCTTGGCAATCACACTCTGTCCCACCGTAACGCTGAAGAGGTAGAAACAAAGCAGTGTGTGTAGGAATGGGATCATTTGAGCTGGTTTTAAGCTCATTTCAATTAACTTGGTAAACTACTGGAGGTAAGCTGCCCCTTCCTGGAGTCACCTTCACTGACAGTCAGCCGTGGATGTGAGATGTATGAAGTTCACCGTAGATTCAAATTTATCCCCAATAACTCCGCAGCGCCGAGAGGCTGATAATGCACACTCTGTCATTATCTTTAGCACCTTATATATATATTTGGATTCCATGGCAGAAATGTTCTCATGGCTGTTGTAAGTGAGGCATCACCTGTGTAACAGATTTTCTGACGCTTCCACTTGCTTCTCAAATTCAGAAGAAGAGGTGTGAGCGCGACGGGCCCCGGAAGGTGGTGGGAAGGCTGAGGGAGCCACGGGAGAATCGCAGTAGCTATCAGAAGGTCTTACACAGACTGGAAGCGTTTGCATTCCCTGTTTGCAGGTGGGACTGTACCACAAAATCTGGGTTTAGGTGCACGAGAGCATTGTTCCCCAGAAGGACAGGGCTTCCCAAAGCATGTGACAGCCCTAAGAGCACGAGTGCATGATCTGTGGCCACAGGTATCTGCAGAACCTTTTCCTGGCAGCCACCTGGCTTTGAAGAGGCATCAGCATCAGCAGCTCCATAGAAATCAAACCCCACGTGAACAAGGGTGTCAGGAGCTTCATGGAACTGCTGTTTCCCAAAGCCTGATTGCAAGTCCCAGATAAAACGCTGAACTGCCTTACAGCCCACCACAGCCACACACCTGGTTAATTCTTCTGTTCTGACACAAACCTTAATTATTATTTATTTTAATTTGAAAGGGAGCATAAAAATCTAGGTACATACTCTTTATTCCCCTTGGACTGATGCTTGTTTCAGTATAAGAAATTTGGCTTCTGCTGGCTCTCAGAGATGCAGTGGTAGCAGGGCTGATCCATGCAGGAACCCAGCAGCTCTGCTTTCCCCCAGCTGTCTCTCTCTCTCTATGGGGAACACAGCCCAGCTGGACAGAAACTATGACAAAAAGCCTATGGACGATGCCCCTGAGTTTTTAATGTATATTTTTTGAGCTCTTCTGCTAAGCACTGAGACTGTGTCCTCTTTTCTGTGTGTGTTTTCTGTGTTTCTCTGACACCAGACCTATGCTATTAACTGTTGGGTTCTCTCTGGTGAGGAACAGGGAGAGTGATCAATAACCAATATGTATTTCATAAACACTTAGCCAAGGTCAGTAAAACAAACAGAGGAACAGATACACAGTACCCTCTTGCTAAGTCTGTAGGTCTCTAGGGAATGTTCAGTGCTATTGGGGTGCAGGTGTTATTTCTGCTTCTCTGTTTTAATTCAGTTGTTCCCAGAAGAATCCTTATGGGCTTTGGAGACCTTCTGGCCACACCTTTTATCAGCTAACACTGTGCATCTGCGGCACCATGCTGGCCTTTCCTGTGACCTGTCTTCTCTGTGACCTTGATTTTGCCCCATCACTAATCTGTAGAGTCAGTTCTGGCCCCTCAACTGTTTAACCCTTCAGTATTATAGATCTGATTTGTCTTGCACCACAATGGAAGTAGAAAACCAGCTGCACAAGCAGCTCCTGCTGATACAGGGATGTCCATAACCAAGGGAGACAGGTGGACACATTTAACTAATGAGTTTGTGCTGGAGCATTTGGGCTGGCCATTGCAAAGAGCCCCTGGAGGTCACTGGAAACACTTGTGTGTGGTTCTGGGTGCCTTGCACAGGTGGGACCACTCCAGTTGAATGGCCCAGCCAGGTTTATAAGGGCAGTACAAAGAGCTGTTACTTCTCTCTGATCCTCGAGCAGCTTGTGTCTTTGTTCTCATGGAGCCAGAAGGTAATAGCTCTATTTTTAATTCTTTTTATCTTAAACTGTTCTTTAAAGAAATGGTTTGCTGGACTTGTTCTCCAGGTGTGGGAGTAGCCAAAATAGGGACTGAATATTGGGATTAGTTTGGTTATTTGTAAAACTGCCATCTTAAATAAGAGCAAGTGTATCTGTATGTTGGTGCTTAGGCCCTGGTGCTGCTCTGCTCAGGTTAAAAGCCCTGTTTCTCTCCCTGTCAAACACTGTAAGGAAGGAACTTCATCTCAGTAAACCATCCAGTTTAAGTACTTGAACACTAAGTGGAAGTTTCTGGTGATCAAAGTAATTTCCTTGAATAATGTATTCATACATAAACCTGAAAGAAATGTCATAATTGCAATAAGGTGTCTCTGGGGAGTTTGGTTATCATGATATAATCACATCCCTGGAGAGTGAGAGGCACGAGGCATAGCCTTGTGCTTAATAACACCCCAAGGGTGTGATTATCTCATAGCAATCGCACCCTCATTGTGCTGTGTGGCCTGAAGAGCTGCAACAGGGATGGAAATCCACAATATTTAAGTGGAGGCAACAAAAACATGGAAACCTTGGGTATTTGGACACTGATTTCTGCTTTTTTTTTTTTTTTTAAAGATAAAAAGAAAAAAGCTAGGAACAGCATGATAAACAGCAGAGAGTGAAGCTGTTTTCTTGCAGAGCAAGAAAGAATGGGATGCAGTATCTGTCCTCAGCCATCTGCTATGCCTTGTCCTGCCTTCCCTCTTTTATTTATTTATTTTTTTAATTTTTTTTAAAAAAAGCCCTCCCAGTTGAGTCAATGTGGTAGGGCTCGTTGTGACGCGGCGCGGATCTGACAGTGCGTTGGCAAAGTGGCACGCTGCCTGCGGTACCTGGGCACAGGGGCACATTGCTTCCTTCTTTGGAGAAAAGCTTGCGGGGAAGGACGAGGGGTGGAGGATGGGGAGCGGAGAGGCTCTGCACAAACCAGCCTCTCCCCATCCTCCTCTCTTCCCCCAGACTCCTCCTGCTCCAGGGCAGTGGGAGAAGGGAGGGTGCTGCTCGTGCCTCGAGGGAGAGGCAGGCAGGATGCTGTGAGATGGTAGCTGTGCTCTTTGTGTGGGAGGCTCTGCAGCCCAGGGACCTTGCTCCTCGCTGTGGCGCATCTGTACCTTGGATATAGGGTAGAGGCTTCCTTGCCCCAGCCTATGTGGGTTTACATTGTGTTCTGTGCAGCTCTCTGTTGGTTTCCATGGGGGTGTGATGGGAAGGAAGAGTGTTAACAGGGTGTTTGCTCGTTGCCCTGCTGCCTCACTGCTCCCTGTCTGCAGCTGCAGACCGCGTTACGAGCCCTTCGGATGTGGATGGGACAGTTGGGTGCAATGTTAAAAGAAAATCACTGAGGTTTGGTTGTGTTTGACTGTAAGGGCAAGGGGAAAGCGTAATGAATTCCCAGCTCTATTGCTTTGGAGGCAGTCTACTCATGCTGCTTACAGATGTGATTTCCGAGATCCACTCCCACATCTTTTCCTGAAATGGAGCCCTGAAGGTGTGCCACACTTATCAGGAAAAGGGACAGTAGAAATGAAAAAAAAAAGGTTTTGTGGTAGATATTTCTCCTAATTCTCAGGCACAACCCATCTAAAGTACAACCATATGGACCTGCTGCTGTAGAATTTGATTGGAGGCATATACTGTTCATCAGGGAGAGTCAACATCTTGCTTCTCTAAGTCTTTTTTTGGTCCTTGTGATTGAAAAGAGCCACAACTTGACTTTTTTTTTTTTGATAATGCAGGAATGAAGTAGTTGCCCAGAAAATAGGGGGTTTATAGCTTTCCTCCCCACTCCCCCTGCCCCAGCTCAACACACACAACCTTTGTGTGGAGAAAAGAGGCACCCCTTGCATTCACAGGATGCTGCAGAAAATATATTGTGTTTACAGCTGTTAAAAAAACCCCAAATCTATTAAATCTATTGTGTTCTGTCCAAGGTCTGCAGGATCAGAGCTGTTTGGGAGAGAAATCATGAATTTTATTTTATTTTTTTTTCCTGAAAACTGGATGGTGGTTGTGTAGGTATGGAGAAAAAATATTTCATTGTGTGCTTTGTGGGTTGCAATGATTTGCAGATGTGGGTAGGAAGGAAGAGAAGGGGCAAAATTCCAGTGGTGCCACTGTGCAGCATTTCTGGGGCATTTCTAATGGTGGCTTTAATGGTTTTGTAACAAAAAATCATTTTCTGTAGGGCAGTCCCTCCCTGACTTAGTGTGTTCTGTCATTGCTTTCCTCTGCTTTTAATGGCTGCAGAAGATGAGGGAGGATTTTTGGTGGCTAATGAAGTGCACCTTGAATCATCTGGGGTGGCAAGTTTGTGTTTTCAAAGCCACCCTGACAACTGTGCTGGTGTCAGGTGTGCTCAGGATCAGGCAGCACTCGTTCTGGGCACTCTATTGCAAAGGGCAAAGGCTGCCTGCTTCCCTGAGCAGGATGGCCACGCTCTCCTCTGCATCCCAGCCCTGCACTTCACCATCCTCCTCTGTGACTGTGAGCTCAGGGGATGTTTCAGGCAGTTTGTGAGCCTTTTCACAGGGCTGACAAAAGGTTGGTAACACTCAATAGGACCTCTTGGTCTCGGCCAGGTATTACATCAGACCTCTTGTGATGGGCAGAGGTGTGTTTAGTAACTGAAGCAGTTACTTCTGCACTTTTGGGTACTGAGGAGCCTTTTCTAGGGACTCACTTTTAATTTGGCTTTGGGAAAAACACTCCATGAGCAAATCTAGTGAAAAATCCTGGAGAGAGAGAGAGAGAGGAGAATAAACTAGAATAAATTTGAGTGGTTGTGTGCTTATTGCCTAGTCAGCTTATTAGATTTCTTCTACAATGTTTTTTTAAAAACTGAAAGCCCCTAAGGTGTAACTAGCATGCTTTATGCTTTTATAGAGTCTAGGCAATTTCCACAAATTGAAAAATTATTTTAAGCTTTCAGAACATGTCAGGATGATGAAATGAGTAAATTCCATCTATTTTCTTGATGACATTCTTTCGCTCTTGGTAGACTTATTTTTGTTTACTGTTAGATGATGTCAATGAGTTCTGAAATGGGCTGTTCCTTGTTAAAATAACAAAATATTTGATCTGAGGGAGAAATGTGTGAATGCAGGTCTAGCACTGAGAGGAAAGCAGGGGAATGGCTGGTCAGGCTGACCGCTCTTGACAATGTCTCTTTAAGAAAGCTCTGTACTCTCTTGCAATGTTAAAGTTGCTAAGGTAACTGTGCATTTTTTTAGAGCACAGCAAAGTAAATAGGTACATGACCTGTATAAATTCTCAGTGCATAAATTACTAGAGCCCTCAAGCTAGAGTAACTTATACACTTCCTTATTTCCAAATGACTTTTTAGCCTCTCTGCATGTCTAATGCATAAGAATTTGACATGCGTGGTTCGCGCTGCAAAACAACCACGAGGAAACCTGGGACACTGCTTTCTCCTGTGACTTTGGTGCAAAGAGGAGCCAGTACAGCTTAATGGGTTGTACTGGGCCCTCAGGGAGAGGAGGAGTGGCGGAATGGTCTTTGCCCCTCCAAACTTGCACCCCAGCAACTACACCAGTTCATTTCTGTGTGGAAGGGTTGGCATGATCCTTGTGTTTAGCAGGCAAAGAAGCTCGGGCTCTTGCTGGAAACCTGTCTTCTGCCTGCTGCTTTGCCTGATTGTGTACCTGGGTGCAATTCCAGGAGCTGCTTGAAATAGGCTGGCTGGGTCCAGAAATGGTAAGCCCAAGTGGTACCTTAGTGAGTCCTACAGCACGTGCATGGTCTGGTCTGCAGCACTTGCAGCAGTGTGGTTTGGTGGCAGCTCTGCATGGTACCTCTTGTGTGCTCCTTGGGTTGCAAGAAGCCAGACTGTCTTAGAAAACTGAAGTTGAACAGCTACTGCTTTGATGCCAGATTCCACAGCCCACATCCTTGTCCTTTGTCCTCTTTCACCATTATATTTTTGCAGCATCCCTGAACGCAGAGCTGCTGGAGGGGATAACGCAGCTCGGTTAATTTTATGCCTGTGCACACTGTTGCTGTGTCTGCACACAAACTGTATGCATGGCTTCAGAGCAGTGCTGGATGTTTGGGTCCTGCTGCCTTATGATAAAAGATGTCACGATCCCGATTGAGGTTTCTTGTACAGAAATATGTGCCTATACACCCTGGAACACGTGTACAGTGATTTTTCAAGCTGTGTCAGGCCTGCTGCACATATGCTGCAAAAATAGCTTGACCACTTGCAGCAAACCCAAATGTGCTGAGATGATCTGTGTGTGCACAGGGGCCACTTGTCTGGGGCTTCTGAGTGCCCATGTGGTCAATCTTCATATTCCATCCAGAGAAAATGTGCTGAAAGAGGTCATGGCTGGGGGGATCCAGGGGCAGGATAGCCCTGGCTTAGTGGGACTTACTGCTGATATCAATTAGGAATTGATATAATCTAATTTCTAGAAATATCTGCCTGCTCACATCAGACTACCCACATGTGCCTAGCAACATCCAGAACAGAGCTCAGCAGTGAGGTCATAGACCACCGCGGGGAACGCAGGACTGGCAGTGCCAGTTCCACAGGCTCCTTGTCAACAATACCATCTGCTGGATGGATCACTGCTTGGAAAGGGATGGGAGGACGTGGCATCTGACCATGACGTGAGAGACTTATTTTCATATTTACCTGTGGATATGGAAGGGCCCTTGTATAGAGAACTGCTTTGGCAAGGTGGCAGCTCACCCCTCCACCCTGTTAATTTCCATGATGCCAGTTACTGGCTGAGGCTACTTAGATCTCCAAAGTGGAATCAGCCTGTGCTGAAACAGTCCCAAGGGATGTCAGGTTGGAGAAATAAATTAACTTGCTCTTTGCCTTTGGTTCCCGAGTCCTTTCCTCTTTCTCAGCCAGAAAAACGCATCTCTGGACACTTGTCATACGGCACGGGAGGGTGGGAGCAGCCCGGTGCTGGCAGACCCGAAGGGTGTCTGAGGGCAGGGGATCTGTTTGGAAGCTGGTTTGGAGGGCTGCTCCTCCCCAGGCACCACAGGGCTCAACACAGTCAGGTTCACTCTTCCTGATGACGCACAAGGTCTCAAATCATGTCTTTCATCCTCAGGCTGCTGCTTCTTCCTTACCTGTTGTGGCTTTACAGTGACAGTGGCTGCTCACCAGAGGCTGGGGGGAATTGACCTGAGAGCACATCCCAGCAGAGGAACTGGGAGCTCAGTTTTGGGTGTTGGAACAGGCCAGGCATTTAAGTATAAACCATTTCAGGAATGGGAGGTTGAAGGACCTGCTGTGGAGAGAAGTCTTACACCACAACTGGACTGATTTGGTGTTTGCCCACATTGTTGCACATTGTCTTATTTTTAAGACAGAAAGAAGTTGATCTGAAAAAGTCCCATCTGCTCTAGCAGGGATGGAGCCGGGAGGTTCTGGTGCAATTATACTGAGACTCAGTGGAAAATATTGGACAAGTTATGCAGAGATATTTTTTTTCAAGCAAACCAACAGGAGGTGGGAACACTCCTTCCCTCAGCTTTCAAGGAGAGTTGCTGTCTTATGACTCCTTGCTGCAATGAAAAGTTATTTCCTTTCTTCAGGGCAGGAGCTTTGCAACCAGATTACCTAAAATCAAGCAGGGAAATTCAGCCATCCATGTGTTTCTTTCTCCCCAAACCCCACAGGCGGGTGGGTTCCTAGTCCCACGGTGCTGCCTGTGGGTCTCCCCTCCCTGGTGGGTGACAAAGCTGTCCCCGGGGTCTGTGCAGGTTGGGGGGGGTTGTGGTTTGAAGTGGTGCAGTATTTTGAGGAGGAGATGGACGGGGCTGGCGTGGGGCCAGAGGCAGCCCTCTCCTTGCCAGGAAGCCAGATGCATGGTCACATTGCCTGGCTCTCCCTGGCAAGGCTGGGAGAGCTTCAGCAGGTGTGATGGAACAGCATGCGGGAGCCGCAGGTTCAGAGCAGGCTGCTCCCGGGGACAGCTAGGTTTGTCGTCATGCCGAGAAAGCCCCTGGACAGCAAATGTCACCGCGCTGGAACAGAACAAGCAGTCCTTGGTGGGTGTCTCTCCTCCCTGGTGACACTGGTGCGTCCTCCGTCGGGCTCGCACGCTATGGCTTTAAGGGATGGCTTTGGAGCAAGGAGCAGCAGGAGGATGAAAAGGCTCTTTTTCCCCCGCCCTCCTCCCCCCCCAAAGCCTTCCACCTCCTCAGCAATGTTGCGGAGAGAGCAGAGACTCACAGTCAGCAGACTGCAGTGACAGATGGCAGGTCATAAGCCCTCTCGCTAATCTAACACTGCAAAAGAAAATAGGGCTGGGGGTGATTGAGCTGCTGGGCCTCGGAGCGAGGGGCTGGCGGGACAGCGTGCTCCTCTGACACGTCCTTGAAGGATGCTGCATCCCCGAGGGCCGCGGGAACAAAAGTAAAGTGACGATGAAGCAAAAATCTGTTTGCAGAATAAGGCAAATTTTGCTAAAAATGGATAATGTGCTCAGAGTCATTCTGAATAATTGGATTTCTATTAGCAAGATGCAAATATCACTAATAGAATTCTCTAGCAGGAATAATTTGTGCTCTGGATTTGGAGCTAGCCAGGCATGGTCGTCTTCCCATCCTTAATTGTCCACTGACCAGAGCTGTCTGTACCCCTAAACACATTTATCTATCAAGCTGTCTCTTTGTATGTGTGGGTCTGAAAACCAGCTGAATCCATTTAATTCAGCACAGCATTCTGGAAACGTTCATGTGGCAAGAGGAATTTCTTGGCATTTATACGCTGCGACTTGCATTTAAAACTAATATATTTTTTTTTCCAAGGAAGAATACAGGCTGCATCCTGAGCCTCCTGCTCCTGCTGGCAGGCACCCATCTTGCTGAAGTGGCAAAGCTTGTGACACCCTATTGGAGGCCAATGTCAGAGACTGTCGGTTGCCTCCATCCTACCATGAAATTGGTTTAAGGTCGGGAGATGAAGGTTACTGATGCACAGGAAAACTTGCAGGGGGCATGGAGGAGGCTGATGCTATGGATGGTCCTGGGCTGGATGGACCTGGTGAAACCAGTGGGGCTCTTTGCTATGGGAGGCCACTTGTTAAGGAGGGGACAAATGAGATCTTTAAGTGTTTAGGAGTGGGGACTGTGGGCTGAGTTTGTAGCCATAAAACACTATAGCTCTACTGAAATGGATGGAGCTATGGCCACTGTGGTGCTGTCTACTGAGTCTGCAATGGGGACATATGCCCTGCTCCACGTACAGCTGCGAGGTGTCAGTGCCCTGATCAGGCACTGCTGATGTAACCTGAAAGGAAAAAAAATCACTTTGTTTTTAAAACTGATTCCTGAAGAGAGTGTTTTAGGGATTTCTAAAATGAAAATGTCCCTTCTTCAGTGGAATGAGTACCTGTACACAAATATCTTCATATTTTCTGGGAAAGAAAAAACATTAAGAAGCTTTTCAAAAGGTGTTATGTGGTTTTTGAAGCTACAATTCAATTATTTTTAACTGAAATGTTTCAGTTTTTGCCTCCCAAACACTTTTTTTAAAAAAAAAAAATTGGTCTTGAAAACATTTTAAAGTGATAGGCAATCAAGTAGTTCTACAAAAACACTTTGAAACACTTGTGGCTTGGTACCAGTCTTGGCATCAGTTCTGATTTTTGACTTATTACTAAGCTTCAGCTAGCAGAGCAATTTCTTCTGGCCATCCCTGGCTCCTGTTAGCTCTCTTCATGGAAGAGGAAGGAAAAAGCCTCTAGAGAGGACACCTCCTGCTTGTACACTTCCATGGGTTGGTATTGTTATAACGGGGAAAAAGGGATTTAGAGAAGGAAAATGTTCTTGTCAGAGTGTATAGCTGGAATGTAACATAACACTGAAAACCAGAATGTAGTATGGAAATGGTATTGGCTCTTCAAACCCTTAGAATATTGTCAGTGCTGATGTGGCCCAAGTTCATGGCATTTGGAAGGTCTGTCCCAACATTTGTCTTCGTGTGGAGTTAAACTGGCTTTACCCAAAAGTGATATTTAAAAAGTACCAGGAAGCTGGATGCTCCTATTTCAGTGATGTGTTGAGGACTGGCTTCTCTGTTATTTGGGTGCAAAACAAGTGGTGTGAACGTGCTTATAAATAAGTGTGCCTGGGAGTGGAGGGAGGCCTGAGAGGACACACTGGCCTCTCCCAGCTGAGGAAGACTTGTAAGTCGTGCAATCCTATTTCATATCCAAGATCAATCCCTCCCAAGATCCCACACTACATTGCCTATGACCTGCTCATTGATCTGATGGGAAAGGTCCGTTCCAAGGTGCAAACCCCCCAGTAGATGACTAAATGTAATGATTCTTATGACTGCTTCTTGGAGAATATTTAGCCTTTCTGAAATCCAATATAGATCAACCCTTGCACCTGATAGCTGCAGAAGTACAACCCTTTACGAAATGCTCTGGCCTTTGCACTGTGGTTTGATCCTGGGAGGAGATTCCTTAGAAAAAAGTTTTGCCAACTTTCTGTCTAGGCAGGTGGCAGCAAAGATGGTCGAGATGGACAAGGAAGGGTTTTTTTACTCAGCAAAGACATACTTTGCAAGAAGGTACAACTTCTAGGAATAAATGTCATTAAGTAATGTATTTTCTTAATGTTGGTGACACAGGGCCTTTGGTTTATCTAGTCAGGGACAGGGGCTTTCTGAGGACTTGTGCTGTTTGGGAATCACAGGATCATAAACCATTTCCATTTGCTTAAAATTCCAGAGGACTGGTTTTAATTTCAGCTATGGCTCAGAGAATTGGGTTCTTCCCACCACTATCACCACTGAAATCTGACCTGGGAAAATAAATACAAATGCAGAAGGCAAATCTATGGCCTTTGGCATGTCTACTCTGCTGTTGAATAATGAAATAAACAGGATAAATATATAGTTTTACTGGAAAATAAAATATAGAATAAAAGAGTTAAATGCAAGGGCCTGTTTTTATAGTCCTTCTAGTGTAAGTGTAGCCAAGGCACTGGAGGTGGCAGAGCTGCTCGCTTCAGTTATGTGATGATAATAATAAGTAGTAACAGGAGTGGCAAAGATGGAGGAAGGAGCTTGGGCGTAGGAACTCTTGCTGTGTAAGTCAGTTTGTGTAATTCCCAGAGCTCTCCTTATCTCCCTGTGCCTTTGGTTGGCGTATCAGCCAGACAAAGAGCTTAACACAACTTGGTACAGTGACTGGGGAAATTGTTTAAAATTTCCAGCAACTGGAACAATTAAGTAAGCTTTCGAACAAGGGAGAATAGTTGTCCCCCTAGGATTCCTATCACCAAAGGATAACATTTCCAGGCTTTGTCCAGCAAGAGATGTCACTTCATTTACAGAGATCTTCACAATGTTGAGGTATATTGGATATTGGTTATTATGTGTGAAAGACTATCGGGAATCACTCAGCTGGGCTAATTGTTCCTGGGTTCAGGGCTGATGGAATTTTAATTTTAGTGATGGTGGTGGTGGCTGGAGAAGTTTCCCAGAATTATAAAAGTTGACGAAAAAGCTATGTTGTTTAGAAGTGATAATCATGTCCCAGATTCAGGGAATTTATGAAGACTTCAGTCAAATGCATCCCTGAATAAGAGAGCTTCCTGACCTGGGGTTTACAGCTGTCAGCTGCCCTTTTGGGATGGAGATGGGATGGGAAACCAGCATCTTCTTGCAGCAGTCACCTCTTGCAGGGCTTGATTCCCCAACAGTCGTGTTGACACCGCATTCTTCAATGTTTGTTTTCATAGCTTGCAAAAAAAAGCAGCATTGCCCCATTTTGTGTCACTGCTGATCTTTACATTCTTTCTAGGGTGCTTCCCTTCCACTTCTTTTCTTTATCAAAACGGCACTGAGGATGTGTCATGCCTTCACAGCCTGCTCCCTTTGGATGGGGGGGAAACGGAAAGGGGTGGGGGGACATGCGAGGAAATGACTCTGTGGTGCTGTATAAATAGTTGCTTTATTATCATAAAAAAAAAAAAATTGCACTCTAAAGATTTTTAGGATCAAAACACACCAAAGAAAATGTAAAACAAAATTAAAATGAAGTCAGTATTCACATTGTCAGCAGTTATTTTGTCACTGCAAAGCATCTCCTCAAAGGAATATTGTGCAGCACAGCAGCAACCGAATGAAGCAAGCAGCTCCGGCGTTCACTTAAAAGGGAAGTGCAGGGACATCTTCAAACCACAGTAATGGATCCCTGGGGTTTCTCTAAAGTCTGATAGTGGCACTGACATTTCCTGTGAAGTTGGAGGCTGGCAGGTTGTTAAAACTTCCTGGTTTTTAACTGCATCAAGTGTTGCTGTAGTTTGTTGAATGTATAAAATCACTTCTCCACCTCCTCCTATTTCTTTTTTTTTTTTTTTTTTTAAAAAAAAATCCAGATATCAATAAAGAACTTGAGAGAGGAAAACACTATAATTATAGCCAAAAAGCTGGCACCATGCCTGCTGTATAAACCCGTTATTTTGGTAGCATAGAATTCGGTACTGGAATAATTCTCTGGGTGGAAACTTGGCAAACATGATCTCTGCCTGTGAGCTAATCTTTTCTTTTTTTTTCCTCCTGTAATAACATTTTTTTCCCTTCTCTACAGATTTAACCATTTTAAAATTGTGCATCCTATTACCGAGATTGTGTATGCACAAATGACCGATGTTATGGGTCTCTGGGGTGATGTGAATGTAGACAAGAGATCTGCATGTTAGATTAAAACCCCTTCGCTGGAAAATTGGTACCCTGTAGATTCAAATACAATTAGCCTTGATCTGAACTGCTGCCATGATGGGAACTGGCTATAGCCAAGGGTGATGGGGAGGACTGGGCACAGGAGACCCTGGGCAGTGGTTGGGGATCAGGCTTTTGGTTTGCTGGATGATGGGGAATGTTTCTGGTTTGATTCCTCACTATTTTGGTCTCGATAGCTTTGCAGCTCTTCGTCTCCTAGGGCTCAGTGGTCTTGAAAAATAAATGCCTAAATACTTGCATAGACTTGGTCTGGGTCCTTTGTGAACCAGAGCTTGCTCTATCTCCGTAGAGTTGTAAGAGGCTTCATGAGCCATGCACAAACACCAGGCTTTATTGTTAGCCCTTATTTTTAGGAGAGCTGAGGCACCAGAACACCTCTGTGAAACTGCAAGGAGCTCAGGTAATGCAGGGCTTGCGAAACAATTTTTTTTCATTTTGACCTACATCTTCAATTTTTAAAGACCAGCATGTCTGCCTCCACTTGCAGGTTCTGGGAGCTGCAGATGCTATGGGAAGGGAGTGAGGCTTGTATTGAAATTCATGTCAGCCTGCTATAAACATCTTTCTAAATGAATATAATAAGATCAAATCTCTTACTGCTGTTGTCTCTCCACCCGGAGCGCCTGGCACAGAGAGTGTCCGATGTGCTGTGACTGCCTCAGTGGGAGCCCAGGGGGCAAAACTGGCCCAGTGGTGCTTCAAAACTGCCGTGTAATTAGTTCCACTTCCCTGCAGCAGAAAAGGGGGACTGCAACAGCCTTTGAAATCTTCTTACCAGAAAGTGGGATGTGCAGTTTGCTGATGTGCTAATTTTCAGAGAAATCAGTCCCTTGATGAGGGGAAAAAACAGTGCTGTTGGACTTGAAGCAGGCTGAGACCAGAGATGCTCTGTGGCTGCTTGTGCTTGCTTTGGATGGTCAGCAAATCTGCCTGTAGCCTTTAACCTTTTCACATGGAGAGATGAATGTATCTCCTCCAGCCTACGCATGGGATTGGCGTTGGGGTTTTTCTGCCCCCGCTCCCAAGGCTGTGCTGAATGAGTTGCAGCAGCCTGCATGGAGTAGGGTGCCTTAGTGGGTAGGTGTGAGCATCATTGTTACTGGTGATCAACTCCCTATTTATTACCTTGTTCTGTATTAAATCTTTGTGTGATTCATGATGAACCTAACATTGAAGGCATCTATCTGCTCAAAGCATGTGTTTAAAATGACGATTTTTAGCTAATATTAATTACTATGGTGCTACTGGGGTAAATGAACCTTTGGTGCTTTGCATCAGCCAGAAGTTGTCACTCTGGAATTTTACTGACTGCTGAAGGCAATGCTCTATGTGCTTGGGTTGAAGATGGTGAACAAGCCATAGCAGACTTTAGGCAGGAAACAGCACTTTAAATAATTTACCTGTTTGAGTTGTTCTGGGCAGCTCTAGCTGACAAGGTAGAAAAGACTTTGCAAATGAAAGGATAATGCTAAAGACTGTGGTGACACAGGAGTTACAAGCTAGACCCAAAGCACCACTGAGCCCACAGAACAGCTACTGCTCCTTTGGGAGACTCTGGATGGGGCTGACTCCTGTCTCCAAGATGACATGGCTGCAGTGGCATGCTGCTCTGCACTTTAAAGATGCTGAAGTGATGGTGGCCAGTGCACAAGCAGGTGCTCACCATGGTTTGGTATTTATTTGTAAGTGCTCTGAGCTGCCTAGACAAAGCTGGTTCTGGACCCTCAGCTGTGGTTGTACAGCTTGGGGCTGCAGCTGATGTGCTTGGCTGATACATCTTTTGCTGCAGCTCTCTGCAGGGTTCTTTATCTCCAGCCCAGCACCATGCTAAGGTGGCCAGAGAGCTGCTGGAGGAAAGCAGGCACCCATCCAGCCTGGCATGGGGCAGAGCACAGATCCTGAATGGCTCTGCTCTTTGTCTTCAGTGGTGTGTGTTGTGGATGGGTGTCTGAGGGTGCAGGATTTTACCTGTGATGCTGCTTTGTCTGGAGAAAGAAAGTGGGCAAATTTGGAAGAGTTTGGCTCATGGGGTTCGAAGACCTAAAATGATGGTGCATGATGATGCTGTTCTGCCCTAGCAGACCTAACAGTTACCATTTTGGTACAAACATGCAGGGTTTGTACCAATTTTCAGTGCAGGGCTTGGGAATAACAGCTTGAGAGGTTTGGTCCCTGAGAGTGGGTTCTAGAGAAATAACCTAAACCCTTTCCATCATGCTCCAGCTGTGACCACCAACTGAGTCCCCAGCTCAGCCTGGCCTCAAGGGAGCAGCCACTGAAAGGCATTTAAAAAACATGAGGCTGCTCAGCTTCCCTGGTGACACCTGGGTGGAGTGCCCTCTGCAAGAGTTCATGAATCATGTTAATCATGAAGCCTGCCCCAAAGACCTCATGCTCCAAAAAAAAAAAAAGCCAAACCAGGAGGGCCTGAGGGGAAGGGAACCCAGTGTGCTGTTGTCTTTTGCCTTTGGAGAATTCTTGTTCACACTGCAAAATTTCTTGGGAACAGAGAAAAGAGCATCACAGAGACAAAACCAGACCATTAACTTCCCTCTGCAAACCTACGTCTGTCTTCTAGGAGGGGAAAGTGTTTTGGTGGGGTGCTGGTCCCTGGGAAATGGATTTACGTCTTTCATCTCTGCTCCCCCCAAGGAGAAGGAGAAAAAACCCCACCACCAAACCAGCCCTTCAAATATTTTATCTTGTTCTGCAGGACCCTAGCAGATCTCTCCCCAGGGACCATAAATTCTTCCTTGACTGTCACCACTGCTCCCAGACTCTGGTGCGGCACACTGGGAGGGTGAGCTTTGTTCCTCCACGGCGCAGAGGACACGCCACAAATAATTTAAGGGACCATTTTTCTTTTTAGATGACGTTAAATATTCTTTACTTGGAGGAAAAAAAAAAAAAAATCATCCACACCACTTGGCATAAAGTAATATATCCAGGAGAAGGGCAGATGCTGTTTAATAAAAGACACAGCGCTTGTCTCTGCTCTGTGTCCAAGCTCCTGGATCTTGTGCCCGGCGGCGGCAGAGCGCCAGCCTGCTCGCACCTCTGCTGCGAGGTGAGGAGGTTGGCCAGGAACAAGCTCAGTGCTGGGCCAAAACTCTTTAAGGACATCGTTTGTGCTTGCAGTTTGACTGCAGGAAAAAGGGAATTGTGATTTCATTGAAGCTGTTTGGAATGATGATTTATTCTTTTCTATTTTTTTTTTTTTTTTCCTCCAACCTATTCAAGCATCTTCCAGTCTTCAATATATAAATCATGTGTTCAGATCCCTGAATCCATGAAGCTGGTGCTGCAGGAGGCTGGGCTGCAGCCCTTCGAAGGATGCATCCTCTGGGGTTTGCTCTGGTTTCTATTTGGAGGGTATGATTAAGCCTAAAGAGGGGTTTTTAATAGTAGTGGAGAGCTCAAGGCTGGGGGAAAAGTCCTTTTAAAGTAAACAGAGTTGACCCATACAGAACTCCTCTGCTCATATATTGTACTGGGTCTTTTTTTAATGGGAAAATGTATAATAAACTGTGACAAATAGCAATTACAGCAGCGAAAAGCAGAAGGGAAAAGGGAAAAATCTGATTTCTGACTGGCTTTCTCACCTCTGGTTTGGGGGCATGGTGGGTGTTTGCCCCCCAGTCTGTTTCTTCCCTTTGCTTTCCTTGCTATAGAAACAAAATTTGGGGGGAAAAAAAAATATAAAAACATAGGGAAACAGCAACCAGGAAGATCTTATAGGAAAGAAAGGAGTGAGTCAGAAATGGAGTAACACCAATCCAAATGTTTGTCAAAGACCCTAAAAATATTGTCATGACTCAAGCAACTGAAACTTGAGGACACCTTGGGGTCAGAGGGAAGCAGGCTGTTCTCCAGTCCCTCACACCCCAAACAAATCCCCTACAAAACCTCTGCTTCCTTCAGGGAAAGTTTGCCACCTGCTTCTCTCAGTCCTCCTGTGTGCCTCTGAAAGGCACCTTCACTTGTTTCTAAAATTTCCCTCCAGTGCTAAGTTATATATATATATATTTATATATATATATACCTTCTACCATGTGAGCAGAGATTTTTTGGAAACAAAACTTGACTGAACAAATCTTGTGATTTTTGGGGTAAAATAGGAAATATTTTCTTACAAATTTCACTACTGTATTGAGACTTTTGATATTTTTTTTCCCTTTGTAATATATACTGATTTTGTTAATATTATTTTGGTTTTGCCTGACACCTTATTTAAAATTTCCCAGCAATTCAGTGTGGGTGTCTGAACTCGTGTGCTGGTGGTGCAGGACTGGATGAAGGCGATTTGCAGATTCCAGGTTTTCTTTGGCAGCTTATTCCTTGTAACAGTTTGGTTTCAAACAACCAGGAAGGCAGTTTTAGGGCAGCACAAAGAATTTCACGGGCAGCATGCACACAGTCAATGCAAAATCACCGATGTCCCTGCAATGCAAACACTGAAGCATGTCCATAAATTCAACTGTGGCTATTCCAAAGAGGTGCTGGTGGTGTTAGCAGGGATAGGCCTTCAAAATTGTCAAACTGCTGCTTTTTTTTTATCTTTTCCCCCCCCCCCCCACTTTCATATGAATTTTCATGAATGACATAATGTGTGTTTGTGTGTTTTTATACTCAGGTCGCAGTGTGTTTGATCTGGGTGTATTCAGCATCTGCCTTGCATAGTTCCCATCTATACCATGTTAATTGTATTGCTCTGGTGACATAATAAACACTGAGCCAGTGGTGAATAGATTATTTACGATGCCACCTGAACTCTAAGTAATTATAGCTGTGTAATTTAGCTTCCCCCTATTTCATTTTATATATAATGCAATATTTCAAAATATTCCAGTGCACATATATCTTTAGCTGTGTTTGAATGAATAAATTGTGATTGTCTTTCAAAGGTAATATATCAGCAATGCCCTTAAGGGAGGGCGCTGTAGCTCTGTCAAGCACAATCCATAAACTAATTTGCACATAAACAGAGACAATGGGTACTTATAACAAACACACACCTTCATTCACAGAAAATAATACTGTATTTACCTGTCTTGGTGTATTTAAGTCTAATGTTGTACTGTCAAAGCACTGAGGGAAGGTACACAATAAGTCTCAGCCTAATGGTTTTTAATACAGGACTTTTCCTGTAATTTAAGCTGTTGGGACAAATTCATATCAGGCAACAAATATCTTGCAGTAAATGGAATGGAAGTATGAATGTTTACAGCTGGAGAAGGGCTTTTGTCAGAGTGGTGTTTGAGGCTGATTGCTGGTATTTGTTTATGGGCTGCAAAGATGCAACTTCAATGCCTGCTGGAGCAGCCTGGTACCCAGGAAAGCTAGAGCTTTGTGTTTAGTGGTTACTTGAGGAGTTAGTGCTGCTGGAGTGTGGGACCCCCACAAACCTGGGGTGAGCAGGGATGCTTGGTGGCTCTGGGCACATCCCAGGGGGATGAGCAGTGCTGGGGCCCTGCCAGCAGTACTGTGAGGGTCCCTCTTCCATTGCCCTTGGCTCTGACTGGGTGGTACAGGCACCTCCTGGTGAGTCTCTGCTCTGTTCCTAGTGCTGGCACTCAACAGCCATTGACTTTTGGACAAACAGCCCCAACCTCCTTTTGCTGCAGTTTCCCCAGCTGCAGATCCTGTTAAATAACACTCACTTGTTAAATGGGTGGGGTTATGTTATTCAGTACTGAATTGGGACAAGTTGCCTCTCTAAAAGGTGCTGAATAAAAAGTTACAGACGTGCATGATGCTTTCATGCTCAATTAGGAGTCAGGAAATTGGCCTTAAACGTTTGCATTTTTATTTGGCAAAGTGCTTGGAGATCCTCTTATCAAAGGCAATGTAAATGCAGCATATTATCTTGTAATATCCTTGAAAACCCATCCAGTATGATTTTGCCCTCTTTTTGTTATTTCCTTAGAGCCTTGTGGGCTCATTCTTCTACTTTAACACAAAGCTGTGGTTAATGACATTGGCCTTGAATGGGTGAGTAATGCTGCTGGCCTGCGTTCTGCAAGAGTCATCGCACCCAGGGCTCCTGCAGCACCAAAGATGTGCACACATTTATGGCAATTAAAAGGTACTTAAGAGAGTCAGAATCTTTCTTTCTTTTTTTTTTTTTAATTAAAAATGTCAGGATTCAAACTTTACATGGGATTTGTGATGGCTCCAATTCCCAGTTGGCGTGTGTGAGGCGGCACCCAGGAGAGTCGAGGTTTCCATGACATCATACGGTAACTGTGAGCCTATCAGTTAATTAAATACTATATCCATGTATTCTAGTTAATTGATGCTTCCTTTACATGGTTTATTGTGCTGCAAACTGGTATTGCTTCTGTCTCACTGAGCAAACACAGAGAGGGAGAGAGAGAAAGAGACGGTGGGATGCTCCAGCTCAGGGCTGGGGGAGAGGGAGCTGTTGGCACGCCGTGCTGTGCCCAGGGGCGTCCTTGAGGAGAGCCCAGCATCACCTACACACCAGGGATTTGAGGTGGCTCTGTGGGTCAGATGGAGATCTTTTATGAATGAGCTGAGCCTTGGGAATGAATCGCAGCCATGAGCAAGCTGTGCTTTTTTTCCAAGTCCAGCTTTGTCTCAGGCTTCTGTGGTCCTGTTAAGGCAGAGGAGGGTGTGCAGAGGAGGGTGCCCTGTTATATTTATGCAACACACAAATGTGGCATCACCTCTGTCATAACTGTCCTGCAGGAATGTGACTCTGCCGAGGTCAGGCTCTGGGATGGATCTGGACCTCCCACGTGCTGGCCTTCAGGGAGGGGAAAACCATCATCTTTGTATTTTTAGCAAATAAAAATATTTTAAGACAGGAAATCCAGCTTGATTGGGAGTTGGTACCATAACGTGATCTGGCAGCAGGGTCTGACCACTGACCTCCCGCAGCTTTCCTGAAGGGTGTTGAGTCCCTCAAGTAAAGACAAGCCCAGGTTGGCTGCGGTGGTCAGGCCACCTGCAGAAAAGGGCAGGGCACATCACCAGGCTTGCCTAAAGAGATGAGCACGGTGCTAAATAATGTGCCCAGAGTGAGCCTGACCTTGCCCACTGATAAAACAACCATGTTAGAGTGGAAAAGCAATAAAAATTCATAGTCTATAAAAATGCTACCTTGGATCTGCTCCTCTTCCCTCCTCTGGTCAGTTCCTGGTGGCAGAAGTCCAGAGCTACCTTACCCTGCTTGTGTGCATCAGGGTGTGCTCACCTGCATGTTCTCCTCAAGCCTGAGATTTCTTTGTTTGAAGAGTTTCAATCCAAACCCTAATTTCAGCAGCATTTTACTGGGAGTATGTTTGGCATGTAGTCTAGGACTGACAGATTTTCTGGTCTCCTGTTCTGACCTTCTGCTGTACTGGGGTGACTTGTGTGCCTGTGTGTGGGAAGGAAAAGAGGATTTGTTCAATGCTGAAGCATGACTGAACTTGATTAGCTTGGATTCCAGTTGTGAAACTCTAAGACACATCTGTGCACTGCTGTCTCCGTGCTGATCCTGGAACAGGAGAGACACTCAAAGTTGGTGCAGGAGCGTTTCTTTAAACTCCCAAGGGAAAGCTATTCCAGAGGTTTCAAATGAGAAGATTTAAAGAAAAAAATGTCATTGCCTGTATGTAAACCAAACACTGACTACCTTCTCTCCCTCTTTCATTGTCCTTTTCTATTCTCACCTCTTCTTTCTCACCAAATATATAATTTCTCCTCTTCTAAAAGAAGCCAAGATGCTGCAAGTGTGATGAGGAACGTTTCTGAGGACCTTGTAAGGTTTCCATGTTTGCTCTCTCTTGGCAGATTCCAGGCTGAGGCTTTTTTTCAGGCTCACAGCTCTTGTCCTCTTGCAGCTCCATACTTCTGGTGAGGGGAAGAAACACCACGAGCGCTGCCTTCCCCATGATGTTGGCTTGGTGGTGGTGGCCTGGCCTTCTTCCAGAAGGCAAAGGGGCCCCAGCCCTGTGAACAGACACTATAGATGAAGCCAGGTTCAGATGGGGGAGAGATGAAGCAAATTTACATACCACTCCAGTAATGCCCCTCCAAATTATCACCCCTCTGATCCTACCACCATGCTAAGTGCTGGATGTGGTGCACTTTGGGAAATGGTACTGTCTTCTATTAAAGGCAGGTATTTTATTCTGTAATTCTCTTTAGTGTTGCCTGTAGAGGCCCCTCTATGTGGCTCCTTTCACTTCTAATTACTGCACTAGGAGATTACAGTGTGGTGCTGGCGACAGAGAGAGAGGAAGGGGGAGGAATGGGATGGTGGAGAGGGAAAGATTTCTGCGGTAATTTGCATTTAAAGCTGGCACTCAGCATTATATCTCCCTGTTCACCCATTGTCTATAAACATTTTAGCTCTTCCTTCTGCCTCATCAGAATGAATTAAGCATTTTCATTGCACCACCAGCCTAATTAGAGTCATTTACTATGTTGACACAAAGGGTTTTTTTATGAGCATCTCAGCTTTAATACACTACAGCAACATTGGAAACCTCCGATCAAAAGGTAAATGTTTGGGGGTCAGAGATATTTTTCAACATTCTCCCAAGAATACAAACAAGCTCCTGGAGAGGTGACGTGCGTGCTTGCAGCTCTGCTGGGCTGCAGCGAGTCTGCACTGGTGCTGCTTCTGCCTCCCAGTTGCACTTGTTGAAAGGGGTTGGCTCAGTGCAGGAGCAGCTTCATGTCCTGCAAGTGATGAGCAGCTCAGAGGGTTTGGGTGAGCAGAAGGTGGCAAGGGGTAAATGCTTGCCATGGGTGGAGGGGGACACAGATGAGCTACTCTCATTCTGAAAAGTCTGTGCAAATTGAGCATTTTTGATTTCTGGTGCATTTCAGGGCTTCCTTGGAGCTGGAGTCTCCTCATGGGCAGCCTGTGCTCTGAGACCTGGAGCTCTCAGAGGGGGCTTGGTGTCGTCAGCCGTGATATCGCCTCCTGCACCCACTGTCACAACAGGATAGCAGGACATGAAGACTTCTGATGTTTGGGGGTTTTTTGGCTGCCCACATGTACACCAGGAACTAAAACCAAGGTCATGTCCTTACTTAGAGCCAGAGGCACTGCTTTTGGCAGCTTGATTTTCAGCCATGTTTGTACTAACACAAAGTTGTGTATCTCACAACCAAACCTGAGAGCAGGAACTGGTTTAGAGTTGATTTCAAAGAGTTCCTCTTTCTGTCCTTTCCCAGCATACATTTTCCCAGTGTCACTTCTCTCACACAGGACATTTTTTTTGCTTTTGCCTGTTTTAAGGGATTTAGAAACCCCTACTCAGGATCTCCCAGAGCAGGAATTTTTCAGAGAGGTCTGAGGAAAGTGCTCTTCCCACCATCTCTGGGCAGACTGCTGTTAGTACATGACCATGTGCATGCAGAAGTTGTACAGATTTGTAAGGTAAAACTGACTCAGCCATACAGTATATCATCATTTTGGAGCATACTCATCAATCAGAAGAACAGAGCTGTGCAAGGGCATGACATATGCAGGACAGCCAAGAAAACCCTTCTGTACTTGTGTGTTTGCTAGCCTCCAACTTGTCAGCAGCATGTTTGATGGCTGTCCAGCAGACCTCTGGAGTCAAAGCTGACCTCAGGTCTGCTCTTGTATGAAGTTTCCATTCACCCTGTACTGTACCATCCACCCCACAATCACAGATAGAGATGACTACAAAATCTATTGCTGAGAATCCTGTACAGTGCAGATACCTGTAAAATGTTGTGGGACACTCGCTATTTATTTAAAGTGAGAAGTGGAGACCTTGGTTGTCAGATGCAACATGGATTTTGTGCTCCTGAGATGATACAAATGTTCTGAGACAACCAAATGGGATATGCAAAGTATCAGGGATTACCGGAGAGGTGAGGGTTTGTCTGGTGCAGCACCCTCTGTCCCACAGTGGAGTGACCTGACAAATACAGCTATTTCTCTGTATCTCTGCACACTGACATTGTTTTATTATTCTGTCATTGCGTATAGTGACATCTTTTAGAAGTAAGTAACAACTCTTTAGAAGAAATGTCCTCAAATAACTGTTCATCAGCTGCAGACTTTATCCCTTTCCAGGTCACTTGAGCAAGGTGAGCCCCAAATTCTTGGGACAATCTACTGGCATCTTCACCCTGGTCAAGCAGGGCCACCTAGAACTGATTGTCCTGGATGTTATCTAGACTACTTTTTTAGTATCTCTGAGGATGGACACTCCACTCCTGAGCAACCTGTGCCGGGGCTCTGTCACTCTCACAGTAAAAAAGTGTTTCAGTTTGTGTCCATTGCCTCTTGTCCTGTCACTGGGCATCACTGAAAAGAGCCTGACTCTGTCCTCTTCAAACCCTCTCTTCAGGAATTTATATACATTGATAAGATTCCTGAGAGCCTGCTCTTCAGGCTGAACAATCCAAGCTCTCAGCCTTTCCTTGTATGTGAGATGCTCCAGACCCTTAATCACTCTTGTGGTCTCTCGTTGAACTCTCTCCAGTATGACCACACCTCTCTTGTACTGGGAAGCCTGATCTGCAGATGCTGAAGTGATGTTCCAAGTGGGGGGAACAGCTTTAATAGCTGAGGTTCCTCCAGTAATCATTGTCACAACCCTGGGCCACACCAGGAGTTTGTGGATGATGTCTCTTTCAGAGCAGCTCTGTTCTGAGCTGCGCAGGTCTGTCTCTGACTCAAAGCTGTGAGTCCCTCCCCGACTTGCTGTGTAATACAGGCATTGCCTGCAACAGTCCATGATATCAGCCACCCTGTGTGTTACCCTGTCTAAATATATTGTGTAGCAGATGTGAATTTAGAGTGGGGACAAGGACTTCACTCTTGGCTTTCTGGATTTTTAAGGAGCTTTGATTTTTTTCCCCTTGTTTAAAGCTTCTCTTAAGTACAATGTCTGCGTGGTCTGTGGGAATGGCATCAGTGTCTTACTGGTTTTAATGCTTTCTGTATGTGGCAGTGTTCATTTTACTAGTGGTAAATACTTTTATATTTTAGAAAGAGGAGCAGAACATGATAATCTAGGATCCTCATGGCACTAGCTCCTGGATCAGTCCTTGCTCTGCATCTGCTGATTCTATGCAGGGACTTGCTGCTGCTGTGAATTCATATCTCTTTCTGCCCTCTTCATGAGATCTGTTGTTATCTGACACACTGCATAAAACCCCTTTCTCCCCTTCTTTGAGTGCCATGGGGGAGCTTTTGGTGTGTTCCCATGTGTGCATGTATGTGTCCATGTGCAGGCACACACAAGCTGGCCTCGAGCTCATTCTCTTCTGGGAAATTAAATACTTATGTCTGTAATCCTGCCAGGCCTAGATAAAGCCTGATGTTTGCCCTGAACTCCTTAAAGCAGTTGCTCTGCTTAGATATGGTCATGTCCTGTGCTTCCCAAGTTAGGGCCAAATTGCAGCCAGAGTGAATAGCTCCTGCAAAGCAAAGAGCAGCAGGACAGTCTGGAGGAAAAGCCAGGTCTTATAAATACAACCCTGGGATGTCCAAGGCCTCAGGCATCTCTAGCTGCATCTGCATCTAGTAATTATTCTACAGACTACAAGGAACTGTGAAGTGTTGCTTCAATTTACGCATTTTCTGGCCTCTCTGCATTTGTTTCTTAGTCAGAGACTAATGGGTAGAGCACTGGACTGGAACCCAAGAGACCTAATTTATTTCAGGCTGTGCTACCAGCCTGCTCAGGAGCTCTGACCGAGCCTTTTTCCTCCCTCTGCTGTTTCTTCCCTTCCATAAAGTGGAGATAGCAATAGTGAACTTGTTTGTAAAATTTCTCATAAAATAGCACCAAGTAAGATTGACTATTAATAATGTAGTCCATTGCTATGAAAAATTGATTTTACACACCAAATTATGAGAGGAGCTAGTTAGTTACCACGTTATTTAGGTGCTAATAGTAAGGGGAGAAAATTTTCCTATCCTTTTTTAACTAGTCTGCTTTGAATGTCCACGGGGCAGAAACTCAGCGCCGGGGCTAACGTGGCCGATGAGAGATCCTGGAGGAGGGGGAAGATGGAGGGCTGGGGGCTGAAGAGGAGGGGAAGGTGTTAGAGGGGGAATATTGGATGGGAAAATAGAGCAGAGTGGGCAGATTGGAGAGCGACAGATTGTGAAAGCGGGGGAGAGAGAGAGAGGGGAGAAGAGATCCTATTAGAAATACCATGTGTGTGCCTGCAGAGAGGGGTACGTGCGCAGGGAGGAAGGGACGCGGCGTTTACTGTGACATTATTCAAGCAATCACATGTATTGCGTATTAGATAACTCCTCTGGTTGGTTACCGCTGCGAGGTCTGCAAACGGGTGTTGCTTTAATCCCAGGCACATCACGGTTTTAATCTCAAACGCATCAGGCTTTTCCTGAAGGGTCCTGAGGGATTGGTTTTCACGAGGAGATAGATGCAGAAGTTTAGGATCTCTGCAGCTTTGGGGTGCTCTTGGTGGTTTGGAAGGGCTTGATTAACCTTCAGGCCGTTAGAAGTGAAGGAGGAGGAATTTATTCTGCCTGGGAAAATGGCTCCTGCCTTGCCACAACGTGCAGAGGATGACTTGGGGGGGGGGAGTGCAGTGGGAAATCACCTCCTGGAAAATATGGCATTTCAAAAGGGGATTAGAAAGCCTTGAGCCTCCTCCTATATTGTTGAAAAATCAAACTTTAAAGGGTCTGAATTAAACAGGCAAAACAGAAGAAATGCCGGAATAGGACTCAAAACTCTGTATTGACACCATCGGCCTTAATTTACCCCAGAGTGCAGGAATAAAAATTCATAGAGACATGATGAAAGGCTGAGAGTATCAGACAGGAATCCAGAGACTTAACCCTGAATTTACTGCTCCCACGATGGGTTTGTGGTTAGAATATTTTCCATTGTGCACATGGAGATTCTGGGTTTGTATTTTTGTGGGGATTTTTTTTAATAGTTTATAGAATTTTCCATACATGTTGGAATCAGGATAGATACTGTTTACCATCATTTGTTTGTGTGTGTATGTGCACACACACATATCTAAGCATTTTTTCTCTTGGTATCACTCACAACATAGGCACAATAATCATGTAGTTCTTACTCTTGTGTAGGTTTTGAGCTAAAATGCTTTTCACAGCCCAGAGATGCAAATTTTACCCAGAGTAACATTATTTAAAAAAAAAAATAAATCTTCCTCCAAGCAGAAAAGAGAATTTGATTCACATCGAAGGGAAACGAAGAGAATAGGCAAATTGTGGGCAGGTGCTGGGCAAGCTTCCTCCATATGAATTTGTTAATGCGTCTTAATCCTGACCTGCAACACCCCGCCTGGCTAATGCTGTGGCCTCTCATGACCAGGAATTGCAGACTGCTGAGTTACATGGCACTGGGGTGGGGTTTTGTCTTTTCCCTTTTTTTTTCCCCAGTACTTGGGTTGCTGACTACGTTTAATTCGTGACCCAGTTAAAATTTGAATCCGATTCACTGGATGTTTTTGGTAAGGGCAGAATTACTCTACTTTTCTTTGTGTGCGTACATCGATGTTTGCGTGTTGCCCCCTGTGAAGAGATTTCCACTTCACATAGATGAAAATGCATTATTTGGAGAAAGAGCCACCAATATATATTTCTTTTGATTGACTGCGCCGCGTTAACACGCTCCCCTTTTCTTTGGTGGTTCTTTTAATTTGTAAATAGGTAATTATTAGTTGTGGGTTTTCTTCAGGTTTGGGTAAATGAAACGTGTCACCCCGTGGAGCTCAGTGTTGCTATGCAGATTTCTGATTTTGATGGCAGAAATGTAAAGCCCTGAAAAGAAGGGCGGCATCTCGGCACGCCGGGAACACGCACTCGGAATCAGGCAGCGTTAGCCGGCGCGGGGTGAAACCCCAATGACTCGTGGAGTCCAAACAGGGGCTCAAGGTTTCATTGCAAATGAAAAGATTAAAAGTTGGGATAAGGGCGTTAGAGGGATGATGTACACGCGGCAAGGTTGCAGAGGAATTGCTCGTAGTGCTCACAGAATACAACTTGCATAGGAAAGCACTGTAATTCCCTGTTTTCCCCACGCTGGAAAAGCAGCTATCAGGCTTTATGACTATATATGTATAAACCCACATAAATATGTGCATTATCCAGCAAAATAATAGAGAAACCTGCATGTACATGGAGTTTATATGACGAAAATTAATTTTTTTTTTTAGTTTGAAGTTAAAAATAATGCAAACTTTCCCCACTCAGTTATGCTATGTCTCACTTCATTCCTGTTCTTCTACTTCTTTTCCCCCCGTTTTGCTTGCAAGAAGCTGAGTTGCACAGGGAATATTGGAAGTCAGTGTTGTCCCTACCCCGCTGTAGACTCTGCCTTTTTCTGTACCTTTTTATTTCAGTTGCTGACAAAGGCATGAGCCTGAATGCTGGGTATCTGATGGGTAAAACCTGAACATATATTACTTACAATTACTACTAACTCCCCTCCAGGAGAGTCATAACTATGATGTAAATACATCTTTCTCCGACACAATTCTGTATACATAATGGAAGAACCTGCGAGAGAGTTTTCAAAACAAGGCAAAAAACGTGATGGAAACGAACGCATTTTCCCAGGTTAGGTTGGAAGGGCTGAGTTCACAAATGTGGATTTATTTTTTTGGCCAACAATTTTTCATTTATTTTTAATTTAATCACATGTTTTAGTTTGCAGGCATTTCTGAAAAATGATCTTTATAAAATATGCATTCCTCTTCGCAGTCTTATTACATCACTACAGCACTGGGAGAAAGACATCTCTCTAAATTGAAAACCATATTTAATGAATTGTTGTTTTATTTTAGGATCCCTTTAGGTTTCCTAGAACATTCAGTCTGAGTTGTCTGTCTGAAGGCATCTTGATCTAACAAATCAGAATAATAAAAAAAATATTCTATAGCCCTTGACCTGGCTTACAGCAACTCCCTGTGTTATAAAACAAAGGGCTGTGGTGATGGGGGAGAATCCTACTGTGAAATAAAAAAAAAACAACCTAGCATTTTGCTTAGCTGTGGATTTGGAATTAAATCACACGTGAGATTTAAAAACTTGATGGAAATCTGTGACCTTCTGGCTTACCTACAACTGTAGTGGAAGACAGTGACCCTAGAAGAACATGATTTACTGGTGAAAGAAAGTGAGCCGTAAAATCTGAGTAGGATGGGTTTTTGTCAGTAAAAAGCATAAAGACAAGAAAAAAAAAAAAATCTGAGCCCTAATTGCTAGGGTAAGGAAATATAGAGGAGGAAAGAGGGAGATGAAGGGGAGAACAAGAGCATCCCCAGTGGCAAAATGGTTAAAAGAGACGACTGAAATCCAGCAAAAAATCAAGCAGTCAAGTAGTTAATTGACTTTGCTTTAATCAGCCCAATGAATATTCATTAGTGTGCTGGTCCTAATCATGGGGGCCATGTTGTCCGCATTTAGCAAGCGCACGCTCAGCATCATGCATGCCTCAACAGCTTCCCTTCCTCTCCGCACTGACATTAAATTTAGAGGCTTTGCGCCTTCCCAGCTCGCAGGGAGCGGGGATTGGCCCAGCTGCTCGGCTCCGAGATGCCATAGCAACCCCTGGCTCGTTGCCTTGGCAACATTTTTTTTTTTTTAGGTTTTTTTTGTAAGGGCCTGAGCCAGTAATCCATAGGCTTAACGTAGAAAATATGCCTTTGTGGAGCATGTGTATATAGATATATGGATGTAAGGGAGAGATTGAATGGGCGGAAGGCGTGAGTGTCTGCTATTGTGCGGCTTTAACGGTGGGAGTGGGTTGTGGGATCTCCTCCTCATAGTATCGAGCTGTGTTTTGGGTTATGGGCTTTACATCTCCTCTTAAAATTTATTTATTTATTTATAATGCAAAATGCCCCAGATCTCTGGCTACGCAGTTCATTTCCAGACTCATCCAAAGGGTGGAGAAATATTTCTTCGCCGTAATTTCCCCACCCCAGAAAGAAGCAGCGACTGCTTTAAGAGATATAGGACCCTATTATTCACATGGAGTTGAAGTTCCTCCTCCTGAAGGAGGTGGGTCTGGAAATGAGCTGCCCCATAAATCAATGGAGAAGTGCAGGCATGAAACCGGAGTCACGCAGCGGTGAGTGCGTCTGCTGCTCCTCACGTTCGCGGCTGCTCTTCCCCTCCTTGCGAGCGGGGGGAGGCTCCCGCCGCAGACTGGCTCAGCCAGCGCAACTCCAATCCTGCTCCACTCTGTTAATATTCCAGATGTTGCTGGGGAGAAGATGATGTCCTGATCCTGGTGTTTGTAGGAGTAGCGTTTCTGCCTTCCTCAATGCAAAACATGAAAAAGCCACAAAGTCCCCAACTGTGTCAGACCCAACATCCCGAGCTTTAAAAATAGAATTTAAAAGCAAAAAAAAAACCCCAAAAAACACTAACATATTCAGAATGCCTGCAAAGAATTTTGGAGCTGGGAAATCCAAATGGTTAAGGTTGTCTTGTAAATAAAGCTCATCCCTTAAACCAAAAAAAAAAAAAAGTCCTGACCCAGTGAGGCATCATCTCCAATGGAACAAAACAGCTGCAGGGGAAAATGTGCACAAACAACCCCGTTCTCTCTGGGCTCGGGCTGTGAGTGTCTCGTAAAACACTCGGTGTAACGATGAAAGCTGCACAGGAATCCAGAAATAGTGCTGCAGCAGATTAAGCAATAGGTGCTTTCAGAAAGGCATTAGTAATTTCCTAATATTCCCTTCTATCGTGTCTTTCTTTTAATAGCTCTTAAGATAGGGCAGAAGTGGCTACAAGTGAAAAGCTAATTCGGAAGCTGTGAGAGGGATTGGGTTTGGTCTCTACAAGAGTTTTTTTTAATGTTTCTATTATCGTTATCTTAAATTATTCAAAAGTGTCATTTTGAGCTCATGGTGCGGGCACATGCTTTAATAAAAGCACATGAAGGATCCTCCTTATTTTCTAAAAGAAAAAGAGGAATGTTGTCCTCACTCCTGCCATTGGTAATGGGGAAGGTCCTCCTGGTTCAGCATCACACCCCACCGGGAGCACAGCATGGGAGAGGGGGCTGATGATTTTGGGCCAACAAGAAAATGTTTGGCAATGATGCTGAACATTTAGGAGTATGCAGGACTGGTTTCCAGGCAGCATAGGAAGGAGTAAACTTTATTTTCCTCTCAGTTCCCATGTACTGAATGGCACCAAAACCCCATTAGAGGTCTGTGCAGCATATGGAGGGTTCAGGGCTCAGGATGGTGTATTGTGCATTGGCTAATGGTCCAAAGACCCTTTCTGGCCAATGTGGGTGGGAAATGGTTTCTCAACATCTGCACATGAGAAGATAAGGTTAATCAGCCTCTGATTCCTCATCAAACAGAACTACTGTGGTTTTCAATGTCTGTAAGTGTGAAAGGAAGAAAACTGCCACCTACCACCAAATGTCAAAACTGAAGGCTGGTGGCTTGATCTCTGAGGTCTTCAGCAGCTCCCATCTGGCTGGGGCAGCCCTGCTGCCACCCTGAGCACAGATCACTGGGGTCATTTCTGGCAGGGAGAGGTGGAGATTGGGAGAGAGAGGGGTTTTATGATGCCTGTTAAGATTTGGGGGTATTTTTTGGTTTGTGGCTTTTTTTTTTTTTTAATAAAATGAAATCCACCAGTAATTATAACTGCAAGAGCTGAGAGGAGAGAAGGGAATTGTGAAACGCATGACTCGAGAAAGGCCACTTTAAATCAGCTCTAGAGTCACTGGTAAAGATCATTTTATCCCACAAAGCATCGAGGCAGAAGGACTCGGAGGATCCAAGAGTGGCAGAGCACTGATGTGAGACAAAGAGCTCCTGGGAAAGGAGTGAGGGAGAAAAGTAGGTTAAAAAATATTTACAGTGAATTTCCAGGGGAAACTTTTAATCTTGATAAATCTATCTTTGTAAAAAATGTCATTTTGGGAAACCTTTCAAATATATTTAATAAGTCCAGACCAACGTACTCTAGAGAAAATAGTTTGTTGCCCTGCTGAATAGTATTCATTTTTTAAAAAGTAATTATAATTCATGGGAATAATTTTACTTTTGTGATCATATTTTGTTGATTCAAATTTCTGAATGGAGTCTGTTTGCTTCATCTGGTTAAACTCTGAGAACTGTAGGTGATCCACTGAAAAGACACGATTGATTAATTTTATATGGGGTACTTAAACCACTGAGCATTGTCACACTGTTCCTTAGCCCATGGGCTTCTTATCTCAGCGTTTTCCTTTGGGTTGAGCATAGTTTGTGCTGGTACAAATGACTGTGGTGCACGGAGGTGAAGGACAGGACCCTTCAGCTTGAAAATCAGGGGAAAGGAGAAACAAGAAGCGATGAGCACCTGCTCATGGGGGCATGCAGCACATGGTGCTCAGAGGATCCACCTCTGCTCCTTCACTCCACGTTCAGAAATGGTCGAGTAGTTTGCCATAGTGTCTGTGGCACTGGAGGAGGTTGTCCTGATTTGTGTGGTTTTCCTGAAAGCTGTGCTGATTGTACCTGGAAATTCATCTCTTGTTAACTTTGTGTGGTTTTCATGGTTCAGCTGGGGGAACAGAAAAATAAACTGAGTTTAGTGATGAACTGCACAGGTGAATATGATGAGATGTTCCAGAGCAGTTCTGGGACCAGCCTCAGATCCAAATGATGAGGAAGAAAGGGGCTGGAAGGGGAGGAACAGCTCTTCAAGTGAATAGAGATCAGGGCACTAATGTCATCCATCAAAAATTAGGATATACTTATAATGAATGTTTTTTTTGCCAGGTTTAATCTCCCCAGCTGTAATACTACACAAAAAAAATCAAACTGTAAAGCATTTAGAGCTTTTTAAAGATGGTATGTCGATCTAATTTCTTCTTTTGATTTGTGTTTACAATATCTTTTTTTTTTTTCCTCTAGCTCCAAGAAGCCCAGTGAAGCAGTCCCTGATGGGTCAAAAAGAATCTCCCAGGCCCAACCAGCCAGAATCCAAGGTAAGCACTGATTAGATTTTTTTCCTTCATTCTTAAGTTGTCAGTTACTGAGGTTTCTTTAAATGAATCCTAACCTTGGAGTACGAGAGCATTGTATTTACTGAGCCAATGTCTGCACAGAAACATCCTTTTTTTATTAGTGATGCAAACCCAGGGGAACATTCCTCCCCAGGTACACCTGTTAAAGTTAAGCACACCTTTGGCAGGTGCAGATTTGATACAACTTGTCCTTCCACACAAAGGCTGCTTAGAAAAGGGCAAAGCATGGTCGCTGGTACCATCTCACACCCAGTGCCTTCAGTAAAGCTGAAGGTAGAGCAGGCAGGGAGTGGGAGGTCAAGGGGCAGGCTTGGCTCAATACATCCCAGAGCATCCCTCCAGATCTTACCTGCAGAACCTGCCATGCTTCTGCAGTGAGGCAGGGTGCAAACCAATCCCCCTCTGCAATTAAAGATGGAAAAATCCCTTCTTTTATGCAATTGTGGCTTTTCTCATCTCTATTTTTGTCATTGGCTGACAGGGTAGGAAGAGGGAAGGAAAGGATGGGGAGGGAGGCACTAGAGGGAGGAAAATTACCACCAGATCAGGCAATTGAAGTGAGAAAGGAGGGAAAGGAGAGAGAAGGAGAAAGCAGATACTAATTCCTGAAGCTGCCCCCTGCAAACGAAGTTCAGGCTCCTTTGTGGGTGCTTGAGCCTGATGAGTCCGTGTCAGGATCATAAAGCCCAAACTTGAGCAGATTTCTCTTCCAAGGAGGGCTCATGCCCTGATTTCATTCAGTAAGGTCAAGTAATATGCTTCTGAAAAAACAACACGGCCACAGTGGTTGGTGCAAGGCTGCTGCTCCACTGGGTGCTTTATCCCAAACTGAGGGCACCAGCCAGACGGGCAGTCACTGCCGTGCCTCCCAAGCGATGCTGATCCCAACTGCAAAACGAGTTCAGACTGGGAATAAGGAATGGGTCAGTCTGTGCCCAGCTGCCTTCCCTCAGCCATGAACAGGGAGGCAAAATCAAAGGTCTTCTGCTTGCAAACCAGGGTTCTGTTTGGTGGCTCCTTGCTGAAATTGGAAGGAGGTCCAGTGCTTGTCTTAGATTTACTGATCTAGGAAGTTCTCTAAAGATGGAGATTTTGGAGAAGTTTAGGTTTTGGCTTGGAAGGGTTGGCTTTTTCAATGAGAACCCAGCTACTATGCAGCTAGCTGCAAAGTCTTGAATCGGGAAGAATATGTTTTGTTAAATTGTTCTGCAGAACAATGATTTTGGAAAACAAAACGGCAGCAACCAGAAAGAAAACCCCAACAAACAAAATAATATTTATTTCTGCCGTGGCAGCTCTGTGAACTGAAAATGGGATGTTTTGTTTTGCTGGGCTTGTATGCAGAATGTGATTGTATCCTGTTGCAGACAAAAAATATGTCTGGGCCTTGGAAGGGGGAAAAGGAGGGTGGGAAGATCTATGTCTGCAGAATCACTGATGCAGGAAGATGCAAGTGCTGTGTTGTGTCTAGTTGCATCATGTGTGAATCCATCAGCGACTTAAAGAAACAGCAAACTCGGTGCAACCTCTTACTGTGGTTTTTCCATCTGCTCCCTGATCTGCTGGTGATGAATGATCAGCTTTACTATCTCCTACCCTCGAAGTCCTTTGTGGGAGCTCCTGGTGATTTTTCTTAGCTGAAAAAATACCCAGAAAGGTTTGCAAACTTCTGTGAAAAAACCTTTGTCAAGTTGTTCCAGCGATGCACTGCGCCGTCGTTATATCAATGAAAAGTAGCGTTTGCTGATGAACGTCTTGGTAGGATATCTTCTGAAAATTTTCTTGTTCCTGACTTTACACACCAGTAAGATAATTATTACAGATGGAAAATTAACTGCTTCAGCTTCTAGTTTTGACCTTTGGGTGCTGGGGTGGGACTTGAGTCTGTGCTGATTGCAAGGTCAGAGCTACTCTGTGAAACTGCTGATTGGGGTCAGTCTTAGGAAGAATTGTCCTCCTAAACCCTTGTGTGTGGCTTAGCACTTTGCTCTAAAGCAAGTCCTTCTCTCTTATATTGCCTATTGAATTTCAGGAGAGCTGTCTGCCTCCTCAAGGAATCTGTCAGACCATTACCAGCAAGTTCATATCCACATCTTGACCTGCTCGGGGACTGACCGTTTGTATTTTTAGCATAGTTTTTCTCAGAAAAGCAGTCCTGTGCCATCCCAAGCAGTGTGTAGGTGTCTGTCTATCAGCTTCCACAATATTTTTCAAGCCTGTCAAGTAATTTCTACCAGTTTTGACAGAGGTAAAAATCTTAATTATATTGAATTCCTACAAGTTTTCCAGCATGGGCAGTGGGGGCAAAGGGGAGACCCCATCACTGCTCCCCCCTGAAAGGAACTGCATATTAGCCATCAGAGATCCCACCTGGGTGTTGTCTACCTTGGCAGTAGGTATTTTGAAAAATCAAGCAGAAACACCACCAGTTAATCTACTTGCTATTTGCTTGTTCACTCATTGGAGGCTCTGTTTTTCCAAATAAGCTGTGGAGCAATGACCACCAATGAGATGTTTCTGGGGAGCTTTGACCCTGTTGTGTGCTGGGCCTCAGCACGTGGGGGCTGGTGAGTGTGTGGTGGGAGCTGGGTGCTTCTCTTCCTGCCTTTCCCAGGCAGTGCAGCATCTTCATTTGTGATGATTACAAAAGCCTGTTTCAATTGACATCTGAAATGCAGCCTTTACTACGGGTGGGTCGGTACCACGTTGATCTTGATCATCATACATGAACACCTCTGATTTCACTGACCTGTAATGAGAGCTAGGAGAGAGTGCATGGCACAGCAGAATCCCAAAGATGTTTTGCAATGGCAGCCAGGGCTGTCCTGCCTTTGCTCTGCACGTTAATGTGAGCTGATTGGGTTGCACTGATGTTAGCCGTGTTTTGCACTGCCGAGCTTTGCACTAATTCCTGCTGGGTGAATGACCTGGGTAAGACAAGAAGGAAGCTGAAAAACTGTTCTCTGCTACTACAGAGATCCTGTAGCGGTTACACATCCACTCCATTGTGCAATCATTTGTGCACACGAGTATATTACTATAGAAAGACTGTTGTATTAGCAAAGGCTACCCTCAATGGTGGTAATTTGGTTTTGTCATGGTAATACAACGCTGATACACTGCAGACACAAAAGTGAGTTCTGCATGGCTTGGCAAAGAGATTTTCACATAGCTGCTGGGTGAGTCCATTGGTTTCTCAATGTTCCCAAACAGGAATGGGTCAATAGTAATTTTTAGGAAGGCAGATGCCCCTTGCTGAGCCTGTCTGACTATAAAATGCTACACAAGACATGCAATGTACATAGCATCCTCAGCCCCTCTGGGTAACTTGCAGACTGTTAAAACTGCACAGCAGGAACGAGGACTCTTTTAATCCACTGAATTTGCTGTTTAGCATGACCTGAATAATCTGGCAGGGCTAACGTGATCTTCAGCACTAGCACTCAGCTGCCTGTTATTCTCCTTGAAGCTGCAGGATATCAAAAATATCTGACTGGTTTGGACCGAAGAAAGTTGCTTGGATAGTGTCTGTGTGTAATTTGGTTTTCAGTGACATTGTTCTGGGCTCTGCTATTCTCCATGCCACTGAGTCTCTGTTTCTGTGTGAACTTTCAGACAGGAGTTCTCTCCATCATGCCACTTCTTCTGTTGACCACAGCTGCCTGCTCATCATTGCTTCCTTTATGTTTTCTCTTTGGTGGGAAATGAAAAGCAGAGGAGGGCAGAGCCAGTGCAGGAAAGTTAAAAATGTGTCAGTAGCTGCCTAGCAGGAGGCAGACTCTTTCCTCCAGATTGCCGGATACACGAAGGTAGAGCCTTGATTGGTGTAAATTGCTGTAGATGAGAAACTATTCTTATTCATTCAAATTTATAGCAGCTATAGGGATGTATAAATTCTTCCCCCACTTCAGCAGCACAGAACTGGTGAGATGGAAGATATGAAGAATAGGACCAAAATGTCTTTTCCCATGGCTGGTGATCCTGATGGTCAATGTTTGGTTACATCTCTCTGCACACAGTAACTGGCTGAGTGTGTATTCCTCCTCTCCAGTCTGCCTTAAAGAAATAATTGTATGGGAAAGGGAGGTATAATTTGGGGAAGGGTCTTCTGTTATTCCAGAGCTTTATATCTCTGTCTGACTTGTAATCTACCCAGTCCTTTCTATCACTAAGTTAAGAGCTTCTCTGGGGTTATGGGAAAAGAATGTTGATAAGGCAAACTCTCAAACCTAGCATCCTTAAGAGGGCATCCAAATGCTGCACTGTACAAAGGAATTGAAATTAGCTCTAAATGCAGTTGGCTTTACCTGCTTTATGGAATAGAGGAATATATTTTAAAAGGATATGTTTCATGTAATCATGCTGGGTTTATCAAGTGCAGAAAGATGTCTCCTAACAATACCCAGGAAGATTACAATTGTCAATCAGAGCAGAGGTCCTGTTCTTGTATCTTTTTCTCCCTCCCCTGCCGCTCTGCTTTTCCTGGGCATAGCAGCACTGAACAAGGCACAGAGTGTAAAGAACTATTTAACCATCAAAAGACAGTGCCAGCCAAGCATGGCACTGACTTCTAGCTCCGAAACATGCCAAGAATGAAGTTTTTAGAGAAAAACATGCACAAAAGAAGAGTGGAAGCCATCCTGTGTGGTCCCACGAATGGTACACGCTCTCCTTCTGGAGCTTCTCAATAGCAGGAGGACCGCTGCAAAGTGGGCAAAGCCCTTCTTGAAGCTTGAAGGGCTCCTGGAGCTTTTCAGCTCATTGCAGGATCCTCAGCATCCTCCTCCTCTTGGCATGGCAGGGTCGATAAAACCAGATCAAGGCTTAGCATTTCTAAACAAAAGGGAGTGGTTAAATGGGCTTTTAAACACTGGAACCTGTCCAGCTTGTTGGGAGGCAAAGCCTGGAGAGGCGGGGGTGAGGAGAACGCACGAGGTGCCAAACTCGGAGCAGAGTGGCACTTGTGAGCAAAGTTGTTGGGAAGTGATTTGGTTGCTTGTGTTGTGCAGTGTGTGTGTGTGTGTGTGTGTGTGTGTGTGTGTGTGTGTGTGTGTGTGCAGAACAGATCGGCAGACGCCTGTGCCCACGGAGGCGGGCTGGGGGCCGGGGGGAGGCTGCTTTGGAGAGGTGCCAGTTGTTCCATGGGCTTTCTGCCATCAGGATTTTTTTTTTTTGTACCCCCCCCCTTGGTTTCCTCCCCATCCCAGCCCCCAAACGCACACGAGCAGGCTGGCAGGAAGAGCATGCTGAAAAGGATCTGACAGTTTGAACAACACTCGATGACTTAGTTTGTTTTCCCTGACTTTGCGCCAGCAAGCAGGTCTGGGCATGAAAGACTTTATTAGGCTTTTAAAGCCACTGACACAGGTCTTTCTTTGACCTGAGGTACTTGAGAAGAAATGAAAACAACGTGTAACTTTCATGGAGCTGAAAGACTGCCCAAATCGAAGAATACAGTTCACAAGGGATCCAAAGTATCACAAAATGCTTCCCAGGGTGAAGCGCGGCGGAGCGGAGCGGGGGGAGAGCCCGTCCTGGGCAGAGGGAGAAGATGCTCAGTTGCTGCTTGTGATGAGGAGGAAAGCTGATCCAGCTAATTAGGATATTACGAGACGATTGCATCCAGCAGAAGATGCCACCGCTACTCATCAGCTTTCTGGGCACCCGGTGCAGGGCAGTGATGGAAGTTGTCAGCTGCTGCCAGGAGGGTGTAAGCACTGCCCGGGTACCAGCGTGGGGCTGGGTGCTCAGTGCTGCAGCTTCTGCTCCACACAGTGCTACTTCGACCTGTTGGGACAGCTGTGGAAGGAAAGCTGTGCAGGTAGCACTGTTAACATCCACAAGGAAATGTAGGACAGTCGGATCCTCCTCCTCCCACAGTGGTGCCAGAGAGTCTTAAAAGGGTCAGAGCTGGTTCCGAATATTACCTAAATTATCCCCTCCTCAGTCCTTAGGGGTAGAAGGAGAATTTCTCATTAACTTTCTGTATGTCTACTCCTCAAGGAGCTCGGTTGGGGGATTTTAACGAGCAAACCAAGAATTAGGCTTTGCTTATAAAAAATAAAATCAACAAGCCCCTTGGTGAGGAAAGAGAAAGCATCAAAGAAGCTGCAGGTGTCAAAGAAGGAATGGTGCAACGGATGCTAGAAGTAACTGTGTGTAGGAGCCCCCCACTTGGAAAAGTAATAAAAAAAAGGGTGATTCATCTTTTTTTCTTTCTAAAGCCTCATGGAAGGAAAAAGATGGCAGGCCAGGCTTGTGGAACTGAAATAGTTTCTCAAAACTGGAGAGCAGATGACTGAGAAACAAGTAATACGGATGCTGGCTTATCAGTCTTGGAAAAGAATCACAGAAACTGAAACTGCATCTATTTAAGCCTCAGTAGGCTGGGGAAGGAGTTTTCATGGTTACAAGCCATGACTGAGAAGTTTTTCTGGTGCTCTCTGCAGGCCTGATCCTTCCTCAGGCTGAGAAATAAAATACTGCAGTCATTGGAGACCACAACTCCAGCAGCTCTGGGATGGGCTGGGGTTGTCACATGAGGTCCTCTAGGAAAACACCAGGCAACAACCATGTTTTCCTTGCAGGGTAAGAACCCCTTCTGCTCTCTTCAAACCTTACTCTGCTGGTGGTGCAGAGGGGTGAGGACTTTAATGAGGTCCTGTTTAGCTGTCACTGAGGTGGATGTGACAGCAGCCACTTTTGCACAGAGTCACTGTTGCCTTCAGTCACCTTAACACAGCTTTGCTCTCCGGTTTGCGTGGATTTGCAGCGTGCTGACATGCAGCTGTGGCTCTGGGGAAGTGTGGGGTGGTACCTGCTGGTCAGCAAGATGGATATGCAAAACACACCCAGGGAGCACTGGTTTGCCCAACACCTCTGCACCCACAGATGGGCCATCGGTGCAGACGTGCCTCAGCAGAGGCTCTGGTGGCTCACTGGAAGCAACACACGGACTGTCCCTCCAAAGGTCTGATGTGCACAGTGGTCTTGTGAGGCTGAAGCCCAGAGGAGGTTGGTGTGAGTGCAGGATTTGCTCCTGTCCCTTTGTTTCAGGTCCCAGCACTGCCTTTGTGTGCGTGTGCAGGAGCGCATGGATGTGCCTGTGTTTCCTGTTCCTATAGGACTGAATGTTCTGAGTGATCATGTTATTGTATGTGTCTGATGAGCCATATGGAAGCTGTGAGGCTTCAGGAGTGTTTTGGGACCATAATGCCAGGAACTGATAATCTCAGCAGCTCTTCCTTATTGCTGCATTGCTTTTGCTGCCATGCCCACTGAGTCCCTTGGAGCCATTTACGCCCCTGCCCCAGAAGCTGGTGTTTCCCCACCACAGCCTTCGTTCTGCACGGGTGGAAAGGCTTTGGGAAGTGCTGTCGGAGGCTCGCTGTGACTCGGTAATGCTTTGCAGAGCCTGTTCTGCTCTCAGGCTGCCTGCGAAGGGTTTGTGGCATGAAATAACTCGGCCTCTCTGATGGGAAAGACTCAGTTCTTGCAGTGCTGTTAGGCAGACAAAAGGTGAATCAGCCCCACTCTGTGCAACAGCCCTGACACGGGGTGGTGCTGCTCTGTCACCGGCATTATTTCGCAAACTGGTTTTCTACGGTCTGTGATTCCAGCAAGGCAACTTGCAAAACACACAAAGGATCAGATTGTATCTCCTGGCGCTGGCCAGCGTTCCCTTCCTGTGGGACATCGGCCACTGCTGCTTTCTCTCTTTCCACACCTTTGCTTCTCTTGACCTCCTTCCAGAAAACCCACTGGCAGTTGTTTAACAGTTTCGGTAGCGCATCGGGCAGTGGGCACTCTTCCATACTGTGTGCTTTTCTCCTCCTGTGTTCGAAGAGCATGTTCTTCCCCTGCACCTGTGGAGCTTGTTAATCTCTGCAGAAGATTCAGTTCCTTGACTGCAGTCCAAGCCTGCACCATCTGAAGCAAACTGCATCCTCCTGCCCTTTGAATGATCCTGATCTTATTTTTTCGGTCTGGTTCAGTCCTGCACGAGCAAGGATGGCTCACAAAACTGGGGTAAGGGGGTAAACAGCTTGAAAACATATAATCTTCCTCACCCTGAAACATGATGCTTGACACAGGGGTGAAACTGGGACTGCATGCATCTACTTCCCTCTCCATGACCTGTTAATCTGCTCTGGGGAGCCTCAGTACCAAAACTTATGATCCCGTATGTGGCTGATGGAAAACAAAGCTTCCACAGGGCTGGCAGTGGCACCTCCTCCAAGGGTCCTTATCGACGTGGGGGTTTGCAGCCCCAGTGTTTGACCAGGACATCTCAGTGGTGTGGCTCTGCTCAAGGGATGGGCTGTTGAATGTCCACTGCAGCCCCAGTTCAGCCTGGAGCAGCTCAGGATAACTTCTGTTTATGAATTGACTTTTTTTTCATGCAAAGAGCAAGAAATGCAAGAACCACGTTAGCAGTTTATCTGCCCTTGAATGGGTGAATGCAACTTAACCAACTGGAAAGACTTTACCACTCATTTCTTGCAGCATTGGGAGGGAGTGTCTAACCTGGCTTAACTGCTCCTTGAACCCTTTTAGCCCCTTGAGTTTTCTTAACCCCTGTGATATATTTTGTGATCCCTGCAGCCTCTGTGTGCTGTGCTGGGGATAAATGCCAGGCAGTTTTAGCATTATGCATGTTGTGCACCCAGCTCATCCCTCTATGGGCTCTTCATTTCCATATGAAACATTTCTTTAAATAGCAACAATCTCAGGGGCTGATTTTATTGTCCTTGCTGTGGCTGATCTCAGCCTTTTTGAGCATCCTGACTTACTGTTTATTTCTGGTGATCTTTGTGGCCCCATAATTATTTCTTACTCTTCTGTTTCCATTTTCATACCAGAAATCTTACTCTACAGTCTGGTCCCAGACCTCTGCTGTGTTCCTGCCGGTGACACTTGTTTCTGAGCAAGGATCTTGCTCTGGAGAGAAAATTCTGGTCTTCACTCTCTGGTTCAGCTTCCCCAAATCTCTCTCAAAGGAGTAAAGGGGCACCTGCACCGCTTTTTGACTATCCCAGGTGGTGGGGAGATCTATGGGATGCCCACACACACTCGTGTTGTCCCCAAACCATTGACCTTGGCAGAAGTGCCTGTGTATGCCCAGGGCAGCCTCAGTGCTGCAGACCAAACCCTGCTGCTGAAGAGGACCAAGTGTAGCAATCAGGGAAAAAAAAAATAATCTCAAAAGCAACACGTAGCATTTCCAAAGCAAGGAGGAGAAGCCAGTGAAGTGGGTATTTCATTTGAGTACTTCTTGGTGTTTCTAAGAGGATTGGTTTTAAAGAAAACGCTTTGTAAACAAACAGGTTTGCTTTTTCACCAAGTCCCTTTGAACATACATCTTTCTTTTTTTTTTGATGATGAAACTGCTTTGTGCATGTCCTCCTCTTTGAAATTCCTTTCAAATTTAAATTTCCCTTATAGGAAATAAATGTGCCTGATTATTTCCGAATGGCTTTGCTGTTAGTCCTTGCAAAGTTGTCCATGTATGTACGCTTATATTTTTTTTCTAGGTTTTTCTTCTTTTTCCCAAATATGTGCGCTGATCTTCTGTGTTCTTTTAATGTCTTCCAGGAGATTTCCATTCCCCACATCAAGTCTTCCTAAATTGTCTCTTTAATCCCCAGGTTCTCAGTGCTTGGCAATGCTACTTGTTCTGAAGTGCCGTGATGGGAAGGTGGAGGTTTTTCTTTCCCCCTCATTAGCTGCTTTTAACATTCACCTCCTTTGTTTGTGTATCTTCTTTAGATTCCCTTCCCTTTGTGGGCAGGGCTTTGCTCTTCTGAGGTGTTAATAAGCCTCTGGCAGAGACGACATCTGTGGCAGAGGACATTAAGTTCTGAAAAACATACTTCTTGTGTTATGAGGCCCGTTACCTCATCTGAGCGGCGACTACAGCTTTTAAAGACAAGGACAAAGGAAACACTGGCTTAGGGCTGCTTCGTGGTGGGTGGTTTTTTTTATATATCAAGACTCTAGCTCAAAGTGTTTGCATGGGAGAGGGGGAAGAGACTGCCGAGGGGAGGAACATAGAGGAAAACTTGTGAAGGAGAAAGGAAAAAGAGGCTATTTAAAAATACTCTGCATCGCTTAAACCAACACCTAGCAAAGGATAAAGGCTTTACAGTGTGTATACGTGATCCATCCATCTGTTCATCCCTTTTATCCAATCCTATAGTCATGGGTATCATAAGAAGGAATAAGAGCAGTTAAAGCCTCCCCATCACAGGCATGTCAGCTGTTCCACGCCGAACGAGATCAAACCAGGGATTTGCAGCCTGTGGGATGCAAAAAAGATGTCATGGGGGGATAAGTGCTCTTCCCTTCCTCTGTCGATAAATGGGAGGGGATTGTTTTCAGCAGGAAGGAGAGGAGAGCGCGGGTATCACCCACACAAGGGGGTGTTAAAGGCTGGATTGCTACCTCACTGCTGCCAGGTGTAGCCAGCTAAAAAGTCGCAAATGGAGAGCCTCAAGAATCATCCCTCCTCCTTAACCTTATATCCTGGTCTGCTAAACATCTTGGGGCAAAAACAGGGCTGGTGCTAATTCAGACTTGGTGTTTGCACTCCAAAATAATTTTAAATTAGAATCAAAGAAAACTGTTTTCTCTTCTCTGTTCCACCCCCCTTTAATTTTCCTGTGAAGTACCTGGGAATGTTATTTTTGCAATATTTTCATTAATTTCACATTGTTCCACAGGGTGTTGTAATGGAAACACACCGGTGTGCTTTCTGGTCTGTGAAAGCCAGTCCGACAGGACATACTAGGTGACATATTCCAGTCTGCTCTTAAATGAAGGTATCAGTTACTCAGCTGCTAGCTGAGCACCTTGTGGGCTATCAAATGGTTCTGTCGTAGCATTTTTGTACTTGTTGGTGTCTCTTTAAAGCTGAATAAGGCAAAAAGGTTCATTGCACAAGGTGCAGACCTCGATCTTCCCACCTCCAGTTGTAGGTGCAGGGCAGAGAATTCCTTGCCACAGCCTGGGGGACCGAGTGGTGACAGTTAGGTGGTTGTGCCTGAACCATGTGGTGCCTGTGCCATTGTGCAGCTCTCAGCAGCAGTGTGGGGCTTGGATTGTGCTCCCTCGATGCTGCTGCTTCACCTCATCAAAACCCCTCCCCTGCCCCGACCCACCGCGTGGGACCAACCTGGCAGACCCCAGTGTGTGTCCTTCAGCAGCAAAAGCCCTTTGCCTGGAGGCTGCTGTCGTCTCCCCAAGGACACCTTTCCTGAGGTATCTGTTCTCATCTCCTGAAAGGCATCCAAACCCCTGTGTGAAAACTGAAATGAAGAACTGGCTGGCACACGTTTCCGCGGTGGGACTAGGTGACTCCTGTGCCTGCAGATTGACGGCATCGCTGCTGCCGGCGTGACAAGTCTCTGCGTGCTCTAACCCTGGCACCAATCAGTGCCATGGATGCAAGCTAGCCTCCTCTTTCATTACTCTCAGTAGCTTCTTCCTTCCCTGCTTAGGAAAAAGAGCTATTTCTGGACCTGGACAAGGTGACCTCCATATGGCAGATTCTGCCACTCACCGTGGGGACTCGAGCTAGGCACATGCTTCTCGGGCAAGGCAGAGAGACACTCTCAAGCGGTGGCCACATGCAAATGTATGTTGCTTTCAAAGCAGCAGAATGTTTGGTTTGTTTTTTTTTTTTTAAAAAAAGAGATAGTAAAAAAAATACTCAGAAAGCAAAGCCTTCTGACTTCCCCCATGCATTTCAAGAAAAAAAAATGCATTTCTGCAGATTGCCTGTTTGTAATATTCTGAACTTTTATCTGGAATATTATGGAAAGAAATAATACCTTTCCATATATTCCCCACACACATACCCCCAGAAGGAGAGAACTATCCCTCTACCAGGATAGCTCTTTCTCCCCCTAGCATCAATCCTCACTTTATTCCTACCCTGGGGAACTGCACAAAAGCAGCCTTCCTTGGGCAAAGCTGTGCTGCTGTAAGCAAGGTGACCCAAATTTTTAAGGAGGCTGAGGGGAAGGGTGAGGAAAGAAGAGGAACAGGAGGAAAGATGCAGAATAATGCCCCTGGATGGGGAGAGGCAGCGTGCTGGGGAGTGATTGTGCAGCTCAGCTGGGCTCATGCAGGTTTTACAAGGCTGTGTTTCGGCATCCAATCCATTTAATTTGATCAGGCATCAGTGGAGTTACACAGTGACCCAAGTCAGAGGAGCAGAGCTCTGTTCCCTGTGGTTTCAGACAAGTAGAAGTGCAGGTTACCACCATCCTTCGTGTGCTGTGTCCTAGAAAACACAGACAAACCCAAGTGCCACTGTCTTCATGCCAAATTCTGCTATGTGACCTGTGTGTGCAGCCCTATTGGTATAAATAGATTTGTACAGGTTTTGCCACCAGCCAGTTGTTTTTTTTCCTAAGTGCATCTAAATAACTGTCAGTATTGCAGTAGCAAAATTGCAATTTTAGTGAAAAATCGCCCTTAATTATAGGAGAGCACAGATTCCCTTGCAGCTCTGCAGCCCTCGTTGCTAGCTGTGGGACCCAGGCTTCCCCCTAGGCTGCAGTATTTTCTGTGAAACCCTCTGGGTGTAGTCGTAGGCTTTCAACAGAGGCATTATGTGCTGAAAGATCTTAGTTGCACAAAATGGCTTTTAAACATTATATATGTGATGTGTAAGGTGAAGAAGACAGTGCTCTGCCCTGTGTACCACTGCCTCCTGTTGGGTTTCCTTGAGGCAGTGCTCCATTCCCCAGGTGAAAGGTGCCTTTGGGGTTGTTGCAGGACACGTGCAACACAGAAAGGTGAGATCTTGTCTGGCCGTTTGTGGCAATTGATGTTTGGATCTGCTTGAATAATTCATGGCAGATCTTAACAATTTCCTTTTATCTGATACTTATTCAAAGGTAATTTTTCTTATTATCTGACTGTTTTTGCTGATACATTTTTGATATATTGTAATAGAGGTAAACTAGGAAGAATTGCCTCCTTTTAATACTGAACAAGAACTTTATTGCAAGGAGCACCATGGTAGCAGCTCAGGTTCTGTTTCATTGGGTGTCTGAAGAGATGTGTTGCAATGCCTTCTCTCTCCCTTTCTGCTCAGCTCGTCAAAAGCAGGTACCCTGCTCATAAATCCCCTCTTGAGGCAGCAATGAAAGCAAACGTAACAGATCTGGGTTGTGCAGTCCGTGGCTGTGGCCGTGCACAGTTCCACGAGAGGCACACGTTGAAGGCATTTAAGAGTTTGTTTGAAAGGTTATGTTAAGATCTACCTTCCTGCTGATGCCTAAGTTATTATTCTAAATGTGTTTACAAATCTGAATACCTCATTTCAAATGTGAGAGGGTGTCTTAGGGTGGTATTTCACTCTCTCTTTGTGCAGACGCGTGTGAAAATCCACGTTCCCCTAATCACAACTGCTGTCCTGCTCTCCTCCTGGCTGTGCTCATGCTGGTCAGGTCTCCTGTCCAGGAGTGCCTGCCCTGTGCTAGGTTCAGTAAAGCAGCAAATGAGGCAGAGTCCCTTCCTGGGGGGCTGCAGGCACTGTGGATTTTCAGCCTCCGAAGGCAGATTCGTTAGAGCGGCGCTTCGTTAGAGCGGCCGCATTTGGAAGCTGTTCTCTAGGGACACGGTCCAATGTCTATTGAAAGGAGGAAAACAAAACCTTCCTATTGACATCAATTTTAGTAGGTTTTTGGATCAGCCCTTCAATGTTTTTCTATTCAGCACGTTTTTGTTGTCCTCGTTTGAATTACCCTTTTTCACCCACCCCCCTCTGCCTTCCCCTCATCCCTCCTCTTTCAAAATCCAAGGCACCAGGTTGGAATGTGATTCTGCTTTCCAGGCTGGGCAGAGTCGACCTGCAGTGGGAATTTCTCATAGAGCACAAATATATCTGGAGGATGTTAACTGTCCTGCGTGACCTGCTGGCTGATACTTGCTTACATAATTTATTTTAGGGCTGTTTGGTCGGGGTATTTTCATCAGGATTTATATCTAAAAGCACCTCTCCTAAGCTCTAGCTGCTTTGCTAGCCCTGCCCGGCAGCCTGCCAGTTCCAACCAGCCAAAAATATATCACCTTACTTGGCTTGGGGGCAGTTTTGTATCTTTAAAAGTTAATCCACCTCTAAGCTGGATTAATAATGGAACATCCCTTTACCAAAGTCACGTAAGGTCAGGGCAGAGCTGTGTGGGTATTCCAGGCTGGTAACCACAGAAGTAATTTTTATTTTTTTTGTCCTATGTAAGACCTGATATGATTTATTTCAGCAGTGTTTTCCTGCTGGGCTGAAGGAGGAGCAGAGGAGTGGGAAGAGGGACAGACAGTCGGAGGAGCAGGCGATCTGAGAGGCTGATGGTGCAGGGGATGAGATGAGCAGGTACCGAAAGGGAACAGGACACACCAGAAAAGCATCAGCCCTTCCAGGGGGGAGAGTCAGAGGGCGAGATGAACTCATTGCACAGATTAAAGAGAGGCAGGCTGGCACAAGGATGCCTTTTGAGAGGCTGGAGCTGGGCTCGTGTCGTCACCGGGGTGCGTCGGTGCGCGGGTTCGCCTGGTAAATCCCGGCTGGCTGTCACCTACCCGGCGGGGTTATGTAATGTGCTGTGGAGATCACTGACTGGGCACCCTGGGGGCAGCAAAACGCTTCTCCCTGTTACCCCGCCAGTAAAGACTCACGGAGATCTTCAGATACTCCCCTCCTCCCACTTCCAGTTCAGAGCCTTTAAAAATAAAACAGAAAGGGAATGGAGGGCCTGTTTTCTGCTGCCACACAGGGGTGTTTCTATCAGTGGGGGCTTGACTGGAGCCAGTCCAGTTGCTACAGCTTTGGAAGTGATGTGAGAGCACTTGGTGGGCTTTAGACCCCCCCCAAAATGTGATGTTACGAAGGTAACGGCTTCGTGTCAGAGCAGGGTCCTCATGGAGCACACACTGGGGTTGGATCCAGCAGCAGAGGCGTTCAACCACAGCCAGCCCGGACTCCTGAAGGCAGTAGGAAATGCAGGCAGCTTGAAGTCTGTGCTTTGGGGGCTGTTATTTTTCTCTTGAAACATTATTCTCTTCCTTTTCCTCTCTTGAAGCCCAGAAATCAATGCTTTTAAAAGATCCCTGATGGATAGGTTTCTGAAGTGTTCTCTTTATTGTCTGTTTCAGTGCTTTTTCCCCTTGTTCCTCTTGCTCTCTGACAAGGGTTGCTGGTGTGGCTGGAGCAGGGAGGACACTGCATTTCATCAGTGAGGGACACAGGGCAAATCATCACAGCTCCTTCCCAAGCGTGCTTGTTGGGTGGGCTCTGCTCTGTCTGGGGTTAAGGACTGTGTTCAGTCCCCTGCTTTGGGGATCTGGATGGATAGGGGACTTCAACTCAAAGGGCAGATGTAAATCCAAACTTGGTTAGCCTTAGTCCTCAGAGAAGAAGACTGATTTGGTGACACTTTCTCCACCTGAAGCCATTTTGTTCATTCCCTCTGAGTCTTCCTGGCAGAGCCTTCAGCTGTTTGGTGCTTTAAGAAGGCCATAAATAGCAAATAATTTAACAGAAACAGGCTGTAAATTTCTTAAAAAGGGGGATTTGACCTTTTCTTCCCAATACTTTCAGGAGCTGGGGCAGCAGTAGGTGGCTGAGGGGTCCAACTGGGGCACCCCAACTCCATCAGCCTTCAGACCCTGCACTTCCATAGCCCACGTGTTTTAAGTTGTCAGAGTATAAAACTTGGATGTGAGTGTAAAATACCTTATAGCTTGGACTGTTCTGGGGGATTTGTGCTTGAAACACACGTAGGAGACACTGGTCTATCTATATATACATAGCTGTAGTTCTTGCTGCTGAAGCATGTTTATTGAACATCTCGGCATGTTTATCAATGGTGGATGAATCATTGATATTTTTAATACCAATTCCCCAAAATACTCACCCAAATGTGTTAGGCAGTGAGATCACGAAGAGAGCCATGCAGAGATCTCCTAACCAGCCCAAATGCTTCATTCTTACCTATAAAAACCCATCTTATCAGAGACATTAGCTGTAAATTCTTAACAGATGGGGCTGTAACAAGCTGTTAGAGAGCATCTCCTCTGCTGCGGGGATGCACTGCTAAAATAATGCCACGTGGCTGTCTGAGCCCTAATGAAACTGAGACGAGCTGGAGGAGGAGGCTGTCATCTGTCTAGGTGTTGATGTGCTGCTCGTCACCGAGAGATCTAGTCAAGCCGTTGACCCCCTGTTAAGCTCGCTCAGCTCCTCTGCATATTTACGGAGGTATGAACGCTGTGAAGAGTTTCCTCTCGTTAAACACATGCCTTTGCTGTCCCAAATGTTTCACAAGCGGTTTGGAGATGGTCTGGAGAACGAGAGAGATTTTTGGGCAGGCCACGTGCATCTGTGGTACACTGAGTCTGGTCTGTGCAGGGTTTTTTCCTCTCTCCCACCTTTTCAGAGCATGGAGTGCTGTGGAGAGGGAGTGGGGCTTTGTAGGAGCTGTGAGTTATCACACGTTCTGCATGCACATACAGACCTGTGGCGTGGTGTGTGCACAGTTGTGGGGATGTGTGTAAACAGCAAAATGTACACAAACGTGTACACATGCATTCCTGTAATTGTATGATGAGAAAACCTGTTTAAATATAGGGAGAATCAAGGAGTGGTTTCTTTTCCCAGGGAAGGAGGTTGATCTACAACTTTTCCACATGACAAAATAATTAAAATAGCAAACATTAGAAGCGTTTTTATGTAGAGGTGATGTATCTGCATAACCCCTTGAAACAATTGCACTACTCCCTGTGACTTAGGAACACACTCCCACCTATATTGTGTTTGAGAAGACAATAAATATTTTTTCCTGATTTAATAACATACGTTGGCCTTGATCTCACGTCATCCTCCACTGCCCCAGATGAACTGGAGGTCTTCTGAAGCCTTGTAAATCATTGCTCTGTAATCCTGTAATGAAAAGCAGGATTACCTCCTGCATGACACGTGCAGGACACATCTTTGCAGGATGCTCATGTTGAGCCCATTACCTGGATGGAGGTCTCTGCCCTATGCAGGAGGGACACAGAAGCTTCTCGGGTCCCTGCAGCACCTTCACCCCATGTGAGCTCCCCTGTCCTCTGCTGTGGCAGCCTGAAGGATTGCAGTCTACCATTTTCTCAGGCATTTTGCCCTCAAAGTGAATAAGGATCAGGAGAAAATTAAAATGCTCGCTAAAATCAATTAACAAAAAAAGTTAATTCATTTACTGGTATTGTTTTACCGTCCACAAGACATCCATGCATTGCTCTTTGAAGGTGAGGATTTAAGGTTTAAACCTCAGCCCCAGCTGTTGGAGTTGGACTCTGCTGTGACATCAGACTGAACCTGCCCTCAGCCGTGTTCCGTGCGCCGGTGCGGAAGCGGCAGCCCTGGGAAATGGGCCCCTGTGCAACTGCTGAATAATTCAGGTGCCTCAAAACCACACAGGGGAATACATATTTATTTATTTATTTATTTATTTTAAAGCAACATCTAGTCAGCCCTTGGCACACGATGCCACAGGAGTTTAAAGAGATTCCAAAAAGAGCCATCTCCAAACAGCTGCAGATTGAGCTCATGTGTGTGAAATGCATTCTTTTGTGTATGGGTGTGTTTATGTGTACATACAAACACACAAACCTAACAGAGTAGCTGGGGAAAGTATTCTCATGAATGCTTTAAGAAAAAAGGGGGTTTAAATTAATTCAGTACGACCTAGCTGATAGGCTTTTTTTAAAGTGATCTTCTGAATCTTCAAGATGTCCTTGTTTATTTTCTTTGATTGTGCTTTGATTTAAAATTCTAGACTCATTAAATGCCATAAAAAGAAACATTTACATAATTTACAAGCTCTTTATATGAACATTTTAATAAAAGAACACACCTTTAAATCAAATCACAAAGGCATATGACATCTTTGAAGGAGAAACTTATATTCCCAAACACAATAAACATTCTTCTATTACTATGTTAATTTGGAAAACAGGTCATGGGAAATTAAATTGCTTAAAATAGGTCACCAATTATAACTCTGCATTCTATTAAAGCAAATGCATCTCTGAAATCTTTATTAGTTTATTTTAATTAAAGGCAGAAAAATATTCAGTGTTAAATTATTGCCATTTGTATGTTTTACACTGATATGGACACACATTTATTATGCGGTGTAAAATACTGCGTATCTTTTTCATTACTATGCTTGTATTGTTGTTAGTTACTTTACCCAGAAAGTCTGTAATAATGCTGCGTTTGAAGCATAAAAGGAGGGAAGCCCAAATGAAGTAACAGTGCAAATTTAATTCCATCATTTATAAAAGGAAATGCAAAAGTAAATGCTATCTGTATTTGAAAAGAGTTATTGACCTCCTCAGGCTTGCTCTAGTGTAGAAAGGGCTTGAACCCCATCTGTGCCAGGTGTCTGGACACAGTGTGACAGTTCATGTTCTGTTTCTAAATTAAATACATTGGGGTGTATTCCCCCTTGATGTCCTCTCATAAATCCATTAATACTAATGGTAATTAGTGTACACGCCCATGGTGAGGGCTGGAGCTTACCCCGTGTGCCCATGTTTGCAAACACTGTTCCCAAATCACAGTTCCAGCCTTCAACAGCGAGTGAGAGGAATATGAGTTGAGTGTCTGAGTCCCCTGGGCCATGCTGCAGCCCCAGTGTCACTGTCTGTCCCTGCACAGGTCTGGCTGAGGCAGGCTTAGACATAATCTATTCCTTGAGACTGAAAGAGGGTCCTAAATTGTATGCAGCATCAATAAATGCCAGGGAGGAATTTTATGCTGTATTCCTTCCAAATCAGGTATGGCGAGAGGCTTGGCTGCTCCTAAGAATTAGCAAAGAAAAGTTAATGCTCTTTTACCTTTAAGCTGTTGGTTCAAACTGAGCTTCCTTTCATGTTCACTGCTCTCTGGACCCCAGGAGTCCTCTCCCTGCTTGAAGGGCTGTTTGTAAACACCTCTGTAAGCTCCCACTAGCTCGTGGGAGGGCAGCAGCTGGATGGGGTCCTCAAGGTAAGGTCGAACCTGCACCTCCATCCTTAATTCAAATTCTTCTCTTCTGCAAGAGAAGCAGTTAGTTTTGGTTTTCAGTTTTCTTCAATGAAGACCTGCCAGGGCAGAGCAGAACAGGATTGTAGTTTTGACTTCTTGCCAGTGGAATCACCTATAGATTTCTTGTGCTCAGGTTTTTTTTTCCTTCTCTTAGCTGCTCAAAGCACATCCTTAAAAGAGGCTCAAGAGATCTTTAAGTCTAAACAATAAAAGACCTATTACTTACCCAGGAGACCAACAACAGCTCTCAAGGGTAAACCCGCATTAATTATGTATTTGAGCATTTGTATGTTATGCATTTAGACAGCCCACGTGTTATTTACTGCCTAGCTGGTAATGGCTGTGAGGCGGTTGTGATGATCCAGGGGAAATAAAAATGTCTGGGGATTTGAGGTGAAGCTGCTGGACACAGCAGCTGGTGATGAAGCACCAGGCATCTCGCCCACTGCTGATATTTTGTCAGCCTCAGGATGACGTAAACATGAATGGTGGTAACAGAAAGCCCTATACTTCTGGTGTTAAGGTCCTCAGGTTGTTTTGTAGCTAGAACCTACCCTTTCCAACCCAATAAGCTGTCTTTAGTTTGGTGGCTGCAAAAGGAAGGAATGCTTGTTTCCATGTGAGTCCCTGGAAGATGGGAGCTCTTGAAAATTGTTACTTTTTCTTCCTTGTAACCATGAATTTGAATTCCCTTTAAAAAAAACCAACAAAACAATCCAAAACATATATGGTACTCCTATCTGAATGCAGTGCTTCCACTCTGCAGGAACAACAGAGCTTCACTAAGAGTTACCATCAAATGCTGCTTCAACAGAGGAGGGCAAAGCACCCAGTGTGCCACCAGCCTGCACGTCGGGTTGGTGGCAGGACCAGAAATTGAACCCCAGCCCCAGCCTGGTGCCACTGACCGTGGCACAAATGTGGGCTCAGCAGTGACTTTTGTAGAGAAACAATCCCTCTGCAAACCCACCTCCTCAGGGGACCCACTGGTGGGAAGAGAGGTGCATTTTGGCCAGTCCTGGCTCCTTTTTGCACCAAAAGGTGTTTCCAAAAGAGGTGCTGCCTCCTGCAGGACTCCCTTTGGGGTTTTTAAAATATTTATTCAAATGCAGTGTTGCAAATATGAGCTAGATGGTTTCATGTGGATAACTTTTATTAGTGACTGTGTTGCTATTGTATCAGGTAGCAGTAAAATAGAATATCTAAAAAAATTAGATAAATCTAAAAAACTTTTGTTGTTTCTCTTCTGGGATCAAATTTGCCAAAGGTACACAGAAGTGCATTATTACTTCTCTGGAATAGTGTCTATGTCTTCCTGCCTTTCTTATGGCTGGAAGCAGCTCCTTGGTTTCAATAAAGATATAACTTAGCAAGTTACAGTCATTATTGATCACATTTATCATCTCTGTTTCTCTCTGTGGACCTGAAACTCTTCCCTTAGAGCCAGTGAGTATTTACACCTTTGTTTGTAGTTTTGACTCTGATACCTGAGGAATTTGCACAGGTACGAGGGGTCCTGTGTCACGGGGGTTGCTTGTGTGAGTTAAGATTAATGGGTTGCAGGACTGGATCCAAAGATGAGCTGTATTCTCTAAAGTCCTGAATCAAGAAAACATTTCCTCCGGAGAGACACTGAAACATATGTCAGCATGTCACTGCAGTCAGCGGGATTTCAACGTGCTTAAAATTAAGAATAATCCCAAGTATGGGTGGGTTTCAGTCTGTTCTGAAATACTTTCTTGGAGCTGCAGTTTGGATCTGCTCAGTTTTACCCTGCACTCATCAAACATCACTGTGATGTGTTTACCACAAAACACAGTCGGATGAATGCGCTCACCCAGCCTGCAGCCTCAGTTCTGTTGTTCCATAGGAAGGGTTTGGTGTGGTTTAACTTGCAGGGTGTATCGGGTTATGCTTTTGTTTTTAAATCTTCATCTAGGCGCTTGGAAATGAAAAAGTTGAAATCATACAACTGTGCAAACAGCATTACTGTAATCTGCGTAAGGACGGGCGCGGGAGAGCCTGGTATTAGCAGTTCATTAATATGCAATGAAAAGCTTGTTTGCACTTTGTCTAAAAGTAACAGTAACTTCAGTTTTTCTCTCATTTGCATAAATGATACAGCACAAGACTAAACCACTCCAATAATAGGCCTTAATAGGATAATCATTTAAAGGTTTTGCATATTGGCTGCTGAAGTGTCCATTTAGGCACACTGAAGTTGAGATACGTACACAGCGAGGAGGAGCATGGTGAGGAATGTGCTAATTAACCCAGCCTCGTTTCCCAGGCAGCATTTACAGGGGTCGTTTTGCATGAACTGCCCTAGTCACTTAAATCATAATATTTCATAATAACCACCAAAGGCTGCTGTGCAGCAGGGATGGTATAAAGGCAGCACAGCTGCCCCGTGCTCATATCTGCCTTCAGCTTGGACCACTGCCTGGCCGGGGGAGCATCCTCCCTGCTTTTCAATCATGTGAATTTTAGAACTTATTTACAGCTTCATGCCAGCAAAGCTCGACATCTAATGGTGCTGCTAAACCTGCATTAGGGACCGAAATAGCCTTCCCTAGAGGTGCACTTGCCCTCTAGAAAATAAATCCTCACCTCTAGTAGATAAGCAGCCCCGTCTTTGCTCACAACAATCCTGCTGCTGAACATTGCAGCCGCCGAAAGCTGCTCCCCCTCTGCTTCTCCTAAGAGATTTTTCATTTTTTTTTAAACTTGTGCTCATAATCCTTCCATGTGTTTTTGGGATCTGACCCACTGGGCTGCCAGAATTGATCCCCTTCACCAAAACATTGAATAATTCAGTATTTTTTAAAAAAGCATGCTTAATTTTCATTTTACCCCTCTCCTTAAGCCAAGCTGGCTTCACTGGGGTGCTCGTTTGCTGAGAGCAGAGCCCATCCCTGCTCTGTGCTGGGTGGGGAGAAGATGCTTAGGGCTGAAACAGGCTTTAGACAGGCAGTGGCTGTAGGGGGATGGATCAAGGACCTTCCTTTCATTTTTCTTTCTTTTTTTTAGCAGAAATGCCATCATTTTTCCAGGCAGCCACCATCCCTGATGGGGTTAGGCAGCTGAGCCTGGGCATTGCCTGCTAGAAAGAGCCTTGCCTTTCCCTCTGGTGCTGGCCCCTGCGGTGGGTGCTCCATGGGATCACAGCCCTTCTGTTAGAGTGGAAACAAAGATCCTTTTAAATGAGACATTGGTAACAAAAGGAGTCACAGTGGTCTTTCCTAGTGTCACTTCCCACGTGCATTTAGATGGAACTTGAAGGAATGAAGCTGAAGGTGTTGCCTGTTGCAGATGTGGAGGCAGTTGTGAAAAGCCTGTTCCAAAAGCATAGCAGCTCCATCCTCTCTCCTCTCCTCCCCTTCCCTTGGTCCAGCACTATTTCAGCTTCAGGGCTTGATCCAGAGCAGTGCTGGCCACCCATTAACGTCAGAGGCTTCAGAGCAGCTGATGGGTATGGTACATACATTTAAGCAAGGCTTTCCTCTCAGAGAGGCTTTTTACTGATACAAATCCATTGATTTTTGTGTGTTTGCCTGCCAAGTTGTGTGTGAGAGCCTAATCAAGCCTAAACACCTCTAACTTTTATAACACTGGCAACCCTTCTGCAGATGAACTCTGGTCTGAAATATTCATTTTGGTGGCACGTCTTAATTGCATTGCAATTATTTCTGAAGTTACTCTGAGTGCTTTTCTTTTGCTGCCTCTACATTTTCCATAGACTCTTACAGCATTCTTTAAATCAAATGGTGCTCAGATACCATGGTGATGGTTGACCTTATTATTATGGGTGACCTCTTTCTTTTGGCCTCGGACAGGAATGGCTGACAATAGAGAAGAGCGTTTGCTGTTTCTGTGTCAGGATATGTGGGTGTTTTACAGTCTGCGTGCGAGATGGTGGGTGCAGATTAAACTGTGGATTTTAAATCATAAACCCCAAAGAATAAAAAAGTCAAACGTGCAAATGCCATTATCAGAAACTCAGCTGATTTCTTGACACTGCCATCAGCATCCCTGACATCATGAATCCCAGTTACAGGGAAAACAGGTTACACCATTTTTGCAGGGGTGGAATATGTTTCTGCTGAGAAAGCTATGTGATTTTCTGCCTTGGCTTTGTGCATGTGCAAGCACAGGCTGGGTAGGGAAGGGTTAGATATCAAAATATTTTGCCCCTGTAGCATAAACATCTTGATTTAGTCTTGTAGAAAAAAAAATAGGGTAGGAAATTCAGCCTGCAAAACATGATCTCATAGGAGTGTCTGTCAATTCATTTTTCAAAATAATGTATGTATGTATGTGTACACACACAAACACAGAGAGATGTTTCCCTTTGGACTTCAAGATTTTCATTACTTTATGCACAACAGCCCTGGTCAAGCTCAGGAGAATAAACTGTAAAATGCTACATTGTGGATGGATCCATAAACTGAAAAATCCTTATTAAAAACAAAGGGGGAAAAAAAAAAATCCAAGTCAAATTTCTGATGATTTTATTTGACCATGAGTAGGGTTTGGAATTCACAGCCTAAACCTTAGAGTCCCTAAGCTGGAGAGGAAGTGCTAAGCTGGCTCCCCAGCAGCCAGTTACACTCCTGCTCTGAATGTTTAAACATCCTCCAAACAGAATGAATTTTTCATCTATCACTTCGGCAAACAATCTGGCTCCCGTGTGCGAGGGGATGAATAGCCACGCGTGCGGGATCTTAATGGGAGAAGACAAGAAAGCATGCAATGATGCTTTTGAAAGAGAGCGAGAGCAGCCCACCTCACTCGCGTTTCAGGAGCTGGATGTCAAGAATTGCTTTTTGCAACAGTACGACTTAATACATTTTCCCTGTGCCTTTTTCTGTGGTGATGGTGGCGGTGTCTCCTGTGCCAACAAAGGGCTTTTTGCTGGTGTAGTTGTAGGTTGTGGGATTGTTCTTTGGGTTTTGGAAGCCCACCCCTGGTTTAAAGAGGCTGTGACAATGTCTGTTGAGCTACTGCTTCCCTGGCTCGTCCTTTGTGTGGTGCAGGAGGCTTTGGTAGAGCACATCAGCGTGTACCCTCCTGTCTGCAAGGCTGGGATGAAGGTGTCCAAAAGATGGACCATCTCCCAACTCCATTCTGTTGCAGAAACACAGGCAAGAGAGAGTATTTATAGAAAGGAAAGCAGCTCTTCACAGTCCCCACCCCATTTCTCGCGTCTTTTTAATCTTTGTTCTCCATATTGGTGACTAAGTAGCAGCCTGACTTACTATTTGTAGCACTCCAATCGCTTGTAAAAATAGCAGTTCTCCTATTTTATTTCTTTTATATTTCTATTTCTGTTTTATCTTTATGCAGTCAAGGTTTTAAAATTAATTTTCTCTTCCTAGCACACTAAGTATTTAAAGAAAAACCACTAGATCTATGTGACTCTTCAGATCTGGTTTGTTTGTCGTCCTCTTTCAGAAGTCCTACACACACACTCTGGTCCTTAGTGTGTAGTCAGCCTCTTCAATATGATTTCAGGAGTCTTGTTATGAGATCAGTTATTGACACTAAAATTAACAAAGCTCCCGATTGCATTTAGAGGGAGGACACGTGCAATAATAATAATTTATCAAGGGAAAAATGTGGGCTAGTATTAGCTGTAAATGAGTTATTCGAACATTAAATTTTAGGGAAAAAAACCTAAACATTTATGCAAAAATATTTCAGCTTTGCATCCCACCCACCCCCCATTTGCTCTTCAGGCAAGAAGGGGTTCAGAGCAGAAACTTAGAAACTGAAGTATGGTGAAAATTTTTCATTTAAAGCTGACTTTTGGAAAAGACTATTTCCTTTAGAAAAGGACACGCAGGAGACACTTTAATTTACATGCCATCTCCACGGAAGCAGATGCGGGGCTGACTCAGCACATAGTTTGAGGCAAAGAGAGAGGACTGGGTGTAAGGCACAGGGGTGATGGTTATTTTGGTTGATGATGTAGCGTTGTTCTAACCCTAGGAGTGCCTGCAGTGTCATCACCCTGGCTGCCCTGTCACCTCGCAGCGTGTGTAAGGTGTCCCCAGCCTTGGCCAGCCCATGCCTCTGGGGAGCTGTGGCTCTGCCTTCCTCAGGGAGATGCATGTGCAGACAGGAGATGTCAGCTTGCCTGCAGAGCCCAGGTTTGCAGAGGTTTGCACTTGGAAATGATGATTGTAGCGTTGCCTAAACCTCTGCATTCAAGGTCTTGAGTGAAGCTGCAACTCACACCGCTGTCTCCAAGGATAAAATGGTCTTAGACTCAAACCTGAAAAGTCCCAAAAGTTTTGAGTCTCTTTTGTTTGGTTTGAGCCATAGGGGCAGTTTTTGGAATAGTTTGTAAAGTCTGTGCTTTTTTAATAAAGCTGGAAAGCTGAGATTCTCCCATAACACCTTTCCAGGAGCTGAAGTCTGAAGAGTCCAACCATAATTATTCTATGATTCTGTGATATTTTGCAAGAAAATCTTGATTATCTTCAGCACTGAATTAGCCCTAACTCTACTGTTGTATGTGCTGTTTAATTAACAGCTGCATCTCTGGCTTATGCCAGTGGCTGCAAACAGCTACTTGGAGCAGTGAAAGTTAATGGTACACGTGGCTGTGCAGGATGGGGCTTCTGGAGCAGCTTTTCTGGGGGAACCTCACTTTTATACATGTGCTTCTGCCCTCACCATTTTAATCTCAATGCTTGGGATACAATTTGTATATTAAAAACTCATGATGCAAAAACACACAAAAAAAAGTGTGAGTCACAGTATCCCCTTGTAATTTCATTTTTATGGCTTCACAAATACCCACCACCAGTCTTTAATGCAGACCACACGCTGCAAAGCAAGGAGGGATACCCTTGGTATGTCATAGCTGGCCAGAATTAGGCAGCAGCTTCGCCCCACCCGCAGCACCCTCGGTGATTTCCTACAGTACTCAGTACAGTCGTCGGTATGTGTGGTGCATTAGTTAAGTTAATTACAACAGCTCAGAGATTCATTGCAAATTGTTCCTAGTTAAAACTGAAAATTCACTGGAACAAGGAGTGCTAATTATATTCCACTTGTTACTGCTGTGTCTAGTTAATATTCCAACAGCTGCTTTGGCAAGATAATGATGGCTCCAGCAGAAATTACTGAACAAATAGATTTTTAAATCAGTAACAACATATTTACCAGGATTTTTTTTCCCCTCTTCATACACAAAGTTAAGCCCTGCCAGAGCTGAGCATTCATATTCACTGAAAAGTAGAGATAAAAAAAAAAATCAACATTGCCATTATTGTGTTAATTTGGCACACTTCAAAAAAAAAAAAAAAAAGGCAAGAAAATGCTATTGATAAATAAATGTTTCTATCCTCTTATAGAGATACAGTGCTCTTCTGAGGTTCACAAACCCAGTGTAGCTTTTGGTTGACCGTACGCATTGCAAGAGGCGGCGTGGAGAGCGGTGCTGGTGCTGGAGCATTGGAGAGGAGATGTGGCTCCCCAGTTTGTCACTGCTGAGATGTGCAGACGCATGGGGAAGTGCAATAGTGGCAGCGTGGCGCTCTCTTACTGCCCCTATTAATGGAGTTCAGGCACCCAGCTGGGACTCAGAGGGACAGTTTCCAGTGCCTGTTTCTAGCACAAGGTTCTAGGTTAACCTAGAGGTAAACCTTCCTTTTCCCATGGACTTCACAGAGCGTGCAGACTCGCTGCACAGACCGTCCTGCAGATCTGACTCTTCCTCTGCAGTCTGAGTAATGAAGTTAAATGCTTATGAGACCTTGTGAGGCAGGGAAATCCTGCCATTAAAGCTGCAGAACCATGACATGGTAAAGGCAGGAGCAGCGGGGGTCACTTGGGCTTTGTTTTGCGCACAGGGATCTCAACCCCCAGCGGATGCAACGTGGGGAGACTTGGGCAAAAGTTTCCAGTTACACCTAACAGTGTGTGACCTGAAACAAGTTGTTTCTGTGCCTGAGACAACAGTTTTGAGTATCAACATCTCTGGCTGTGCAGGAGCTCAGAGCCTCCTGCAGCCGGACTCGGAGACTGTCCCTGTGCTGCATCCCAGGGATGCACAGCTGCGTTTCAGCCAGACACGTGCACACCACCAGCCAGCTTCTGTGCCTGGCTGTACCCAAGACATCTCTAATGTTCCTAGATTTTTATGAGTAGAAAAGCATCTGCCTTACAGAGGGGTGTTAGACACCCCCACCTCCATCCTGCCCTCTGAGCAGCTGAGACTCAGCAAGGTGGGGAGAACCACCAAGCCTCACACGGAGGCAGTCACCGAAGTGAGGGGAGAGCCTGGGGTTTGTCACTCCTCCCATCTCGTGCACTTGTCTCTGGGTACACACAGTAGCCTGAAAAGATGCAGGACGTTTTTAATGTCTCGAGAACAAGAAGTTCAGCTGGTGCTGAATGTTTAAAATCACAGGCAAAACAAACATGCTAGAGTGTCTGGGGTTCTTTTTAATGGATAGCACAGCTTCTGGTTTATTATTACTGCTATTACAGTTTGCAGCTGCAAAATGATCTGGAATTTCAATAGCAGCATGCCTCTTCATGCTGCTACAGGAACGTATATGCTCAGTTGTACAAATCGACATGCACCTCTCATCCAACCAGGCTGGAGCTCTGCATCACACCATTTTATAATTCATCACCCGAAAAGGGGAAGAGATGGGCTTTAACACCTCAGCTAACGAGGGGGAATGCTTAGCAGTGCTACCACTGAGCCAGCCTCTGCTTTTTGAGGGAGACCATGCAGCAGGGCTGTCCTGCTGGAATTACTTACATTTTCAATTAGTTCTCTTCAGAGAGAGGATTTTCTTCCCACTTACTCATAACACCAGGATGTGCTAAATAAATTCGCTCTGGGTTGTTCCCTCTCTGGCAAAATAATTTGTGAATCAATTGGGGAGGGGGGGAGGGAATCTAGTTAGCAGCAATTGAACATACAAAGTGGGGTGACCAGCAACTATCTGCTGCTGAGCCAACAGTGATGTGTGTCCTATGGGAGGTTTCTAACTGCAATATGAGTTTGGTGTAGGAACCTACTGGGAGAGGGGGAGAACGCAATTGCTTATCAGTTTATCATTACAACCTTTTATTAAGGTTTTTTTTAATTAAAATGGAGCGACAAATGTACACTCTTATCCCTATAAGCAATCTTATCTAGTGTGACTGCTGCTATATTAGTGAACTAAATCCTCTTGATTACATTGGATGTGATCTTATGAAGTATGACAGCTTTACATATTAATAATAGAAACTGTCTGAATAGGCTGTCGCATGACCCTCTTCTCTGTGGCTCTCCACCAGCAGAGTTTTAATCTATTTATCTCAGTTGCTTTCCAAGATAAGCTGTCCCACTCTTGGGGAAGTGCAGTTGTCCCCACTTTGCAGATGGGAAGTGGAAGCACAGAGTCAAGGAAAGAGTGAGGACCAAATCCTTGACTCCATCCCTTTCACTGCAGCCCCTTTGTCTCAGGTGATCCAGCTTGATCCCTCCCTTCTTTAGCAGTGCAGAGCAGGAGGGACCTATTTTATTCTCTTGATCTCAGACAATCTCCTGATGTTCCTGGCATCAAATTTCTGCTTGCATGAGATGAGCAACTGCTTTTGTTCAGTCGCTTCTGCAGCGGCAGGAGCGAGGAGGCTGCTCTGCTGGGCCACCTGCCTGTGCAAAGGGGCACCTAAATCGGGTGTGCAAGTGACTTTGGGGGGCCAGGTAGCTATATGCATGCAACTGAGCTACCAAAATGAGAAAGGGGGCCTAAATAAAGGGAGTGAAGGGTTACACTGTATGTTGAAATTTGCCATCACTAACGGGGGTTTTGTATGATGTAGCTAGAGACTCTTTATTGAAATGGTTTTGACCAGCATTGCTCTGACTGAGAAGAAAATGAAGCTCTGTGGCATGGTGAGGGTGATGAAGGATGGAGAGGGCTCTTGTTTGCTACCTCCTTTGCTTGCCTGCTTTCCCTGACTGTGAACTCAGATCCCCTCTAGGCCAAGGGAAACCAGAGTTACTCCGCAGTCACTCAGCTGCTATAAATCCATGCAGCTCCACAGAGGTGTGGAGGTGTAGGAGCCATTCACTTCCAGCTTAGCTTTACAGCAAAAAACCCCACGTACTGTCCTACTGTTTCCAGTCAGTGGTCCAAATTCTGCTCCCTGCAGCATCAGCACAGAGTGCTGAAGCTAGCAGAGTTGTTCCAGACTTGCAGCGGTGTGGGATGGAGTTCCCTGCTCCCATGGAGCCAGCTCTGTCACTCACAGGAAGCTCCTAACACCTCTGCCTTTTATGACAAGCCAGCAGAATCCCTCCAGAGCCAGTGGGCTTTTATGGCAGACAAAAAAAAAAATCAAAGCCCTCTCTGTGGGTTAAAATTTAGAAAATCTGGAGATACAAATGCATGAAAAAGAGGCACGCGATGTGCGATGCTGTTTAACTGTCACAGTGCCCTCAAATCATAAATGCAGCTCGAAGCCACCTCTGAAATCCTGTAGATCAACACCAAGCCAAAGAGTTTCCCAGGGACGTACTGTGATTGTGTCTAAATTGGGGTCTGGGTGTCTCTTCCCATACACAACTCCACACTGCAGCATTGTGCTGTTAATGCTCCATTTCCATTCCAGAGGAAGGTTGGAGGAGGTTGTGTTCTGGTTCACCCTTCCAGGTAGTGCTACCTTGCTTAAATTCCATTCCCTTCTCTTCACTGCATTTTAGAAGGACACTTAATTACTAGTTCTACATTAACTCCATTTTGTTATTTCAAACTACTTCTCCTTAACAGGAGTCACCTGCTTTAATAATGATGTTTCATTAACTACAAGCAACTAAAAGAAATAACCTTATTTCCCTAGAAGTTCCCTAGCCATTGCAGTGCTGCTCCACACATGTTTACATGGCTTTCATGATTCCTTTCAACTGGCCTAGTCCAGAGGGTCTGTGGAGTACCTGGAGGATCAGCACTGATATTTGTAGGCTAAAAGAGATGAGCAGTGAGGTGTGCTTTCTACGTAAGGAAAAAGATGTACAAGGAAGTGTGCCAGAGAAAAGATAAATCCATTCCCCCTGGGAAACTGGAAACACTGATGCCCAATGTCTCCTCCAGGTCTTGGTGGGGGCGTTTCAAATGGTGTAGCTTGGCCATGGTATCTGTTACCTACTCACACCAGCGATGCACCTTACAAGTTGCTGAACATTTGGATGCCTGGGAAGTATAGCTGCTTAGAGAGTGGTCTAATATATGGCTTTACAAATAATCCAGTTATGGAAAAGTGGGCGTTAAATAAATCTAAGAATAAATCTTCTGTACTCAGATTTGAAAATATGTCTCTACCAGTGATTACAAGCATCAAAATATAAAGGTCATTATAAATACTCGAATTCAAATAAATGTTTTTAATACTTGGCATGAAGTTGATTCAGAACTGAGGCTGTTTCCTTCCACGACACCTCCGCATTAACAAACAACCGCGGAACGATTAATGTAAAGGGCCTCAGATGCCCCAGCCAAACCGCTGACGTGAGTGATGGTTATGGCCCCACGTAACACACGAGGATCATAAACAGTTAATCTTCGCCAAAAGGGAGAGTGAAATATTATTTGATATCATTTTTAATAAAGAGAATAAATTAGGCTTTAAATATCATAGCACATCTTTAAACGCTGGTTACAGCTCCTGCACGCAGAGCGAATTAGCAACTGAATGAGGGTGTCAGGGGTTATCGGCTGAGTTATTGCCTCCTGGCCCACTTTGCATTACAGTGGCCGTGGTGTCCATGGGAGCTGGCAAGCTGGCCACCTGCTTACGATGGCTGTGCAGATAACCAGCTTTGTCTGATGAATTAAAATGGTGGCTTTAATCTTGTCGTTAATTCCTAATTCCGCTAGTAACATCAGTCACGTGAGGGAGGAGCCCATTGTTCTCCTCTGTTTACTTATTGATATTTTAGGGTTTGATGATGTCCAATCTCCCGGTGATGGCAAATTTAACCCTTCAGATCTGGCCTGGAAATGCAAGAGCCACCTTGCTTTATTATTCACCGTAAACCCGCTGTTGGCAAACAAAAAAGGAAGGGGTTAAAATGAAATGGAGTGCACACGTCCCTTCCCTCTGGCTGTGCATCAGATTGAATTCTAAGAAAGATTGATGGTGGGCTTTAAAATTAATTGCAAGTACAATTGTTATTATTAATACACATGCATATAGATCTAATAACGCTCGGCAAGTCTTAGGAATAACTGAGCTCTGAGAAGGTAAATCAGATGTAAATGTGTAGTTTGGCTCTATTTATCAAATAATGCCCACTTTTGTTATAATGCCGCCTCCAAGAGCAAGAAATAGTCATTAGAGCAGTTGATGCAATGATGCTGATTATGTTGGGGTTTGAGGCGATCCGGGAGGAACAACCATTAGCAGTCCCCACAGCAGCAGTTGTGGGAAGCAATGTTGTTGTTCCTTGCATGGGACTGTGATTTGTGGTACCCTGATCTATCCTCCTGCTAGAGACGTGCAATGCCTTGTTTTCCCTCCTAATAAAACAGAGGGTGCTTCATGATCTCACCTTGCAACCAGCTGTATGCAAAGTATTATATAACTCAAACTAATGTTAGAACTATAAAGATATTTTCTCCCTTCTTTTCTAAAGAGAGAGCCAAACACTGATGGTATAAACCCAGATACAGAATCATAGAATCACAGAACAGCCTTGGTTGGAAAAGACCTCTAAGATCATCAAGTCCCACCATTAACCAAAATATGCTGATATAAACCCTGGATGTCCCTGTGGAGGCCCCTGGTAGCATAATTCATTGCTGTCACCAAGTATAAAGCACAGCATGGTGCAGAGTCCCTGGTGTGGCCGTGTCTGAGCCGCCCTGGGTTCAGGAGCATCACCACTGTGCCCAAGGAGCCTCGCAGCGTGAGCATCTCACACTGTGAACACAAGCATGCTGCTGTTGGCACTCAGGTTTGTGCTCTGGCACGTCCTTTCTCTGCATGGTTCAGGTGCAGCCGCCTGGCACTGGGACAGGGATCCCCACACCGTGTCCGTCCCTTGCTCCAAACCCAGCATCCTCCCTGCCTTGTCCTCTGGGTAAAAACCCACCAGTGAGGAGTGACTCCACCATCACCCAGGCTGTAACTAGCACTGAAGGCAAATCAGTTCCTGTATTTCTAATTCCTGTTGTTCACATGCTTTATTAATTACACCACCTAAAGCGTTTTTCCAGAAATACATTTCTCTTTCGAAAACAATCCTACATTTTGCTCTGCGTGGTTAAAAAAGGGGCAGAATTTGAGAAGATCAGGGCAAAAATAGAACCAGAACAGTTTTCTTTGTTGAGATTTATTTGATCTTTATATTTTTGAGGGGGAGGGAGGAAATCCTAAACTTTGCATTTCAATGGATTTTTATTATTATAAATCCATCTGTGCACACACACACACGAAAAAAAAAAGTCTTTTCTGTTCTGTACAAGGCACAATTTAAGGGAGCTTTCAGAAATAAAAGGCAGAACAAATGTTATTGTTATTCCCAATATACAGATGTTTATTCTTGTCTTTCCCCCCCCTCTTCCTTTCTTTATTTCTACTACTGTCTTTTTGGTGACATCATAAGTAGGACTTGTCTCTTTATCATCTTGCAAAGACTTTTGTTTTCTGGGACAGGAGCCTATTATGTCGTCACACGCTGGAACAGTAATAATCTCCCCCCTCGCTTGCAAGTCTTAATAGAAGACAATGAAAGAAACCATATTGTTTTCTGCTGGCACTAAATAAAGGAAGCAAGGGAATCTGACGGGGGGAAAAATTACACGAGAGAGGCAGTCACTCTGGCATTTTGCTTTCTAAATTAATGTTTGGGGTAAAGAGGGAGAGGGTTTCCACACTTAATAGACAAGGAAGGACATCTTAATTACTAGGGCAGACACCAGGCTGAAAGGCACGTCAGGTGAGATCCTGGAAGGAGCTGGGCACCTCTGGGGAAGCCATCTCTGCTCCATACCTCGGGGTGCCTGGGCGCTGCAGTTTGCCTTCGGCACGAGGTGACGTTTTACAGACAGTTCGTGCGGCCCCAGCCATCCAGATGCTGAGGCACTTGGACTGCTGCAGTGCTGGCTCGTCCTCTCCAGCTGTGCTCCACCTCCTTGCAGCTGGATGAGTGGGCTTTCAGAAATGTGGAGGCTCTTCTTGTTGCTTTGCAGGTCCTTTCCTGAAGCAAGACAGCTGGCACAGCCTTGCCCCTTGCTTTTCTCTCAATAGCCGGTGTCCAAGGGGACATCTGAAAAACCCAGGAATAATTTCCCTGTGCCACTCTCATGGTCCCAGACACATACCTTCATCTGAATCTAATGTTATTCCTACTACAGGGCCTGAACCTTCTCTCTGGTTTCTGGGATTGCTCTCCTCTTTGACTTTCCTTGAAGCAATAAGGTAGGGCTGAGACCCCCAGGGTAGGAACAAGCCCTGGAAGATGCACCAGCTCCAAAGGGCAATGTCCATCTAAAGGCTTGTTACCCTACAGAGGAGATGCTTGTGTAAGTTATGATGATGAATGTCTGGGTCATCTCCTAGCTTGCTCTACCTTCTCCTTTCTCCCTTTGGTTCGACAGAGATGCTCTCTTGAGAAAAGAAAAAGGTGATGCTGCAAGGGGGAGAGTATTTTGAACAGGCAGAATTTTATCTTCCTGTGGGCAAATAGACTAGAACTACTGAAACAAAAGCAATTCTTTTTCTTTTTCCTTTTTTTTTTTCTCTGTTCCTCGTCTATATATTGGGAGACAAGCAGATAATCCCCTTACTTACTGTAACACCACGCAGCAAAGAAGGCAATATAATAATATCAGATGGGAGTTCACTGTTCTTCGCACAATGGCTGCCTCTTGGGGAGTTACTGTGTCTAATGTGTTATCTCTTTTCATGTCTGGTTTTCAGACATATTGAAGTGCTCAAAAGGAAAGATAATGTATACAAAATAAATGTACATTAAACTAATGCTGTGACACAAGAGAGAGCCTTGAATCCCCTTTATAAAATAAAAGCCATAGGAAGAAAGTGAGTATGCTTGGAGCCAAATTTTCTGGGATAGGCTTTGCTCCAGCTGGAGAGACCTTGTTGTGAGTAGGGCACCAGCTGGGAAGGAGAGAGATCTGTTCTCTATTTCTGTTCCTGCCATCGACCTGCTCTATGACCTTACTTCACTTCTTTGTTTTCCTCTCTAGCTAAAAATACCAGCTCATGTAAAAAGCAGCTTTTACTTCTTGTTCCTTTGGACCACGGCTGGGCTGTTGGCCCTCAGCGCTCTCTGCTCCCATATAAATCCCTGAGCAATAATGAAATTCCTGGGTTTCACCAGGTCTGGAGCTCATGCAATGGGATAAACTAGTCAGTGCATGTGTTCTCCTCAGTCATAGACTGCAAGAGTGGGAAAGAGCAGCACAGAGTGATGTCACCCCCTCACTGGCCATCCTGGTTCACAAGGGTAACCTGTTTGTGACCTGCAGCTCCCAAAGCATTACTTATTTAATCTAATGAATCACTCCTATCTATAGACTGCATTGAAAATATCCTCCTAGCCAGTCCCATCAGTGCTGAAACTCATCCCTTTAAGAAAAGTGATCCCAGAGGGATGTTTAAGGTGCTATCTAAAGCGACATAGCACTCATACATGAGCAGAGTAACATTTGCCATTGAGGTAAATATGTTCCAGTAAGTTTGCTGGGTATGTTCCTGTATCAAATATGTTTTGATGCAAAACTCTTAGAGAAAGCAAGGTCTTTTATCTTAGAAAGGTAAACTCTTCTAAATTGGCCTTAGCTCTGCTAAGACTGTGAGCAATAGCAGATGCAAACCTCATGACTCTGAGCATGTTGTGTGGGTTGGATAGAATCACAGGGCACATTTCTGACTGGGAGAAGATGGTCACAGATGCTTTTCCAGTGGCAAAGCTGCATGGAACGAGGCCTCTCTCTTTATCCACAAATTGCATTCCTCTCCTCTCTCCCCTCCTCCTCAACAAGTAACATTTTTCATCCTCTTCGTGCCTCCAGCCTGAATTCTGAGCGCTTTTCTCAAGGCGTTGGCTTCCACTTGCAGCACTGGGCAGCTTTCTCGCTCCTGTGATGCCATTGCTTCAGCCTGTTCCTACCACAGCACTCAGAAATTCTCTTTCTGCTGGTAATGATATGGGAATATTGCTTTGAATCCAGAACAGGTAGAATCCATGTGACATTTCAGCAAAGCTCTCCCTGAGAAGGCATGCTAAAGCAAGACTGTCCAGCTCTGCCATCTCAGAAGCTGAGAAGTTGTCAAATAAGTGATAAATCCCACACAGGGACAAAAAGGCATTCTGAGATCAGAGAATTTGGTCACAAATTCCAGTGACATAAAACCATGGATGGGTTTAGTAATCTGTGTGCTGTGCATCCATCAGACATCTCCAGAAGCACACGTGTCACAGGCTTGTCCCTTTAGCAGGTAAAGCCCACTCATTACTTCGTACGTGCGCACACATCGAAAGTATTGACAGCAGAGGTGACCTGAATTGCTCTTAAAACAAGTCCTTTACAGTTGCTGGCTCAAATACACTAGTCATTCATTGACTTTTGGGCATGTTTTCTCATAGAAGAAGCCTGCATACCCTGTATGAACACTGCCCCATCACATTAACTCTCTGCAATAGCCATACAGGGTTGCATTTCAAGCACTTGTGATCTAGGTCAGACCTGCAGAAAAGTCCAGCTCCAGGTCTGACCATAATAATCTGTGTTTTCCAGAGGAGCTCCTGGCATCTAACTCCATCCAGATGAAATGCCCACTGTGTAACCAGCACCCAGCCTGCTGAGTGCTGCTGAAAAGCTGGATCTGCTGATACACACGACATTTTATTTGAACACCTGGTGGTCTATGACTCTTAATTTTGCTAAAGACTCCCTGGCACTCTATCAGTATCCATTTTTTTTCAGTTTATAACCATGCATCTGTGTCTCCATCCTCTTTTCATCTGTAAAACCTACCCCTCAGAGAGAGGTTCTTATAGACAAGAAGGTCCTGGGTCAAAACATCCTGAAATGATGTATGTTGGCCAGACAGAAAGTTAAAAAGCATTTTGGATTCAGGAGATAGAGGGTGTTTTGGTGGACCTTTGCAAAAAGTGTCGTGTTTAACCTGACTGAGGTTTGAGATATATTTGCCTTTTTTGAAGCGGTTCAGTCGCTCATTTCTGTCAACTACCAACTGTGTCCTTAATTCCGCTCAAGTAGAAAAGATGTTGCTAAGATCAGCTTTTGGTCTGTATCATTAAAGCTTTTTTAAAAGCAATTAAATTGCATACTATTGTGAGAAAAGGTGTAGAGCAGAAATCACCCCGTAGTGTTGTCGTGGCAGAATGATTAATGAGTACCGTTTTCTCCCCTCTGCCTCTTTAAAGTGGTGCTGACTTTTGAAAAGGTGAGTTTTAGGCTGAGAAAAAACATTGTTGAAGGTCTCTGCGCTGGCAGTGGCATCGCAGTGGCATTAGCATCTTGTTAAATTGCCAATAACGTTTCAACCAGGCTCTTCTTTTGATTTGCTTGTGGTCTGCAGAGAAATGAGTGCAAGGTGCAGGGTTCAGGCGATGCTGCCCATTGGGTGGTGGAAGCGTGGGGAGGTGTGGGTTGATGTACCTGCAAATCCCACCTCAGCGTGACTGAGTGCTGGCTGTCACCTCACACCCCTGTAATCAGATATTACCCACATCACACTGATGTCACCAGAAAACTGAAATGAGGGTAAGACCAGAATTGCTGCTTTGTACATCTTGTGCCTGTTTCCTCCTGAGATATACAATTTCTTAGTTAAATTTAGCTAATATGAGCATGTTACAATATTGATGAAGACGAATTAAATTGTAGATCAGAGAGACCACGATCTCTCAACCTCATTTAAAACTTGCTGCCTTGACTTCTCTAGTTTTACCTTAGAAACCACAAACTCACTTTTCTTGCACGCTCCATATGCCAGGCTTGCATTCGGATCAGTGGCTAAACCCAGATCTGAGCTCAAATAAATCAGCTCTGTTCTCGTAGATTTGATCCAGTGGAGACTGTGACATTTAACTTTTCCTTATGGTAACTAAGGAAACTCCCACAAGCTGATGTCCTACCAACTGCCTTTTGTGCTCGCACAGCAACAGCCTTGGCTCTGGGATAAGAACATTCCACCCTCGTCTTCAACTCCAGAGCCAGCTTGGGTGGCTTTCAGGGCAACGCGTGGTTTCCAGATGCGCCTGTTCTAATCCGAACAGCGAGCAGGGACTGACAGTTGGGTTTAACTTGGGTGTTGGTGGAAACAAGGAGGAGAAAATCGCTGTCCAGATCTAGCTCTGGAGTAGAGTTGCAATCTTCTTATATCTCAGTTCAATCTGCCTGGAAATAGGGTTGGTTTTCTACTCCTGCCTCTTCCCAGAAAGCCAATTTGTGGATAAATTATGCACCAGGATCAGGACATAACCCTTGGCTACTGTTTCAGAGATTTATCCTCTCCCAGATCAAGTGATGCTACTTGAAGACATTAACTTTCCCCAGCTGTCTATTACCAGCCCTGCGGGTAGGAGTGATGGTATGTGCACTCCCTAATCCACTTCGGGCAAAATCAACCAGGTTAGTTTAAACTGCCAGGGACTGCAGGTAGGAGATGGATGACCGCGTGGAACTGATTAAGGAGCGCTCGCACGCTCCCGGCTCTTGGCAGGAAGGAAAGAAAAGCTGGAGGCTGGTAAAATCTTCAATCAGTTCTGCAGTTTGCAAAGAAATATCTTTTTATAATCTTAACTTGCGCTCTCTGCTACTTTGGAAACCTTCTTCCAAGAGGACAAGGTGGTGCATGGAGCCTGATGCTAACTGTGCAAACACTGCCTGGTGATAACCAGGGTCCCTAAGGAGGAGAATGGGGCTTTCCAGGAAAACTCCCTGCAGTGAGTGCTTCCCAGAATTATTTTACCTTCTCTCTCTTTTGATTTTGTTCTTGAAATTAGAGAGGATGTTTCAAGGATGGTCTGTGAAATGAGAAAGGGGAGGAAGATTTTTGTACAGGGAGTACAGAACCAACTATCAGGAGAATGATACTGGGGTTTAAAGTGGGGTTAATGGCAGGTAGTTTTCTGTGGATGGTGGCAGCCAGGAAAAGCTTTTCAAGGGAGAGCAAGGACACACAAAATATCTAACTCTTAGTGAAAGAGCAAAGGGAAATAAAAAGCTTGGAGAGGAAAATCTTTGTGTGGAAATGATAGATGAGCCTGAGGATGAAGGCTGGCCTCCAGAGGTAAATGTGCAGGGGGCTGATGGAGATTATGAAAACCTGGGGAAAGATATCAAAAAAGATGGAGAAATGCATTGCCAGCTAGTGGTAGAGATTTATGGATCTGTTATGAATCACATTGACCTTATGAACCACCTTTCTCTCTCCCTAGCACCTCCTTTGCCCTTCCCCTCCATGTCCTTTCATTATTAAAAATGCATGTTTCCTTCCTCAATTTCATACATGGGAACACAGTGACAATCAGTCCCATTAGTCTTTGGAGCTCCAAAGACATCAGCTGAAGGTTTGAACAACGAGCAGATGATGCCAGAGTCCGTCCTTTGTCCAGATTACAGCCATCACTGCAATCCTAGAAACATGGCCCTTGAGCAGCCACGCTCCCCTGGGTTTGCTCAGGGTCTTGCTTTGTTCCTGGCCATAGGAAGGTAAAAACCCAGCCTGGAATACTGAATACAGCGTGGGAGAGCAGGGTTTACGTGACTGCGGAGGGAGCTGCTATCCCCTGCCCATCCCTCCACTTGCAGATGTTTTTCCCAAATGTCAGGCTGGTTGGCAGTCCTGGAGAACAAGGGACAGAGGAGATGTTTCCTGTCAGAAAAAGGGAGAATATAAAATGTGAGAACAAGTTCATAGTGGCAAGAAGCAGGAGGAAGGCAGGAATAAGGAAATGCCCAGCATCTCCCAGAGACGCAGGGATGTACAGCAGAAAAGTGTCTTCCAGTTGCTTTCCTTCAGGCAGGCAAAATATGAGGAATCTCCTGTTCCAACACATGTATTTGAATTGCCTGTTGTGTAAGCTGTGGTTTTCCATCCCCATTACTCTACTGGTAGCTATCACTCATGACACAAATATACAAAATAAATTAATTAAAAAAACAACTTGTAATGATTTTTTTCCCTGCTTAAGTTTTCAATTACATCAGCTATCTCGTACTCATTAGAAAGACATGAGCCCATATTCATTAAATGCAAAACTAACTTTCCAACAGCAAAAAGGCTTGGGTGAAGAGGGTAATGATTTAATTTTCTTCATTTCAGAGAATTACATCTCTTATCCTGGGGCAATACGTCTGTAAATGCAGACAAAGTGCTGTTTCAGACTCAGTTTAAATTCCTGATTTGGTGGAGCTACTTGGTAGGAAAGCCTAAGTAAGGTCCAGGCCTCCATTTCATCTTTTACACTCAACCAGAGCAAGCTAAATGTTAAAACTATTGAGGATTCCAGATAGTATTTTCAAAAGCAACCATCTTCAGAGAAGTATTTGTCTGCAGTCTTCTATATTCATCCCTACAAATGTTAGCCCATGTTTGTTAAGACTCTTCTCTGCCTGAAAATTCATATAGATGTCCAGTGCAACCTTTAAAATGTGTGGCTTTAGCTGCTGCTAAAGAAGATGCTCAAGGGCTTTCATAAATCACAGGACACCCTGAAGTGCTGGGGTCTGAACCCCCAGCCCTGAGTTAAGGGTGACATGTGGGTGGTCCCCATGGCCCTTTAAGAGGAGGGGATGAGTTTGCCTTTTGGCTTTCCTCCAAGGTGTGGCTGACCTTGCAGGGAAAGCCCTTGGGTGAACAAGCCCCAGGTGCCCCCATTGGGTCAATGAGTGCCAGGTTCCTGCTGTGGGGATAAAAGCTGGGAGCACTTGCAGGCAGGGTGCAGTGTCTGTCTGTGAGGGGGATGCACTGTGCAGAGTTTGCTGTTGGGGAAGGACCTCCTGGCTCCTCATGCAACTGGATCCCAGTCAGGTTTGGCATTTACAAACGTGGGCTTTGTGGGGGGACAATATGGGGTTACCTTGATCATATGTGATCACCCTATTGACTTGGCTGTCTCCCATTTTCTCCATGGGTTACCTTGTATCTCTGTTTGTTCCATCTATTACAGGTCATGCTATGCCATTCCTGGGGTCACTGGGGTTGATATCTATTATTTGTGATCTGACTTGTTTGTACCCCCAGCAATCCCCTATATACTGACTCCTTTATGTGAAATAGAATTCACTTACTGGATTGTTTTTCTGCTGGCTGTGTCCTTTGTACTGGGCCCAGTAACTGGCAAAACACACCCATATGCACCTTCAGGTGCCCAGATATTTTTAAAATTGCAGTTAAAATCCATCTGTGAGTGTGTATATGTGGTTAGTCTCTGTTGGAAAGGAAAGGACTTGAACTGCAAGTAAAACTTAAGATTGTAATAAGGTTTTCTTGAAGTTACTTAAGTGTAGCAGGTATTTAATTCTCTTTGGTTTTTAGTGTAAATTGCATCTAGCTCTGTGAGACTTTTCTAAAAAAAAAAATACCTCAGCACTAAGGGACAAGAAAAAACAGGGTTTTTCTCTTTTAAAGGTTTGCAAAATCCCATACTGGCTTCTGCATGTAAATAACTGAAATGGAAAGTTTGCAACTGGCAGAGTTTTGTCCATACGAATTTAAAAAAAGCATTAATTAGCCCATGTGGTTATGCATCCCCTGAAGGCTCCTGGTCCTGGCAGTTTTGTGAACACAGACAGTGTGATAAGACACACTTGTGTGTTCTGTGCAAAGCTGTCCTGAAACTGAGTTTCACTAAAACAGAAATATCAAAATATGACAACAAATTTCAGGTCTGTGTCTGCCTTTATGGAAGGATATTAATTTAAAACAAAAAGTAGTTAGCTGTGTGCTTGGTCTTTTACCCAGTGTATGTGAGCAAACATGCACTTCTTCATCGTGTCTCACTGTGAACCATCTTAACTGGATCAAACTGGGAGGGGGTTTTCCAGTTCTTTGCAGCGACAGTTACTGCTGTTCATGAAGAGGTGAAAGTGGTCGTTCAGTGTGCCAAGGAGAAATGTCAAAAATATCTACTCATTTTGCCTCTTCTCATTTTGCCTTTGGTAAATCTTGCCCCAAGTCTTGAGCATGAATCTCTGTCTTCCAGGTGTCAGTAGAGCCGAGTCCCTTGGACTTGACTTGGGAAATGGTTTCAGGAAGCACTGATGAAGTGTGGGCCATGCCCCAGAGTCCCAGAATTTAGAACCTACTCAAAGTATATACCTCTTCTGTATTCAGTTGTGAGATATCTGGCTCAGCATGAAGTCCTTCATAACCCACCTGAGCTAACATCTTCCCTGTTGTGGGTCCTCAGATACACAACTGTGATGTTTCTATTTGCCTGTTGCTTACTGTAGCTGGTCAAGTTACTGGGAAAACCCAGAATATCCACAATTCTTACTGGGTTTAGATATTTTTTCATTTTTTTCTTCAAATATGTGCATGACTTTTATGAGATGTATCGGAATGTTTGCTGACTTTTTATGGGTTGAATCAAATCATGAGTTGAAATGAAAATTTTTAATGGAAATGTCACAATTGTTTCAGCCAGAAAAATGTGGCCAGTGCCAAAAATCCATGCTGAAAAGCCATTTGTGTTCAAACTAAAAAAATCTTTCCTTGGAGCAGCTCCTCAGATCAGGTTCTTCCCACCTGACTTCCCCTGTAGCTCTCCAAATTTTTTCCATTCCCTGTCCAAGCTAATGAAACAGCTGCATTTTTATCAAGAGGCAGCTGCCTTTCACCAGAGGGAGAAGCAATTTTTATATACAGAGCCTTGCTATAGCGTGTGATGTGAGGACACCGCTTAAATGCAAGCTCAGGACAGCAGCACCAGCTGTATTTCAACATGCCTCGATATTGCAGGAACATTCCGAACAACATCTAAGTGCAGATATTGCTTTCAAGCTAAGTTTTTATCTCTTGAAGTTTTCCACTCTGTTTAATAAAGGAGCACGTCAGGTTTCTCATTTCTTTTTTGCTGGTGGTGGCTACAGGGCTCTGCAGGCAGAGCGATCGAGAGAGCAAAATGTTCTGAGCAGCAGCTCAAAAAAGAGATGTGAGTTTTCTTCTGAAATCTAGGTCCGTGTTAATGCATAAAGATCAGCTCTAGTTCCAAAATAGCTGCACGGGGCTCTGTGAGAGTCGGCACGCTCCGGCTGTGAAGTCAGCCGCCCTGCATGGACCGGGTTGGAGAGGGGGACGTAGAACATCTGATCATTTGGCCTTTTTCTTGTGTAGCCATAAAGATAAAACACCCTCACACGGCTCTAAGCCTGTCACAGGGCAAACTGAGCCAGGCAGTCAGGGCAGGATTTGCTTTGGCTGTAGAAACCTTTGCAAACAAGAGAATTAAAACCTTGTCTGCATCCCAAGTGAGTGGCCCGGGCTTCATCCCTTCAACACCATTAAACCTGCAACTTGGAGCAGTTTCTGTGCCAAGATGATGTCTTCAAAGCAGAGCAGGACACCTCTCAAGGAGCAACTGTGATATAATTTCCTAAGTGACTTTTTGAGGGTGTTTTTAGGCAGGACTATGTTCATATTTAGAGGTCAGGTTCTGAGTTTCAGTGAACTGCCCAGGTTTGGTTCTCTGGGAAGTGATTTGCTCAGTGAGGGTGTTGTCTCACAGAGATGAGGCTGAAGGATGTCCTAAGGGACAGAGAAATAGCTTGAGAAACCTCAGGGATCAACTCCCTGCTCTGTCATAGCCTCTCCAATGGCCTCAGCTCCCTCATACAGATCCAGATTGCAGCTCTTCCTTGGTATGTAGGAAAACACCCCCTTGAAAGGCTTTGTTAGAGGAACCCCAACTGAATTTTTGGGCTGTCTGCTCTTCCCAGCAAAAGGGAAATAGTGAGTTTTGCAGCTCCCCCAAGTATCTCCTGATTTATGCGGGAGAGGACAGGGGCTCAGGGAGGAGGGAAGGATTGAGACAGGACCACCAGCCACAATTCAAATCTCATTTCCAGCCTCTTGCTGGCAGTATCTCGACTTCAACATCACAGCAATCTTGACACAACCTTGGAGGAGAGTCAAGCGAGAAATCCCAAGGCAGCCCCACAAACGCCGGGGGAGAAGGAGAGGGTGGAGGGGAGGATGGGGGATGCAGCCTTGCAGCACTGCACTCTGCCTCTCCATCTGCATTGGAGATGTTCCTCCTGGGTCTGAGAAGTGAAACAGTGCTGGGCAGGGGGGGAAGCAGCAGTTGTAGCTTCTTTAAAAGTTATTTCGTATGATTCAGGGTAGTCGGTTGTCATTTGTTGTAACTTAAAGCATGAAATGAATTTTGACATATAGGGCTGCAACTAGAGGATGGGCTTTTTCTCCTTTGCAGAAACATATCCTTATGTCTGCCGTCACCTTTTTTTTGACTGAACAGCTGTGTGTTCGTTGTAACTCAGCAGAAGTAGTACAAGTCAGGAAAGAGCAGTAGTGAGTCCATTTTGCTGCATTTTGGAATTAAAGTCAAATTTCATTTGTGATTATTGTGGATTATACTGTGCAATAGAGCAGGGGAGGAGGCAGGATTTCCAGGGAAGTCCTGCAGGACCAGAGCAAAGCAGCATCCAAATGACTGCCCAAGTCTGAACTGTGCTATTTAATTCCAAGTAACTCGGTTTCCTTCACCAGACTGGCTCCTGAGCCAACTTCTAAATAACACCCGAGATATTTAAGAATATAAATTCTAAGTCCTGCATCTTGCAACTGATGGCAAACAGGAAAGCTGCCATCCAACTCTGGAAACCCAAAGGGTATCCCCAGATGTCAGCTGGACCCCACGGTGCTTTATTTGCCAGCAGCAGCAGGGTATCCCAAATTAATACTGCAACATGAGCACGGGAGCTACGTGAACATGTTGTGTTGTCACATTGGGCTAGCTTCACAGGAATATCTTTCTTTGAGACTCATCAGAAGTCTCAACCCTCTACGTGATTTTAAGTACAATGATTTTTCTGTCAAAAATAAACTTTGCTCTTGAAATAATTAGCACATCATCAGTTGGAAATAAGCCTCATCTTGAGTGAAAGAATGGAGTTATGTGGGTTATTTTTAAATAGCACAACAATATATGCTAGAGAAAAAAAATAGCTTAAATTATTTACATTATTTACACTATTCTTCTGAACAGCATCTTCAAAAACATGTTTTTAAAAGATGGCATTATTAATTGAGATGGGTTTTTTTTTTTTTGAAGAGTATTTTTTGAAGTTTTTGGAGAGCTAGTTAAGTAGTGAAAATGACCTCCAAACATATCACAGAATTATTTGTTGGTTTGCTGGATTTTGGATCATGTGTAGAGTTTGGACCAGTGTAAGGAGCCTTCCCGGGGTGGGTGAGCACCTCCTCCCGAGGCTGGATCCAGGGCAGTCAGACTTCAATAATGTGGGGAAGCAACCATCTGGCCCCAAACAAATCCACTTACAGCCCGAGCCCCCAGCCCCTCGTGGGTGTCGTTTCACTCCCGCGAGTAGCCCAACCGCATCTACTCGTGCACGTGGGAAGATGCACCACGTGTAAGGAGGTCACACAGGGAATGTTGTGTTTGTGGATGGGAACTGGGTGAGGGACAGTGCTAAACCCGGCGGTGTTCCACGTGTGGCTCGTGCCCATCAGTGGGTGGTCTGGAGGGTTCAACACGAGGTTTGCTGGGGACAATAGTAATTTCAAAACTCAAAGCTTGTCCCCTTGGTTTATAAACCAAAACTCCCTTGTGTACCCCCAGGATGGACGTGGGGCTTTGGGGGGCACCTCCACCTGCACCCCCCCGAAGGATGGGGCACGATGAGGCCCGAGCTCTGCGCCGAAGCCTGACCCTTTGTTTCGGCAGTGTCTCTGTTGGTGACAGATGGTGATGCTGTCCTGGTGAATTTGTTACCTTCTCGATGACATGCAATATGTCTGCATCCTGACAGTGAGAGGAGAGACTCCAGCTGTCCCTCCAGTAATTGACAGCAAGGAGCTGTTTTCACTTTTGACAGAGCTAAGAAGCATTAGCATCATATTGGCTACTAGGAGGGGTTGTATTATTATGTTTATCATCTGAGAAAAGTCATTGTGATGTGGGACTGGGTGGGGTTTTTTTTCTTTTACAACTTTGCTCCCGCAGCCCCGGGTCCTCCCGTTGCAAACTGTCACATGCTCCAGCGGAGCCACCTCGTCCCCAGAGGAGCCCCTCTCCTCACACTGATCCAAATGACAAAATCCCACCTCCTTTCTCCAGAAGCAGTGGGGGAGGCAGGAGAGGAAGGATTATTTCAGGATAATGAAAGTGCAGAAACTAGGTCGCCGAGGTTAGTAGGGAAGAGGTCCTGTGCTGTTTCTTGCTCGTTTGGTGCCCGCTGAAGGTGCTACTCACTGTTGGGGTTGGGGTCAGATCCTCTGCTCTCTGGAAAAGAGAACGAAAATAATCTTGCCTTTCTGTGGGTTGTAGGCTCCGCTCGCTGGCGTTCTGGATGATTTACGTGCGGTTTGCTTCCCTTTCACTCGTCCTAGCTCGCACATGTACCCCTTGCTAGCAGTAAAGGGCACCTCTCCCATACCCTGATGGACTCCGCAGCAGTCTTCACTCCATAATAAGTCCTTAATAAGATTGGGGGAGTAAAATCAACTCTGAGCACATAAGTCATAAAGACATCCATACAACAAAGATTCCTCCCTAAATTAGATTCGAGCTGACCTAAAACAAAGGTTGGGTCTCATTGCTCATCCAGCAGTAGCAAAGCTATTGAGACAAGCAGTAGCTTCAGAAAGGGCTGAATATTTCTCCTTGGTCCTACTGGTTGTAGCTCCCTGCATGAAAACCAGGCACCGTTACACTGCTGAAATGATATCAGAGGAAAGAAGCCTTTATTCATGAAATTTGTTCAGGGTATTCTTGTGATCGCATCTATTGTCCTCTTGGTGTCTTCCAGACAGAGGTAAGGGCCACCCATGCATTTGGGCCACTCTTATGTCTTCTGTGTTTATCTAGCACAGCACTGGTCCTGCACTGGAGGGTGCTGATATCAGAGGTTAATAGTTCGTGCTGGATTAATGAAAATGTGAGCATGACAAAGCAAATACAGCCAAGCAAAGTGATATCAAAAGGGGGGGTTCATTTGGCATGGTAACCAGCCCAGTGCTGGGCCATGGAGCGGGGTGTTGGCACAGACAGTGCATTCACACAGGCACCTGTAACAAGGATGCAGCGTGCTGCAAACTTACCTCTGCAGGAGGAACCCAAACTTCAGCTATTTCTGGCCACATAGCCTTTGTTCAATTTTTATTTCAAACTATTTTAAGACTAGACATGATATTTTAACATTATAATCCCACTATGTACACTGCATGTGTGACTTTGGAAATTCCCAGGGAATTTTTAAAATCTCCAAAGTGACTTCTGTGGATTTCTGAAGAAAAAACAGCACAAACAGAATACATGGGTTCTGCCAGGTTAACGAAAAATCCTTCCAAGTTTATTGAATTGTAATTCTGCATCTTTCCTTAAAGAAACATGTCTTCAACTCTCGTGTCCACAACCAGGTCCTCTGTGAAAACAAATCCACAGAGTAAAAAATACAAAAAGTATTTGTCTACTCTGATTTATTATTAATCCAGGCGTTTTATCAATGGTTGCTACAATACTTTGCCAGTTTCTTCAATCGAGGATTGATTTTTAAGTCTCATTGAATACCTTTGTTGAAAGGTCCTCTTCCCAGATAGCTTTAAATATGCAGGGATAGCACTCTGCTGTGAGGCTGTTTGTGCTGACTAAATTCTGAACTTATCGATCTGAATGCCTGGCACTGACCTCAGAAATCAGCTGGCTTGGGAGCAGCATCAAACTCCTAAACTCATATTGGTGTTGACATGTGTGCATGTCAAAAACCCAAGCCAAGTTAGTGCTGCACTGCAAGTCCCATTGCTGGTCCTGATTTGGGGCCAAAAGCTTGACTCATACTTGGACCAGAGTTTGGAGGAGGGTAAATTTTACCTTGCATCCTTTTCATTCAGTAATTCCTGAGATCCAAAGCTTGATACAAAAGCAGTGCACGTATCCGTAGCTGTGCAGGCATGGCTGATGGAGCACTGCTGTCCGTTTGGGTTTAGGAGCCAGGACTGGGATCCACCCAGGGGTGCAGAGCCCCTGGAAAGGCCTCTGCCTTGCTTCAGAGTGAATAGATGGATGCCATGGAAGCCCTATGTAATCTGTTATGTGCCTTTATGAGCTGGTATTGAATTATTCCTGTTCCTTTCAATACTGTGATGTGTGCTGCACCTTCCTGGTTCCAGTTGTGAAAGAGAGTGAGGGAGAGGGCACGGGACCAAGAGCAAGGGGGGAATCCGCCACGTAACCAGTGTTTGTCAGGAACAGGAGTAATTGCTGCTCTTTGGTGTGATTTATTGAGGTAACAAAGGTTAATAACAATGCTACTCAGTCAGTTTATTCTATTCATTTTCATGTCATTACAACATATCGGGCACGGTGCGTGTTGCAGCTGGGGTAAGGACTGCGTCTCTCCCAGAGAGATGCTCCTGTCTTCCCCCTGTCCCCTTGCTGGGGTGGGCTGGGGGTTTGGGGCTGAGCTGGTGCATGTCCAGGGTGGGCATCACAGGTGCTGATGCACTCTTTGCATCTCAGAGGCATGCAATTTTAAACAAATTCTGGAAGGAGCTAGCACGAGTAGAAGTGAAGATATCGGAGCGATGCTTTGCTGGAAGCACGTAGGAGTGAGGGCAAGGGTGGGCAGCGAGGGGGTGGAAAGCAGCCTGCGACAGCAGATATCCCCACGGGATGCCCGAGGGATGGAGGGGGCTTCTGTGGGAAGAGGTGGATAATGCAAAGGAGCCGTCTGTCATGCAAATGTAGCAGCAAGAGGAATATTCCTGAGTGAGCTCCCCAGTCTGCTCCAAGGAAGCAGGGAAAGCTTTATAGTGGGATGCTGCTGCTCCGGCCCCTGGGGCTCTGCTGGGGATGCCTCTTGCAGGGGGAGCAGAAGGAGGGGCAGGAAGGAGAGTGGGGCAGGTTGGCACTACTTGTTGTTTTGTTTAGGATTTGGCAGAACCCAAAACCTACAGCTGAGAAGTCTGGAAGGGAAGGAGACAGGCACTTCAGACTAAAGAGATTCTTTGTCCATTGATGAGGCTGCCATGACCCAAATCCTCAGCCAGGCTGCCCCCACCTATGTGAATTTGTATTTATGGTGTAGGGATTTAAAACACCCCCAAGCTGAGCCTTCATTTGTCAGCAGCTTTCACTGAATCTTCCTGTTCCTACCATGATCTCTTATTGCAGAGAGCTGTTTCAGGTGGTCACAGTATCTTCTGTGGACTCATAGAAAGTCATCAAGGCTGGGAAACTTCACAGCAGCATGATTCCCTGCTTTTTGGGAGGTGGGGTTGCTGCTGTGTTGTGTGCAAAGCACTGCAGGAGATGCAAAGGCCCTGAGTTTCCACAGCTCCCAGCAAACTCGAGCATTTCCAGAAATCAAGTCAGTGCTGTAAGAAATCCATCAGACCTTTTTTCCCCCGGCACTGAGTATCAGTGTCCACATGTGATTCAGCCACACAGATCCCCTCCCATGGGCTTAGCCCACATCCACCCTTCAGTTAACCAGCACCCAAAGGTTTGCAGTCCTTAAATCTCCACGGCTCAAAGCCTCGGGATGCACGGGTGCATGGGCTGCTCTTTGTGCGAGAGAGGGTTAAAGAAAACCCAACATCTTGCTACAGATCATCCCTCCCTTCCACCCACTTTGGCGCTGGCAGTCTCACTCTGTTCTTCCATCCAAGTGGGCATCAGCACCAGCCCCATATTCATAAGTGTCAAGAGGTGTTGATGCACACTGCATACGGCAGTCGGCTGCTTTTGCCCACCCCGGAGACTAAATGCCTCGCACCTCCACTCGGCTGCTGGGACTTGGCTGGCTTTCAGATTGTAATTTTTAGAAGGACTTTGAAATTTTTCCAGCTCGCTCTCTGCTGTTTTTCACCACTTGCTCAGCGAGGTACCTGCGCTGCTTTGTTCTCAAAACGCGTTGATGAATTAACAGTCGCAAGCGATGGCAAGCGCTGCTTTCCTACGCTGTTTTGACCAATCTCAGCTCCTGTTATAAGGCATGAGATGGACAGCAAAGGACTGCAATGCCTCAAAGTGCTGCAGAAGTGAAATCTAATTGCTTCTGCTACAGTTTAGGAGAGAAGGTGTGGATAAAGTTAGCTGGAAAATAGCATAGAGAAAGACAAGCCTTCACCTGCAGTGATCAAAGTCCTCATGCTGGTGGTGGAGCATCCTCACATGTCACCTCAGCCCCAAGCTGTTCTCAGGAGAGGTGGTCTCACTCAGAAATCTGCCTGCTGCAGGTTTCCAAAAGGGTCCTATGACAGTCTTTAGTCCTGAAAGAATTTTTGGTATGGGTGAAAGTTTCTTCAGACGTTTTTGGAATACTTTGAGTATTTTCTTGATGTTTTCTATCCCTCTGGGGACAGGCCGTCAGGATACATGTCTGCTGATATCTCACAGACATGACAGTAACCCATGAAGGAATATTGGAGCTAGTTAGCACTGCCTGGCTTGGGACTGAGAGCAGAGCAGGGCTGTATGCAGACCCAAAACTCAGCCAGGAGTAGTTTGGCACGTAGCCCAGCAAAGAGGTCTGGGTTTTTACAGGTATCTACACTAGCTCCTTTAAATCTTGGTCTGTAATCTTTGCTGCTTTGAGGTACTGGCAGCACTTCATGACTAGATCCAAAGTTGCTTGGAGAATCAAGTTTGTAGCTCGCTTGATTGCAAAAGAAGTCTCTCAGTAGTTTCCAAGTACATTGGCTTGTGAAAGGCTGGGACAGAGTCCAGGGTCTGCAGCAGTAACCCGTGAGGCTCCAGCACCTGAGATCTCTAGGCAGGGAAGCAGAAATCTGCTCTCATTCACCCATCAGCCCAAAGCAGATCCATGAACTCTACTGCAGGGTCCCAACCTGTGCTCACACCTGCAGGCCTATAGTGACTTTCTCTGATGCCACTAAACCAGCCTGTGACACACTGGGTGGGATTCATTTACATGAACATAGGTGTCTCCTGCAGCTGCACGTACCCTCGTGTGTCACCAGCAGCCTTGCTGGTGGGTGGAGGTTACTCGTGGCTCCTGTGTCATATCTGCAGGTCCCTTGAGGATGACTTGGTTGTGCTACAGAGTGTAAATCAGCCCTGAACCTCCACATTCAGAAGGCTGAATGCAACTGAAGGAGCACAAGGGGGGGTGTGGGGGCAGCAGGGATGGGGATTGAGGAAAGGAAGGTGTTTGGGGCCAGAGCATGCTGCTTGCTTTGCTTTGGTGTGGCTGTGTGGTCTCCTCCATCATCATCTTCATATTTGAGGCATCTGCCTTTCAATCCTGAGCCTCTCCTGCTGTCACACCGGTGGTTCCGGCCCCACTGCTGCATCTCCTGTTAACCCCTCAGTGCTTGGAGTCCTCTTGTCCTTCTCTCCATTTCCAAAGCCAGTATTTGTGAGCTGTCACAGCCTGTTCCCACCGCTCCTGCTCTGCCCTGCTCTCCCCATCAGCCCTCAGATGTTACCCTGTTTTCAGGGCAGGACCAAGTGCTGGATCCAGACTCAGAGCCAGGGCTCTGCTGGGTTTCAGGAGGAGAGGTGTTCAGTGCACAAACCCATCCCTCACTCCAGGTGCTACATAGCACCTCCAGCCACTGCTTTCAGTGGAGAAGGAATGGACATAAAGAAGTGTAACCTGAGGGTGGGTTTGGTCCTTTCCAGCATTGCTTTTCAATCTTTGTGTGTCTGTTTCTCCTCTGCTCTGCTGTGAAACATTTTGCTTCAGATACCCCCTATTTCTCCAGAGAAAGGAGAAATCCTTTTTGTTTAACCTCATGGCAACTCTCAGCCTCTAAAACAGATCCATGGATGTATGTTTGCCTTTCCTTTAGCAGGGAAGTAAATGATTTCTCTCTGCCCCTCCAGGTCCCATAGCTCTTGCGTTTGAACAAGACCTTGGGCTGGAGCAGGATGAGTCCCACTGACCCAAGCTCAGCTCACGAGTCGCTGAGTTCCTCCCGGCCCTCCCCCATCTTGTAACATCAAGGTCTTTCTTCTTTGTAGCAAGGTTAGGCTCTATATGTCTTAACCATATGCCCCAAGTGAGGAATTCATTAGCATTCATTATGCATTCATAAGAAACAAATGGGCAGAGGAGTGGGAGGTATTGCAATTCGTCTCAGCTGCGCCTTCACACCCGGCCTGGCAGGAGGGGACCCGCTGGGCCCCCGCCAGCCCCACCTGCCCCCCTCCTCCGTGGCCACCCACCCTCGCACACCTGCCCGTACCTGCCCTCGCACACCTTCTCACACCAGCGGGTGATTTGCAGGTTCCCAGCTCACAAGCCCCATCCCCACTGGTTCATTTAACTCTACAACATAAGCTGATTATGGAGGGGAATGGCTGAAGCATAAATCTGGCTTCTTTCTTTTTTCCTCTCTTTTTTTCCTCCCCCCCCCTTGGTGGTAACACCTCACTTCCCTCCCCTGCTTCCCTTCCCATGTGTTCCCAGCGCGGGGAATCAAGGCAGACGGCTACGGGCACCGCCATCCGCTGGGTCCTGTGACATCCCCACACAGAGGGGGGAAAAGAAAATCTGGGTGGTTTTAAACAGTAGTGAGCAGTTTTCACAATTTCAGAGACATGTGGAGCAAGTCAGCTCGATCTGTAGCTGTAATTAGTAGCTGGGTGAGAATTTGGGTCAAAAGAAAGTCAAATAAATACGTTATTGAAGGGCAGTGTCCTAGGGCATGGTGCAGGAGAGCTCAACACTCTCACCAGTGCAAACAAGCCCTTGCTTCAAAGGCACCAGCAGCAATAGCAGTTGTGGGTTATTTTTTATGTTATCCCTTCTTTCACTTGGGAGTGACAAAAAGATTTCAGGTTACTTGTGAGAGCACATCTTGGAGACACAGGTAAGAGGCAGGAGAACAGTGAAATGAGATGCATTTCATGTCCAAGGATCTCCAGGATCGGGTCCAGCATCTCACTGGCACAGGTTTCCCTTAAATGTGCTGGGGAACATCCACCCAGCCCAGGAGAAACTGTCTGAAGGGAGAGATGGCTTCCGAACAGCTCCTAAAGAGAAACACAACCTGCTCTCCCTGCCCAGGATTTGGGCTCCCAGCTCACCTGGGAGGAGGTTTTTGCACCTGCCTGGGTTCCAGCTTGTCATTTCAGAGTAACACAGACCCATTTCAGTCTCTTTTGACAAAGTCCAGCCCCTGGAATAGGAAAATGCTGCTAATGCTGCCACGTGCTACTCTGACAAGTTCTTCAGTAAATCTGCTGAGCAAATCTAGAAATCCAGCCCAGGGAAAAATGTATAAGTCTCATCTGATGTGTTCAGAGAGAAATTCCTGGTGTCATTGGCACCTGAGTGTCATCTGGGACCCCTCCATGGTGAAAGACAGCTCTTGGCTAGAGCTGTGTCGGCTCTTTGCTGTGCTGCTGTGCAGCCTGACTTGCCTCCTGGTGGAAGGTCTCATTACAGCAAGGACGGTCTCCAGCCCCAGGAGCTATCCCAAAAAGCAGGACCTGAGCTGCAGACACTTGGGATGAGCCAGCCAGGGAGGCGGGTGGCTGGCATGGTGCTAGACCAGAGCCAAGAAGTCACCCTGTGGCCCAGCTCCGTGGCACTGCGTGCTGCAGGAACGAGATGTCGACAGCACACAAACTCTCACAGGGCTCTCCTAACCCCACAGATCCCCAGAGCGAAGTAAATAAAACGAAAGGCACATCCCTGCCATGGGCACCACTGTCTTTCAAAGGTGGCAGATAGCTCTAAGCCAGAAACGTGTCAGAAATGAGTCTGTGATGCTTGTGCTCCCCTCGTGCATGGGTGTTCTCAAAGCTAGGGCCTGCCAAGAAGCAGAGATCCTTGGGGAGTTTCAGAAGTGCAGGTAATGAGTGGAAATTTCAGGCTATTGAAAATCCCAGCAGGTCTCTGAGCGTCTCCCAGCACCCACCCATCCGTGGTCTGGGTGAGTCTGTGCAGGCATCCAGGGCTACATTTGGCTGCTCCCTGCACGCATCGCTCACGCCGTGTGTGCAGCCTCCAGTGCATCATCTCTGAGAGCTGGGAGCTTGTCTTTTTTCCCCAGCTCTGCTGTCAGAGCAGTTTCTCTTCAGACTGTAACCTAGAAATAGCTGCATCTCAGCTGCTCGCTCCTTACAGGCAGGTCTTCTCTTGTTTGCTTTTTTTTTTTTTTTTTTTGCATGAAACAAAATTCATCTTTGACCTGGAAAGAACTTCAAAGCTTTGAAAACTTCTGATATCTACAACCCTCTCACCGGTACGTGGCTCTGGCTCTCTACCTGGCTCTCCATCCCTGAAAGGGCAGCAAGGCAGGGAATGAGCATTTGCTCTGCAAGGAGCAGAGCCACTCTCCAAACAAACACCGAATCAGAGCCGTGTGGCCCCCTCATTAGCAGTCTAACATCAAGGACTTTCACGCAGCAAAATTAACTATTTTTTGCAGGATGTTTAACAAAAGAAGAGATACTAATGAGGTTAGTTAAAGGGTGGCCCTCTTTCATTAGCTCTGCTGGGCTAAGTCTGCCAGTGAGGAACTATCAAGAAGATTGCTTTTTTTAATTACTCTGTTAATTGATATAAAACAAAAAGGACGCAGATTAGTTGCATGCAATTAGCAAATTAATTCTTGGCAATTACAGACTTAATAATGGAGTACTTTTGCTGCTGTGTGTTGGATTCTGTGGCCTATATTCATTGCCTGTTTGAGCTGAATAATTTATTTTTTATTTATTTTTTTAAACAGAACAAGAGTTAAATATAGACATGGACACACTTTGCAATTCTCCCAGTAGCATGATGAGGAAGATAAAGTGCATTTTTCACCTTTGACGCAACTGTGCCTCGTAGCATCTGTATTGCCTTGTTAACACTGAAGCCTAAGGTGATGGGTTGCACAGTGCTGCCTTCCTCCCTGACTCTGACTCCTGGGCTTATGACCTCAGTGAGACAAGAAGTTAGGCACAAGTCTCAGTTTCTTTCTGAACGGGGCCGATGGGCAGGAGTATTGGAAATGAGGTCCTTAGGGTTTAACCTCAATCTAGGACTCTTCCCAGGCTGCAGCAATCTGGCAGAGCAAGTAGGCTGAAAAATACCCCAATTCTCCTTGAAAAGTCACAGTGATGGGGTGGTTGCTATTGCATGATTACAGCAGAATAATGATGATGGCAATTTCTTTTTGTGATGCACAGCTATAACCTGGCAGTCAGATGCTCTTCTCTTTCCTGGGCACTGTAGGAGCAGGAGGAGGGCTGGCGGACGTGGGACACCTGATTGTACCTGTCTGTTGGCCCCAGGTGGGCAGGGTGCTGGGGTTAGATGAGATCTTAGGCAGGAATTGTTGGCTGTGAGGGTGGTGAGACCCTGACCCAGGGTGCCCAGAGAAGCTGTGGCTGCCCCCTCCCTGGCAGTGTTCCAGGCCAGGTTGGATGGGGCTGGGAGCACCCTGGGCTGGTGGGAGGTGTCCCTGCCATGGCAGGGGGGGTGGGATGAGATGAGCTTTAAGGTCCCTTCCAACCCAAACCATTCTGGGATTCCCTGATTTTATGATTCTATGGAGAGTTGATGGTATATCCCCACACAAGGAGTGAATCAGCACCGAGACTGAAATACCTCACTGTATTTGACTCCAGCCAGGGTGAATTTTAGGTAATTTAGTGTTCAGAGTGAAGGTTGCGAGACTGAACACTGCAAAACCACCTGTTTGGTTACTGTATTTCAGAAGAGGAGGAAGCAAAGCAGGTGGGAATTCCTCCTCTGAAAACTGCCCCATTACAGAGGAACTTTCCATGGACCACAACGGCAGCGAGCCAGCTAGCCGTGCCTGCAAGGCTCTCACCTTTCCTCCCACTCTCTCCTCTGGTTTGCCTCCACCTGCAGTTTTTCTTTCCAAGTGAACTTGCAAAGAAGTCAATGGTCATGTCCATTGCTTTGCTCCTGTTGCTTTCCTTTTTTCTTATTTTACTCGAGACCGAGCCCACACATCTCTGCAGGCTGATAACAGAGGCTTTGCAAGTGCCCATAAAAACCTTCTGCTGAAAGTTCAGCCCCTTTTTGAGGTGCAGGGGGAGCACAGGCAGGACTGAGCTGTGATCTGGCCCCAAAATGTTCCCGTGGAAATCACCATAGGGTGGGCAGAGCGGGCATGGTGGGGGTGTGCTTCAGGCAGAGCCACCAGTACCACCCAGCACGTTTGTCCTCCCTCCCCAGTCCGAACGCAGGAAGGAGAGCCAGCTGAAATGCCTTTCCCCCCCTCCACAAGGAGTTTGGGCTTTTGAGTGTGTTTGGTAGAGGTTTTTGAGGCAGCAGCCACGTGGGAAGGCAGCTTGCTGCACTGTGTTTCATTTGGGGGTGTTTTCTCTTCCCTCCTCTCACTCTGTAGTGCATGGCCAAGCCCAGCTATTGTTGAGACATATTCCTTCCCATTTATTCAAGATTTTCAAGGGAAATTATTCCACGTAACTGTCCTCTTTTCACTCATTACTCCTTTCCTGCAAACACATGTGCCTTGTTTTAAATTTTTATTTTTTTTGTTTGAAGTGAGACATCTTGTTTATTTTTTTCCTCTGTCTTTTCCCCCTCCTTACTGCGGCTGCTTCTCCTGCTGGTGCTGCATTGCTGCTTGCCAGAGAAATGTTTTTCTTTCACTTTTATTGTAATTTATTGATTTCTTTTTTCCCCCTTATGGGCTCAGAACCTTTTGCTTCTACCAAGCAAGGCACTAGGCATTAACAACATACTATATACAACTTAAATTAAAATAATGAGGGCATGTTCATGTCAAACACAATCAGTTAGAAGGTGAGAAGACCTGAGCCACAAAACAGAAGCCAGCAGCATTATCTGTCTGACCTCTCCTTCTCTTCCCACACATCAAGGACATTTTTTCATACTTTTCTGAAGGGTTTCTGCCTTCCCCTGCTCTCTGGCTGCATAGCCAGCAGTCCCACCTGCTCCCCTCTTTGGCTGTACATGGGTTGTGATTTGTTGGATTCAATCCCTGTTTCCCCTCCAGAGCTCCTGGAAGGAAAGCCACATGCATTGACTTGGAGGAGATTGCACCATTTCCTCTGTTTCTGATGTAACTTGCTCACAGCCAATGCTCACAGCCCTTCAGGAGAACTTCAGTTGTTATTTTCAGGGAACCTCCATGGAACTGGAGGAATTTGTCTCCTCTCCAGCCCTCGCTCAGCATACCATGGAGCCATACCCCACCTCTCCTGGACCACTTTGGTTTCCTCTCCCTTCTGCCATGGGCAATCCCCATGCATACAAATATATCCCTATAATGATTTAGGAGGGTATGATCTTTCCTACTGCAATTATTTTGGTCCTGATTATCTGTGACGATGTTTTCCCACAGATCCCATTGGCTTCAGAGTTGCATAGGCTGCAATCTTACAAAATCCTAATTTTAGGGGACTAAATTCTGCTAAATCTGTCCACTAGCATCATTTCTGAGCTGTCTCTGAGCTTTCAGAGACCTCTGTCCACATGAAGACTGGCACATAGACTGTAAGCTAACTTACTACAATGTTAGGCAATTGTTTAAATGAGAAACACAAGTTTAGTCAAAGATTTCTCTGGATGTTGTCACCTTCTTGCCCAGCTGCCAACCTGAAGATCTCTTCTACCTCTCTTCCCTCTCACTTCCAGTCTCTTGATGCAACATCAGCAGTGTGTGCAGCAGGGTGGGGGTTACATCTGTTAGTGCCCAATACTATTTAGAGAAAAACTCTTCTGTAAGTAGTTTTTAGCTTTTTAAGCTAAGAAAAACACTTGTGGAATAGAGTACTGCTCTGGGGCTGGGTCTCCTCAGCACTGTCATAGTAACAATTATTTATATGTTGTTTTTTCTAGATTTTTTTTCCCCCCTGACTGCAGCAGGACTGAAAAACAAAAACAAAAAAGCCAAGCCAATGTTCAAAGTATCAGCATCTTTTTTGCAGATTTATTTTTTTTCACATACATGAGCCTTCAGGGACAGAAAGATGCATTTGCCAGTTCATCAAGATATACATTAATCTTCATAAGTATATGTTCAAGAAGCTGTGTTGGATCCTCCAAGTTTTTCTTACACCTACGACCATATTTCATCAATAAATTTGCTATCTAGACAGTACACAAAACTAAAATTGGACCAGCAGCTGACAGCCTGGGGACTGAGCTGGGGACTGTCAGAGCTGGCAGTGTTTGCTAATCGAGTTACAAGACAGACACCCTTCTTCTTAACTAGGAGAGTCTGACACATTTTCTGGGGTCAGGCACAATGGGTTCCCCCACCAAACACTTACCAAAGGGTCTCTTTTAAAGCAAAGAGACAGGCTTGGGTTCAGGTATCCCAAAGCTTGCACAGCTCAGACTGTGTTATTCACTTTTTCACAGTCAATAGGCAATCGTACACGAAAACAAAATATTGGATCTCGCCTGCGGCGCCGTAGAGCCTTTTTCTTTAATGTGCCAGCACCAAGAAAGAAACTTCCACAAGTTGTGCAAATCACTGCTGGTCAGACTGAAACTTTGCTGTAGCATGAAATGCAAAGTGGCACCTCAGCTCCAACTAATGGAGCTATCATGGTCCTAAAAGTAACTCTCAGGGCACCTTAAAGGGATTCACTTCTTCACATTCAGCCTCCCTGTCTTGCGGGGACATTTTTCACTGCTTGTCTCTTAGTCCCCATTTGGACTCGTTGTAAATCATCAGGCACTGGGACTTCCAGGCATGTTCGAGCGTGCTTGCAGAGAGCTTGGACAATGCATCATTTCAGGTGAGGATAATTCTGAGCTCATTATGACCTTGAATACGCCACAGATAAAAATACTGTGCGGGAGGGTTTGGGGATCTGTTCTTGGAAGAAGAGTTCAGCTCAGGCAAGGTAGTGGGAGTGCTGAACAGGCACTTGCAAGATGCAAGTGAGGACAACAGAGGTGTAAATCCAATCAGTGCAGGTCAGCCCCTGCCTCCGAACCCCGTGCAGAGCTCACCCCAAAGCTGGCTCAGCTCTGCAGGCTGCTTCTGCCAGACTGGCGCAGAGGATGGAGTCCAGCCACAGCCCCACATCAAGGTCCAGACTGGTCCAGCAACAGTGGATGTGGCTTGGTTAGCTCACAGCCCATCTTTAATGTGCCAAAAGCCCCTTTGTAAAGAGGAGAACCTGACTGTGGAAACGGAAGTGGAAACATCATTACACTTCTGGAGTAATGAGCTAGGCCCCCACCCTGTAGTAAATTGAACTGCAGAAGACTTATTTCAGCAGTAATCAACCTAAACCTCAGCTACAAACATAGTAAGTGAGCAGGGGAAGAGACAGAGTGTTTTCCTCTGTTGCAGGAGAAGCTGTTTTGAGCTTATTCCTCAACTGTGCAGGTGATGCAGTTCCTTCAGGGGCAAACACACGTTCTGCTCTTATTTCAGTAGTCACCCAACACAGAGGTATTTGGGTGCTTTGGGTTTTCAGCCTGATGTAGGATGGGCAGATACTTTAAAAGCAATGATCAAAAAGATAGAAAAATAGGTAACCCATGTCTCTTGAGCTTCAAAAGTGGGTTGGTTCAAATTTTAGGTACGTTATTTCTTACTTCATCTGTGTTGCCCGTTCTCCCCGGTGAGCCACATTAATGCAGAGACTGAGATCCCTTTTCCAGCACTTCTCAATGGCTGGAGGAACCTCCTGAGGCACACGTGAGGTGAAGATGTGTAAGCAAAACATCAAATTAATATTCAAATAAGAATTAGGCACCCGGATTGCTTAGACAGCTTTGCAGTATCAGACATGAAGCACAAAGGGATCTCCCCCCTAGCTCAGGAGTGTGACACACGTGGTGGACCAGGCACAGAACTGCTCTGGTCTTCCCCACTCTCAACAAATTATAGATTTCTTCCTCAAAGGCTCTTAATTTTATTTACATGATGAAATATGGGATTGTGGGGAGAAATCCTGATGCTTTAGAAAGCTGCAGTAGTGGCAGGCAGGCAGATGCTGTGTGTGCTGATGGGGAAAGGAAAGAGACCCCTTTTTCTAGCAGTGTTTTGGGGGGAAATAAAAGGTATGTTCAAAGCACTAAGCACACAAACGTGTGCACACACAGACCCAGCCTCAGTACATGTATTCACCAGGGGTTCAAATTAAACTCCAGATCATGCAACCATGATCTGTGCAGATTAGAAGCGGGCTTAGATTGCAATTAAGTCAAGGGAAGTCAAGAGCTTAGATAACGATTATCATTTTTTCCCATTTAGAAGAAGCAATTGACAAAAAAAAAAAAGGGAAAGAAAGAAAAAGACAATTCAAACACACTATGTCTGTGCATATGCACTAATAAATTGTCATTAAACAGTTCCATCCTTATTGTGCAAATGGAGATACTATGAAATGTTTGTAATTAGAAACACAATTTATTAAAACCACACTGTCTTGGTTTGGTGCTGTTTCACAGCCAAATGCAGTTTGGGGTTTTGCAGCCAACCATTTTTTAATCATTGGAGCACTTCATTCTTAGTAAATCCAACCCTAATTTTTGTTATCCTCTGCTGGGCTTTACTTGGAAAAAAAAAAAAAAAAAGTTTAATTTGGTTGAGATCCCCTCAAAATCATCTCTGCTTAATGCCTTCCAGCCTTCTGCAGTCTGTCTGCCCCTTTTGTACAAAGCATACAGCAGTGATCAGCAACTGTGCCCGAGTCCTGCACGAAATGTCAGGTTTGTGCCTTGAGATTTTCCATGTGCTTTTGAAAAGTACGTGGCACAAAGAGAGATACAGCAGAAAAATAGTGTTCATTATAGGGGAGAAATAAGTAAATGATAAGAGATGATTTAGAGATCCTGAATGTAAAACGCATGATCCCAACGTTCAGAAATGGACTGCTCCCACACTATTAGGAGTTGAAGGTCACACCACATGTCACTGGAAAGGTAATTTTCTCTAGATTTTGAAATAGGATCTCAGATTTGACCTATGCCCTCTCTGTCAAGAACATCTGGGCATCTTTAATACATCTATTCCTTTTCCTTTTTTCCTTTGTTCCCAATGCTAGAGGACAGATTCTGGGTTTGAAAAAAACAAGTGAAAAAACCCTCCTGAATTTCAGTTTTAGCCTTGCTATGGACTTCCCTGTGACCCTGGACAAGTCATTTAATGCCTTTGAGCCCCTCCTCATCAGTAAGATGGGTCTGGTATAGAAATGCCTCAGTAGCTCGTGTTTAGGTCTCAGTACTTGATTAATTAATGCTCATTATCTATTTTGTGATCCTCACGTGCAATAAGTTACTGGCAGTGCATTCAGAAGTGCTTCCATTGGTTTAACAGGTTTGGGAATGAGACTTGTTTCCCATAAATAAAACAACTTCTTTCATACCAGTAGGAATGGAAGTGTGATCCCACAGGGTGCGAAATAGGATGGATAATTTGAAATACTTTTATTGGATACTTTTCACTTCTTTTGGAAACAGAATTAAAACGCCCTTCTCAAAGCTTCTCTTGTTGAGCTCAGCTAGAAATACAGATGTTCAGTGCATCTGGAAGCCAGGCCATCATTTTCTGAAGTCAAGCATCCAAAAATATGATTCTCTCTGAAAAATATAGATGCCTTTGTGCTTCATTTTCTCTCATCTTTAGACTGGGAAAAATGAGATTTATCTATAGAGACTAAAGGGAGAAAGGAGGAAGAGAAAGCAGAAAAGCTTCCAGGCAGCTCCTGCTTTCTTCAGTGTTTTGAGACACCTTCTCCATTTAAGTCACAATTTCTGCTTCTGTGCAAAAATCCAGCTCTTCAGCATACTTGAGCTCCTGATTTCCAACGAAATCTTCAAGAATTAGAGGCCAAAGTTGCTCCAAGGCTTGAATCAAGATTCTTTATCTTCAAAAATAGTTCCCTTCACACCATTAAGCAATGCTGCAGTGTAAAGAGGGTGAACTTCCATGAAATAAATGTTTTCCCTAGGGTAACAGTGGTATTTCAAGAGGGGGAATCTGCTGGTGTTGGGTGTTTGCACTGTAACTGCTGAATGAAATCTCCCCTTCCATACTTGCTTCTGTTTATCTTCCTCTTATGGCTGGAGCTGAGTGAATCAGCTGGATGGCCAGGATGCATGTCAGAAAACACATAAAAGGATTTAAATGCCTTTCCCTCCTTCAGGAAAGCTTTTCCCTGCAGTGGCACGAGGTTGGTGCTTTGACTGCCCCTGTGGTGCAAGAGAGCAGGGGATCAGTTGTGAAACCCAGGGACAGAGCAGCCACTTGCAGTCATGGACTCAGGGTTCACATCAAATTCCTGGCTAAACATCCTGTCTAAGGTGAACTTAAAAACAAAGTCATCTTGCAAATGGTTCCCCCAGCAGGTTAAGACATGTTGTTGAGGATAATGTTAACTCCCTGTAGTCTCAGAGAGACAGGGAGAAAGCAGCTTATTTCCATATCTTAATTAAAATTTCCATTAATCCCATCTGAGGCCTCATAACTTCAAAAACTTGGACAAAAAACCCAACACTTCTTTCTGATAAATATTTTAGACTAATTGTTCTGAGGTAGCAGACATCTCTTGCTGGTGAATATCAACTAGCTGTGGGTCTCGCATACTATTTAAAGGCAAACTGCAAGGGTTTGGTTTGTTTGTCCTCTGAAAACTACTGGACATCTTAAATGCCAAAAAAAAGGAAGGACAGAGAGCAAATGGACTGGGCTGAGCTGCAGAGCCGTGGCTCCCCTAGGGTTGCTGTGGTTGCACAGAGACATGGGGCTGCAGTTTGGAGGCTGCTTTTGTGTCTTGCAGGCACCATCCTGCAGGCTCAGAGCCCTGGTGCTTCCCAGACATGGGGAGCTGCCAGGCAAAGGGGCTCCTAACCCAGGACAACATCTCTTAGTGATGCTCTGTGCTGTGTCTGTATTCTCTAAGACAGGGGAGGGTGTTTGTATAAAAAGTGGATGAGAAGGGACTGGAAAGCAAAACATCCTGTTGCACAGGGTTAAACATGGTTAATGGCTTTTGAGGTATGCAGGTGAGAAATGAAGCAGGTAACTGAGCTGAAACTGAGAGCTGCAGTGGAAAGGATGGGATGGAAGGCAGCACAGGTCATTCAGATCTCCTGCTGGGGCAAGACTGGGGATTTGTGTGTGACCTCCTGCCCGGCACTGCTGTGGGTGTATGGAAATGTGGGAGGGAAGAGCTCCTCTCCAGCTTTGCACTTATCATGTAAGTGGCAGCCAAGGAGAAGAGCAGCCATAATTAAACCGTGATGCTGAGCCCTGGTGCCCTGGAGGTAACATCCTCGAAATGAACTGAACATTGAGAATGGCAAACTGCAAGGGACAGAGTGACAGATTCTCCGTGGTCGTAGATCACCACTGAGTGACAGAAAATTGGACACAGATCATGAGGGAGGCAGGGGAGAGCATTGGGGAGGGGGGAGGAAGGGGAGAAAACAACCATCCCTAAAACAAGCCTAAAATCTGCCTGGTTGCTAGGGAAGTGGGACTCCTGGTAAGTAATTTCAATTTGTACCTATATTTATAACAGTATGGAGATACGTTTTTATAATCTGTGTAATAAAGAACCTCATCAGCAACTTCTCAAAGAAACTTGTTATTACGGAGAATGACACTCTAATTGCCTCCAGACATTTAGCCTGCCTAGTGAGTGAAGTAACCTGATAAGCTATTGAGCTATTAAGTGATGTAGAATCAATTAATGTAGTTAGATAAGAAAGTAATACCCTGCCCAGGTAAACTAAGTAATATGTGTCAAACTAGTCACTATTAATTCGGGTCCAGAAAAGCATAGGAGACCAGTATAATTTCCAGTAATCTTCATAAAATTGGGGAGGTTATATTTTGACCAAAGAAAACTAGTTTTCAAAGGATCGTTTATGAAAAAAATGAAGACAAATACTGAATTCATTACCATGCTCATTTCCTCAAGGACATTCTCCATACCTTTAGGACATAAACAACTGAACAGCAGCACTGCAGAAGTGGTTGAATTGTAGGCACTGAGTCCAGCAGTGCACCAGGTGTGTAATCACCTACATCCCCTCTTGCCTGTGCAGGCTTGCACGCCCAGCAGTGCAGAGTCATGTACACATCACCACTAATGTCTCAGTACCCTTTCAGCTTAGCAGAGCAGGCTTGCACAGCGCGGTGAGGTTGGGCTGTTAGCTAGTACGGCTGACGTGCGGACAGGGTGACAGATGGGGAAGGGTCGTGGTGCCTTGTGTAGATACAAGCAAGAAACGTGTGAGGACCCAGTTCTAGTCCCAGTTAATTTTGTCCCTGTCTGATCTAGCTTCAGGTGTGATTAGCTGGAGTGTGTTAGAGCAGAGGAGAACGGGTGAGAAATTATCATCCTGTCTGGCTGGCTGCTGCTGCAGGTTTCCTGTCCTGATGTATTGTCTCTGCAGCTGGGGAGTGCAGAGGGAGGTTAATGAATCTTAAAACATTTGTGAGTGGCACAGCGTAGCTCCCAGCAAGCCGGGGCGTGCGGGAAGGCGAGCGCGGGTCCCAGCTCTGCCTCGCTGTGCTGATGTGGTGCTCAGTGAGAGCTAATTAGCCTACCTGGGAGCACACAGCACCGTGGGGACACCGCGGCACTGCTGGCTCTGCGCCGACTGCGCTGCCTCCAGCCCTGCTGCCTCCACATCCCTGTTTTGGGGACTTGCCTTCCGTCTCCTCAAGTTTTCAGAAAGAACTGTTTTCAGCTATAAAGTTACAGTCTGAGCTAGGTCTTGCTGGGAGGCTTTGTTCCCACCAGAGTCTCCAGCCTGCCTGGTTATCGTACAGGTATCCTGCTGCAGGACTTGGAGAGCCCTGGAGCATATGGGCCAGGGTTCAGGACTGAGTCTAGGAGCATTGTGAGACTTAAGAGTGTTGTTATGCACATGTCTTGTCTGTACAGACTCTGCTGAAGCACTCAAGGCAGTTGTCAGAGATAAGGGAACACCTCCAGGTCCAGATAGGCCAGCTGGAATTAGTATAACCTGCTGTGGTTAGGTACCAAACTTGCTTAAGATCTTCAAAAATCCTTGGAATAGCAATTTGCAGCTTTAGAAACTCACAGTCCTTTGGAAATCTGGGTCTGAAACTTTGGGGGAAATAGCAAACTCTTGCTGGAAGCTTTATTGTGTATTATGTTGCAGGTGGTATTATGACAGAAGAATATTTGGGAAAAACCATTAACTTCCCTAAAATGCCCTCCTTGCAGCCCATCACATGAGGTGTAACCACATGGTAAACTTGACATCCCTTTTGTTTGAGAAGATCTTCTGTAAAGGACCACAGCAGTTGCCTGTGGACCACAAGGCAGCAGCAAAACGCTGACTGGCTGTGTCAAATGCAGTCAGATAACAATAACAGCAGTGAATGCTTCAGCTCCAGCATTCAGATGTGGCTCAGGATTTGAAATTTTGTTTCTGATCTTCTTTAAACAAGAACAACTCAGAGCTATCTGAATTGATTTGCTTAATGTGCTGTTCAGCATTCACAGTGTAAATTGAATTGTTAGCCTCTCTCTCTTTGCATTTGGATGTTTTGATTCTGATATCACCAGCAGAGCAACCTTCCCTAACCGAATTGTTCTCACAAGTGATGTTGATGCTCTGCACTCCCACTCGATTGATGTCGTTGTGGCTACTGACCAGAAGGTGCCTGTTAGAGCGAGCAGGTTGAGACCAGAGAAGAGGAGAGTGACAAATCAGAAAGATCTCATTTTTCATCAGAGATGTTTTTTTATTTGAGAAAATTCTTTTTGCCAATTTCTAGTTGCTCTCTTCCTGGACATCTAACAGAGATGGACTTTCAGTTGTTTACACAACTTTTGTGCTGCCCTTGCTTGAGGTCATACAGGGACTCATCCAGTTATATCACTGAGCTTTGTGCTACCACAGCTAAGGCTGGGGGGACCTCGCTTGGATGTGTCTGCACCTTTTCATACAGTGTAGAAATGTTCACCATGGAGCTTTCTTGCAGCATCAGCCCCATGACACTCATGTGTCTGCACAGTCTTTGTGCACAGTACTGGGAGACCACCCAGCTCACCCCCTTGCCAGTGAGCGCAGATTGTCCACACTGCTGGAAACCAGCATCTTCTGGGGTGGGTGAGCATCTCCCAAGTCATCTTTGGGCCCATATGGAGCCATTGTAGCTCATATATATATATAAAAAAAATAAATGTTACTGCTTTTCAGTGCATTGGACCTGCAATATCAGAGGAACATGCAAGAGCTTGATAACTGTGGACTTCTGGAGAGTAGTTAAAGGCAGGAGTTGTTTGGGGAGTCCAAGGATGTTTTAGTGCTGCTGTGAGAAGAGGGATTTCAAAGTGTGTCTCTGGTGCAGCCATCAGCAAACAGCTGGTGCCTGCGTCTCTGTGAATGGGATTGTGGTAGCAAACCAGCATGGGTGCAGCAGAGACCACCAGGGACCTTAAAGTGGAGAAAGGGGTAGTCAAAGTGACAGCACAACCATACCCATCACGAGCTGGGAAGCAAAAGGAGGGGGTCTGCAAGGTAAATGTGAAAGCTGCAGAAAACAGTGTGGAAGACTGACTATAGGATTTTGGATAGAAAAGTGAATTTTTCCCTACTAGATCTCAGCAAAGTTTCAGAGATCTATTCCCAGAGAAAGGGGAAGGCAGGACTCCGCTCTGGGACCCTTCGTACTTTGGTGACTGTTGTGCCCGACGTGGTTCTCAGCCCTCCCCAGGCTTTGATGTTTCATACGTAGACGGTTGCCAGGGGGAATTTTGCTTACACCGTGGTTTTCCATTTGCTGCCAGACTTCAGACAGATGAGTGCAAACTGTTCCTTCTGCAACTCGGGAGATAATTTTGCAGTCAGTGTGAACACCGCCAACCTTCTAATTTTTTTCTCTAATAACAGTTTGGCAAATCAAAGTGTCTGTTCAGTTAGTCAGTAAAAACACCTCGGAAGCATGCAGAAAAATACACAGGGATGGACTCTGAGCTGGCTGTGTCTCGGATTAGATACTCTCAGTGATTAGGGGTATTGACCATTTTTAAATTTATCTTGTCTGCATTGAAACAGAAGTGTCAAAGATGACTACAGAGGGAAGAAAGTAACTCTCACATGCACATTTTCTAAGTACTTCTATTTAACTAAATTCCATATTTTCCAACATGGGAAGATAATGGTTATCGAGATAAATTCAGAAATCTAGCCACTACTGAGAGGAGGTCAAATGGGGCGAAAATAAAATAAGAAAGAGAATATTTGTGCTTTCTAGGGTACACATTAGGGAGATGTGATTGCATTTCTTGCCTTTCAAATAATTTGCATTTTAAGCTAACAACCCTGATGGTGGGACAGCAAGTAGGAGGTATGGATTTTCCCAGTGAACTGTTTTTAATTAGTTAAAAAAAACCTGGTAAATTTTGAGACATCCACTCAGATTGGTATATCCACAATAAATAATAGCAATAAACTCTCCCCCTTTACTTATGTCTTGCGTATACACAAGCACATGCAGGCTCAGGTTAGCAAAACCACACTTTCTTTTGTTCTCTTTGTTCCCTTTGTTCACTATGCAGTAATGAAAAATGACAGCCATATTTATTGTAACATTCCTCCAGGAATGCAGAGATAATTACCTGCCCTTAGCATGGGAGAGGAAAATGAGCATGAGCTCCGTCTCCTTCCAGCTCCCCGGAATCCAACCGATGCGTTGGCGTGAAACTCAGAGTGGAGGATGTCGGGAGCGGAGGAGATCTGCTGCCCTGAGAGGTTGTTTTAAGGGTTCAGTTCTTTGTCTTTTGCAAAATATCACCTCAGAAGAGCTCAAATGCCTCTGTTAAAAGGGGACTGCTTTCAGTTTCACCTGTATCCTCACCCATTTCTGAAGGCCTCTTTGTGTCCAGTTAAAGTAGGCTTGACTTTATTGATGGTATCACTGCTTTCTTGTGGGCTCTTGCAGGGTCTGCCCAGACAGATCTGACTTTCAGCCCTGGCCATTTTAGCAGTGAGTGAGTCCTTCTGCTTTCCATTAAAGAAAACCCAAACTTCATCCTATGTACTATTAAGAGGGGTCATGGTGTTTCTGAAAAGTACTAGATTAATAGGTATTGGAACTTAAAACCTCTACTCGAACAAAAAAATATCATTTTGGTGCTGTAAGAGCCTGTGTGACCTGGTTCCTGTTCACCCTTCTGGTGTGTACAGTGACAGGGAGCTCAACCTCAATGCCCAGCCTGTGCATGGGAAGGAAGAGGGACCCAAGCATGTTCCCTTCCCACCCTGAGGATGGCCAGCCTCCCCCTGAGGAGGGAGCCCTGCTGTCAGGAGAGCTCCTGCTTCCCTCTCTCCCTCTGCTTGTTTGGGGAAACACCCCTGGATGAGCATTGCCTCCTCTCTAAGATCCAGTGCAGAAAACTGAGGGGGGTTCTATTGCTTTTACTCTTTTGTTCAGCAAGGACAACCTGTCCTAATGAGGTCCATTCAGGTAAGCAGGAGTCTCCCTGTGTTTTTTTATGATTATTTTCTAGTGTGTGTTCCTGTTTAATGGGAATTTAAAAACAAGACCTATTTAGCCTTTAATAAGAATTTATTTTTCATATCTTAATATTTTTGTCCTCTGCCTTTATTTCCTCACTAGAAGGGATTTCTCAGGCTGATTATTTTTTAAGGTATTAGAAGTATAATCCATATGATCTGTTAAAATATAATTAAAAGTGTTATCATATTTTCGGCAGCGTGTTATGCCGAGGGATATTTCACAAGTGCAAATAGGTTTTTGCATCATCCACACTAGTGAGGGAGCCAAACTGACCACTGCTAACCCTTCTGGCTGATAGGAAAACAGAAACAAAAAAAGAGAGGAAAAACTTTTGATGTTTCCAGGTGTTTCACCTTAAAACCGTTTTCTTCCTGATCCGGAACGTCTCCCAGTGGTACGGCACAAGGAGATAAGAATTAAGTTCATAGCCTGGGTTGCCATGTTTTCAGGATAAAGAAGTTGTGGCGCGGCAGTGTGACGGGGAGGTGGATGCGGAGCAGTATCTGTTTCACATGGCCTAATGCCCTGCCTGGGGGAGAACAGTGCAGCGTGTCCATGGCAGAGCAGCTGCTGGGGATGGGGGCCCATGGAGCTGGGAAGTGGTTGCTGTGCAGCCCTGTGAGTGGGAATGCACGGCTCAGGAGGGCTGTGCGTTCAGAGGAGTCCTCGTGGAGGACTGTGCTCAAAAGGACCTTTTCACCCTTGATACATGACCCACCACTTCACCTTCCCAAAGTGGAGAAGCCCCTGGGTGTGTGTTGTGGCTGTGCCCTCACAGCCAGCTGCAGTCTGGATCACTTGGGGGGCACGGTGGTTTGCAGGGTGGGCAGCATAATCCAGGCAGAATGGATGTGGATCCTGGGGTTGGAGCTGAACTCCCCGGATCTGCCCACCCCTCCTCTCCATCTCTTGACTCTCCAGTGCCATTTTCCAACCCTTGGATGCGACAGGGCACTTTGCAGAAGTCTGATGTCCAGGACTGAGCAGCAGCGAGCAGCCATGCAGTGACACATGGCTGTGCAGAGGGAGTGGGCATTCACTGCTGAGAGCAGCCAGCAGTACATTTTCTTCATAGGGAGGAAAAAGGAGGAACCACGGATCACAAGTGGGTCTTGAGTTGGGACATCTTGATGCAAACAAGATCGAGTGGCTAATGGGGCTTTTTTTGGTGGAGGGCTGTCAGCCTGTCCTCTTCTCTGGCCTGTACCCAGAAGGGGTTGCACCAGGAGTGTTGCAAACCCATTTATTCCTCAGCTGCCTGCAGAGAGATGAAGGGTTCAGAAATGGAGCGTTTGGTGGCTGAAGGATGAATTGGAGGGTGGCATCACAAATGGTACTGGTGCAAAGTGTTAAACCATTGTGGGAAAGTCTGCTTGCAGGAGAGGTAGCAACAGGAAAGTAAATGAAAAGAAATATAATTAAAGTGCCCAAGTGGTTTAGAAACTTGTTTCTCTTTATTCCTCCTCTCCTTTTTTTCTCTGTACTCCCGGGAGCTACTTGTGTTCCTACAGCTCATACTTTCAAGTCTTTAAATAAGTTTTTAATGGCATTTATAAAAACACCTGAGCAGGTTAGATAGGTTATAACTCCCACTGATTTCACTGACCTCTCTGTAGATGGGACACAGGCTCCTATAGCACACAGCCTTATTTGAAAACATTATTCAAAGTATGCTGGGAAATGTTGTGTTAGGTTTGTGGTTTAGGTTGTGGGAGGTGCCATCAGAGTCAGACTGATGCACAGAAATATAAATAAACATAAGGGTGTCGCGGTGCCTGCCGGTGCATGTGTGTACAGTCTTTATTGGCGACAGAAAACCCACTGCCTGCTCTTTGGTTTTCCATTTTAGCTGGCCTATTATCAGAGATTTCTGGAGTGTGAGTTTCATAAGTAGAGGTTATCATACATTGCAGGCCATCTCTCCTGCTGGGGAGCAAAATGAAGGTTTGATAATGAGATCGCCCAAAGGCAGATAAGAGCTCTAGCTTGCTAAACAGTCCCTCAAGGTTTCCTGTGATGGCAAAAAGCAGGGAATGCGATTTATTATCCTTCCCTCCTTGTACCTTCCCATTGTTTGAGAAGTCAAAGCAACAAACTACGTGCGTTCAAAATAAATAAATTAACAAGCAGAGCAGGAGACCCAGGGTGCTGTTACTTCGCTCTGAAGAAGAAGGTCTGTGATTTGCTCTAACACCATGACGAAAGTCTCTGAACTCCAAATCCTGAAATCCCATTTAAGGGATGGGCTCTCTCCCCCTCTCCTCCCGCCCTCTCCCCGCTAGGATGGATATTCTAAAATCGAGTCAAGTGCTTTATCTTGATAGAGGATGGAGGGTGACTCCATAAGCACTGCCGATAACCTCCCCAGCTCCAATTCTGTTTGCTCTTCTTTCACACTAAATGCTACAAAGTGCATTACAGTAAAGCAAAAGGTCAGATTTAAGCTGTAAACCAGAAGATTCGGAGCCAAAGTTGCCACGTCATTAAGTCACAGCATCTTCATGCTTATGTTTTCTAGCACATATGGTATATAAAATCACCTAGTGTTTCACAACCCTCTTAAATAATTAGGCACAACAGGGTTTGCTGGGTGACCACCTGGATAAAGTCAAAACAGTGGCATCTGCATCAACCAGATGGGAGTCTGCTCTTCGCTGCCATCGGGAAATGGACAGCAGACTTCCACTCGAGTGAACCAAAACCTGCCTTCTTCCAGATAAGAAAGGGAACTGAGAGCTTAGGAGAGAGCGATAAATGTGTCTTCCTTCAATTTTCAGGTTGCCGAGTCTCTGCTGAAATCGAAAGGCAGAGATGCTGTTCCCCAGCCTGAGAAACAGCAGGGAGCAGGTAAGGTAAATTTGTACCTAATCAGCAAACCTTGTACCTGGCAATGGTATTTTGAAGGCAGGTTGAACAAAGGCTTGTATTTTTATTTGTTTCTGTCATTTGAAAGAACAAAAGTAGAGGACAATATTAGCAATTTGGTGTGAGGCTCCATTAGATCGAATCAGTCCCAGTGACAGTCACTTATTTCCTCCATTTCATAATGATTTACTCTATAAATTAAGGTCCGCCTATTTAAACACGCTCAGTGATTCAGCTCTGGGTGCCATGGCAATGTGTGACAGGGAAGAGGGCTGAACCCACCACTCATATGGCTCTCCGTGCTGTCATTGTGCTATATGTGCGCCGACACTATGGTAATGGGGGGCTATGTGAGAACATAGACAGATATTATGCAAACATATACTGACTTAAGTATCAATCTGTCACTGGTGTAACTCATTGTAATGGCTCCACCAAAGTCATTACAGAGTAATATGCATTACAGCATGTTAAACATCTATCATGGGTGCAGGTTCAGAGGAGCCACGAGGAAGCTGTAGGAAGTTACCAACACCCAGATCTGGATGATACTCAGATTTAAGGTCTTCAGTTCAGCAAATTCCTAGCAGAGCATTCCTTTTTTCCCCCCCTTTCCACTCTGAAAAGATGAATCTGAAAAAAATATCTCGCAGCTTTAAGAAGAAAATAAAGAAAATTCTCTTGAGCTCGTGCGTGTGAAGCACGCGTGAGTGAACCGCAGCAGTCGCGCTCAGATCTCTCTCAGACACACTCCCAGACAGAGAGAAGGTTTGGTGGTGGGAAAGCTTTAGCCTGGCTGTGCTGCACAGCAGCTTTAGAACGTGAGCCCTGCTCTTGTTACCTTTAGAAGTCACTCAGCCTGATTCTGTGGCACAGAAGGGGAAGGAGGATGTCACCTCCGTGTCCCTCTTCAGCTGACCCATTTCCTCTCCCCCTGACACACCTGGGTAGTGTACTGCCACATCCATAGCCCAGATCAGTCCTTTCTCCAGTGCAGAATTAGTCTGGCTAATAACCACTAGGAGCCTTCAGTCCCAGGTCTCGAAGTGGGTCGTTCCTCTTCCTGATGAGTGAGATCCTGTTCAAGACCAGACAGGGTAACCCCCCTCTTTGGATAATGCTCATGGCTTAAGCTCTTCCCCAACTCTGCATTTTTTGGTTGCTTTCCAAAGAGTGATGCTGCAGCACTGGCTCAGCCATCTAAGGTGAAGGGAGTGTCTGGCATGGGCAGGTGGGGATATTTCATTGCTCAGTGCAGATTTGCCTGTTTTGCTGGTATAATATATGTTCTTCAGCCAGCCAGATGGATAGGAAAAGTACTCTATTTAAAGGTTAGATAGTTGATGCTCCATCAGCTTGTATGGAAGGTAACACACAACCCCAAATGATCCAGAGCGATTGGCTCAGTCTCCAGCCAGCTTGGTGGTGCAGCCAGGGATAAATGTGAGTGCACAGACTTCTAAAGTGAGTTTACCCACTGCTTCCTGCTCAGCCTGGGCACTCAGTGGTGCATTTACTCACTTTTTTGTGTGCTAAAGCAGTACTGACACAGCTCACAGCATCCTCAAGCAGTTGTATAGAGGGTCAGGAAAGAGGCTTAATAGACTGAAGGTGCCTGAATGCAGTGTTACAGTAAGTAACCGGCTCTTACAAAGAGAGACTGGTAAAAGAAAAAGCCCAGGGAACAAACACAGGATCTGTTGTGCTGTTACCATTTAACCTGCATTCACTGCCAATTGAAATGCACTTTACATTACCTCAGTCAGATACTTCAAAGGAAATCCTGGAGATGGGAGCACTTAAGCAAGAGCACTTCTGGTGGTAATGTGTGTATTTGAAAGCCTGACAATTGGGAAGGTTGTGAATGCAGCAGCGTATCCAAATATAGCTGCAGCTTGTTATGTGTAAACGGCAAGGCTCATTCTGGTATTCCTGCTCCTGTCCTGCCCTTCCTTCCTGAAAAACGGGGTGATTCCTCCATCTGTCAGCATCTCCAGCACTTGTGTGTGCACGGAACAATGTGCGCCTGTGCGCGTTATCCCACCCAGCGGCTCAGGGAGAATGGCTGCTGGAGTGCTGGGTTATAAAAAGCCCAAAGGGGACATTCAGGGAAGGCTCTCTGAGGAAAGCATTGCTATTTCTGCAGTGCTGCCTGAGCCTTACAGGCCTGTGGGGGAAGCCAGAAGTACCAGACAAAGCCATACAGGCAGAGGATATGCAAGGTTGGTGCCAACTTTGGGCTTGCTGGCTCAAGCATAACCAAGATTGTCAGGTAAAGGTGTGAAGCTAGAGCAGCTGAAACCCTTGTACAGAGCAGAGGGTCTCAGCTCACTGTAAAAGCCCCATAAATGAGGATACCTGCACGGAGATCTAATGTGTTTTAATTTGTGTGTGCTGGGCGTTGAGTCCATGTAGCTCCACCACGTCCTGCATGACGTGGGATTTTCTGCCCTCACACCTTTGTCTTCTGACTGGAGCACTGAGGAGCAGGCAGTATCCACATCTGCATCGAACAGACTTTTGCTGAGTTTGCTGGTTGGACTTGATGATCCTGGAGGTCCTTTCCAACCATAGTGTTTCTATGCTGGGGCATGATGACCCTGGTTACCCACCACCCATCAGTGCACGCTGAGACTGGAGCGCGTGGCCAGGTGTGCACGTGGAACGTGCAAGATTATTCTCGTGAGTCTCAAAGAATACAAGTGAGAACCCCCTGTTATTTAAACATTATTATAGGATAGATCTGCTGCAGCTCATCCTGAGACATAAAAGACAGAGGATCAAGTGGGACATACAAGGTATGTCACATGGCAAGGGCGGTCTGTGAAAGCACGTGGGTAAACCCCAATAACCAGAGGGAAAATGTGTCAGCCAAACTTTCCTGGTTAACTTTCTTGGAGAAATGTTGTTGCTTCCTTGCCTTCTGCGTTTGGGTACAATCTAGTCTCTGTCTCTGTTGTCATGGTGGGTAAGAGTTTAAAAGATAAATTCCATTTGGGTTTTTGGCAAGAAGCATCTCTTTATGGAGTGGGTTCATAAAAAGTAACTGAGAATACCTGACTATAGACTAGGAGGGTGTGATGTCTTGGAGGTGGGGAGAACAGCCACAGCTGCTCTTTTCCCCTACCCAAACGGGAAGACTGTGAGAACACACTGACCTTTATTCAGCGCAATTAAATGCCGTACAAATAAACAGCTAATTCTGTTTAGCAGCCTTACTGCTTTTATCTCCCCGTGGCCATAGCCAGGTAAAATTCCCCTTCGCTGATCTGACCACGTGTTGACACATTTAGGGCTGTGGCACGCAAAGGAAAGGTCCTGTTTGCTCTGTCCTTAGCCAAGGACATCTTGTCTTCGCTCCAGACTCTCACATATAATTTGGAAAGGCAGCTGAAGGGCTGGGAGGAAAGGCTGTGTTCCTGCCCAGGAACACCCTCGGGAGGGTTCCTGCTTTGCAAGTGAAAAATCAGAGCAGTGACTGCCCCAACAACCACAGAACAAACCTCCTCCAAATGAGAGACAAGTTCAGAGAGCAGCATCTCTTCAAATGTATTGCAGGCAGTCTGGTAGCTCCACCTTCTATTAATTTTGCTTGACAGTTGTGAAGGTTCTGGCTCAATATATACTGATAGTATCTGTGGGGTTTGAAAGTGAAATGATGTCTGTTTTGTGCCATTCACATGTTCATGCATAGGGCTGAAATTTTCCTCTTCATGAAAAATCCCACCCCATCCCACATTTCAGGCTGATGTCCTGGGCTGGAGTGGGATCAGCCTGTGGTTATGGCACAGCTCCAGGCTACTCAGGTGATTCTCTAGAGATTTTAGCTGCTAAAAAATAATAATAATTAAAAAAAAAGTCTTTCTGAGCATGTGCAAATAGTAATTGCTCAAATGCACTTAGCACGGCCAAATTTGAACAGATTTTCATGGGAACTTCAAAAGGCAAAAGGCATATTCCCAGTATAAAATCCTTCTGCACCCTCCTTTAATAGTAAAAAATTTAACAGAGCAGATTGCCATTCATTTTTTAACATGGGAAAAAATGCTTGTTTTCTTTTTTTTTTCCTTTTATTTTTCCATCAGAAATCTCTGATCTGTATTACCTGAGTTTTTCCAGAATTCAATCTCACAAAATTTCAGGCCAAAATCATAAATTCCCAATAAAAGCAACTATGCAGGTAGTCCTGGATTTAAGACAGTTGTCTCTAAAGACCTGGGTGATGTACCCATTTATACCTCCCTCACTGAGTTCCTGCACCATGTGCTAGCATTTCTGCAGTCACTAATAGATGCAAGCTGCTCATGTTGTGGTACCACTCTGGCCTTAGAGGGGTGCAGAGCTCCCCCAGTTTCAAATTGGTGCGTTTTGGTGAACTTTCTGTTTGTGACTCAGGACCTTCCTCTGTAAAGTGGCAATGATGTCATCCTTCTCCTAAATTAATGTTAAACTGATGAATGCCATAGACGAGCCTGAGAGGAAATTAGTCATTGCCTCCAGAGCAGCGTTTGAGTAGTTTGCTGGAAATAAAATATCTAATAGGTGCTCTTTAAAGAAGCTCTGTACTTCATGTACATGGACACTTTGAGAAAAAACATCATGTGAACGTGTAGCTTAAAGATCATATAACCATGTGGCCAGAGGAATCAAATTAAGATCATTCTGGTAAATGTAATTTGCCATTTCCAGGCTATGTTTTACATAAAGATTACATATAGAACATGCTCATGGTCTCCCTGAATTCCAAATTTTAGTGTCATAACATCAGAGAGGACAGTCTCCTGGCAGTATATTTTGCTCCAGGGACACTTACCTTGTCCTCCCTCCTCCTCCTCAGACCAAGCTGCCAGCTGGAGCATGCACTTGGAAGAGTTTTGTATTAAAATTCATCAAAGGGACACTTCATCTCTAGCCCTTTCCAATGCTATGATATGCACTAGGCTCATTCACTAAGTTTATCATTTTTTTCCCTCCTTCCACAATCTCAGCTTCAAAGATTCAGTTCATCCTTATCTCATCCCAAAGGGCTGCACTAAGGTTGACTTGCTGTGTGCACCTAGGGAAGCCAGCCAGGAGTCTTTCTTCCCAGCTGACCCCAAAGGCTGTGGTTTGAGTGTGACCAGCGTAGGAAACATCAGATGCATTTGCTGCTCTTCCCACCACCCTTTGTCTTCTCTTCCTCTGCACATCCATGGCTGGCTGTGCCCTGCTTGTCACGTGGAGGCTGGGGAGGGACTTTACAGCAGTCGTTAAGTGCTTGGCAACTTCCCACCGCCTGCCATGAACAGTTGTTACCAGTGCTAATTAATCTATGGAGGTATTAATTGCAAGAAGAAAAACACTTACTGGAAAAGCGCACTTGTCTGCTACCCTTTTCAGCAGCAGCTTCTTGAGATGCTTATGCAGGACCTGTGAATAGCCACCAGGAAAGGGCAGATGGAGGAATGAGTTTAGTAGCTCCTCTGCAAAGCTGATAATTATTCCTGAATTAATATATATATGTGTGTATATACATAGATATTTTAAAGCCCTATGATGAGGTGTGCAGCATTTGCCGAGTCCTTTCATGCCTCCAAGTCCAGGGTTCCAGTCTCTGAGGTCTGTACTGCTGAGACCTTCCCAACATCACCCAGACCTATGTTTGCCCCTCTGAAAGGGAAACCTGGCTATTTCTTGCTGTCTGGGGTGGCACCCCAGCATCACCAATTTATAAGAAAAGCTACTTTTTTCAGTCCTGTGTCCAATATTTCAAGACCAAAGTAAGAAAGCAGGAACACTTTTCTACCTTGGCAGCATCATCTCCGCACAGGTCTCTTGAATTTGCTAGCAATCAGCAGGGATAAATCTGTGGGCAGAATTCCTCCTTGTTCTCATCTCCAAACCCACAAAACTCTTGAATTAATTTTATTTTTAATTTAATAAAATAAAATTAATGCTTCAAGTAGGAAACATTTGAGGACAAGTTTCAGCTCCAAGTACTTTATTGTGGCTGAGTTTTAATCCTCAGTGCGTAAGAAGGATTATGCTGAGAACACTGCCATCACCTTAAATATAGCAGCATGAATATGCCACTGTAATAAATCTTTTCAGCTTTTAATTTCAATTCAAGAATATTTTGGTTGAAAATATCTTCTTTCCCAGTAACCTTCCCCTGTCTCAAATGCACCCACGCTCCCAGGCACCATCTGACACAGCCTTGTCACTCAGGAGGGTGAAGAGGTGCTACCTCCACTTGACACAGCACGCCTCGAGAAAATCTTTTGGAGATCCAGATATAGCAGCAAAATGTTGGTTTTACCTGTTGCAGTTGCCATCTGGGGAGGAGGGGTGATAAAACATCGTGTTAAGCCATAACAAATAAAGTTTGACCAGTAAAACCTGAGCTCACACTGGGAGAATTCCCCCCTTACAATATTTTTGGGAGGTCATCGTGAAGGTGGAGGGGACCTCAGTGCATGGCCCCAGGCTGTGCTCAGCAGGAGTTTGCTCCTGCAGCTCAGGAGGAGGATGGGACCCAGCCCAGTATGCAGGAAGGGGAAATTTGATTTATAAGTGATACATCAGCAGATGTCTTAAAAAGCCTCCTGAGAGTTTGTAATGCTGTGGAAGAGCCGAGAGTAATAAAATGGAATAAAATCGATTACAGAGCCAAGTTTCTATCCCAACTGCCACTCCTAGAGGAAAACAAGCACTGATTCTTGTGAGGAGAAGAGACCCTGCAACCAGGGTCTGAATGCTTTCCTCCCCCAAAGGGGAGAAGTTGGGAATGGTCTGGTGACCTTCACCAAGAGGGCGTGTGCTTCCTCAGGTGTAAAACACATCCTCAGTTACCCAGGGAGTTTGTCTCTTTTGTCTTCAAGATATCATGGGACTGCAGAGATGTCTGGAGGTTTGCATGGTGACTGGAGTGAAAATAATACCTAGGTTTCTTGCAGAGCTGTCAGATGTTGAGAAATTGGCCTACAAATAACACAGTTTTGTGCTCACAGAATATTTTCTGGGTTTTATTTTTTTATGAATCAGCATTATAGTTCTCATAAATGGAGTGCTATAGAGCCAGCTACTACGCAGATATCACCAGTTCTGGCCTGCAAGTGATGTGCTAGTAGTATCCTCTCTGGCAAGAGATGTGAAATGTTACAGCACTCATTTTGCTAGCAAAAAAAAAATATCCCAGCTACGATATCATCCATCTTTTACTGCATATGGAGTATTATCACCCAGTGTGGTGATGGGAGCCCCCGAAGCCTTAAAGCTGGTCTGATAACACACCTACCAGCCAAGAGATGTGCAAGACCAACATGTGGAACAGCACTGCTTATCCCTACTTTAGCAGCCAGCACTAATGGTACTGTGTCATGGGAAAGCGCAATTCACAGCATTGGTGGGTGAGCATATGCAAATCAGCATATAAATCAGGCTGATGAAGCTGCAGCAGCCACCACAAACCAAAAATAAGTGTCTCTTTTCCCTTTAGGCTAGCACTAGCACTGGCTGAAGTAACAGCTGCACGAGCCTGATGAGACCCAAGAAGGTCATTAGAGTCTCTCTCTGTGGTTTCGAGCATAGTGGACTGAATGCAAAACCCTCTCTGCAAATTTGTGGTCCTCTTATTTTTTTGTCATTATTAGTTTGATCAGCATTGTGCCGTTGCATATGTTTTCCCAAAAGGGTCTGCACTGGGCTGTTACCTACACAGTGGGGAAAAATGACTTTTTGCATTGCAGTTCCTAGCTTGAAAGGAACTTTGCAGTCATTTAAAAGAGGCTTGGTTTAGAGCTGGTAAAATCTTTGGCTCAGCCTGGTCTGTCTCCTTAAGGCTGTCAAATTGAAAGGAATTTAAATGCAGAGAAAATGATTTAGAAAAGAAAATGCAACTTTGCAATTTAACTTTGCTACAGGGATAAAGTTTTAAGAAATGATTAGCAGTCTGGGTGTCTTTCGTCTTGAGAGCCTGAGGTTGGACTCATTAAAGAGAAACAATTTTCAGAAAATATTGAACACTTACCTTTGGAAAACCTGTTCTCTGCAGGAGCTAAAGATGGGCCCTAAACTCACTGGGCTGTTTGAAAGGCTCAGCTTAGCCTTAAATTAAAAAAATAAAATAAAATAAAATAATAAATCTAGGTACAATGGAGTAACTGTGATACTCCAGATGCAGGAAGGCAAAAAGGTGCTTTGACAAAGGGAAGCACCAGTGTGAAGGCAGCAGTGATGCTCATGTTAGAAGGAGATGAGATGGAAATAAACATTATTCTGGGCTAGGAACAGCAGACACAGAGCAGTGGTAGAACAAGAGGGAAAGGTGGCCAGTCTTTATCAGCAGACAGAGACCATGAGGTCTCCAGGATCTCAGGACTTGTTGCTGTTAGTTCTGAAATAATGCAGATTTGAGGACCTCTGTTTGTATTTTTAGAGGGATCTGGCTGGTTGGGTTCCTTGCCAGGTGATCATTTGGATGATGTTGGGATTCTGCTGCTTTAAGAAAGATGAATTAGGGAAGTTAAAGTCTTAGATATGCATCTCATCTTCTAATTTAAATATAAATAAATAGTTGAGAATAAAACCAGAGTGATTTGGTGCCACTTCCACAGCTCAATAAAATGCTGAACCTAACTAAAACCCAACGATGGTAAAAAATAAGCTAGAATTTTCAAATTAATCCCATTATTGTGCTCTCAAACATTATTAATAGGTGTAAAGGTTTGGGCAAATCCTGTTATTTTAATACTATCGTTTCTCCTAGATATTTCATAGTCAGTTTTTATTTCTTTTATTAAGTAGTCACTTTAGAAGAAAGATAAACTCCCTATTAGTGGAGTTCAGAAGCACACGACCTGCAGGGGCCAGCGATGAGGAGTGTTTAAAGGATCTGCAGGAATCAGCAGGCGTAGCAAAGGAGTGAAAAGGAATTGCTGTGGTGAGTGGTCCTTCAGGCTGGGCACTGCTGCACCACCCTGTCTCTGTGCATGCCCCAGCACATGGCCACGCATTCCTGCAGCAGGGTAATATTGCATTTCCAAGATGATAATATCATGCTGATCAATTCAGAACCACAGAAGACCGTATTCTGTAATCCCTATGCACACCGAATAATAACCACACTTTGCAAGTAGTCCCATTCATTCCAGTGGGACTCTCTTGTAATCAATATATTTGTTTCCAAATTATAGTGTTATTGGTCCAACTTGATCTTTATTCCCATTAACCAATTGCATGTGCAGAAGGCCTGGAAACGATGCCACAGCGAGGGCTGCTCTCGTCCCACTCCCATTGTTCCAGGACTCCAGTCCTCGGAGTTATTGTTCAAGCTGCCAGTTATCCCCGAGTGCTCCCAGCAGATGTTGGGGGGAGGGGGGTATTTATTTATTTTTTTTAAGAAGTTTGCCTCTTTAAGGACCAAGAGATTAATTCTGTTTGCTTTCCCCTGCACTATGTTTTGTCTCTTTAAGTTGGAAAATATTTAGAGAGGAAAATGTGTTTTCTTGCTGTTCAAAATAATAATAATTTGCCAGAGGAAATTTATTACTGACTTCAAAGAGAGCCCTAAATTTGCTGATAGTAAATACGGGGCAATCCTGCTTTCACTGCAGTCAGCGTAGCTATTTTTGTGGGGTTTCATGAGCACTGATCTGAATGCAGAGCTGTCCACAATAACATATTTCCATTCTGTGAGCATCCCCCAGAGTTCAGCCTTTATTTTTGTCTATCTCCAAAAAAAATTATTTGGGGCTGACTTTTGAAGACATAAGATTATGTCAAAATATTAGTTTTTAAATCAAAACCTAGCTATCGTATGAAGGCTTCTTAGACTTGGGACTGTTGGGTTATCTTAATAAATAGAAGAGTCTCTTCAGCCATAACCTGATCTCTGGGGTGGTGGTCTTAGTTATAAAGGATGCAAGGTTCATGCTTCTTCTCAAGAAGATCTTTTCACTCTCCATCTTCTGCTTGATGATCCACTCAACCCCAAATCAAGTGATGGACAGCTCTCTCTTTTTGGCTCTCTCTCATGTGTACATGAGAAATAAACAGGGAAGTGCACAAGGAAGCTGGCTGATATGGATTTAGCCCCATGGAACATTTTTGCTTTAATGATTCATCCTGGTTTGGTGACATTTCGCCAAGATGACGATGTCCCAGCCAGTTCTTCTTCAGTGAAGGTGTAAAGCACCTCAGTGAACGAAGCCTGCGAGATCCAGCTGGAGAGCTCACCTCTCACACTTGGAAGTCCACATCCCATCCAAAGGGACCTTCTTGGCTTAACTCCCTGCCTACGCCTAACCTTACTGTTGGATATTTAACCAGAAACCAAACAAAAAAAAATAATCCATGCCATGCCTTGATTAGGGATTAGAAATGTTAACCGGCCAGTGCCTTTTTCTGCAGGGGTATGCAGCCCCTCTACCTTTAATTAGAGTAGCCTGTGGTACTTGCCGTAAAGCTGATAAGTAATAAATAGCTGCCTTTGTCACATGCAAGTTCAGCATTGTGAAACGGCACACGGACGGCTTTAAAAAGCCTTTGATTAAACCCAGCACTACAGTAAATCTACAAACACAGAGGAAAGAAAAGAAGCTATTTAGTCTGTGCCAGTTCCCGGCATTAAGTATGCAAATTTCTCGGTGTCTTCAGCTCCCAAGAACAGCAGGCGCTGAATGCAGCAGCAGCAGCAAGCGGCACGACATCATTCATTTCAATCATTAAAACAAAAGCGGGATAAATCGCTACCTAATTTGTAAAATATGCTTATCATATAGGCTCTTTGGTCTTTAAGAAAAGCACCAGCTGAATGAGAATCACTGAATTATTTTGGAAAAAAAAAATAATGCTTGAATCAATTCTCCTTTTCCCTCTTCTCCCAATGATTGTTCTTTTTTTCCCCTTCCCTTCCCTTCCCTTCCCTTCCCTTCCCTTCCCTTCCCTTCCCTTCCCTTCCCTTCCCTTCCCTTCCCTTCCCTTCCCTTCCCTTCCCTTCCCTTCCCTTCCCTTCCCTTCCCTTCCCTTCCCTTCCCCTTATTTTCCTCTTCCTTTTTCCTTTTCCATTTCCTTTTTCTTTTCAATTTCCTTTTCCCTTTCCCCTCAGCTCAGACACCATCACACCAGCAAGGGTTGGTGGTACACAGGGAGCATCACCACTGGATCCCTAAACAGGTTACATCCCACCCCCTCTGAACACACGGTGGCCTGTAGATAACTTATTTTACCAATTTGACTGTTTCTTTTACAATAAGCCAATTCACCACCTTCTCAGCTCATGGCTACTTGGGGTGCAGAGGACACGAACACTCCTGCTGAGGCTGCCCCTGTGTCATGTCATTGCCTTCGTGGCTCCTCTGCCTCCGCTCCACGATGTGTGTGTGACAAGAAGCAGGGCCAGCAACCCTGCTCTTCTGTGCGAAGTGTCCTGCGATGGTTTCCCAGCTGCTCAGGGCCAGTGCCTCTGGCAGTACAGCTCCCCACTGTTGTTCTGCTGGGGCGTCAGCAGATGGAGCAGATCGTGGTTATTGAAGTTGGATACAGGGACTGTCAGAAGCCTGACGTCGCCTGGCATATGCAAATAGAGCCCAGGCATCTGTCTGTGTCTTGGGCTGGCCACACTGAAAAATAGTAAAAGAAAGCTATTGGTTAGGGAGACCCACTGGCCAGAGCCTGGACGTTCCTGTGCAAGAGTTACCGTGTGATTCGTGAGGTGGTCGATGAGCCAGGGAAGGAGTTTCCAAAAGTAGTAGGTGTATGTTTACCTCATTAATGTTTATAAATATGTCAAGGGTGCGTGTCATGAGGATGGAGCCAGGCTCTTCTCAGTGGCATCCAATGATAGGACAAGGGGCAATGGGTGTAAGCTGGAACATAGGAGGTTCCACATAAATGTGAGGAAGAATTTCTTCCCAGTGAGGGTGACAGAACACTGGCACAGGCTGCCCAGAGAGGTTGTGGAGTCTCCTTCTCTGGAGACATTCCAAACCCACCTGGATGTGTTCCTGTGTGACCTGATCTAGGTATTCCTGCTCTGGCAGGGGGATTGGACTAGCTGATCTTTTAAGGTCCCTTCCAATCCCTAACATTCTGTGATTCTGTGATTCTATGACTGACTGTGCATCATGCACACCTGAGGGCAGACCTGGGTGTGACAGCACAGCCACAGCTGGGTGCAGCACCCACGTGCCACCACAGCACCCGTGGGCTGTTATCAGAACAGGGGTTCGAAGGAAATACTTAATGAACCTCAGATGCTTGTGCCACCTTTGTAGTTCGCCGTTGGCAGAACGCTCAAGAAAGGGAAATTAAACGTTAGCTCATCTCCCATGTTCAAGGTGGCTGCATGTCACCCATCCAGCCAGCAGAGGAACAAGCCAAGTGCAGGAAAAATCCAGCCCAAATTGGTGTAGTTTGCTTCTGAGAGAAAACTCCGTGCCTCTACGTGGAGCTCAGAGTCCTGCCACAATTTCTAGCAATTTCATGTGATCTCCTGCAGCCAGGCTTTAGAATTCTCCAGCTGGGTCTGAGAAAGGATTTTCAGCCTCAGTGCCTGCAGGACAGTGACCCTTAACACTGATGTACTGAACAGCACTGACCATGTTCTGGCATTACACAGCAGCATTGAAAACCACCCAAAAACCCCACAGCTTGATGCTAGGGCATTGCACTCAGGTATATGTTAAGGGATCACTGAGATTAAATGTTGTGATGTACAGGTATCCCAGGGGTTGGTTCCACTTGGCAGATGCAGCAGAGTGTATCCCCACTCTCCTTCCGTGGGGCAAGTTGAGACAATGATGTTTTCTTTCCTATCCAGAAATGCCTGGCGTTACAGAACAGCTACCCAGAGAGTTTTCTTTGCTTCTCCTCTGGAGATGAAACATGTTCTCCTCTCCTCCCATCTGCTCTGCTTCATCCTGGCTCTGTGGAGGGTGTGATGGAACCACAGCATCCCAGCAGGCTGCGCAGAGAAGGGACAGCTCGGGTACATCACATTGCCCCTCCTCAGCCCGGCAGTCTCCTGGCACACTCTACCTATGCAAATACCTTTCTTAGCTACTGCCTGCTCCTGTGTTCCATCCATGGCTCCTTTTGCATCATCAGAGAACATAAAATGGGGGAAGGGAAAAGAAATAGCCCCCTGAATATTGTGCCTTCTAATGAGGCTGGCAATGCTCAAGCAGCTTTTGGGGAGCACACTGTGTTAGGCTTGCTGGCACGGGGCTTGCCAGCAGCACGGAAATTTCTGGGGGCTGAGCAAGCTCCATGCTCATGGAAGCATCCGTGATCTCCTGGGGTCGTAGAGCAGCTTTAACTGACCCAAAAAGACCTGGAGCAAGAAGCTGAAATCCAAATTCCTTCTCCATCTTTGGTTATAGCGTCCTCCCCGGAAAGGGACTTGTAGAAACTTCAGCAGCACAAGCTGTTCCTGTGATGTTGTTGTATAAATATGTTTTATGTATAAATATGCATTTGAATCCGTGTTTGGACTCAAACCTGTCTGTTCATCCAGCTGTCGAGTAACCTCTGCAAACAGCAGGTCCTTCCTGACAGATTGAAACCAAGCAAACCACTGCCTGCTCTGCGAAACACAGTTAATTTGTTAAAGGGATGGGAACTTTGGTGAATTAATAAGATGTGCTAGAGGAGGGAGCTGCTCGCCGAAGAGCTGAATCCTGGTTACAAGTGCAGTTTGCAGCTTGCTGGTAATCCTGCAATTAAAGCTACAGTACCAGCGTATCACAAAAATGGGATTTGCATAATTTGAAATTTGAGGAAAATCTCTAAATACTTTAATTTTGATAGAAACTGTTTCCACTGCTGACATGTGTCTACACCTATAATTTCAGTTGATAAATTGCTGTAATTTCTCCTCCATTTCATGTTCTTTCTAACATTAATTGTCAGTTGTAGAGTAAAACAGTAGAAAGAGAGAGCGAGGGAGAGAATAATGTCATTGTGCTTTTGTGGTGTGAATAGCCTTCTGAGGAATGATTATCTTCCACACAGATGCAAATAAAAAAAAAAAGAGGGAGAGAGAGAGAGAGACCTCTTGGCTTGCACAGAACTACCACGATGGGCATCAGTGTCCCACAGTGAGATAGGGAAGCAAGGGGTTAAACCAATTAAAGGTGCCTGGGAGTGGATGTGGCCCTTTCCCAGGCTGCTGGAAGGAAAGATGGGCTTTCCACTGGGATGTGGAGCTTGGGAGGCTGCGTGGGGGTGCAGAGCTGGGCGGGAGCAGGCCTGAGCTGCAGGGTCCCAGGGCTGAATCCTCTGCTTCAGCCATCTCCTGTCCCAAGCAGGACCCTCACAGAGCCATCAGCAGGGAGAGACTCGCCTGGCTGGGTTTCCCCAGCCAGGTGGTGAGAAGGAGGTCACCCAAACCAAGGGGGATGGAGGCAAGCAGAGTCCCTGCATGGTGCAGCCTCCTCCAGCCCAGGTCTGCTCCCCAGCCCACCTCCCCAAACACCACTTTTCAAGCTACTTTTAAATAAAATACCCTTTCAAACAGAGGGCTAGTGGTACTAAATTATTCTATTAATTTATTATTCATGATGAAAAATTATTCTAATAAACGGTGAAAAATTATTCTAATAACATTCTATCCTATTAATATTCTGCAGCCGAGCAGTTAAACTCCCTTCCTGTGGCTGCTCCCCTCCTTAGCGCTGATCTATTTCTTACGGAGTTTATTGAAATTAAAATCTGCTTCTTTGGAAATGTGCTGCCTTTAACAGAGCCAGTGGGGGGAGATGAGCTGGGAGGGAGCAGAGAACCCGGCAGGGATGTTTCCGTGCTGCTGGCAGAGCCTGGGCTTGCACGGGGCGGTGCAAGCAGGGCGAATCCCTGCTGCAGCAGGCAGGATGTGGTCCAGCCTGGGTCGTTTGGGTGCTGTCACCCTGTAGACCAGTAATTTTTTGCACTCAGTATTGCTAATCCAGTGTCTGCCTACATTTCTCAGTGCAGGGAGATGGCTCCTTGCCTGTCCCCTTCCCTTGGCCAGACCCCTGCAAGCTCCACTCCTGCACGTGCCTCAGACCCCTGAGCTCGTGTCTCTTCTCACGCCCGTTCCTCGCTGCAGAAACCTCCCCAAAGCCCAAGGAGCTGTGCCACGGAGCCTGGCCATCAGCCTCCCTGGGGATGAGGGCAGCTGGTAGCCAAATCAGGGACGAGGCTGGGGACCCTGCTGTCACCCAGACCTCCAGGCCAGTCCTGGCAGCATCCTGCCGCCCCTCCTCTCCGCAGCCTCCCATGCGCTGGCACCACGCGCTTGCCAGGCTTAGTGCCAGAGATATTTTCCTAATGGTTCCTCTGCTTGCTTTGCTCGCTGCTCTCCTCGCCTGCCAGCTGGCTGATGTGCTCCCGCGCCGCTGCAGGCAGCTGTGGAGGGGTTTCATGGGTATGTGGGGCTTGGGAGCCCTGTGTACAGGTGGCAGAGCATCCCCAGCACCCAGCACAAGGTCCTCCGGGAGCCCACCGCTCCCCAGCAGGACCCAGGGCACTTTCTGTGTCCCCACTCAGGGCAAAGAGATGCAGGAGGCTGTGACAGGAGAATTCCTGGTCCCCAGAGGTTGCATGTCCACACAGCCACCAGAGATGCTTTGAGGAAACATCCTACAGAGGTGTTGCAGGGTGGTGTCTCAAGGGCTGTAGGTAACTCAGGGTTTCTCTTGCAGCTAGATGCACTGTTTGAATGACTTTGGAGAGTGGAGGCAGATGAGCAGGTACAACTGGGCACCTCTGAACCTGCCTGGCCACTCACTTCAGTGCCACTCCATCTGACTGCTCTCCCGGTGACACAACTTAGAGGAAAGAAATCTCTGACTTAGCAGAGGAGCAGCACATCCATGTCTGTCGCTCTGTTGGCCACAGGTGCTGCTTTCCCCAGAGCTCCTCTGATCATCCTTGGCTCTGTCTGTGTGATACCCATTCCATGCCAGAGCCAGATCTTCTTCTGACCTTTTCCTTTTCCCATCTTTTTTCTGATTGTCTCTACAAACCGAAGAAGTCCTCACACAAACATCTGCCTGCACCTCCCCAGCTGCCATGGGTAGTTATGCCAATCGCATGGCAAGTTAGATGCACGAGTGCATGTTAAATGTTCTCAGTCCTAATAAAAAAGCTAGCTTCCAGGTGACATTATTACAGCTTTAACAAGTAGAGTGCCTTAGTAAAAGGACTTCATCTCAAAGGACTTTCACTGAAGCCATCTCCTTTGTGTGATCCTCCCTCACAGCATGGGTAATTAAAGGACCAGCCACTGCTCAGAAGGTTCCTTAGCTCTTGTGTTTGAGGATATCTTTCACTCTATTTTTTCCCTCTTCTCTGATGGCATATTAGATCAAGCCATTAAGCAACATCCTCCGTTTCTCCTGAGAATATTCATCAATAATAATGAATAGTACTTGCTCCAGGGCTGCCCCCTCCTTGCCCAGGAACATCGCTGGCACATGATACAGCCCTGTTGGAATAACTTTGCCAATTGTTTTTATTTCTGAGATTCATTTAGTGTGTAATTTTTTTCCCCTCTCTCTGGGACTGTGGAGGCCCCACTTTGTTCTGGGTTTGGAAGCAGACGATTGGCTGAAGCTGAGATTTCCTCTGATCTGGTGGGCAAAAGGGTTTACACCAAAGCAATGCAGAAGTGGAAGCTCCTTAATATCAATTGACTGCACCAGGGGACACCCACCTTACCCTAATCACACCTGGACTCATTGTATCACTGAATATCTCTTTTTACCCCAGTGCAATGCAGTGATTTAGCAGGCTTGCGTGGCAGCAGAACAAAACCAAAATAATTTAAAGTCTCTTAATATTAAGTTATTTGTCCTAAACCCAGATGGCAAGGTCAGAGCCATGCACTGCATAGCCTGTAAAGGGGCTTCTCTGAGGGATTGTTCTGCTCCTGTTCAGCAGATGATGGATGAAACCTCAAAGCAATAATTCAGTGAGTCAAACAGAGGATTGGATTCAGGAGATGTGGACAGTGCTCCAGAATCAGCAATAGGAGCACACATCTGGAGCCTCCCTGAGCACCAGAGAAGCTTGTGGTGGTACAACTCTATTTGTGCACACCAGTATTCTTTGCCCTGGTAATCTTCTACATTCAGTCAGACCATGAGCAATGTAAATCTTGCTTTGCCCCCTTCCAAAATGCTTGTTGCATGAGGGATTTTCAAGGAAGCAACTACATCAGTTGCAGAAAGGGAAATTATTGTAGGTAGTACCTTTGCCTCATCTCTTATTTCTTCCTTCTCTGAGAAGTTAACCAAGAGGTTTAACTCGTTCATGTCGGTGAAGTTTTGCAGCCACTCTGGAACATGTGCAGCCACCCAGTCCTGCCCCACTCCATCACTTGGCTGCTCCACGTTACTCGTGAACTTAAAGGCATGAGCGGTGCAAGAGCTGCCTCAACCTCAGCCAAAACCTGCTTGTGCATGTCACCACGGGGCTCTTGCTCCTGAGGTCCCATGTCCAAAGCTGTCCCATGTCCTCCCAGTCCCTCGTTGCCCACAGCATGAGATGAGCTGCTGCTGTGCAGCCCTCCATGCTTGCGGCAAGCAACTCCATCACTCCCACTCTCATTCACTAACTGGGATCCAGCACTTCGGGCTCGCTGGGGCTTTCTTAGATTGCTGTTTGGGCATTATTATTTTTTTTCAAGCATGATTTTAACTTTTGCAAGGTGAGCACTTGCCCCCAAGATGATCGTTGCAGCAGTGAAGGGCAGAACCCCCCTTTGGTACCAGAGACTCCCTCACTGCTCTGAGAGCCTTTGCACATCCCTCCTTGCTGTACCACTTCCCTGCAGCGCGGTGACTCTTGATGTGGGGATGTTTATCTCCTCTCAGTTCTTACCCATTGGTGCATCTCTCAGCTGAAGTGCTTTTACTCAGCTTGTGAAACCCACTGTAGTCCTGTCTTTGTTAAGAAGATAAGCTACAGCAGGAAAGCAGCAGCAAAAAGAAAGATATTCCTCTAGTGTGTTATATCTTTTTCTCCCAAGGAATATCACACAACTTGGACAGCTACTGTAATGCTAATATACAAATCAAAACTCTGAGGAGCAAAATAGAAACATCCAGCCATATTAAATAAGGTTTTTTTCTGTGCGTGTTTGAAAGCTCGCAGAAAAAAAAAAATCTAGATATTAAATTGATGTCCTGGCACTTGTGCAGTGTAACAGGCAGATTCAATTAAAAGAAGAAAATATGTCCAGCCTGTAGTGTGGGCTAAGCAGCAATAAAAAAGCAAATCAATTTTTCAGGAGTTTCAAAGCTTGATGCAGATTTCCAGAAGGCAGAAGCCAAAAATATGTTTATTAAAAAAGACCCTAGGGGCTCAACAGTGTCATTTTAACCAAACTACTGCACCTGCAATATGATGAACTGTCACTGTATTTTGAGAAACACTTTGTAAATAATCCATTTATATGTATAGATATAACATGTTATATATGTACAGATAAATGCATATGCTTATGCTGCATATATCCAATGCCTGGTTATTTGATAAAGTTGCAATGGGATACTGCAAAAACACACAGATCAAGTTAAGTTATAGTCAGTTGTGTCCTCAGATACCCAGGCTGATGTTAGCATGTGGTGTTCTATATATAAATGTGCAGCTATGTGAGTGTGTATGCGTAGTGTGTGTATATATGTGCTTATATGCGTATGTAAGTATGCACACGTATACATTTAGATGCATGTGTTGATGTAACCATACCAAAACTCCTGGGTTGGGGTTCATAGACTTGTGCCTGGATTTTTTGGGTTTTGTACGTGGAAGCCACATACGGAGCTGATCAACATGTGGGGCTGAAATCAGGGTTTATCCAACCAGTCCAGTGCAGGACCAAGAACCTTCTCCACTCCAGTCTCTTACATCAGCTTTCAGGAATCAAAGAGGACAGAGTCCCCACCTCTGTTTTTTACTTTGTAATCCTATTCCAGCAAGATGCCCACAGCCAAAGCCCAGTTGTGACCCCATTGGAATCAACTGCAAAAATTCTGTGTGAATGGAAGAAAGGTTTCCACCGAAAAAAATTGTTTTAAGGGATTGATTTTAGCTTTTGGTCACTAGTTAGCTGGATCAAACCTAGAAATCAAGAACAGCAAATCCTGCTGCTGGCCATGGGCTCAACCAGTTTTGGGTAACCCCTTACAGCTTCTGCACGCTCCTCCATCCATCGGCACAAGGAGGCTCCAGCAGCTTCTAACGCTTGCATGAGGGATTTTTGCTGTCTCTTTTCTTTCCCCCTTTGTTTTCTGTCACTGTTGTTGCTACAAACAGGTGATCATAAAATGTTTCACCGTGTTCAGGCAGCAAACCGAGAAAAAATCATTTTCTCACGTTACACTGAGCCACAGATTTATTTCCCTGAAGAAACCTAAGTGTGACTGCAAAGATAAAAAAAAAAAAAAAAAAGAGCAAACAAGGAGGGGGGTAAGCAGTGATGATTAAGGTGCCCTTCCAAGGAATAAATAAATAACCCCAACCTCCTGGCACCTTTGTGTAGGTCTGCATTGCACCCTGTGTCATTCCAGGGAAAGAGCTCAGCGGAGTGAGGACCTCCCCCCCACAGTGTCAGACCCTCAGTGCCACAGACAGCACCCACCCAGCTGGCAGGGGGATGGGGTCGGATTTAAATCACAGACAAACACACACTCAGAGGGAAAGGAACCCTGCAAAGCCAAATTTGCTTCTGAACCTATTTATGTTCTGCGAGACTCGAGATCACCTTGAACCATCTTTGCTGGTGCCTTTCCTTTTTCCTTTGAAGTTGCAAGTTCTACGTGAGAACTAGTCGTCAGGGGAAAAAAAAAAGGGGTAAAGAAAAAGAAGGAAAGGGGAAAAAAAGGAAGTGTGTAAAGAAACTATTTGTGATACGCATTTTTTAGTACTGACATTTTAAAAGGTTGAAATGTTATGACGTCTTTTGCAAAGTTATGCCATTTCAACAAGATAACAAGATAAATGGCATTTGGCCATTAAAGACCCTCTTTTTCACTCGCACGTTTGAACAGTTTACCATTCTGCAATAACATCCTTCAGCCATGTAGCTCTCTGTTCTTTTTCAAATGGAGGACAACATCTCTTCTAATTGTGCTTATGATACCAATTAGCATTGGGGTTTTCTGCGTTTATTAATAAACAGCCTTTCTAAGAGCACCGTGGCTGTCCTAAATATTTTTTCTCCTATATAGGATGCAGGAAGAAATTGTAATTAATTCCTCGTTCAGTGAAAAAGCAAAGCTATTTTTAAATTGCATGCCTGATTGAATTAACAGAGTGTTAGACAATTAACAGTCTTTCTTTTTATTTTTGTGTTCTTTAAAATGCAGATTCAATTTAATACTGTTTTCCCTTCATCCTTTTCATGTGTCCTAATTGTTAGCTAAGTAGTGTCAGGACTGCGTGTTATCGGCCAAGGCAGGTGTCAGGTTTAATATTATTAAAGATGCAATTACTCCTTTCTCAAGCACAGCTTGTCAGTTTAGCTCATCAATGTATATATCAATACATTTTTTAAACAAAAAAAAAATTGTCTGTTTCCCATCCGTAATTATCTCCTTGGTATCTTGCCCCTTGTTTTGGAAATGTCTCTCTAACCCTAGCACACAGGAGTCCTGGGGGATATAATGAGTTCTGACAGCCCTAAGGAGCTGCACAGCCAAATTCTCCAACTCAGAATCATTTAGGTTGGAAAAGACCCTTAAGATCATCCCCAAACCCAATTTACGAGACTCCGAGGATGCTCCTTCTGCGTCACCTCCTGGGGCCACCGCTCCGAAGAGGGCTCCCATGAAATCCTGGTGGGTGGAAACAGTAACCCAGGAGTTCACTGATCTCTTGACATTGCAGGAAAGTCGTAAGGGAAAATGTTGGTTTATGGTGCCAACACCTGTAAAAGAGATGAGAATGAAGGGCTGGGAGTTTGTGTGCTGCTGAGCAGAGCTCTGGGTGTCTGCTCTGGGTGCATTGCAGGAGAAACTCTGAGCTACGTGGAGCCAGGAGCTGAACTCCCACTCGTCTGTCCTTGGAAAGCCAGAAGGTTTGAAATGCTGTTGTCCCTCATAGCAACTTTTGGATTTGGGTTTTTCTCCAATTGCCATCAGAACTGACTGTCCCAGAGAGTGCTCTGGATGGATGGTTTTGTCACTAAAAATCTGATTCAACTTTAATTAAAACTGTTCGTTAAATATGGCTTGAATTCATAAATCATTTTAGCTGGCAAAGGTGAAAACAATGAAACGGGCAGGAGGGGGGGGATTTTAGAAATTTCCCAAATTATACACTTCCAAAATTTCAAAATCATGTTTTCTTTTCAGATCCAGCTAAATTTTATTTTAGAGGAAGGTTTAGGAATCAGACGTTTCATTTTGGCTCGACCCACAGCGAAGCACACCCCCCCCATCCCTGCAATTTGTCCACCATTCAAAAAATCAATTATTCTCCAATCTTACGCTGTGCTCCTTGAGGCAAATTGTTCTCTGACCATTCCTGTTCAGATGAACCATGTCCTGAAGGGTATCTAAGCCATGGGCAGAGAAGAGTTTAACAGAGCAGGTTATGGATGAAGCACTTGAGGCCATGGTCTGGCAGTCAGGGAGATGATGGGATAAAGGTTGGACTTGATGATCCTGGAGGTCCTTTCCAACCATGGTGGTTCTATGGTTCTATGGCTTATTCACACATCTTCCTCCAGCCTCAGCACACCAAAGGTGTTTCCACTCTGACACTTTCCCATTAGTCCACAGGAAGCTCTTTTTTGAGGCAGATGCCCAGAAAATCCACAGCCCATAATTATTACCATCCCAACTTGCATCTTGCAGACTGGTTATTTCAGCATAAGGATGATGCACATTGCCAGGCCAGCTTCCATTTGTTCAGGAAATTTGCATGTATTCTTTGCTGTGGGACCAAATCTGCAGCCCAAGAGCTGCTGAGCAAACCGAGCTGAGAGTTCTCCAGTTCAGAAAAATATATAAATCACAATGGGCTATTTTACTGAAATGTAAATGCTTCTGGGAAATATATGGCCCTTCGCTGTTTTGTCTCAGAATGTCATGAGAGAAAAGCATTTTCACCAAAGGAAACTGAAAATAATTGGCCAAATGTGTGAAAAACAGCTAGAGCCCCTCTCCTCCCCCAATTCTTTCTGCTTTCCATTGGTGAAATCTAAAGTGCAGAAGCCTCCCCTGACATGGCACTGCTTCAGCACCTGCCATTCCCTCCATCCTGGCAATGCCACGGCAGGTTTGGGTGCCACAGCTGGAGCTGAGCTCATCGGCTTGGCTGTGTTGCACACCAGCAGCTTTGGAGCTGGAAGCAAAGCTGGAAGAGCAGGGGATCTTTTCTCGGCTATTTCCAACTGTCCTTGATTAATGAGAGTTCCCTGCTCCAGGGTGTCATGCATGTCCTGTGTGGGCTGTCCACACCCCTGTGAGCACCCACGGGAGCTGGGCTGCTCCTGGAGCAGCCGCGGGATGCTCCGGCTGCCGGCAGTGCGTGGCTGGAGACTGACAACTAATGGTTAGTTTGCAAATAGCTGCATGAAAGATCAGAGGGTATGTGTGAGGGGTGGGGAAAGGAGAAGGAAGGAAAGGGAATGGCTGGTAGTACTTAAAGAAAATTGATTCCTGTTTAATTTTTATTTGGTTTGATATTAATTCTCAACGACAGGGTTCTTAATGCAGAATTTCACCTAGCTTTCATGTGGTATCAGGACTGGATGGTGTGGCTGAAACTGACTGTGATTAAGAGGGCCACACATTCATCTCAAACTTAAACTCTCCAGGCTGAACTCTCTTCTCAACCCAGGCCAAACCAGAAATAATTTCATTTCCATTAATAGGTTTTCCAGCCGTGTGAACCTGACGGAACAGCACAGCTCTTCAAGTGCTCCATCCCCTGTTAGAGAAAACATTCCGTGTGCCACGGCATTACTGAGGCAGGAAATCAGAGACCATGAGATCAAAGTCGTGGAGCTTTGTGTTTTAAGTTTTTAAGAGAGAATAAGGAAGAAAGAGAGAGAGAGAGACCGTTTTAATGAGAGCCTTTTAAAGATGTGATAACTCAGGAAAATTTACCTTTGTGCAAGTAGAAACTCTGATCAGTTCTCATGTGATTATAGGCAAGAAAGGAAGAGAAGGGAAGAGCAGGAGGTCTCCAAGGGGAGGTCTCCACGGCTCCTCCCTGCATGCTGCCTGGGGGGTGAGAGCGTCTGTGTGCCCTGACAGGTTGGCCAGATCCTGGCACCTACCACCCCTTCCCCAGAGATGCTGCAGGAGAATGCTCCTACAGGTACCATGGCCACCTCCCAGGAGGTCACACCTGACCACCTGCATCTGCGGGTGGGGAGGGTTGGGAGTCTGATGTCTGGGAGAGCAGAGGGCATTTGGGGAAGACAGGGCGGGAGGAACAAGAGGTCCTGTGTCTGTGGGTTGGTAGCAGGGACTCTGTGTTCGAGGAGACGTTAGAAAAGGGAGGATCTGCTGCTTGGAGACCCTCTGAGTTTGTGCACCAGAGGCTGAGAACAACAGCCTGTGAGTGCTGACAGGAGGAATGTGGAGGAGGAGGAGGCTCTGAGGCACCAAAAGCATTCATTTCTGTGGGAGCTACCTGGCTAAATCCTCCCCTCACCTTTGCAAGTCGCCACCTGTGACTTTTAGGTCTGAAATTCGCTGTCACAAGGCAGTTGTGTTACTGCTCTGCTATAAGAGCCCTCGCGTTATATTGGCAATAGCATTTGATAGTTGCACTTTGATATAACGGAATAGGTAATCAGGCCACTCTTTATTTTAGCCTGAGGATATGCCTTTGATTTGTAGAGGTTGGCCATTTCTTATCTGAGTTTGAAAATGGGATTATTTAAATGTGTATTGATGTTTTTCATGTGGTCTAACTGTGCAGTTCAACATGGTAATTCAGCTCATAGCCATACCAGATTGTTATCTAATCTGATAAGATATGAACAGCACAAAGCCGAGATGATGAAACAATCAGGATTGTTGACTCACTGGGGTCCTGCTAAATCCAGTCTGCTTTCATACTTAATTATCCTGTCAAGTTCCTTGAATCTCAGCTCCTCCAGCACTGTGATGGTGAGAACGGTGGTGGTGACACCACTTGGTGAATACGTAAGTTGATCAAAATAATTTCAGCAGATACAATGGCTATTTATGCCTCAGCCACAATATGAAAAGCTACTGATTCAAATACCCTAGACTGCAAAATTGGCCTTTTTAGCATTTTCTAGGAAGGCTGTCATTAAAGGCCGCTGGAAGTTAGTGTTTGCTAGCGTAAGCTGCCACCTGACAGCTCACACCAGAGGGGGGAAAAGAGTGAGTGGAAAGTCAGCCTTCCTTATTTTCTGCCTATACTGGTCTTTTGTACCTATACCTGAGCCTGAAAACTTTGCTGGAAAACTGCAGCCCATTCCTCCTGATGCTGCTTACACCACATTTTATTCTTATTATCTCTGCCATTTTTATTAAAAGATAATTACTCCATATTAAATAGATCTCAAAGATAAATATTAAAGGCTCCCCACACCGCTTGCAAATAGCTCACACTTCCAGTCTGTTTTTCTTGATCATCTCTGAGAGTACTCACAAGAGTAAGTGCTGTATCACAAGAGGTGATGGCAGGGGTAACAGTGTCTACAGCAGGTGCCAAAGGGTATTTCAGGAATTCAGGAAAACAAGCAGATGTAGTGGAAATATTGTAATGATCTGAATTGAAATCATACCCCTGTAAGTTTTACAGGGATGTCTGCTGTTAATTTGAGGTCAGCATTTTGCTGTCAGACAGTACTTAGTTGTCACCTAGGTATGAAGGAGGCCCATTGATGGCGATGCTTTAAATGGTCAGAGAAGGGACAAAGGCCCATAAAGTTCATGGAAATCCAAAGATCACTGTGTCAAGTACCTTTTGCAGATTAACTCACTGGCAGCTTCACCTGTGGATGCACCTGGAAGAATCATTAAGAGCTTTGTTACAGTACAGAGCAGCCAGTCAAGCATCCTCGTATTTAAAATAGACACTAAAAAAATACCCAGGTATTGAAAGATGCTGCTTTGCCTAGGAGGTGTATTTCACAAGGAAAACCAGTGCTTCAGTTCAAAGCATTATCAACTGGGAGACTGACTTAGATCCAAGCCATTAATATTCCCTTCAAGGGGCAGCCCCAGGTAAAAATACCCAATTTTCAGAGAGCTGAGCACCTCCCCATGAAGACTGGTACCACCACACTTCTCAGCAGCCAGACCATGAAAACTTGTGGTCACAAATGATACGGGAACCTCAACCCACCAGCCTTTCCTGTTGGTCCTCTTGAAAATTGTAGCTATTATGTTTAAATTAATTATGCTGCTTCCCATGGAAATTGCAGAGTGCTGTGGGGGAGAGCCTTGCCCAGCCCTGGTACACATGGGGTGAGCGAGGGCCCTGCCCTGGTTTTTCAGAAAAGCTGTAATTAGTGTGGAAAGGAAAGACCAACTGGTGTTTGAAAATGTTAATGTTAAAGGTCTCGTTTAAGCTGGTGTCTGTTGTAGAAGCCCATGCCTCTCATATAAGCTGATGGAAAAAAAAATTTTACTTTTCTGCTCTGGCTTTTTCCTTCCCCCCCTGTGGGGAATTGTGCCTTTCAGGGGCTCTTGGAGGGGGGTTTGAGTGTGCCCTCCCACTCAGCCCCCTCCCTGGCTCCATCCCTACCATTTCTCCAGCTTTCCCAGCCCATTTGCCTGCAGCCTTTCCCAACCCTGGCTGCTGACTATCTCTCTTCCATCCCCTTCTCAGTCCCACTTCATCCATCCACCCAGACACCCCAGTGGTGAAGGATGTGTCTCAAAGCCAAGCCAGTCTCATGGGAAAAATCAATGCTCAGTAGCTGCTCTGTGAGAAAATAAGATGATGGGGAAACCTCCCTGCCTGGGCACATATTGAAGCTGTGTGCTCCCTCTCTCCTGCATCCCTCTGCTTGAGACTGTCACTGCTGATGGAACCCCAACCCCATGTTTGTCCACAAAGCTATAAACATGCATCCAACCCCACAGACAAACAGACAGCAGAGCAGAGAGATGCTGTGGCTGTGGCTGCAAAGGAGGGTGTTTTCTCCAGGCTGTCTCTGGGGATTACAGCCTAAGATATGTGCACACATATGACAAGGTTTCCCAACTGGATGAGCAAAGGTGTGTGAGGGGACAGGGTTAGCGACGTGCTTTTCTCTGTGCACACCCCAGGGTTTGAAAGCTGAGGGTTGTGCACTGCAGGATCCAGCTCCTTACATATTTTTGCTGTAGCAGAGCTACAGGAGTTCATACCCCTGAGCATCCATCCCTGACACCTCCTTGGCCTGCAGATAGATGCAGAGCATCATACCTCAGGGTCCACATCAGTGCTGGGGCTGACCAAACCTTGCTCATTTGGGAAAGCATTGAGTATTTATTTTCCTCTTTGTAGATATAAGCCTTCTCCTCATCAAACTCCTCTCCTACTCCCACAGCTCCTTTGCATGGCTGCTGCCTCCCAGGGCTGCTGTCACGTCCCCCCCTGCACGTGGACCTGGTGGTGACCCTCATTCCCAACCACACCTGGGTTTGCTGATGAGGTTCAGAATGCCTTAAAATAGGTTAATTTGTAGGAAAGTGACAGAAATAAATTGCTGGCACTTTTGTGTGCTGATAAGTTTAACCTTTTTTTTTTCCCCCGAGCAGCTAAATTGCCAATCATCCGGAAACACACCGGAGTTCACCCATTACATAAAGGAAGCTGTTAGTCTCATTTAAAACAATATTGACCTTTTTCCTGTCCTTTCCATTTTGACTAAATTACAGGGTACATATTTGAAATGTGGCTTTTGTCTGACTGTAACCAGGTGACCCTGATTTTTCCTCTTTTTTTTTTTCTCACTTACAGCTTTCAACCTTTCTACTTCTAACACAGTTCTTTAGTTTAACCACTGAGTTTTTCAAATCCAGAGATATTTAAAAAAAAAAAAAAGACTTTACATGATACATATTTCTTTCAGTTACAAAAATCTACACCTGGAAACTAAAGAAATCTTAGCCAGTGCCTGCTGAAATACATGGAGTGGGGTAGCAGGGGGCATGGTGAAAACGACAGGGAAGTGTCTCTGTTCTTCCAAATTCAGAGCAGTGAGTGTGTGTGAGCTTTCATTTTCACTCAAAATTAATTTCAGATGCAACATTACCAATAGATTATCTTCTGGGAGCAAAGATATTCCTGCTAGCCAAGAATTGGGTTTTCTCCTTGTTTTTGTCTTGAAATCAGCTGTGAGTACGTATGGCTCCATACTGAGATAACTCAGAACTCACTCTGAGAGGTTTTTGTCTTGCACAGAAACATTTTTTAGTTCATCTGGGGCCTTGGGCTGAGCCTCTGATGGCAGCTTCTGGGGACATTACAATACAAGAGTGGAGCCTGGATTGTTTTCCTTGTGCCCAAGCCCTCGGATGGCAGTGTGGCTTTACAGATACATTCTGCTTGCATTTCCCTCATTATTTTCTGAGGAAATACACAGACAGAAAGTCTTCCTGCTCCAGCTTAGTGCCTCATGGCCACTTGGCATCAACAGTATTTCCATAGACTGAGCAGAAGCCTCAGCTGGGATTTACATCCTTATTTCTCCGTCGCAACAGCTGATGGAGGCTTAGTTACATCAGCTGAGGATCTGAACCATCCCCCTGTACATTCATGAATGTGCTTATGGAATTTGTTTCTTGTGTTAACTTTTCCTGGATAAAACCTACAGATATTCCTGTGTACGTTCTGCTGGCTCTTGGCTCATAGATAAATGTGTCTTCTCATTAATACAAGCATTTTTTAAATTCAGATGTATGTTGGTTCTTTCCATTATTTTTTTTCTGCCTCACAGAAGTGTGGGGGTTTTTTTCCCCAACTGGTCCTATTTTAGTAGTTCCACTGTGTGTTACAGGAATTCTGAGATGCAGGAAGCTTTAGGAAGCTTTAGAATTCCCTAGCAAGGGAAACATTGGTATTTCCATTAATTTCCATTAATTTAGGAAATATAGGCCTCTTCTGTGGGAGCATGAGTTTGATACCACAACACTGAGAGCCCAAAGAGAACATGATATTGTCCAGCTTTAACCCCACCTCTTCAATATTTGATTAATCTGAATCAGTGGCATTGAAAATAGCTGGAAATATTTAACTGTCTTCTCCAGGAAAGAGATATTCAGGAGCTAGAGTGCCTTTCAAATCAACCTGCCAACAGAGAACATCATTTCTTCAAATTGCTTACTGGTACAGTCCATCTGTGAAAATATTTGGGTTGCATTGCTGGGATTTGATTGACTCTCCTGCCAACACCAAAATTTTAATAAGCTGTGAAGGGACAAATTGTTCCAACCACCGTGTCTGCATTTTGTGACCGGGCTTTGGAGGAGAGCGAAACGCTGGCACTGGACTGCAGGTGCAGCCGTGTGGCTGCAGTAGCTGCGTGGGCTGCAGGCAAACAAAGCCCTGGGTGAAGTAGTGCATGCTCTGTGGTGTGTCTGTGCCTCTGCTTCTCCTCCTCTCTCTCCTTCCCAGGAGAGGTGCAGCCCAAACCCTCCTCCTCCATCCGTGGGGTGGAAGCATCACATTTGTCCTTTGAGCTGGTGGAGCTGCAAAGGTGCTGCCTCGCCAAAGCTTTTTGGGGCTGCATTTATTTCTTGTAATGGTGGTAGAGCAATTTCTTACCTTTTGGTTCTACTTTAGAGCATAGGACACAAACATTCTTCTAGAAACCCATGATGCACACTGGATGTATACAGTGATAGGAATAAAATAATCCTACCTGCTGCCTACAGCCTTTAGATTACCCAGTTTTACTCAGCATTAGTATGTGCCTGCGTGTAAAATTGCCCTGCACAATTATTCAATCTCATGACAACTATTCAGTTTGCAAAGCAAAAATAATCATGTGATTACCCTGTAATTAGCTGATAGTTACTAATCAATTACATCTGCCGAGTTTGCCTTCCATTGAGGAGGTGCATGGTGGTGATTTACGGGGAAGGCACAGTGCCTGCCCCGAGCAGCTTACAGGCACCCAGCTTTGCTGTGCTTAATGGCTGGGACTTCAGGGACAAATGCAGGACTGAACCCTCCACCAGAGCTGAATGTCCCACCTGAATGTCCCCCATCTGGTGCCATAGCTGATCTCTGGACACACACTCAGGAAACTCTCCCAGAACATCCTGGGCTCCAGCTCGGATGTCCAGGGCTGTTCAGTGCTTGGAGGAAGGGACGAGTTTGCAATAAAAGGAGCAGTGCTGGGAAAACTGAAGGGAGAAGTGAAACTCCTGGCAGGTTTGAAGAACAGTTTGATAAATATTTCTGCTGTGAAAGAAGGAATTGAGAGATGACAAGAATAGAGATGTGTCCATGAGAAGTTGGGCAGGAGTTTAAAGGGAAGACTGACAAGCTTGAGCTTGATGCTGCCGGGAGAAGTTTATTTTTAAGAGAGATGGAGGAAAGGGGTAAAAATACGATAGAAGAGGGAGAGGGACAAGCCCTGAGGTTACATCTCGGGGAGAGCCATGCTCGAGGGGGGAGGTTTGAGGACCTGTGGGCTGGAAAATGTGTAGTCAGGTGCAAAAAGCTGTCAGCTGCCCAGCCAGTCGTGGAGCCGGGCAGGACTGCGCCGCGGTCCCGCTGCCCGCTTCCCGGGCTGAGGACTGTGCTCGGGCTGGGAAAAGCCTGGGCACTGGGGCAGAGCTGGAGGTGTGCACACCAGTCCCTCTCACCTGCACGGGGGAAATTCCTCCTCCTCGCCAGCGCACGGCTCCCTCCCTTCCTATCATCCAAACCTCTTATTAAGGAAGATCTTGACAACACCATTAAAATGTCTTGCATCGATTGCAGGTTCATTGTTCACTAAAAGCTAATCAAAGTGGGGGTAAACACCATGGCCCCCTGTCCCCCCCAGCCTGACGTTTCATTCACACAGGAGCTCCGGCCAGCGGCGCGCTGCCACACACCGTCGGGCACTGACTGTGCTGTTCAGCAGGACAGCTCAGTAATTACAGCCCCCATCTCCAAACCACACCGAAGAGCAGGCTTACCACCGTTAGCCTTTGGTACTAATTGTCCTTCAGGACACTTGAGATGAATTACGGTGGCTTACATTTTCCTGGGTTTGGGGTTTTTTTTTCCTTTCTCTTCTATTGGGTTAAGAGAAAAAAAAAAAAAAGAGAAATCTTTCCACTTAACGGAGCTGGAGGGATCAGACAAGTGTGGTGTCGGCTGCTGACAGCACTTCATAAGAAAACCCTCTGACTGCAAACTGTCTCGTTGGTACGTTCAGCCTGACGTGCCGGATTGAGTTTTGATTGGTTTACAAAGCTCGCTTGTGCGTGTTTCCATTACCAGGGCTGGGCAGTTTTCATGCTAACACTCACAGGATGGTAGAGCTATTAATATAATTTGAGATCATCTATACTGCATCTAATTGCAACAAGTAATCCAACAAATTAAGCCTCTTCCACCAAAGCTCTCCGAAATGGATTGCACTTCTGATTATTCTTCCAGTTTGTTTTGTTTGGCGGCACTTGAGACAGTAGCAAAATTATTCTGGTTCTAACTCTGTAATCCTGCTAGTTGTGAAGACAGAATTAGGACTGGAAGTTTTAAATTCAAGACAGGGGAATGAGATCAGCACCAAATCCATGCTTATTCCCAGCGACTTCACCGAGAACAGGATCAGCTCCTGCGCAAACTGCTCGGGGCTGCGGTCTGGGGGTGACGGCACGTTCAGGGAAAGGACACTGCCAAACATTCCCCCCACATATGGACCAGCTGGATTGATGCTTGACCTTCATTTATTAAATCTGCTGTCCCCAACCATCCCCACAGTCATCCCCATGATCCATTCCCCGTGCCCTCAGGCTCAGATCCACCCTTTCCCTTGCTCTTTCTCATCTTTCTCTGACAGTGCTAGTTCATCGTAAGCCTCTCTGATCCTCCAGAAACCCCAGACAGAAGGTGTGACGTTGCTTTTCCATACAACCATTCTGCTCCTGCTGATGACCCCAGTGAGAGTTTTTGCACGGCAGTGGCCTGGAGCAGATCCTAATTCCCCCAGAAATTTAGGAGGAACTTTCCTTCCCCCTGGGACAAATTGAAGACACAGGTTGTGGCAGAGCAATGTGATGCTGTGGGTTGCTGGCCCACATAGAGAATAAGCTCCTTCTGCTAGTCCTGTTTTAGCAGTTATCTGTTGGGAAAAAACCCTGCCTGCACTGCCTTTGCCTTTTCCAAGTAAGGTATGTGAAAAGGAGGAAGGAAACCATCGAAGCTGCATCCTTGAACATGGAGGCCCACAGCCCATATGTGAAACTGCAACTGGTTTTGCTCTCGTGTTCGCTGTGTCTGTGTTGCAGCCAGCAGCATCGCCCACAGTGGCCACACGTCCTATATTCCACAAGGTTGTCCTTTTATTCTCCAACCATAGAAGAAAAGAAAAATCCTTTCCCATCACTTCCCCCCCCGTATTTTCCCAGTAAATGAAATTCAATATGCCTCGGTGCCACGCTGCATTCTTCTGTAGCCTGAGCTACAACTACCCCCGTCTCCATCAGCTGGGCAGGGCTGGGAGATTCCACTCATGAAAAAATGCCCTTCTTGGTTTTCTGTTTCTAAAATAGCACGGCCCTAAACAGTGTGTGAGCACTCTGCTGCGACTGTGCACCCTCTTCATAACCCTGCCACTTGAACAAAGTGATTGTCTGAACTGGAATCGCTTCACTGAGATGATTAAATTAGTTCCTACATGCCAGAGATGTACAGAGGTCTTGACATTTATATTTGGGTACTAGAGTCTGACATTCAAATGTATTCTTGTTTGAAAACAGCGTAATTTTAAAAGTAGCATAAAATCCATTAATATAATAGGGAGAGAGGGCGATGCTTTAATTTGTTTGAGCTGTGCAAAATGCTCATTTGCAGGGGCTGCGGCAAGGGCAGAGCTGCACTGGCTGGATTGGTGCAGGCAGGGGAGAGGGGCTGTCCCCAGCATCCCCCAGACACCCCCACAGCCCCTGTGCTGGGGGAAATGTTAAACCCAGAGAAGCCAGGGTGAAATCAGCCTGGGTCTGCATGTGGCAGAGGTGTCTCCAATGGCAATACATTTATTTTGACGTGACACAAACCACTGTTTCTTCCTGCAGCTTGGAGTAAACCTGTGGCTGGGCTGTCAAACCGACGGGCACACAGGGGCTGAATCTCCAAAAAGGCAAACCAAACAATTAATGGCATTCTCAGTCATTCCTGCAAGTGAAAAGGGATGACATGTGCAGGCAGCTTATTCCAAATCCACCCAGCACTCCCATAAAGGCAATCTGACCCGGCATTAAGTTCTGTATTATATGGATGCTCTAGGCTGTTGCTTGCCATTATTTGGAAACCAAAATTACTTGGTTTATTAAATTATTTTTGGCCCAATGATCTATTTATTTAACATGTATATTAAAGACCTCTACCAGAATACAAATCCCATTGTTTTGTCATGGCTTGGCTACCCAAGCAGACACTCTGTTTTGCCTGGAAATAGGATTTTTAGCATTAACCCAGAGCAAAGTTGTCACTTTTCAGTGTTATTTTGAATGAGTGAATGCAAATGACGTTATTCAGTTTGCAGAAGGGGTTTCGTTCACGATGTGACGTCAGCATCTGGAACCTAAAGGAAACAGTCTTCACCAACTAAAATCAAAAAAGTCAAACTGATAAATTCCTGAGAGCAAATTCCCCGCCGTGCCAGCAGCAAATCAGCCCAGGAGTTTTATTCTTTCCCATCAAAACATAACTCTCTGTTGGGATATTGATGTTTTTCCCAGGATGTCCCTCCAATGTGTGTGGGGGGAGGCACTTTAAAGATCTAGGCTGGAGCACACGAGCACAAGAGGAAGAAGGAGCCTGTGACAAACGTGTGTGCACACATTTTGCTGGCGTGTGTCTGCACATATTTATTGCTCTCATCCGCACTACTGATGGCCAGGGATCCATCTCACTACACCTGCTTCTTTCTCCCTGCATCCCTTTCCCTTGACTTGTGCAGCAGAAAAATGCTTGGACTTTTTTATTGCTGTTTTGGTTTTAAGCAGTATCCAAAATGCCCTGATGCTAATGTCAATCTATTTTCCCAAGTGGGGGAAAAAAAAAAAAAAAGAAAGAAAATAAATCAAAACAGCGAAGAGAGGAAGCAGGGCAGGCCATTGCAATCAATAGCAAACAGGGCTGGGAGATGTTTTGGCTGTTGGGAGCAGGACAGTGGAGGGGAATATATTTTGAGTGCTAAATATGAGGATTTTATTATGCAGGGGAACCCTCATTTTAAAGGGGCAGGATAAAACTGCATTCAGGATCAAGAGAAGTCTTCAAAATAGTGAAAATTACTCACAGGACTGGGGCAACTGGTACCTCTTATTTGGGAAAAGAACTCTTAATTAATCGGGCAAAAATTGGCACAAGAATAAGTGAGAATATACATATGTATACATGGGTGTGTGCACATATACATAATACACTTATTTATTATGCACATGCTGGAGTGTGTGTATGAGTGTGTGTACGCATGATAAGAATAATGAGCTATAAAAAATGAGGGGACAATTATTCTGATCTTTCGTAACCCATCTCGGCTGCACAAATTATCATTTTGAGCAGTCTGGAAACAGAAAACTAAGCACAATAGACTATCGGGAGGCATATTTAAAAAATAAATTAAGGAATAAAATGCACAGAGACAGAATGCCATGTTTTGTTATGTCATTCCCTGCCTGCCTTTCTTCAGGAGAGAGATTTCAAATTAAATTCAAAGTCTCTACTTCTAAATGAACAATGAAAATTGAAAGCAGGCTTCCTTGTTAAAATATATATCTCTCTTTTTTTTAAAGTAATGCAGTACTGTGCAACGGTACCAAGAAAAATGGGGGGGGCAGGCATTAGGTATTAGGATTCCAAACGGGATAGTACATCTTTAATGATACATATGATAATTAAAGAATACAATAAACACAATTAGCATATGTTTTAAACAGTTTATTAGTGAAGCTTACCATAAAATCAGAATATATAGAGCTCCAGGGTTTGTTGGGATAACAGCTTCTAATCCTTAGAGTCATAAAATCCCTGGCTTGGAAGAAATGGGCATCTTTAAAATGATTGAATCAGCAGGCCTCGAGTGAAAACACACAAATTAGCAAACTCCAGCAGTCGGGCACTGCGCGATGCTGCGGTGCGCGGAGGTGAAGTCATCGCTGACACTGCCCCAGCAGCTCTGATAGAGCACAGCGGGGATGTGGTGCTGCCGTGGACATCACAGGAGATAATTACCTTAACTCCTTCTAGACCAGGGACACCCAAAAAAAATTTATTTTTTTTTTTTTAAAAAAAAAGTCACCTTTATTTTGCAAATAGTCATCATGGGGAGAAAGGACTGTCTGAACAGGTGATGGGTACAAAGGAGATCACTTCAAAAGAGAAGGGGGGCTTGCTGGGTGAGGTCTGTCCCCCCTCCCAGCCCTCCGGCGGTGATTCTGCCAGGCAGGGAGCAGGGATGGAGGGGACCTGCGGGTGGGTGCCCCCCACCCAGGGGTGTGAGGGGGCGCTGGGCCCCAGGGCACCCACTGCAGGAATTGCCAGGAGCTGACAAGTTGAACGATGTGGTTAACCAGTCTGGAGAGGGCTCTGCCTGTGCTCCTGCACAGCAGACAAGTAGTCCTGGCAGTGGCACTTTGTGTTTCTCGAATGTCCATGTTCTCCCTTTGTCTCTCCCTTTCTTTCCTTCCGACTTCAGGGCAGTGTGGGCAGTTGGGATGGTTTTTCTGCTAATGATTAACATATTAGCTCTTTGCATTCATCGCCCTACTGTAGAGATAATTTCCTCCCTCTTTTGTTGTTGTTTGTTTGTTTGGAGGGGGCGAGGATGGGTTCAGTCCTGCAGTCCCGATATTTTAGGTTTCTTAAGAGCAGCAGGGAAGGTTTCGGATGAGAGTGGGTGTGGGCTGGAAGGAACGAAGCTCTGCTGAGTTTTTTTTGAAGGGAAGGGACGAATTGTCAACTTTATAATGAGTCCTCGTCGGATGTGATGCCTTCCCAGTGCTGCAGCAAGGGAGAAGAATAGCAGTCAGGCAGTGCTGGAGCACATTCTTATGGAGAAATTGGAGCATTTGGATCCTGAAATGGAGACAGCCAAACATCTCCATGAAAATGAAGGCATTTCAAGCTTACTCAGCTCCCTGTCTCACCTGAACAAATGCACCCAGAGCTCAGCACAGAGGAGAGCTTTGGCAGAGCTGGTGAGCACAGCGCTGCTTTGCACGCCAGAGCCTGCCTCTTAATTTGGGTGGCTGGGAACAAGTTCTTCCGAGCCATGTCAAACATGCCAGGAACACTGAAAACACACAGCATGTGTGCGTGCACAGACAGTGCATTGCTTCACACTTATCCCACAGCTTGGAATATTTGTGGTGATATTGCCCTCCTTAACTTCTGCCTGGGGCCTCAGGTCCAGGAGGTGGACACACTGTGTGGTGGCAACACAAACACATGAGCCACGCTGTGCCCCACAGATATTAGCATGTTGTTGCCCCATATCAGTCTAAATACAAAAGAAACAAGCCAGAGGAGAAATGAAGGTCCAAAAAGATGAAGTGACTTCCCCAAGGTCACACAGCAGGACGGTGGCAAAGGCAGGAATATAAACATGAATTATATTGTCACTCTGCTAGAGGAAAAGGTTGAAATGGAGATTTTTTTTTTTTTCCCCTGTAATTTAGACCCAGCTTGACACATCTGACCTCTATTCAGCTGGCCAAGGTTCAGGGAAAGAAATATGAAAAGTAGGATTCTCTCTCTGCTCTGGGGAAAGGGATGAAGGTAAACCACTGTGTGGGATGGGTTAACTTAACTGCATTGCCTGGTTTAAGCAAGCCAAGGGCTGAGTCAGGGTCTGGTCAACTGGTTCTTCTATTGACTTCATTGGGTTTGAGCTACGTTTGGAAGGAGAAAGATATTTGGCCCAGAAATCTGGGAGGAGGGGAGAAAATGTACCTGCACCCATTCTTCTCTGAGCTGTTTCACTACTGACATTCCCGCAGTGATTAACAGCCAGCGGCGCTCGCCAGAGACCAGAGCCAGCGCAGCCAAGGAGCTTTCATCTCCAGACCTGAATTTTAGCTCCATCTCCAGTTTTTAGCCAAGGAATTCAGCATCTAGTGGAGCATTCACAGTGAATTGCAGAGCCAAAGCAGCTTGGTGTTCTGCTTGGGGTGGTTATTTCACTCTGAAACTCTCACCCAGGGCTTGCCCTTACCTGGAAGAAGGTTCTGCAGACCTCCAAACCCTGCCTTGGCTTTGCGTGCTCCCCTGGGAGAGGAGTTTGTCATCTCCCAGTGTAACATCGTATGCAGCCCATGACAGCACATAAAGCCTACTGGCACCCAAGTGCTACAGAATGATGTCTGTGTCACACACAGCTCCAGCAGACCTGGCTGTGCTGGAGGGTACCAGTCACTGCCCCCCTGTGCCAGTTGCCTGCCCTGCAGTGGGTAAAGGGGCACTAGGGGAAAATTGCAATGCTCAGGAGCAGAATGTCCCTCAGATTTGAGCAGATATATCAGTAAGAATGAATCCAGATGAAAATAAGAACCAAAATCTAGTGTCAGCTATCCCTCTCTGCTCCTGCCTTTATAGAGAAGGCCATGACATATTCTAAACCTGAGATTGTAAAGAAAACATTTTAAATAACAAAGTGTGCACTGTTCTCTTTTTCAGTCAGGTGTAAGCATTAACACACTTCACTTTTTTTAACCAACTTAACACATGGCACAAGTATTTTTGCATTTGAATATAAAGTCAATTTAGCATATGCAGAACATTTTCCTGTTCACTTTCCTTTAGCATTTTATATTTATTAGTGAGAAAGTCAGAAATGGTGGATACTGAATTCAGCTAAAAACTCATTCTGCACTGAATATTTGACTAAGACATTGACATTAAACTGTGTTAGTTATTTTTATAGGTGTTCTAAAAATAATACCATAGGGTTTATTACCTAACCCATATCACACATAATTTGACATTTGAATGCTGAGGGCCCATGCATTGTTAAAACAGTGACAAAATATGCGTAGAATTTTTTCAAGACTTCTTCATAAGAAAAATTAAAAAATCAGAAATTTATTACGTGCTCCGACTACATTGCAAACTGAAAAATTGACAGTGGTGGGTAGCCTCTACCCCAGCATTTATGAGCTAGATTGCTCTGCACAGACTTTTAGGATGCTCTGTCGCAGATTAAAGTCTCTCAGCAAAGAATGTGCTATAAAAAAATAAGGAATGCAGCTGATAAAATTAATGAAACAAATCATTGTTGAAAAGCACTTGGTGAGGTGTGAATTTGAAAGCTAGTTTCCTAATATAATATTTGTAAAATAAATAGAAATTAATATCCATTAATATTAACATAATTATCTTAACTGAGAATGTTGAGCTGTTGCCTGTTTTGTTCTTTTCAACTGCAGCATCTCACTACAACTGTTTTTGTAGCTGGGGAATAATCTGCTTGTGCATGCTGTAATGACACGAGAAACAAAACACAATAAAAAGAATACAATCTGAATTCCTATCTCAGCAAGGAATGATTCCACAATGCATGTATTTTTTGGTGGCTTTTCTATAAGGTGAATACTTCTGTGCGGCTTTATTTCCTAGACCCACTTTTGCTGCCACCTTGAGTCGGGCTCACGTGAGAAACTCACTTGGCACCACACAAAAACCTTTCCTCAGATCTTAAAATGGTTCTGGGTGATCCTAAGTTCCCTAAAGCCCCCGGAGAGCAGCATGTGGGGGTACACACACACGCTGGCCCTGCTCCCCTCCCTCCAGCTGCAGCAGGAGGATGGGTTTCCAGGTGAACAGCTCAACTTCTGCAGGCACATCAGAACCAAACTTTGGGTCTTCACAGCCCTGTGCCTAGCTGCCTTTCAGACCAGCTAAAATGTGAAAAAATACGACATTTTCCATGAGAAATAGCTGATTTTTATTCTGCAGACACCGCAGTAGCTTGCTAGTGAAACCAGGAACTCTGTGGACTGAAGTAAAAATGTCAACACCTCCCAGAGTTAAACCACGGACTGAAAGAAGGGAATGTGTTCCTTTAACCACCAAAGCAATACAACACACATTCTCACCCCAACCGTTTGTTAGGCTGCAATTTGCCGGATGCAAACAACACAGTGCCAGATGGTGCCGATGGGTGAAGGGACAAAGGGTCACAAGTGGTCCAGGGGGCAGGCTGAGCCGAATCCATCCCTTTTGGTTTGGGACATCTCAGTGCTGAAATCAGGGAGCAGCCGGCTGTACGGTGAGGAAGCCTCAGTGGGCAGGATGGGAGAGGTTTTGCTTTGGCTTCAGTAAGACTCAGGCTCCAGTTTGCAGTTTGTTAGGTCCCACGGTAGCGTCTGCACGGCTGCCCACACAAAGAGGGTAACGTATGTTTTACATGGGATCCTTTCTTTGCAATGAAATGAAGCACTGCAGATTTTCTTAGGAAGTGTCTCCATTTAAAAGCCTTTCCTTGTCCCTCTCATGCCGATGTGAGTCAGTCTCTGCCCACCACACCACCACTAATGGTTGGGTGCAGTGTCCGTCAGGTCCGACCCGGAGAGAACAGAGTTGTGGCAATAAGTGACTTTTCAGCTCACTGGCTCAACAACCTCGTTAATTTGGCCTTATTCAAAACATTTCATCCAACCTGAAAAAAAAAATAAAAATTATATTTTACCTAGGCTTTTCTTAACCACCTCTATTATTACTATCAAGCTTTGAGATGTTGTTTTGAGGAAGAAAAGCTCTGAAGCGTTCCATTTTGGAAGTGTGGAAGTGAAACTTTTTTTAGTCTCTTTTCCAGCCTGCCACGTTGCCGTATTTACCGCGGCGCTCACAGTTGTCAGAGATTATCTGGCTGAGTCACAGCTTTGATGGGCTCCACTCCGGTACTAGAGATGCAAAGCAGCTCCTCTGCAACCCAAGGTTTATGTTGGCATAAGCGAGATCAGAATTCGCCCTTCTGTTTACCATTTAGCTGAATCACCCCATCACAGACCAACTGTCATCTGTCACTCCATACTTTTAATGGTACATTGCACTGATGTTGTCTATTTTTTCCCCTTTCTAGCAGCCCTGTCACTCTGCTATGTGCTAATCTTCCTTCCAGGCTTCTGCTGGATCTCTTAATGATGCCACCACTGCAATTTAGGCTTTTTTTTTTTTTTAAAAAAAAAAAAAAAGCAAGAGAGCCTTTGGGGAGGTAGAGGCAGAATCAGATCTGCCCTGTAACTCAGGCTCCAGCCTAAAGCAGCCTCGGTCTGTGGGAAGTGCCTCCCAGGATGGGTTTTATCCATCCAGTCCCAGGCATGGCTGCAGCCAGGGAGCGAGGGTGGCACCCCTCCCACGGCCAGAACGGGGCTGCATTTCAGAGAATTAATTAATCTCAGAGTTACATTCTGTTCTTAATGCCTGAGCCTCACTGCAGCTCTGTGTTCCTATGGCCAGTGGACCAGAAATCTTTACCCAGTGCTTGGCTTCCTTGGGGCCCCGGTGGTGACAGCACTTCAATGCTCATTAACCCCTGCGGTGACAAAGGACTCGTGTGGCCCTGGCGAGTGTCTTTGCACAATGTCTAGAGCCCAGTTCACATCCCCAGGTGGGGAGGTGCTTTTCCAACATCTGCAAGATGAATCACATATTCTTTCTGTACTGCAATAAACAAAGTGGGGAGGACAGTGCCTTGCAGAAGGCAATTTGGCTGTGGGAGGAACTGCCCTCTGAGGGCAAGATAAAATATTCCAAGATATTAACAGTATTTCCTGCCCTCACAGGGGTGTATGTGGGCGTGGGGTGTGGGGAACTGAAGCTACAACAATCTTCAGTGAGTTTTTCTACCCCTTTTCCACGTGCATACAGTTAGATTGTTCATCTAAGAATTTCAGCTTTTTTTTTATTATTATTTTTGCAAACATCTACAAAAAAATTCCGAGGTTTATTCGTGGCCTTTCCAAAATTACCCATCTATATGTGCAACAAGCATTAACACTGAGCAGTGCACTCGGTGTGAACTATCACTTTGCTATTGTGGGTAGCGCCTGTCAGTGTTCACCCGTTTGGGGGTCCACACGTTTTTGTGTTGGCAAAGGTTTTTGTGCCTGCAAAATTCAAGTTAACATATGCACCATTTTGACGAGCCCAAGTTCAGCATGGGAACTGTTTCGCTGTATGTATGCGACATATAGTGCACATAACTTGCAGAGGTCCATCTGGTAAGAGAAATAATACTGTGTCATTGCATAATATGTGTCTGGGTGTGCGTGTATTTCTCTGCACTCCTTCTGTGTCATGATTCCACGGTTTAATTTAAATATGCGTTTCGCTTCTCTCCATATTTCAGGTTTATTACAGAATATGAAAATCAGGAAGCTTTTTTGTTCACTTCATACATCTCTTCCAACAAAGCCAGACATCAGAACCTCAGCACAGGCTCCGGAGTGATTATTGTTACACATGATCTATGGAGCAGATAAATTACAGCTTGATTTTTATAAGGTATGTTGAGCCTGCAGGCTTCAGCAGAAACAAAAACAAAACAAAATGCAAAACCTTGGTTTAACTAGTAATTTGAGGAAATATGACAAACCTGACATGGAAGTCACAGAGCAAATAAATATGCACATCCATCATTTTGTAAAATAATGCCTTCGCTAGAGAGACCTCTGCTTGCTGCAGTCGGCATCAGTGTGAAATTTCTTTGTGGTTTACTGGTCTCACATCCTGCTACATGAAGATTTGAGTTAGTTATAGTTGAAAGAAACAATCGTCTGTCAGAGACAATCAGTGCCATACAATAAAACAGTGCAAATATCAATCTGCGTGAGTGCAAACCAAGGTGATTTTAGGACACATTATCATATTCCTGGAATGTTTAGATGGGGGTTTTCTTCCCAACATGATTGTGAAAGTACTGATCGAAGAGTCTTTTATTGTAAAATAATCTAGTTCCTAGAAATAAAATCACCTGGTGGTTACTGCAGATACAGAATCCTAGTTCATACAAAATACAACAAAAGGCAGTTTCAGAGTCATCTTCTGAGCACAATAGTTTTGTTGGTGCACTGGAAATAAATTATGTACAAAATTCTCACTTCAGGAATCGGCTTTTGGTACCTGTTTTGGTTTTTTTTCCCAGCTTGCCAATATTTGGAAGGCTTTGTGTGATGCTGAGGAACACTGCCAGTGCCCTTTGTGTGGGATCTGCCTCTCAAACAGTCCCACCTCTGCAGAGCCAGGGAACTGCAGTCATCACTGAGCTCGAGTTCACCGCACAGCAAGCCGTACCTGCTCGAAGGGGAGGCTGTAGGATGGGCACCGATGGGTATGGCGCCTTTGACACTGGGAGGAGAGGTTTTTTCTGAGAGTTTAAGGGCTAAATCTAACAATTTATGTCAAACTGCCTCCGGACAAAGCACAAAACAGAACCAAATGCTCCACTGCTAAAGAAGTGTCTCCATCAAAGCCATGACCCCTTTCATGCTCCCTCTCTGACCCAGTGTGTCCTTAGGTTTTTCTCCGTTTCCAGGGATGCTTCTTGAACAGGCAGGATGGAGAGGAGCCAGATCACCACCACACACATGTGTCTGTGTTCAAAATACCCACCAACCTAGGGAAGGAGATGCTGCCACATTCAGGGAGGTGGGTCTGGGTCCTCCCAGCCAGTGACAGGACTCACATCTCCCGTGCCCTGTGCCTGATCTCTGCTACGTTCAGAGAAATCCCAGTGGATGGTGCCTGGAAAAGAGTGGAATAGCCTCCATCCTCAGATTCCCAGTGGGGCAGAAGTATAAACCACAAACTGAGAGGCTCAGCCATAACAAAACTGCCATAACTCTGAGGGCAGACAGAATTATTGCTATAGGCATCAGAAATCTCTCACATCCAAAGTCAGTGTCCTGGTTCCCAGGCACAGCCCACACCCAGCCATGAGCAGCCCCCAGTCAGTGGGAGATCCACTCAAGGCAGCTGCCCCAAGCTGGCTCACAGCTCTACCCCATTCCACTTTAATTAAGCTCACTATAAAAGGAGGGAGTTTACTGAGGGTGGGGTTTCTCTTCCTGGGGCTCCTCCCTCCTGGCCTTCTGCTCCTGCTGCTGATCCTGAGGATGAGGCTGAGTAGAACCTTGCATACTTTGTGTTGATGATTGGATTACTTTTGTTATTTCATTACATCTGTTTCTACTTCAACCCCTGGGGCTTCTCCCTTTTCCCCCAATTCCCCTTCTCAGCTGGGGAGGGGGCATTGGGTGGTAGGACAGCTACTACTGCTTAGCTCGATGTACAGGCTAAATGTAGACAGTTGGAGTGCCAAAAAGTAAAGGATTTCAGGTTAATAGGTGGGGAAGTAGGGCTGAAGCCTCTTTTGAGGTGTCTGCCTCCTTTATTAGGTATGATATGCATAGGCTGACTGGGAGGTCTGCAGGAAACTGTCTACACTGCCCTACGAGCCTCCTGTCTTCCACACTCAACCTACATACAGAGCAAAGGCAGTGGTCAGAAAAACAAGTCTAAGTTTGACCTCTACAGACAGCTATGGTCTGATCTTGCAGGTTTTGGCCCATAGGTATGATCCTGTGCTTTGGTTTGCTCCTGCAGTTCGAGCTCAGGCAAACCTTATTCCAGCCACTTGGAGAATAGCTTATGTGAAGAGTCCATCATCTATTTCATTGAGTCTTCCAAGTCACATCTTGCAGTTTAAAAGCAAAATGCATGTTCTCTCCTCTTAGCATTGCAAAGCCAAATAACTGTTTTCTGCTTCATCCATAAAATTGCCAGCTAAATATTCCGTTCTGCAATCATTACTCCAGGTGTTTGTCAAGGAAGATGTACAAAGCAGACAGAGCATGTTTAGCACTTCATACACCAGGTTGAGCTGCAGGAGTGACAGGTTGAAAAATCTTGTTTGGACTCGCAGACTGAAACCGTTTAATATAGAAGTCACTGGTGGACTATAAATATGGAAAACCAGTGTGCCATATTTTTATAGAATCCCCATTCTGCATGTCTCTGAAACATATTAGTACTTCAGAGAAGCTGTAGAAGCTAAACTCACCAATTTTTGCTTTGAACATCCACAGTTCTTCAGTGGGTGAACCCTCAGAAGCCCAAATGCCTGCACAATACCCAACTCACCTGAATGTGCACTCACATTACCCAGCCCTGCAAAAGCCAACTCTGTTCATTTAGACTAGGAATTACCCAATTTGCTCACATAATCTCAGCAATTACATGTTCATCTTGTTTAAATATCAGACCTATGGTGTCATTTACGTAGTATCTGATCTTTTTACTTAACCTCAAAGATATTAATCTTTATTAAAGGGGGTGGGAGGCAAAGAGGGGGAAGAGATGCTGGCGGCAGATATTCTGACAGCTAAGAAAAGTCATTTATAAAGTGAACATCAGTAAACGTTAGGGGTGACATATTGATATCAACAGCAAGTAAACGGATGGCCAAGCTAGGATGAGGTATTACACCTTAAATTGTGGCAACCATATTTTTTTTTCCTCAAGGTTGATCTTTTATATTTTTTAAAGAGAAATTTACTGTTATGCCTCCTGCTTCCCCTGTGGTAAAATGCCAGAAATTTGACTGAGATTTACTTAAAGTGACAGCAATGCCCCATTTTGTCCAAGAAAGATGATTACTAAATGTCATGTCTATCTACTCTCATGTGGATCACTTATTTGACATGTTCATGTCTTAGCTTCATAACAGTTTGCAACATGTTTTCTGGTGCTCTAAGGCAATTTGAAATCTTTATGGTGCAGACGTGAGCTGATCAATGGCAGTTCATTAAAATAAATAATAAAGTTGGGATTTGTTCCTCTCCTTCAGACAAGAAGGAGGCATTAAAAGCACTTACAAAACCAGATCATGAGCATATGCTTCTGGTCAGGCTGTGAGAAGGCCACTGCTGGTGGGATGCTCTTGTCATCTCAGCTGAAGTTGAAGCGCACCAAAAAGAAAAGCCTGCTGTTTAAACACAAAAAATAACTTTGTACAATTTGCCTTTTTTTTTTTTTTTTTTAGAAATCTATGAAATGGTACAAAAATCTGAAATGGAGAAGAGTGTGGGTTCTCCTGCTTTGCAGCAGAACCAACTTCTTTTTTCCCCTACTTTGAGTTCCTGGAGAGGCAGATGCGAAACCCAGCTGGGTCTGATCAAACTGGCGGAGTCACGAGCATGAGCTCCTGTGGTGAGGAGTCCATTTAAATCTGCTTTGCTGAGCCTCAGAAGTGACCTAGGGAAAGCAAAATGAAAAGCAAGGTAGAAGGCTTTTTGCACAAAATGGAACAGTAGTCATGAATAATTAATGGCTTTCTACCTTCTTTGCTGTTTTAGCTCTTCTTTCTTAGTAGTTATTGCCTTCTGGTCCAAAAGTGTCTGTAGCTTGATGAATTAATTCAGGTGTGTTTTGGAAACCACCATGCAGCATGAAGAGTCAAGAATTAAGGCGTGTGCTGGAAATGTGACCTCCCACCAGACCCAGGTTTCTTCAGCTCTCACATAGAACCAGGTTGTGGGACTCTTTTTCTCATCCTCTTCTAAAAAATTTCTATCCATCAGTCCTGTTCAAATACAGCAGTTAAGACTAAAAGAGAGGACTTAAGTTCTGAATGCAAGGAAATACATCTAATGAGAGTCATACACCTTTGCATTCAGCCAACCTGTGCAGATGCTCCAATATTTGTGAATTTAGAGGTGGAAATACTATGGTCACAAAATAGAGCAGCAATATTGAGTAACAGCTTATCCTATTGTGCTTATTCTGACTGTGCAGTCAGAACCTCAGCTGTGTTTGCATGATCAACCTATCCCAGACTAGTGGCAGCTCAATAAAATTAAGGTTTTTTTCTTGCAGATATTCCTTTAGGTGCCCAGTTCCCAGCTCACAACTCAGTGCTCACTTAAGTCACATTTTAACTCCCAGAAAACCTGCAGGAGCAACAAAACCAGCTCTATATGTATCCTATGCAATATGAAAAGAGGGTTTTTTTTCTAGAGTATGGTGGAAGATTAAAGCCATTCTAAATGAAAGTAGAGTGTGTAACTGGATACAGGATTTCTAAATAGGTGGCACATGTCAGCAGGCATTACAACAGTGTCTTTAGGTGAGCCTTTGATATAGACTGTTGAATAGTTCAGTGACATAGATGCGACCATGAGAGAGTTTCACAGCCTTGATTTGTTTTCTGGCTAAAATAAATCTGAATAGAATAGTCTTAAATTACCTGTGATTTTCCTGTCTTTAAAAGGACATGTAAAAGCTCCTGAGATCACTGCTCTCCCTGGGAAAAAAAGGGAAAGAGGGGGGGGAAAAAAAGGCAGGAAAACTATGAAAGATTCATTTTAATGGAATCCAGGTTTAGCTGTTTCATATTTAATAATGTTTAATATTTCATTTACTACTGGGGACTCACCTTTTTCAGAAGAATGTAAGATTCAAGGCACTATCATGCATTAAGATTTTATGTCTGACTGTAGCAATATTGGAAGGGTTGGCATTGGTGCTGCTTGAGCCTGGAAGCAACAAGATTTCCTTCTTTTTTTTCCTACAGCCAAAATAGGAGCCAGAGCCCTGGAAAGCAGTGGGGTATAGCTGTGAATCCTAGCAACAGGCACAGAGAGAACTGTATGTTTCTTCTCATCCTTCAAGTGTTGGTGCCTTCTGGTACATAATTTACAGGGAGCAACAGAGACCTTGGAAAGGCCCTTCATGCTGTTGCATCAAGAAAGGGCATGAAAGGACAGAGTTGTTCCAGTGGGATGGGTGAATTATTACAGTCTGGGGGGGGGCAAGCAAACAAAGCAACACTCCAGAGTCCATACTGTTGTTGCGATCACATTTTCCTTCAGAACACACCACCTATTGCTGAGGGCTTTTTCAGTTTTCTGTATTTTTCATCTTTTTTTAAGCCCTTCTTGGCGAAAACGTGGGCTTTTCTTTTTGAGCAAATGCTAGAAATTTACACCCAAAAGTGTGAGCATTGGGCTCTGCATGAAAAATCCATAGTTCTGTGGTCTGCAATGAAATAATGAGCGTTAAAAGCTCTCACCTGTGTTTTGCAGTAGGAAACTGAGATTTGATCACCTGTTTCCTGGAAGGAGAGGCTTCTTTTAAAATGCAGCAGGTTGTGTTCTGCCAATATTAAACTAGCTTTTCTTCTTGGAGAGTTTGTCAATACAGTTTGACCTCTCTCTGTGGATACATTTCAGAGCCTGAAGCAGTCAGATAAACCAAAAGGATTCCCTGACACCATCCTAGGAAGGTGGTTTTCAGTCAACTGACATCACAAGCTCTGTGGAAGATAGTGCAACAAAGAGAGACAGGACCTCCAGACTCCTTGGTCCCATCACCCTGTTCAGAAATGTAGCATTTCCCAGTTGATGCCAGTTTGTTAGGTTTTGCCACCTGTTTTCCTACTGGGAGGAGCTTGCAGACTCTCAGGAGTTTTGCCTGGATGCGAACGGTGGGGAGAGGGGCACTGGGAAGAGCTGGCATGCAGGGCATTTTATGGTGAAATAGAGACTCCTGCTTCTGGTAAAAGATTAATTTTGCAGTAAGTAGCACTGGTGGGCTGTTGCCTTGGACTGGGCCAGCTGCTGCAAGATTGAAGCACAGACTCTGACAGTTGTAGTAGAAGAGAAGGATTTGGCTCCTAGCTAGCACCAAAGCTGAAGAAGGGTCCTATGATACCTTCTGTCTGGGGGCATGTTCAAAATCCACCTCCTCCTGCAGCAGCTAGCTTCAAGATTTTCTAAAATGCTTTATTGCTGGGAGAGGGCAAGCTTTTTCTTGCTAACAATTTCAGTTTCAGATCTCATCGAGGGGCTCTGGCATTTGCATAACTTCCCACGGAAACTGAATCAATGTTTGACATCACGGAACAGAATCTCAGGCGTGATTTAGCATTAGTAAGCCACTAGTCATCAGCATACTGTCATCCCCCTATATCTGACATCTTAATATAGTCAGCCCCATGCACACGCATGTTCATCAGCAGTAAATTCTTATGCTCTTGCCATGCATGAGTTTTTTAGCATGGATTTGCACAAACAAACATCCAAAAGACACTGGTCAAATATGATCAATTTTCAGTGCTCAAAATGCATTTTCCTTTTAGATAAGAAGGGAATTTTAAGTCCTCTTAAATAATTGAAGATACTACTGATACAATCAAAAGTCAAGCTCCCCAAGATGAAAATGTCTAGATGATGAATAAGTTAATGGAACTAAAATCCCAGTCGTAGCTGATTAGGGGACCAGGAGAGTTTATCAGAGATGGGAATGTACAAGCCCAGTCACAGCCTGACCTTGTAACGAATGAGAGCTGAAAAGCAATTAATTGAGAAATTATCAGGGAAAAGCGAAGTTGTATGGTTGGTTAGGTAAAGCAATATGTCAATGGGCCAGGGATTGATTTGGCTGCAATACCTCAAGGTCTCTGTTCTGATGATTCAGGACTTGAAGGAACTGGCCCGAGCCAAGCAATAAAAATAAACCAGGGTCAGCAGAGGGAGTCATCAGTCAGCACGGTGGATCAGTGTTCATGTATTATTTAGCTGATAGTTAAGGGAAGTTATCAAACAAGAGCAGTCTTTAAGCCCAACTTTTTTCCCCTGAGGGAGAAGAAATGAAGGGAGAGAAAAGAAACTGTTCCATTGTGCCAGTGCTCACTGTCCTGAGCTAAAACACTGAGCCAGGGGACGGTTCCTGGGAACAAGACTTGCAAAGACCTGCACTGACTCTCAGTTCAACTCTCCATGCACAGCCACTGAACCCCAGAAGTCAGCACTGCCCCATCTTCCCTTGACTTTGCCTGCCAGCTCTCTTTTGATGTGCATTAGAGTACAGGCAAATCTTGATGCAGTTACTCAGCCTCTGCTCTGCTTTGGTCTGACAGTGGGTATAATTTTCTCCCTTCCTGCTACTAACAGGCTGCATATGACTTCTGCTCCCATCTCCAGCAGATACCAGTACCTCTCCCAGGCTACCAAACTAATAGTGACCTTCTGCCCCCTTGTATCTTGATAATATCAACTCATCCACCCATCAGCTTCCTACATCCTACCCATTTGGGAAGCTATTGCTGACACCAAGACTTTAGCACGTTGATCTGAGCTGCAAAATGTGGCTGGAAACACAGTTCTCCTTTGCAAGATGCTTTAGGATCTCAAGATGAAACAACCTGAATGAGAGTGTAGTATCCTGTGTCTCAGGAGAACAGCAAAGGAAAACAAATGATATATAAAGTCTTCTAGAAAGATCAGTGGGTTGGGTGAGAATAGCTGTCTCTTTGCTTGTCTTGTGACAATTCACTAAATAACACCAAACTGTGCCTCTCTCTCCCCAAAGCCAGGAGAAAACCCCCGCAGAAGCAGCCAGCACATGTTCCGTGGAGGGATCAGGGCCTCAGACACCACAAACAGTTCCTTTTTGGGATCAAGATCCTGAGATACCGCAGAAAATTTGGGCTGGAGGTTTGCTGGAAAACTACAGCTAGCTTTCCCATCAGGACAGTCTCTTAAGTTCTGTATTTTTGGAGAAAGGTTTTCTAAATATTTCAGCTTTGACACTGGGTCTTTTTGTCATTTCCTTGACAAACCCTAAATGACAGCCGCCTCTGTGGCTGAAAATAGGCACGTCATGAACATCCTCGCTGCGGTGGGGCAGGAGACGGAGGTTTGGCAGACAGATATAAAACGTCCAGTGATGCAGATAGAGCGTGGATGCATTAATGTCAAGGCTAGGGAGTGCTGCCTGGAGATAGCAAAACAAGGAAAGATTTTAGCACAAAGCAAGCTGCATATCCCCAGCACAGCAGTGATGAGTGGCACTGGGCTCTGCTCTTGGCACTGGGAGGACGTGGTGGGGAGGGTGGCCGGGTTTGTGTGGACCTGGTGTGGCTGTGGGTGTCCTGCAGAGGGGGATCCCGACTGGGGAGTTGAAGGAATGGAAGGAAATTAAACTGCTCCCCGTGGGAAAACAGTTTCCTGGCTGAGACTGGTCTCTGGCTGTGGATGGGGAGTTAAAACCCCACTAATCACAATCAGAACCAAGCTGTGATTTTAGCACATTAAATCTCAACGTGTAATAAACACAAGCAGCTCCAGTACCTCACTGACCACAGCCCCTGCTGCTGCCATATCCCAAACACAGGTTTTCAGAGGGAAATTTCAGCAGCAACTTGGAGATAAAGAATAGCCTTTATCCCACTGCCTATGGACACATCTGAACCCACACTCATTTCTGGGCATCACGAGTGTCACGCTCCATGGGATGCGTTTGCCATTTGTCCTCACCCGGGAGCTTTGCACTCAGGGAACAGAGCCCCCAAGTGAATTCATCAGGAGGAATAATAACCAATGCACCAGCGAGGAGCTGCTGGGCCAGCAGATCCATCCTGCAGCTGTCAGTATGCTGGATTTCAGGGCAGCATAAATGCAGCCTCCCTTTTTCAAGGACTGGGAGGAAACAGCAATATCTTTCCAGCTATTTTATTGCAGTGAGGGAGAAAGAATAAACAGGAAGTCTAAGCAGCAGCAAACAAGACTAACTAGCAATGCCCAGCAAGGGGGTCATCAAACAGAATATTTTTTGTGAATAAATAGAGAAAAAATATTTAAATAATTTCTCTCATCCCAGCAGATCCTCTTGGTGTTGCACAGGACAGCAAGATATGTTGAGGGATGTGAAGATGCCTGGCACAGGCTTCCCAATCCAGTCAGGTGGGATGGGATGGGACAGGTGACCATCATATTCTTTCATTTTTTCCTGACTTTAGGAGCTATGTGCAGCTTTGGCTCTGTAAATCAGAAAAGTTTTCTTGGATTTGTCCTGTTTTATGCCAGGATAGCATTCAGTCTGATGACCAGCTCAGGAGAAATGCACGCACTTTCTAGAGTAATTTTCTGCCTTCCCTCTCTGAGCATTTCCATATAGGTGAATTCCACATATTTACACATTTTTAAACCCATAGCCAGATTTTATACTCCAGGTTCCTTTTAAAGCCATGCTCATAACCTCTACTTACTATTAACAATGGGTCACAGTGAGAAAAGAAAATGGGATTTGCCCCACCAGGAGCAACATTGTCTTTTCTCCTTTATTCCCTTTCTGGGATTGCATCATTCCTCTCCTCTGAGGCTGCACAGTCTCAGCACAGCATCTGAGAGCAGTGCAAGTATGAGGGAGTAGTGGGAACGCTGGTATGTCCCAGCATCACATAATCACATATTATCACCTTATGATAATTATCAAAGCTGATTCTGAATGGATCCTCTTTGGAGCAGGTCCTTGGCCTGCCCTCTGCTCTGCAGAACACCCGAGGTGTGCTCCTCCCAGCAGGGTGCAAACACAGGGAGTGCCAGCAGGAAAACTGGTGAAATCCAAGATGTGACATGGCATTGCATGAAGCAGCTAGCTGGATATTGTCACTGAGACATACTAAATTCATGTTGTTACGGCAGGAATCAGGAAACATTTGTAGGTACGTATAAAAATTCTGTCTGAAAGAATTCTGTGGTCCTCTGACAGTTTGCAGGCACACTTTATGGCTGGTGGTGTGATCTTCCTCATAGGGGGTTGTGCATTTGCAAGCTGCAAAACCCTAGAGACCAATTTTTTTTTTCACCTTAAATGTACTGATACCTGAAATTATTTTGTACTCTAAATACCTCTAGAAATAAGACCACAAAGGCAAAGCAGAGATACCCTAGTACAGGCAGAGGATTCACGGCTGTTGAAGCATCCTGCTCTGCAGGAGGTGTGCTAGGCTGCACGTAGCTGGGATGAAATTCCGAGGTTTGACCTCTTTATTGTTTCACTGATGGTCCCAGACTTTCAGTGTAAAGGCTGTGATGTGCTGAGATTGTCACAAGGTGGAAGGGCAGGAATGAGCACTCTCTGGAGTGATGTTGTTTCCATTGTAAACTAAATGAAGAAAGCCCATCAAATGCATGGGGCACCTCCCACCACTGATGGACTGGTGTGTGCTTGTGTGTGCATCAGGCCACCAAGGGAGACAAGGATGGCCAGGTACTGCTCACCTGTACCTAGGGCTCAAAAGAAGTGCAAAGTGTTCCTGACTCCCCCATAGATTTCTTATACAGGTTCAGACAAGCCATTCAGCTCCTCTTTTTCCTTCAAGTCTTCTAAAATGTGGAATTATTGTATTTTCATTCCTAGCATCTGCCAAAGCCCTGATGGAAGGTGGAATCACAATCCCAGGCACCACTGGAGTGGGGATCTACGGGACCACTGGTGTGTTTGTCCCCCATGTTTGTAACAAGAAATCAATTTATGTTTGTGACCCTCTGAGGAGAAGGAAATCATTCAAGCAGGTAGGCTCTAGGTGTCAAAGGGGATCCTCATTTCAAAATATTGTGTACCAAACTCAAACAGAGCTCGGTATGAGAGACAGGCTTAGTTAAATCTGTAAATCTCCCATTTGGGCTGCTTGTTGTTGTTGCAAAGGGTTAACAGACACTGCAAAACATTTCTAGGATGAAGTGCTAAGATTTAGTGCACTGAATTAATTCTTAAATTAGAACAGGGGATTTGCACATGATTTCTAAGGGAAATTATCTTCTGGGTAAAATTAATACAGGAGATGTTTCAACAGCTGGGATGGCATTATTATGAGCAATGATTACCCAGACATTGCCAAAAGAAAGAGATCACAGTAGACTCTTTCTTTTCCTAACCAAAATAAGCTACTCACCCTGAAGGAAGATGACTATTTGTAGAAGCACTGGCTCATTTGGAAATGCAGAAGTAAATTCTATATGGAAAAAAGAAAAAAGAGAAAAAAAAAAAAAAACACACAACAAAAAAAAACTCCCACAAACAAAAAACCAAGCCTGCATGCTTGGCTAATGGATGTTGGGAACAGAACTGCAGACAGTGAGAGTACCCTTTTACACATGGGCTGCAGGCACCAGCCTGCCTTGCCTTTGAGCTCTTCATCAAAAAAAGATGCTTAATGCAGTGCTACAGCTGTCCAGGTGTTTGGTGTTTGGAGGTTAAAGAGGAAAGGCACTGGCAGATGTGACCTGGAAAACCTCCAAAAGGGATGGCTGATGCATCCATTCCCCACCCACAAAATCCATCCAAATGCTTCATCTTCCTCCAGCCTTCAGAGGGCTGGTGGTTTTTTCCCCTAAAATTTAAATAGGGCAGGGAGTACAGCCAAAGCAAGACCTGCTGGAGTTGTCTTGTCAAAACAATCACACACCAGGAGGAGCTTATAAATATTTATTTGGCTTCAGAGTATTTCACTTTGTCAAGAAAAGAGGAGGAGGCTCGGGTGGGAAAAAGAAGACGGGTGGGACGCCGGCCCCTGCTCCTTTCATAGGCAAAACCACCAATGTTTAATTTAAAAGGGCATAAATAGAAGAGAAATGCCTCTTTACTTTCATGTTAGTAGCTGGCTATTAAATTACACCACAAGTGCTCCGTGTGGGACGAGGCAAGTGCATGGTTATTTCTGTCTTCTAACCCAGAGCTCAGGTCTCAAGGTAATTACTTTGGCTCCAAGTGTAATTACCAACTGATCCGCGGGAACGTACACAGCAGTGACATCCGTTCAGGGCAGCACCAGAGCCTGATGGCAGCACAGCGTCATTAACACAGCTTAGCACTGCCACACGTGGCTTCAGGCCATGGTTCTCCTCGGGAAAGGGCTGGTGGGTTTCATGGCTGAGCCTGGAGGTGCCATCAGAAGTCACCTGAGATGCTGCCCCTGGCCATCGTGTGGGTATGTGTGAACAAATCAGTGCAGACAATAGCAAACATGACACCCTAACCACAGGAAATTCAGCCAGAACAGGCTTTTTTCCCCAAGAGATGCCTCCCTGCTTTGGCATTTCTGCACCCTGCCCCTTTTGAACCCCCGGAGAAGGAGGAGGGTGCTGAGTCCTGCTGCCACCCCTGGGGTCACCACCTTTTTAGTTAGCTTTTTGCTGTTTCACTCTGCTTTATTGTGACAGCATCATGCTCAGATTTTGGAATATTTTACTCTTCAGCTCACACCTCATCTGTCTCCTTTTGGAAGACAGCTGAGGTGTAGGGATTTTCTTTTCTTTTTTTCTTTTATCTTGGGGTTTTTTTTTTGTCTTTCCAAGGCTGCAAGCATCAGGGTAAACAACCCATTTATTCTGATGATCTTGAAAGCTTTCTCTACACCTCCAAGAAGGTCTGAGAAAAGCTTCAGAAAGAGAAAAAGAGAAAAAAGATCCTTCTTTCTTTAGAAAATTGCCTGTTTTTTTTTACCATTCCTTCCTAGCACTACAGTGGTTCAAAGACAGTGCAACAGACCGGCGTTAGAAATCAAGATGTATTAAAGAAAAGCAAAATACTTTTTGTTTTGTTTTTTAAATTTAGTGTTTTCAGGTACCTTTAGTTGTGTCAGATCATAAATACAAACAAATGAAAAGATGACAAAACAGAGCCTGACATTATTTCCCACAAGAAGTATGGGATATAAGATTATACAAATAAGCAAGGAGATCTCCGGCGGTTCCTGTGGGTACCGATGTATTCGCACGCAGCTCAGGTTCAGCGATGTTGAAGTGAGATTGACAGGGTAACGAACCCCTGAAGGAGGTTTTCCATTCTGGGCAGTCCTGCTAAACCATGCTTGATGCTTTGAATGAGCTCAGTTGCACAGAGAGATCTTTTTCCCTGGTTTTGCTTTTATGCTGGTTTTATCAGAGCAATTCCGCAGATGTCAGCGAGACACATTTTGTTTTCAGTTACATCAGTGTAAATCACAACTGATCTGGTGAACTCGGAGATACCCACTTTACAGTGATATCTCTGACATTAAGAGTTCGGTGCCACGGTATTATGACAGCTTAAAGCCCCTCCATAAAGAAACAAAGTCAGGCTCAGCACTGTCCTGGAACGCGTTGCGGAGCGTGTTTGTTATTGCAAAGAAGACAGCATTTGCCTTGGCTGTGAAAAAGAAAAGCAGATCTGTAACAGCTAAGATTTCATCTCTCCCATTTATCCAATGAGATTTCCAGTCCTGTCGTGCAGATACCCTGCTGCTAACATAGCAGTCAAGATCAGAGCACTTAATCAATCATTCACTGAGGACAAATATGTGTAATCTAAATTAGAACAAATGAAGGCATATTTTATATGACAGCCCTACAGATTTTTAAGAAAAAGCATTGGCAAGAAAATTGCATGAAAACAAAATTGTCTTGTGTTTACGCTTAAAGTGGTAGATTTCCTAAAAGCTTCTGTGGAACTGGGTAGCCTTGGATATACAGGGGCAAATCCTGCTTTCACTTCCACATTTTCATTAATAAATTAGAGCTGGATTGGGCCCCTCTGGCTCTGAACGCCTGCTGCAGACCTCAATATGATATAGAGCCCTTCTTAAAAACCTTTCATATTTTATGATCACTGTCGATTCTCTTATGATCAGTGTTGGTCCAGGCTCTCATGAATCAAAAATCAGCTCGTGGCATGCATCTTAGAGCAATCTATTTGTCTGCAGGTAGCAGAGGGAAGTGGCACTTTGAAGAATAAAACCCCTTTGCCTTCAGAAGGAAGCACGGGCTGTGTGGAGGCTGGAGCACGAGCCAGCAGCTTCGCCCTCCTGTTCAGGCTCAGCTCCAGGCGTGCTGAGTGACCTTGTGTTCTCCCATTTTCCTCTGGGTGAGATATTGTTTACCCCTGATAATAAAATACAGGGTTCTTCAACTACAACTCACAGTTTTATCTATTGTGTCAACTTGCACAAGCTCCCTTGGAAACAAAAATAAAATCGGAGACATTAAAAGGAGCAAAAACCTAAGTACCTTCAGCTGAAGCCACAAAACTTTCACCAGAGGTCAGGCCCTTGTTGCTCTGACTCCGCAGGGTGAAACCTTCTTAGAAGAGCATCCCAGCAATGGCTTTTGGGAGTGGATGGCAGCTCCTGCACAGCCCACACGGTCCATCAGGTTTGGATACCCTGCAGCATGGGGTGCAAACCCAACAGCAGCAGGAGAGCTTGAGCCCAGCCAAGCCACCAACAGGTCAGCCAGCGCTGCCTCCTGAAAGGAGGAGTTTTGCAAAAATGCTGAAAATATCTGTGCAAGCATCCCCTTTCCACGTCCCTCTGCAGAGCGGGCTCTAAACAGTTGCTCTGTTTAGTTCTTCTTTGGAAGGAGCAAACTCGCCCACAAAAGTTCACCCATCACCAAAACCTCCCCTGAGGAGTGGATTGCAGTTCCTTGCCAGGTTTGGGGACTTTTGAATTGGCATTTCAGTCCCTGCATGGAAACAGGTCTGATCTGGAGTTTTCTCTCCTCTCTGACTCCTGGTTTTGGAGGGGCTTGTGAGGTTTTTTTTAGGGACAACTGCCAAGCTGTCCAATTCTTCCAGCAAGCAGCTTGCTGAGGGAAGGCTCTGCCACCAATGCTGCTGACATGGGCAGGTTTGACCAAATTGGTTGGGGAGATGTTGGTAGGATCAGGGACCCAACATGGCTTGAATTAAAGGTGATGGTGAATACCCCCGAAATGCCTGGAAAAACAGAGTCAGGGCAGTACTGAGGACTTTGGAAAACTCTGTCTTGGGTGTCTGAGCAGGAATTTATACACCTACTCATTTTTGCACCCAAAGGTCAGGCATGGATTTTACTGAGATGTCTAAGCAGAAGAATTGAGTCTCAGCTTCAAAGGTGAGAGCTGAATGTGAAGTTTCTTTGTGCTTAAGGACAAGACAGAGCCTTCATTCTGATCTAAGGTCATCTCTGTGTTGAGAGAAACCCTTGCTGCCCTGAAGCCTCCTGGAGCCAAAGCCCAGCCCACAGACACCGTCCCGTTAGCACAGACACTCTGGAAACGTGACAATCCCGTCTCTCCTTTGTCTCAGTAAATGAAAGAACCTCTGCCCCTTCCCACCCAAAACTGATGTATTTTTGAAAGTGCTGACTTCTTCCCTGTTTGCATCAGTTTCAGCCCGCCAGCCCTTGACAGCTCCACTCAAACGTCTGCCCAAACCTCGGTGGCCCAAGCAGCTGCTGTGGGTGAGGCACGGCTGGAGCGGTGGGATTAGTGTCACAGCTTGGATTCACCAGCCTGATTCATGGGGTACCCCTGACAGCCTGGGGGGTCGGGGATGTGAGTCCAAACGGGCACCATCTCCCTGGGAAAAAAAAACAATCCCTGTGTCCTTGTCAGCATTGGGTCTTTGCCTTACTGTCCTCTCTCCATTTCATGGAGCATTTTTGCAAGCTGGAGCCAGCTACCCAAAGCAGAGAGGGACAAAAAAGGGCTCTGCAGGTACCAGTGACCTGGGAGCAGTGCTCCCACTTCTCAGCATCCATACAATTTCCAGAAATCACTTTTAATTACATTTTAAACTTAAATGCTCAGTTAATTCTCCCACAAACCCCTACTAAAGCACCTCAATATGTGCCTGGCTTATTTTTTTTTTAAATTTAGCTTTATTTTTTTTACCTTCTCCAGTTCAGTCACAGTCACTTGAGTGGGAGGCTGCTGTGTGAAGGTGCACGAGGATGGACTGGAGCATCTAAATGGAGGCCCCCAAACGTGAGCGTTTTCCCCTTTACCTTCCTGCACCGTTGGGAATAATAATTCCTCGCAGGGCTGTTGCTCAGCGTGATTCATTAAGGCTTATGAAGTGCTTTTAGCTCCGGCACTGGAAGGCTCTGCACGAGTTATTTTGGAATGCTCAGGTGTTAGAAGGAGAGGCACTGTAGAAGGAATACAAATAAATCAAGAAGAGAAACTGCCCCTTTCCTCCATCCAGCCCCTGCCCCCCGCTGTTCTCCATCACTGTTGGTGTCAAACAGTTAATTTACAAGCCCAGCACTTTACAAAGCCCCTGGAGCACCAATTGTCCCTTTCTCATGCAACATCAGCTCCTCAAAAGAGCCAGCTGAGTCTCCGGGGGTCACCCTGCTCCTGCCCTTCCCAAGGCAACTTCAGCCTCTGTCCAAAACCGCCTGGGTATTTATCTTGGGACAAGGCAGATCCAGCATCCCCCCTTGCAGCATGATGCTGAAAGCACTGACATAACCCCGGGGTGCAGGGTGGCTGCTGTCAGGGCTCTGAACTCTGCCCTGTGCCTGGCCAGGGAGGCAACATGCAGTTGGTGATGGCTGCCCAGGTGTCCCTCTCAGCCCATCACCCATGAGGGCAGCATCCCACGCACTGCACCACATCCACGTGGGGAACACAGCCTGGCAGGACAGAGCAGGAGAGCAATAGGTGAAGAAAGAGGCTTGTGGCTCGGGAAGGTAAAGGCGGTGGATCTCTCACATGCTTGCTTTTTTTCCCTCCCTCTCTCCATCTCCCTCCCCTCCTCCAGGCTGTTGCACGGGAGCTGCCGGCCATGCTGTTCCAGTCCAGGGGCTCCTGCAACAGAAAAGATCAGCTGCTGGAGAACCCATGGAAAGCCCTGGGGGAGAGCCATGGCCGCAAGGTAATCAGCAGGCAAAGTTATTACCATTATGCTGCTAATTAATTCCCAGCTCATTACGTTTCCTGTGGCTAATTTGTACTCGCCGCTGATTTGATTAAACTCATCTCTATGCTAATAAATGTGTTTTCCATTTGTTTTAGCGGCTGGAGGAAGAGAGCCCGGTATTTACATATTTTGACGTTTATCAAATAAAACGCGGCGCCTGAATTAATTCTGCTCTGATTTATCGGTGGGGGCGGGGGGCGGGCAGGGGATGCTGAGGGTCAGGCGCACATCACGCGTGCAGCGGGCAGGGGGCTGTGGGGACGGGCTATGCTCCTGGCACTGATCCCCACCGGCCCCGTGCTGCCCGGGGACGGCTCTGCGAGGTGTGTGCCACCCCATCAGCTGCTCCTCTGCCGTTTATTTCCCCTTCCCAGCTCAGCTTCGAGACGTGGGGCTTTGATTTGCAGGCACAGCCTGCGGTTCACCAGCACCTCGTCAGGTGGATTTTTCTTTGTCTCTCAGAAATTACCCTAAATGAAGGTTAGATTTACACTGCAGCACCTAATTATAAGCAGTGACTTTGTTTCCCAGTTCCCTTTGGCAGGACTCGCCACAGTAATACCGGACAGCCTGGATTTCTCAGCAGATAGGGAGGCACAGAAACCTTGCAATGCATATATAAATATATATATTTTAGGTATGTGTTTTACCCTCTCTCCCTCTGAGAAATGGCAGGGCAGAAAGCTCTGCCTGACCCTCGAGCAGCTGCCCTTTAAACTCCAGACTAAGTCTTCAGGACAGATCTTTGGCAAGTGAAACCCCATTCAAAACACTCATCCTGTTTCCTGTAATTAACTGCTGCAGTATCACGCTCCTCTTCATCTGGGGCAAATTCAGATGAATGCTCTGAGTGTCAGTCAGTGGGATTTGTGCTTTGACATCACTTCAGGGTTTGTGAAACCCAGCCTTACCTTTTCCCAGGAGTACTGGCAATTGTCACCAAGCACATCCCCTGTCTCTACGTGCGTGTGTTCACATTTATTGTATTATATTGGTGCACACACGTATATATCACGTAGGATGGACCCTGTGTATGCAGCATGGCTCGGGGAGGGATAGGATGGGGGCAAGACAGGGAAATGCCCCTCTTCTGGGGCTGGAAAAGGCATGTTGGCTCAGTAGGGATGCCTGGGACCCCAGGCAGGTCTGACCCATCCCAGACCTCCCCCCTGGTTTTGTCTGCAAGTTTGGCTCAAGCCGAGAGGGATTTTTTCCCTCTGTGTGCTCACTTCTGGCTGGTTTCTCTCCCAGGCAGCCCACAGCTTCCCTTAACACTCCCAGCAAAGAGGGTCCCCCCCCAGCCATGCCCCTTCTCACTCTGGCAGTAAAACACCTTCCACCACCGCTGCTTCACCCCGGGCAATCTGGAAGCAGCTTGATTGCTTAAGTAACAATTAACAGCCTTGTCTTTTGGGAGTGCTTCTGGTGCACCATGTGCATCCCCTGCTCCAGAGCCACACATCCCCTGCTGTGTTACCCAAACTGTGAACATCCCTCAGCTCCTTTCTACTCATCTTTCCACGTGGAAGGGGCTGCACTGCACCACTGAGCCCACCCCAGGCTTGGCCACAGCCCTGAGGATGCTCTCACTCCTCTTGCACTTGCTCCGAGGCTGCACAGACATACCTGTGGCTGCTGCCCGGGGTGCACAGGACGAGGGGGTCCCATTGGCAATGCAGGTCCCTCCCAGGGCAGGATCCAGCTGTGCAGCAGCCCAGCAGCTCCCTGGGTTGTTTTTAAACCAGATCCTCAAAGAGGCTCTGGAGGAGCCCTGCCTGGAGTGATGCTGTGCTCAGCCCCAGGTGTGTGCCCGAGGGATGGGATGATGCCTGGTCCCCAGCACCGCCTTGGCTGCACAGCCAGAGTTGTCTCAGCACCACCAGAACGAGCCATGTGGTGATGCAGTTGCTGGACTTTTCTGTCCCTATAAAAGGTTTTAAGCCTTTGCACAACACGGAAGTATTACTGAGAAAAAAAAACCCGCCTTGTTTCACATTAACAGCCTTTGCTTTTCCTGGCAAAGGTGGGACAATAGCCACACGCTGCATGGTATCAGTGTCACAAAGCACGGACCCAAAAGGCTTCAGCTCAGGACAAATAAAAGTAACATTGATTCCTTTTTATTTTTTCCCTTTTTTTTTTTTCCAGCTGGTATCAATACATTAAACAGCCACACTGGAAAAGTGAAATTGATTCAAGGCCTTCAGTGCTCCCTGCCAAAAAAGCCTCCTGCAAGGATCTATTCTGTATTGAATTACAGTCTGGAAAAGTTCAATAGGTTATTGTACAAACAGAGAGCAAAAGCCCGTCAACAATGGAGCCAAAGTGATTGTGCAGCTCCTTTGTGTTTGCCAGCCCCTCGCAAGCTCGGATGTTAAATCAGTTTAATTAAAATGGTGGGCTTCAAATGTTCATATTTTTTTAATGCACATCCCTGTGTAAAGACACGTGGGCTGAGGTTTCAAGCTGCCTGCCTGTGCTGACGGCCCCTCAATCCCTTTCTTGGTCCCTAAATTGCGGCGGATTTTTAGAGCTGCGGAGCACTTTGGGTCTGAACAGCCACATCCAGAACCATTCTGTGCCTCCCTGCAGCCTGTCCTGCGAGGAGAGGTGGCCCCAGGGCTTGCAGTGTTGGTGACACACAGCACCTGGGAGCTGGAGACAAGCATCAGTCACCCTTTGGCCAGCCCCTGTCTCTGCAGGCTGGAGCTGTGCCTGGGGTGGGGTGTGTGTAGGTGGCTTGGCTGGGGGACCCTGCAGCACTGGTGTCCTCCCTGGAGGGACTGAGTGCTCCCCAGGGAGCAGGGTGAGGGCCCCAGTGTGGCAGCAGGTTTGTCACAGGTCCCACTGGAGGGTCTCCTCCTCTGAGCAGGCGGGAGACACGGCGGTGTGCCACATCACAGTTTCTGATTCCTCCTCTCCATCTCTAATTAAGATTCAAATTGAGCATAGAAATCATGTGTAAGTAAGATGCTAATTATTTAAGTCATTGATCTCCCAGACAATAAAGCAGCCTGGCTTCTCTGGCCTGCCCATATTCTGAGGTAGCTCTGAGACCTTGTGACCACAAACACCCGGGATAGCCGGGAGCCACATTCAGGACGTGTGTAAACGACTGATTTTGTGAGGAGGTGAGGTCCTCATCTGGCTTTGAACAAACGCTCTTTACAGCATCCCCAGCCCCAGCTGACCCCGGCCACACATCTGGCTCTCCTGACAACTCAGCTCCCAGTAATGACATGTGTTCCACTTCTTCCCCTGCCTCGCTGGACACCTGCCCGGTGCCCTTCTCCATCCTGCACCACTGCATCTATTTTCTCACTGGGGTAAACAGGGTTTACTCCTCCGTGTGCACTGAGTGCCTTCTCATGCTGATTTCCCACGCTGCAGCTCAGGGTCACCCAGGAGAAGGGGACCAGTGTTTCCCAGGGCATTCAAGATGTTTGGGGTACACAGGCCCTAGGAGCACCTATAGACAATGCATGCACACACTGAGCGCAGTGCTCAGCATCCCTGAGTGCACAGGTCCTGCAGCCAGGGCTGTGGGCACTGACCCATCTGCTGGCTGCAGCTGCATGGACAGCAGACACCTTTCTCCTGGGCTGGCAGGCAGATGGCAGCTGGTTCAGAGCTCCTGCTCTGGCTGGACATCCCACAGCCCTTCTCCTCTGGCCATAAAAGTAGCCCCAGGAGCAGAGAGTGTGTTTGGAGAGACCAGGGCTCTGCAGGCATCCTTGTGAGGATGCTGTTTGTCCGTCCTCTCCGCTCCAAAGATGTCCCTACCATCAAGGCAAAGGGAGGTAGCACAGCATCATCTTCATGACCCATCCAGAGCAAAATGGATCAAGATTTCATCCCCTTGTCCCCAAACCAGGCAACCTTCGTGGCTGAACATCCTACCTAGGAGTCAAGAGACTTGGGAAAAAGGTGCAGATAGTTTGGAAAAATATATGAAAAGGTGGTTGAAAAATTACAAGGAGAGAAAATGATATGGAAAGCAGAGGACAACCAGCATGGGGCCAGGGTGCAAGGTGAGGGGAGAAGCTACACGTTAGGAGGGTGAAGGTGGCCAGAGCTTTAGTGGCCACAGCAAGGGCAGAGTTAAGAGAAAGAAAAGGCTGGGGCTGCAGAGGAGAGGGATGCTAGCCTGGAAACAGAAAGTGCAGTACCACACTGCACCAAAACGCTGGAATTCACATCAAAGCAATCCTGGAGCAAATGAGATTACAGCATGCATGTTAATGAGGCAGCCACGCTAATCAGCAAGGATGCCTCGCTAGGAGGGCTGCACTGCCAACTTGTGATTTTTGTTGTCAGGCTGGACTGGGCTTCCATTTGGAATGGAGATTTTGTTTGGTTTAAAAACCATCAGTCTTTTTGTGGGGTTTCTGGCAATCTCTGATTTGATTTGATTTCTTCAAGTAGAAGCCTGGCCCTCCAGGGTACGGAGAAGAACTTGGAAATGGGATTGAAGTGGTCCCCAGAGCCAAACTGAAAACCACTCCAAAGCCAAGGAGCAGACGAAAGTTGCCCAAAATGTATTTTAGTCTATTTTTAAACCTCATTATTTTTAAGCCAACCCCACCAGCCTGCAGAGAGCTGAATACATGGCTTTTGCACAGTGTATTTGTGTGTCGAGCTTTCCTAAGGAACATGAAGCCACTCAAGACACAAAGGGTGCAGCTCTGCTCACACTTTGTAGCAGGTTATCTTCTGGTGCCACAATGCTGATGTCAGAGTTATACTGCACCACTGAGCTCCAAAACTGGAGCTTTTTAAAGTCAAGAGCCCTTAAAAAAAAACACTTGCATGGGAGTCATGTGGCTTCAGGCAAAAAGCTATAAAAGGGGCAGCCTGTCCCCAGGGAGGTTTAGCTGGAAATGGGATGGCCAGAAGGTTAGGGTAGGAGGGCACCATGAGGAAGGAAAGGACTGAGATAAGGAGAGGCAGATAAGCTGCTCCCAAGACTGAAAAGGGCAGAGGAAAGCTGGGATGCTTGCAGAGGCCAGGGAGCAGGTTCACCTTGGTCAGGGAAGCTTTGGAGCAGGGTCAGGGAAAGGGAAACCTTTATGGAGCTTTTCATCTGTCTCTACAGTGAACGAAGCCTTGGGAGCCAGAGGAAGGTGGTGAACGGCCACGCCAGGGGGTGGGAACACTGCAGCGCGTGCTACGAAGGTGCAAACCACCCTGGGGAATTGCCCCCAGCCTCCTCACTGTCCCTCTCAAACCCTGTCTGTGGAAAATGCCATTTTGATCAACTCCCTTTGCAAGGGAACTCAGCTTGTTTGGATCTGTTTTTCAAACAGCCTTTCTCTCCTTGATGGGAGAAATTGGCTTAACTGGGTCCCTCTCCTTTTTCTTCAGCAAGGCTGCAATTCGTTTCTGCTTCCTTCTCTTTCCACCAGTAATCTTATTTGCTGAAATTGTGACTAAACCAGAATTTGAGCCATTTGAGTGTTTGCAGAGCAGGGAATGTTTTATGTGTGAGTTTGCCATCCAGACGTGTACCTGCTGCAGGTGGCTCTGAGCGAGGCACAACGCTGGGTGCCAGGAGAGCTGACACTCCGTTCCAGCTCTGAGAAAACATCTTCTCTCTTTTCTCTTCAGAGAGGGCCATGGTGGGGCTCAGCCTCACAGAAACCTTGTGTGCCTTACCTCTGCAGGAAGGGGTTCCCAGAGCTGCACTTCACTCACTGCATCTGGGGCGAGCAGACCTGGGCAGAGCAGGGGAGGGACGGGGGAGCAGCCAGCCCTGAGAAGGTGCAGATGTACCTCCCTTCTGCTGCACACTTACATGGCTGGGAAAAGAGGCTGTTCAGCAGTGCCTTCCATGCCAGGGAAATCATTAACAAATTAATCATTTACTAATTAAACGGCATGATACCCATGTAAAGGGAGTATGATTATCCTCTTTTGTAAGACAGGAAACTAAATGGCGTTCCTGATTTTAGATCAAATTTGCCCTTCTTGCAACCCCACAGCTTCTGCTGCCACCACCTTTCCTCTGTGGCCAAAGTGGCTTCTTTAGAGCCCCCATCTCTGCACACCAGAGGGAGAAACCACCAGGATTTGCACCCTGTCAGGCACCATCACTGCCTGACAACTGTTCTCAGGCTCCTTTTGGAAGGGGTTGGAGGCTTGGCTGGGTTTTTTCCATGTCCTTTCGATGTAGCATGGATGCCAGAAGGCTGGAAGAGCCAGCCAAGGAGACACAGCCCTGTCCTCACTGGGCATCACGAAGGCTTGCTGAGTGCACACACACCCTTTGCCACCATCCAGGTGAATCACAGTCTGCAAAAACTACCCACAGAGTCAGGAGAAGTGAGAGAAAAATGAGCAAAGGCTGATCTGCTTCTTCTCACTCGTGATTTTATTTACATCATGCACATGAGGTCAAACCTCTTCTTTACCCCAAATGAGCAGCCTCTGGTAACAGGCAGGATAGGTAAAACTTCATCTGCAGCATACGAGCATAGATTTGTTTTCAAAGTGAGGAGGAGGTAAAGTGGGAAGGCAGAGCAGTGGCAGTGCTGTTCAGTGAAGACCACAGAGGTACCTCCCTCACTGCATGTTTGGAGCAAATCTTTGAGATTCAATGAAAGAAAATCAATAGCCAAAACGCCAAGTCACTGCATGGCAGGAATGTTTGTCCTTGCTAAGATCTCTCACACCATCCCAACTACAACACCTTCCAATGAAGTGCTCAGGTACAGCAGAAATTCACAGAACTAAAGTCAGATTCTTCCCCTCACTCCGTGACCTCGAGGTGTCCAGCACGTGATGGCTGACACAGCCCAGCAGCCTCAGCCCCGTGCACCTACATGGAGTTGTCACAGGTATTTACTTTTGCTAAGTGCAGCTCATTATTACTGCCTCCTCTGGAGTTGTAGTGCAATGAAAATTAACTCCCCACGGCCTTGCCCAATAACTTTTGGAACAATATATTTCCCAGTTCTCTTTACTTTGTGTTATGGTTTCATACACGCCGTCAGTCGCTGTTGTCACGCAGCGAAGCGGTTCCTACCTGCCGCAGAGAGAAAAGCGTGCTGGACTTTGCTGTGCAGTTGTTTGCTTTGTGTTGTATACACAGAACAAAAGTTAATTCAGGAGCAGCTAGAAAAAAACCCACTGAGATTAGGAGCGCAGAGATATAATGGTCTGAACACTAAAGCCTTGCTGACTCCAGGAGAGTAAGAGACATGGAAGACGGCTCCTTTCCCCATCATAACTCAATACAAATAAACAGAAGAAGGTGGATGGATATGGAGTAAATTATTTCACTGCCTAGAGTGACAGATGAGCAAAAACAACTGGGCTGGCTTCTCCAGGCTTTCAACACATTTGCATGCCTTAAAAAATACCATATTGAGCCACCTGCTACTGTACTTCATGGTGGCCATCCACCCAAAGGCTGCAGTAACCAGGCAGCCCAGTGCAGTTTTCCAGCTTGATTTCCTCAGCAGGATTTTGTAGGGATAAGGTGGCACAGAGATGATGTCTGAGAGCTTCCTCACCCATTCACTACTCCTAGGAACACAAGGAAGTTTTTATCCTTTGGGAACACCACCAGAGGGCAGTTGGAGTTGCCCATCAGGTATCAAATTTGGGCTTTTGCTCCTTTCAGAGGCTCCTGCCCACAGCCCACCCCGCTGCTGAGGACCAGCCCCAGTTTGCTAAGTCAAAGCACATCTCTAATTCAAACACAAAGTGAAAGGATGCTAGAAAGCCACTGGCCTTTACGGTTTATTAAGCTCCTTGTGCAGGCATAATTCTAGGTTTTATTCTTTTTTTTCCCCCAGACTAGACCATTTCACCTCTGTGGTACACTTCACAAAACACACCAAGCCACCATCCCTCCTTCAAAATGATGAAAGAAGTATTAGGAAAATCCCACCTTTGTTGCTGAAAGATTATGTGACTCTAGGGTTTTTTTATAAAAAAAAAAAAGAATAACAGTCACATTTCTAAACAGTTCTATATTAAACTGTCCAAACACATCACCTGCACTGGAGGATGTGAGGGCTGACACCAGACAAAACCATCAGATTGCTCTGAGAAAATGCATTGGCTTGTCTTGACGATGTAGGGCTCTGTGGAATACCCAGTTCCTATTTGCTGTTGATTTTAAGACTGAAATTTGCAGTATGAAAACAGACATGTCCGAGAAAGCATTGCTCAGCTTAAACTTAAAAGGACAGAGATGCAAGATTACAGCAGAGAGCTGCAGCTCCTGGCTCCGAGCCCTTTCTTGGGAACCAGCTTTCACTTTGCCTTGGGCTTTTGGTCTATCAGCATCTAATGAAAGATGACAGTGCAGGCTCCCTTAGGGGCTAACGTGGCCAATTTCAGTCCTGGCATTTTAATTTATCTGTAACCAGCAGTTTTCAAAAGGGTAGAGCTAAAAAAGAACTTGGCTTGGTCACACACACACAGAGACAAAAAAAAAAAAAAAGGGGGAGTTGTGACATAAAATGCATGAGGAGGTTTGCTTGGCTTTAACTCCTTGGGGTCCTGCTAGGCAGCCGCTGCGCGGTGGAGCCACAGCGATGGCTGCGGGCTCTCAGCATGCTGGCTTGATGCTGTTAACCCTATACACTGGGTAGGTGGCTTTTCTTTAGGTGGATTCTGCTATGGTTTATGGCTGTTGGTTTTAGTGCTGGACACATCTGCTATATTCCTGACAGTTAAGGTCCCGACTTTTCCCGTTTATTAATCCCCAAAGTTGCATTCAGACACTGTAATGGCAAAAGGTTAGCTTAGGATCAGTAGCAGCCATAAATCCAGAACTAAAGGCTGCAGGTTCATCTCCAACCCACCCTGTGGTGCCTCTGTGCTGCAGGAGGTCAGAGCCTGCTGTGAGCCAGCATGAGCACTCACGCACTCGGTGCACGTGTGCAGCTGCCCCTCAGGCAGCCTGGGATGCTCAGCCCATGCTCCAGGGAGAGAGGAGAAGCTCAGTCCTCAATCTGGACTTCCCAAGGCATTTTTCCTGCCGGGTTTCCTGGGATGCCACGTGCCTGGGTGTGCAGGCAGAGCTGGAGGTTATCGTGGCCAGCTCTGCAGTACTGCTGATGGCAGCGCCTGGCACCACTTCACATCCCAACCTCAGCAGCAGCTTTTCACACTGCTGTTTGTTCCCTGGCATGTTCAGTACACCCTCCAGGCACCTGGCTACCCTCAGGGCACCCAATACCATCAGTGAGTCCAGTCCAGCCTCTGCCTGACCTGGGTTGGGGTTATAAAAACTTCATTCAGGTCTGAATGGGTTAAATTTGGTTTATTATTAATTTTTTTCACTTCTTTGCACCGAAGGATTTCACTTTGCCTTTTTCCTCCCTGCCGCCTCTAGAGGACCGGGTGACTCCAGGCACAGCTCTAGCAGATGGTTTTGGTGATGTAAAGCACAAGGGGATGGCTCCCCAGAGCTGCTGAGGCAGCTGAGTTGGAACTGAACTGATGCTCGGAGGATGCCACAGCCCCTGGCCCAGTCGGCTTCAGATGCTCTCTGCCACGCAGGCAGCCTGTGCTGTCCCCACGGCAGCCATTTACACACAGAGCTTGCTCTGCATCTGCTCCAAAATCTGCTGAAAAGGGGGAATCGGCCCTTTCCTAAGCACCTTGAGCCCTTTCCTAAGCACCTTGAGCCAGGGTGAACCGGAGCAAACGGTGAGCACTGTTCCAACGCCGGGACGGCGAGCGAAACCCAAGCTCCCAATCCCAGTGCTGATCCTGCTGGCCACTGCATCACACCACACCCCACCACTGCCCCAGGCACCAGGCAACGCCAGCCATGATCTTGCTGGAGATCAAAAGAATGATTTTTTTTTAAAAAATATTTACATATTGTAATGTAAAAACTTAACCTTTTGTCCATAGCAAATATTGCCAAAGTTGTCAGAGAGCGAGAAAAGCAAATCCGTATTTTGTCAATATTAGTCTGATAAACAAAATTTGGGAATTAAATGCATTCTGTGCTTAGCAAATGAAAATTAACTTCTGATATGTGAGAACTGGCTTTGTCTTAACAACACTTCCCTTGCTTTAGTGAGATAATCTAGAGCTATATTAGGAAATACAAACATTTTTCAGAAGAACTATACATAATTTATAAAGAAGCAGATCTGAATTAGCTGTAGGACTGAACTGAGCTTTGCTGCACAATCCACACTGGATCTCAGCTGTGCACAATGGCTCCGCTCCATCTCTCTGATGAAACCCTCTCCCAGAAACAGTTAAACACAAGAAACAGAAATGATCCATAAATTAGGTCTGGCTATAGGTTCAAAATCATAAGTTATGGCCTATTGACCTCATACTCTGAGGGGAAATCAGAAGCATTTTTCTAAAGAGGCACCACTGGAGGAAGGGAGCTGTAATATATGGCACAGCAGAGCACTGATGCAAATAAATACAGCACTGCATAATTGCAGGGGCAAATCAATAAATAGCACGGTGGTTAAAATACAGATATGCATATTGAGGCTTCTGGTTTGGATCTGTGAATGGGCTTTTCCCCAGAAGCAGATCTCTTTTCCTGCCTCGAAGCTCTAAACACGACAAAGGCAACGGCTCCTCCACTGCCCCCTTTACAAGGAGCAACTCACAGCTATTGTCTTCCTCACAGCAGCTATCTTCAGTCATGATTATTAGCATAATTAATAAGTGCAGTTTGCTCATTTGAAAAATTCCAGCCACATCAGTCCCAGACACAAAACATCACAGTGACAACTGGTCAGTGAGCTAAGGCTTCACTGATGGACACCACAAAGAGATGAAGCCCAGAGCAAGTCCCTTTTCACTTTAATATTTAAACCTCGTTTAAGAGGACGTCAATATTAACTCTCATATTGATGCTGACAGTTGACTGTCTGAGCATAAAAAAGACGTGATATAATTAAAAAAAACCCTAATAACAGCAATTGCAACGTGCTGACCACCACAGCCAAGGACACTGGGATGAGGGGCTGGGATCTCCTGCATCCCTGATTCCAGACCGGCCAATGCTTTTAATAACTAAATACATTTGTAGCTCGTTAACCTCAGCATTTCCAGCATTAAAGATATTTCCCACAGGAACCAGAGAGCACCAGAGAACCAGAGAGGAAGGGATAAATGCAAAGTTCATGGAAGTCGATGGGAAAGAGCACACAGCCCTCTGCAAATCCCCACGTGTGTGGAAATACCCAGCAAGGGCAACGCACACCAGGCTCTGAAAACAGTTATTTACTGGACAGAGCTTTCATTGATCTGGATCTGAGAAATGAGTCTACTCTTTGTGCTTAAACTTTGGGCTAAAAGTAGTCAAAATTTGAAATAACACTGTGAAACTGGGTTTAATGCAAAGTTCCAGATAACCTGAAGTATGGGTATTGTCACTGCTCGGGCTAGAACACAACCAGAAGGAATTGCACAGTAGATCACCATCTCCATTTTTTAAATGGAGGTGTAAAGTATTATTGCTCACTCTGAGTTCTACTAATATACAGAATGTGGCATAAAATCAAAACCAGAGAGATACTGCAGTTATTAAAGTCAATACAGGGGCTTGAATTTTGACTTTTTTTTTTTCTTTAAACTTTTTAATATTAAAGGCAGAGAAACAATCAAAATATCTTGGACACATTAAAAATGGAGCTGAGTCACTACAGGGAAAAATATTTCATGAATAGAAATTGGGCATTTCTGAAAGGTGGTGTTTAATGAAACATTTATTGGTGACAATGCTTCTCTTTTTCTCCCCATCAGGTTGAGTGGCTGCATGGACAGAAATCCTGAACAAACCCAAGGCACTCCACTTCAGCCATTTGAGGCACTTCCACTCTTACATTCAGCCTTAAACTAAAACTACGCCCTCCCTAGCACCCCCTCGCAGCAAACACACCCCTGCTCCGTAGGCAGTTCAGCAGAATGACCCAGACAGCCCTTCTCGTGTTCTACACATTTTGTCTCTGTGCTTTGGGGTTCTCCAGGCGTTTCCCCTCCCCACAGAGGAAGATGCACAACAGAGGAACTGGGATTAAGGAGACAATGAGAAGCCGGAACCGCCGCCGTGCGGCCAAGAGCAGGTTATGGATTCAGTGCTAACAACAGAAACCAGGAGATCTTTGTCGCAATTACAGCTGGTCCAACCCCACCAAATGCTAGAGAAAATAGGGGAGGGGGCATCACTGCAGTGTCACGAGTCAAAAATCAATATTCCTATTGTTCTCTGCGAGAGTCTCACGGGGAGGGAAGAGCCATGCCCAAGTCTCAGGGCTGGCTGCAAAATAAAAGATTAGTGGTTGGATCCTTATCAAAAATGGCAATGGGAACCTTCAGTTGCAAAGGTCTGCTTAGAAGAAAGCTCCCCTGACTGCTTACTGCAGAAAGACAACCGCTGACACAAAGTAGCTGGCAGTACATAAGTGTGCTTTAGGTAATTATATTAGTTTCTACAACAAATAATACTAATAATTAGTTCCTACAGCTAACAATGCTAAGTTAAAACTCCAGCCCTGTGCACGCACAGGTGTGTGTTAGCAGCTCCCTGCCAAGGAAAAAGGCTGCTGGAAAAAAATTGGTGATAAATGCATCAGCTTCCTCGTAAAGTTATTCCTTTCCACTCTGGCATCACAAACAAACCACCCTGTGCACTGAGAGCTGCTCCTCTGTACAGCAACACATTTGTTACCACTGTGGCTCTTATTTAAGCATCTGACTACAGGAATTGTTCCATACATTGACTCTGCTCCCCCATGGTTGCTCCATTATCTTTTCTTTCCAAAAGGGTCCTTGCAGATATTAGCAGCTTGATTACTGTTTTATGAACAATTTCCACACCGTGTCAGCGCTGATCTGGGAAGCGGGGTGGTGGTGCCAGGGACGTGGCTGTGATGGGGGGGCTCAGTTTTGCAGTGCTTTGTCTGATCCACGCTGCCCACCCTCACCCCAGCAAACCCAGCCGGGAGGCGAGGGGAGCCTCGGCTCGATCCGAGCTGCGGGGTGACAGTCCCTTCGACTGAGACCCTTCCCTGCGGAGGGGCATTTGCATTCAGCTGGCCAGCAGGGCCAAAGCCACACAAAACTGACTGGTGAAAATGGGAACAGAAATGATGGATTGGAGAGGGGCAGAGGGATGCAGCAAACGGCTGCAGCGAGCACACGCACGCGTGCACATCGCTGGTGGGAGCTCAGAAAGGCAGGGCCACATCTGATGTGGCTGTGCACCAGTGCCTTTCCTACGTGAGCAGTTTCCAGTGGCGACTGGAAAGGTGTGGGATCAGGCCCTGGGAGGGGGCAGGCGAGGTGTGTGCAGCACAGAGCACTCCCCTGCCTTCGCTCGTGCCTCGCTGCTGTCACCAAAGGAAAACCAGAGCCTGATGCCAGCTATTAAATATCTTCATTAGAAGGGCATTCCTTCCAGCTGACTTTCAATTTTGCTGTATCTAGGGGCCCCATGTTAATAACTGCATGCTAAGGACAAGTGTTCTTCAAAAACACTGACTATTTAAATTCTTGTAAATAATATGCAGCTTCCCACTTCTGACTGATAGATATATTGTTCAGCCAAGCCACTATAAAGGCAATAAATATATGTACTGCTATGGGTCATGAGTCTAAAAATTAAATCAAATGCAGAAATTGAGTCTTGACAGAATCTGAAGGGATAATGCCTTAGCTTCTCCAATTACGCAGTTCAACATTTGGATAAATCATATGAAAGTAAGTATTTAGCCCCATTTTTCATAATCACTATTAATGAGAACAAAATGGGAACTGAGGGCAGAGGGAGAGAGTTCTGACAAGATAAATAGCATATGGGGTGTGTTGTCAGCCACAGAAAATCAGGGCTGTTTAAACTCCCTAAACAGCAGGAAGGAAAAATGCAGTAAAAGAAAAAAAAAATAGAGAGAGAATAGTGGTCATGTGTTCTTATCAGCAACAGCCTCTGTGTGAGGGCTTTTGAGATCTGGCTTCCCAAGCACCACTTAGGGCACAGAAGTATCACCTAGAGCTCCTCAGGATGGGGTGAGTGACTGATCTCCAGAGCACACGATTTAAATATTGCCTTTTTTCATGCTGTAAGCAGCACTTAAAGCATTGCTAAAAAACTTCATTTAAAAAAAACCCTGGAAAAAGGGCAGGCAGCTCTATACACCTTCAGTGGGCACCTTCTTGTTTCAGGGCAATAAAAACATAGAAGAAATTATTTGGGTTTTCTTCAGCTTTCATGCCAGGACACACACAGGATGTGCAGGGCTTAGAGGAAGGAGGGGAAGGTATAAATTCTGTAGTAATTTTCTATCATCTTCTGTGTCTTTCCTGCTTTTCATGTTGAAATCACTTTAAGCATCTGCAGTAGAATTATTCTTAGAGAGTCTCTCATGAAATTAGATGTCTCTGAACTGAATTCATTTCCACTCCGTGTTGTCAGATGCTAACACAGTGAGAGCCACATCCTGCTCTAATTGGCTTTGAGACCTCATCCCTCTTTTTTGCACACAGAAGTTGGGGTTTCACACTTGTGCTGCAGTTTTCCCCACCCCGAGCTCGTGTCCTGCGATTCAGGGTCTCGGGGAGCATCCGTTGCTCTCGCTCAGATGCGGAGAGCAGCTGAGCCCTGATGTCAGGAATCCTAACGACTCGCTAGGAACCGGAATATTCCTACAATATAAAGCACACAGTCACCTTCTGGCACTGAATTAGAGTTATAATACATAAGTCAACAGCAGTTTGTGGTATTACACACACATGTGTGTCCTCCTCTGCTCCGAAAACGAGCGCTACGCTGTGAACCTCTGCATTAAGCTATAAATACCCCGGCAGCCCAGGGGCGAAGGGACTGTTCTGATATCTCATGCAACATTAGCAGCTCTCAGATTAAGCACGTGGGGCCTGGGAGATTATCTCCTTGAATCGATATAAAGCAGGGAACAAACAAACAGCTGGCCGGGGTCCCCCAAAACCAAAAGCGTTTGATTGTGGCAAGCTTCAAAGCGACCAGTCGACATGAAATGGGTTGGGTGCCCTCCCCTGCTGTGCCCGAGGAGCAGAGGGGAGCGTGGAAAGAAATAAACATATAAAAATTACTGCTTACTCCTCCCCCCCGCCACCAAACCACCTCCCAAAGAGAACCGGGGCGCACCGCGAAGCGCCCCAGAACATATGGCGGAACCAAGGCAGGATCCCCCGCGGGCTTGGGCTGTACAAGAAATGGGAGTCTGGGGGGGTGCTGGGGGCTGAGATCAAAAGAGCTGCTCCCGTTTCTGTAGGGAAAAGGAGTGCTTTGATGTCACAGCGTCTTCCCTGCGCTGCCTAATGAACTGAAATTGTGACACAGTGACATCCTGCAAGGTCTGAAAGCACGTAGCACAGTGACACATCTTTGGGTTCGCTGCTCTCTTTTGCCAGCAGCAGGGGGAGAGATGTGCTGGGGTGGAACAGCAGCCATGGACATGGAGGGGAGTTTGGGGAGAGAGGTGAGTGATTCTCCCTCCATCACACAGGGAGAGCAAAAGGGGCCTCACTCCATCCCAAACCCGACCTGGGAGTGTCAGGTGGAGATGCACACGGGAGGGAAGAAGCACAGCGGGGTGTGCACAAGGCAGAGGGTGAGAGAACCCACATCCCTCAGCCATCAAACCCATGGCTGGCAGCACCAGTCGTGTTTATGCCCTCCATCCTCCGGCACCCATCCTGAGTCACAGCATCCTCATGTGATGGTGGACAGGAAAAGGGTTTGGGGAGGATGCAGAGCCAGGAGCAGGATGAGCTTCTCACCTAGGTCCCATGTAGGAAGAACCTGCCCTCACACATCTCCCCACATTGGGACAAGAAAAAACCCAGGAGGCAGAAGAACCATGGCTATGGGCATCTGCCTCACAAGGGTTTTTCAGCCTGGCTTTGGCCACACAAAACAAACCCCTGTGTCCCCACCCCGAGGTGGGCAGGGGAGAGTGGGGAAGCCTCTGCAGGATTTCAGATGGATCCCCTCCAGCTTTGTACAGCAGCATGGGATGTTTATTGGTCTTTTCTGGGAGCAGATCTTTACCCAACCCATGGCTCTTGGTGAGGATTTGGAGCCCAGCAGACCCTGGGCAACACCACCAGTCAAGGCTGCACTCAGCCAGCACAGGGTTAATCAATTTAATCCCAGGGGTTTACTTCAGATTAACCCTGGGAACTGAGACCAGCATTCAGCCCTGTGTAAAAAGGTTGGGTTTGCAATGGCAGAAGAAACCCAAGAGCATCACCAGCTCAGGGGGGGTCACAGATCTGGGTGTGAGAGTTGCTGAGGCCAGAAGTCAGGAAATGTAATGCTGCAAGGCAGAGCTGCCAAACTGGGTGGGGAAAAGAAACTTCCTTCAGTCATCTGCTTGCTTTATTCCATAGCTGAGGAAATGCATCTATTCCTCGGATTTGTTTGCACTGTGAAAGCTCCGTGTTGTCACGAGGTAAGGAAACTGTCAGAATAAAAAGGGTGATGCTGAGCTGCAACCTGCCTTAAAACACTGCGCCTGGATGGGAAAAATAAACCCACAAATCAGTGAAAAGAGCCTCACAGCTTTTTGGAAGCCAAGGATGCAGTCTGATCCCCCCTCACCAAACCACTGGGATTAAGGTGGCATTAACAGGAATGACAACCTGACATGTTTCAGCAAAGCATCATGACACTGTGACACCACCTTTCCAAAAAACACCCTATTGGGGGGGGTGCAGAAATACCTGTACATACACACCACACACACCGAGGGAAAGCCTGTAAGGACTCAGGGTGTCATCAGAACAGCATGAGCGTGGGACCAAGGTGTGCTACAGAAATGCACCTGCACAACTGCAGCGGCTCACAGGTCCATGGAGGGGTTTGCTGCCAGGGTGTTGCTGCTGGGGGATGCAGCAATAGGGCTTGGTGGGAGCTGGAGCACCTCGAGCAACCCCTGAACCCCAAACTTGGGGGTGAAACACAGCGTGGTTGCCAGCACACAGCTACCCCTACAGGAAATAGGGTCTGGAGCAAGGGAAGGAGCAGTCACATGGAGCTTTTTACATGGTAAAACTCACTGCAGCAGGGAGAGGATTTGATTGCACAGAGCAGACCAGGGCTGGATGCAGCCCCCAGATGCTGCTGTGCAGAAATATTCAATAATAATAATAATGCAGTGGGAAAAGGCTCATCTTGAGCTGACTATTGAAGTAAATTAATACAACTTTGATATAGCCTTGGGGTGGGTGGCTCCACTCAGGGTCACATTGTGGGGTTACGGTGGCCAGGACCAGGCACCAGCACCCACAGGCAGCCCCAACAGCCACCCGCCACCCATCACCCTCCTGCACCCACCTGCAGGCAGGGACATGAGGGAAAAGCCAGAAGCATTGAGCTGGGAAGCAATAAATAACCCACATCTCACGGAGGGATGCTTCTGCCTGTGGATTAGAGGCCTTAGTGGCTTCCAGCAAGATGTCCCTTACACAACACCCTGCTCCTATCTAGGGCAGGGTTCCCTTCAGAGATGCCATTCACCAAATCCCACTCAGCTGTGATTTCAGCTAAGCTGCATCTCATTATTTTTTTCCCCAAATCAGCCTTATGCAGATTCCACCCTCTCTGCTGGTTAACCCCTGCAGCACCAGCACACCCCAAGTATCTTTAAGGGCTTGAGGAGGTTTTTGGTGGTAAGAGTCCTAAGACTTTGTAGCATGACACAGCACCTCAGTGAGACCATCTGGCAATTTGCTTTGAAAACCTACCACAAAGGTCTGAGTGCATCACCAGCTATTTTTCTCACCTTTCTCCTAATATACAGCCTAAAGAAACACTTTGTATAGCATCAAGAGTATTGTACTAGCCTGCATTAAGAGCATATATATTTACCACAATTCTCCTTAGCTCACAAGTGTTTTACTAGTAAAGTGTGAGTTAACCAACATCCAGTTTGTCCATGAACATTTTTAAGTAACTCAAAGTTATCGAATGTTGGGCTGATGGCAGATGTGACCATTCCCTTAGCTGGGCAGAGGGACAGGCCAGGGAAACACCCATCTCTCTGTGAGCTTCCCCATCTGTATCATGATGGATGCCCTGTCTACTTTCAGCCTGTAGCCAGGACTAAACTGGAGCAGTTGTTCTACCATCCAGTGAGAAGGGCAATCAGGGGGAAAGGGAGAAGCCCCGTGGGTTGAAGTAGAAACAGATTTAATGAAATAACAAAAGTAACCCAATCACCAACATAAAGTATGCAAGGTTCTACTCAGCCTCATCCTCAGGATCAGCAGCAGGAGCAGAAGGCCAGGAGGGAGGAGCCCCAGGAAGAGAAACCCCACCCTCCCTAAACTCCCTCCTTTTATAGTGAGCTTAATTAAAGTGGAATGGGGTAGAGCTGTGAGCCAGCTTGGGGCAGCTGCCCTGAGTGGATCTCCCACTGACTGGGGGCTGCCCATGGCTGGGCCAGGGGCTGTGCCTGGGCAACCAGGACATGCCCCTAAGCCTAAATGAAGGCTGTGATGCTTGAACTGGATGATGAATTGAACTGGAAGAGGAAGTTAAGAAATGATGAGAAGCAGGTTGCATCATTGCATCCTGCCAAGCCAAGGAATCAGGCTAGAAACCCTGAAGATGATTTAGTCTTCCTCACAGGGATGCGAGGTCTGAATGGGAATCCTGTCCATAACCCCTCCTTCTCTGCATGGGTATGGTTTGGTGGGGGACACGACAGTGCTGGGTTAACAGCTGGACTTGATCATCTTAAAGGTCTTAATAAATGATAAATAATAATAAATGATTTGATGATACCATGTGGGACTGTGGCCTGTCACCATCCACCCCCACATGACGGTCCTTCCATGGCAAGCAGAGACATGAGGCTGCTCCTGATGTGGGGCAAAACGCCACCCGCCTGCGGCTGACACGAGTGGGGTGTGGGAAAACGAACCCCGTGCAGCCAGGGCTCGCTGCAGGTCCTGGCACGGCATTTCCCCGCAGCCAGGAAGGGATGATGGATGCTGAGGTGGGGGGCGGTGATGGGTGTCCCGCACCCTGCCTGTGCCGGTGCTGCCCTCTGATGGTGCCGCCCGCCCCTGCATCCCGCCCGGGATGCTGCCTCCCCCCGCGGTTGCCGTGGCAACCGCGGGGGGAGGCAGCATCCCGAGCGGGGACACCGGGGGACACCGCGGGGGACCGTGGGGCAGAGGCTGGCTCTGTTCCGCTGCCGGGAACCTCTGGGGTGTCCCGGGACAGCAGAGCCCCGAAGCGGGCAGAGCCGGGTGGGGGCAGTGCTCTGCCGGCCCCATTATTTCTCCGTTAATTGGGGCAGAAGACGCGGTTCGGAGGCAGATTTCTATCCCGTATCAGGAATTCCCTTACAAACGGGATAGAGCAGGCAGACATGGACATAGCACTGCTCCCCAGTGCTTCCCCACACTGCTGATGCCCCCCTCCAGTGACCCGCTGGCATTCCCACTCTGCCCCATCCGACACGGGCACTGGGGTCCCAATGGAAAGTGGCTCATGTGCTCCAGCCGGCCGGTGTCCCCTGCCCTCATCCCGTCACCAGCATCTCCCTTTCCCACTGTCTGATTAGGATTCCCCTCGCATCCAGAGGGAGGAGGGCCGCGCATCCCGGCATGCACCCACCCCAAAGCGCAGCCCCATGCTCGTGCTGCAGCGGCCATCTGCCTGGGAAAAACATCCAGGCCAAAGAGCTGCAGCATCACGTCATGGATCCGCCAGCAGGGAAGATGTAGGGAGGGATGCAGAAACGCAGGGAGGAGGAAGGTGGTTGGTGTGTGGGGGTGGATGCGGGGGAGCCAAAGGCATGGTCCTGTGGTCCCCCCAAAGCAGTGGTCCCAGCAAGGCCGTGTCCGACCCCAGCAGGAGGTTCTGTGGGGACGATGCTCCCTGCTCCCATCGCTCACCGTGGAGAAGCCCTACGGTTTGCAAGGATTTCCCCCTCGTAAATTAGTATCTTCCAGCTGTTTCCTTCCACATAAAATCTCTTCCATTTCTTCTCTTATTGGTTTGTATAAACAAACATGAGAGCGACTCGTTCTAAATAAAGTTATTTGTCTACGTAAATTAATATATCATATTCTCCCCTGAAATATAGAGAGCTATTTGTCTCCAGAGAAATCATGTTAAGAGTGACATAGTATAACCCTATTCATTTGCATATGCAGATATGTCTAATTATTCAACTTGCAATTAAAGGCTTGTGTGTCAGCAAATGAGACTAATTAGATACATTTATCTATGATAATCAGCTTTATTACAAACAAAATAGATTTCCCTTCACTTCCCAGGCAAGTGAGATGTGTTGACTGGAGGGAGCTGGTCAAGGGCCCGTGGACTTCGATCACTAACGGGGTTTCCACCTGCATCACACTGGGCAGAGGCACATGGTGACTGGTTTCTCTTGTGGCTGAAGCACAAACACATAATTTTTCAGCTTTTTCTTAACTTCCTTTCTAAACTATCTCACCACTGCAATCTATTCTTTACTATAGAGAAGGGCATAAATACTAGAAAACAAGGTCTGGCTTCCAAGTGGTTTAGGCTCCTATGTTAAAATAAAGGGTGTGTGCTCCCTCTGTGTGCTGAGAGGAGCAGTGAAGACACAGACAGAGCTGTCACCTTTCATTTAAAGCAGGTAAAAGATACTTGAGCTCCTTCAGGTTAGACAAAATCATTGCAGCCCTCATCCAAAGCACAGATTCATCCCACTGCTTCCAGCAAAGGCTTAGTGAGCTGTGGGCTGCACAAATACGAGCTCTGTGGGCTGGTACTGGGGAGAAAAGTCCGGAGGCATTGAGGGGAAAGGTAGTGGGGATGTGCCAGGCACCAGCTGAGCAAACCCTGGTACTCAGGGCAGCAAGAAGGAGTCTTTGGGCTAATTATGCCCCAAAAGGGGCTCAAAGCTGCAAAGGCAGAACCTGGTTTCTCCTGCTGTTTTCAGGAAAACAAGATTTTTTTGTATCTTCTCTGTGGACTGAACCAAAGGCACAAAATAATATCCAAGTCCTCCATTTTTTGGCTAATTGCTCAGGCCAACCGAATGTGAAACACTCGATCCCAATGGCTGCTACAGCAATATAACAAGTGATCTCTCACCTTTCATATAAGAACATTTTGACTGGTTTGTTTGATCGCCCACCTACTGCAGGGCAGGGGTTTTCTGCTTGGATTGCAGCTGATCTATTGAAAATAACATGGAACCTCTCCAGGCTGGAGGTAAGAGCCAGTAACACACAAAAGACAGGAGTGGGTTGGAAAGATGATGTTCATGCTCTGGACATCTTTTACACATAAATAACATTAAAGAAGTAATCTCAGACAGTACTAGATAGTGCTTGGAGGGAAAAATGCACTGTGTCCTGATGTTATAGCAAGAGGATGGATAACAGGAGAGGGATGCTTAAATGATGCAGTGCTCCTGAAATGCATGAGGAGTCTCTGGATCCCTGAGCCTCTGCAACAGAAACAGCAGAGCCAGGACAGAGCCACAATCACCACTGTCTTATGCCATTGCCTCCCTCCAGCTCAGGCAGCAAAAGGCAGCCAGCCCCAAAGTTTTTAACAGCCTTTTCCCAATTTCCCAGTTATCTGAAGGAAGGCAGTGAGACACCTTCCACCAGCATCAATTCACTTTAAAACTTTAAAGAATGCTTGGAAAAAAAAGAGTTGAAAATCTCTCCTCACTGCTGATGTCCTCACAAGCATCCTCGTGTGTCAGGAATTCAGTGTGACACGTGGCTCACAGCTGCTTCAGGGCTTATCCACGTACTGCCCAGCCCTGGTGCCCACAGGACCCATGTCCCTCTCTCCTGTGATTGTCCCACGTTCCTCCAAATCAGGAGAGGTGAATCCTGGAAATATCTGAAATAGAAACAAAACAGTTTGGTTTTAGAAATCGCTGAAACGGGACTTTTTGAGGTTTTTCTTCAAAAATTCTGGCTAGACTTGTTATATTATGTTGGGAAGGAATCCTCACCTTGTTCACTGTATTGTCACTCACAGAGCTGTATGAACTAGTTCAAAGCTGCATTAGTTCTGGCGGAGCCATTGGTATAATGCACAGCTACAAGCAGGAATTATTTTTAGGAAAAGTCAAAATTACCTCATTTTGATCGTTTTCAAACCAATACCTTTTTCTTTCCTAATTTCAGACCTTCAGCAGGGGGGTTTCCTCTAACCTCAGCCACTGAAAATGTAGACATGTCAGCAGTGTCCTGCAGCCCGTGAACACAAACTGCGTATCCCTCCTTCCTATTTCTGACGACTGCCTTCCAAGGAGAGCAATTGTTCTCTGGATGTGCCTCAGTTTAATTTGAAAATAAAATGGGATTTAAAACAAAAGAAAGGGAAATGAAACAGTATCACCAAGGCAAAACGGTGGCTTGTTCCCTTCTTTGTTTTCCTTTCACTGAAAGGAAAAGGAGAAGAAAGAAAATTAATTTCTAGTTAATCCAAGTATGTTGGAAATTTCTTCTGTTTCTCTGTTGGGTGGAGAGAGAAGCAGGACGGGAGCAAGTGAAGGGGAAAAAAAGGTCTCTCTCCAGCAGCAGCTTCCTGAAAGTGTGTTTTATAATCATCCTTCTGCATTTTCTATCTGTTCCGACATTTCAAGGGTGAAAAAGCACCAGCACAAAATTGTAGGAGGACTTTATAGCCCCACAAATCTGGGTGAGCGAATTAGGGATCTTTACAAGAGACCCAAGATCCCTCTTAGGACCCGAAATAAGAGCTGTACTTTCACAGGAGCTCCAACTCATTTGCTCTTATCGTGATGCTTATGGCACCTTTCAAAGCCCAGCAGCTCTGGGCACTTGGGGGCTAGAAATGCCCTTTTTGTTCTGTGTCTCTTTATGACTCAGTTTAGTGAGATCTCATCCATCACTCAGGCTCTTAATGCTCTTACAGTAATAGCTGGCCTTTTCCCTCCTCAGCACATACACTGTAAATTGAAATGATCAGGCCACAAACAGTGCTGCTGGTCCTGGCCAGGCTCCTGTTGGCTTCTGCTCATGCATCTGGGCTGAAACACGGTGGGGTTAAATCATTTTGAGCATCTAGGGATCACTGACAGGAGTAAATAAGTATTATATAACCTTCCCCAAAAAGCATAACAAAATAATAATGGGAAAATGAGGTTAAGTGAAACCATTTCAATAATGTTACAGGCCTGCTTTCAATCAAATGAGAGCTGGGAAATGCAGAGTCTTCAGAGGTGATCATTTCATTTGAGCTGCCTCCACTGCTGAACTTCTCTTTACAAAGCAACGAGTCAAAGACTTAGCAGCAGATTCATAATACATCTGAAATGTACTTTTTGTGTTTAATATTCACTGGAATGGTTGACTTTGCTGGGGTTGGTTATTGAGAGGAATAATAGTTTTCAGTTTCATTGAAGCATACAATATAATTCCATTATCTTCTTTTTTTTTCTTTTTTTTTTTTTTTTATAAAATAATCTGGAAGTACAGCAAAATGGGAGAAGAAATTATTCTATAGACCCTGTTAATTATATATCCATCATATAAAATAGCAATAATAGCATAATAATTTTTCATTAAATAGGGCAGGGGAATATTTGCAATCTCATACTGTCAAGTAAGAAATGGCTTTAAAAAACTTAACTTACTCTATTTCAATAATGCTAACTAATTTGGAGGCAATTAACACCACATTTTGGTGCCTACCAAGTAGGAATCTGACAATTTTGCAGTTTTGAATCAATTTGTGCATTGCTCCATACACATTAAGCTGAGTTCAGCTCCTGTAACTTCAGGGATTTAAAAGTTAGATGTCTGCTCTAAATTAGGTGCCTGAACTAGGAATAGAGTTCAGGGATGGGGACCTCAGACTCTGGGCTTTGCCCAAAGCTTTTTTAGCTCTACAGCTTTGCTCCCAAGCTGCTCTGCTTTCCTGCTGGTATCTGGCTGCAGAACAATTGCATCACCATGTTTTAAATGAATATAATTGAAAGAGGTGCCATTCTCTTCTCCCTGCAGGGAGCAGCCGTTTAAGCATTGATCTTAATTTCAGGTGGTTCAGGATGGAAATGAACTCACTCCAAGAAGTTGCCAGTATTTCATCCACAGTGCAAAGCTACACTTCTGATGCCCAGTAAGCTATTTGGAAAGCAGGTTCAGAGAGCAGCATGACTCTACAGTGAGAGGGACTGTTTTCTTCTTCTTGTGCTTTCCTGTGCAATCCACCAGTTCTGGAAGATGGAAAGACTAGCCAGTGTAGTTGTTAACTCTCAGGTACCTCAGCTTTTTCCCACAGGAGTACATCCCATGTGTCTGTCAAGGAATGTTGCACCTCATGTCATGGGAAAATCCCTTAGCAGTCACAGAGAGTTGTTTTCCCGTTCAAATGAAACTCAGCAGCAAACAGCAGGGTCGTGCTGCAAAATGCAGAACAAGGTTTGATCCTTGCAGAGCTGCAACGTTAGAAAGGAAAGCGGCTGCATGCTGAAAACACAGACAATTTGATAAAGGACATGAGGAGAAGGAAAAAATTGCTGCTGCTGCTGCTTCTGCTGCAGCTTTAAATTAAAATGCTGCATCAGCCAGTCCCTCAGGACTTGATAGAAATCTAATTAGTCAGACAATCTGGCACCAAATGTCCTAATTTCCCCAATCCATGTGGGATTTGTGTATTCTCTTATTCACTACAGTTCTAAATTTCAACCTGAGCCTTTCTAACCCCTCTCTTTTTTCTGTGCAGACATGGGACTCAAGAGAAGGTGATTCCTATCAAAACCTAATTGTTTTTCATAAACCTTTAATTAATTAGACTCAGGCTCATGAAAGACACTTAAAATATTAACAATTTGTTTAGAGACAAGTGCTGGATGAGGATCACTGCAGCGTCGTGTGGTTGTAAGAAACCCAAATGTAATTACTGCATGCTCGGTGTGGGGTCCAGGCGGGTGGCTGAACTGGGAGTCCCCAAAAGGCACTGGGAGCAGAGCGAGGACCATGCCAGGCTGGGTTACAGCTGGATTAGAAGGATGGATCCCAGCCAGCTCAGAAGGATGGATCCAGTGTGGGTTTTCCCCAGCCCAGGGATAAGGGCAGAAGCAGCCCTGGGGTGGTGGGTTGTAAAAACAGCTCAAAAAAAGCATCCAAGTCCCCCCCAGTTTGGCTGTCTGGGGCACACTGAGAACAGGGAACTCATGAGGCACTTAGCCTTGTCCCAGGGGACCAGGAGCTCCTGGAGCAAGGTGCTGAGCACCTCTGAATCCCCCTGGCACCCTTGGAGAGTGAGGATCCCAGCTCACGCAGGATTAAGCTGTTGGGGAGTAACAGATTTGATTTTTTTTTATTTCCCAGAGCGGCTATGACCTGTCATGTCAAAGCTTTTTATTAAAGTCTCTTAATCCCCAGATTATCACCACAATAGTTCCACAGGCCCGTTCCAGATAAGGCAGGGCCCATTGTGGAGATGCACATTGGAGGAGTTTTAATCTGCAAATTATTGGCGTGCAAGACCAGGAGGGGCTGCTTTGCTGTGCTGCCCGTTGCGTCAAGGGGGATTGAATATTTATAAAGAAGACTTCAAATGGGCCATGCACTGCATTCCTCCCACACATGTGCAATCCCCATGTGGCAGAGGGGCCCTGCTGAAGGAGAAAAAAAACCCCAAACCTACAGTGCAGGCACGACACACACGTGGGCTCCCCCAGAAGGGTTCGGGGGAAGGGGCTGGTCCCCTCCTCCAAAACACCCATTCCAGCCATGCACGATGCATGATTTGATTTTTAAGAGAGAAATGATAAGAGTAGAAAAGCAGAGCTGGTGATGGAAACTCCATTTCTCTGTTGAATACCAAGGGAGGAGAGCAAACAGATAAAGTCCCTGATAGGAATCCTTCGCCGACACAAAATGTGCCACGTGGAGCGAAGGCTTACACTGTATACACAACTAATTAGCAGTTACCTTCTAGATTAAGGAACAACTCAAGCAGCTGCCCTGTTTAAAATAGCCTTACGGATTTGCAAGTGTCACCCCTTGGGTCTGGGGTTCCAGAGGAGGTGCTGGGCAGTCCAGGACAGATCAACTCCTCGCTGAGCTGGCAGGATGACACAGGACGTGCCTTCTCTCCCCTCAGTGGTGTTTCCACTAGCACCTCATTGCTCCACACTGCAAAGGCCACCAAACAAAAATTAACATGGAAATGCTGTATAAACAAGTACTGACTGGGAGCATTGCAAGCCTGAGCGGGGTGGGCTCAATTCTGGGTGGAGTGGACTCATGGCAGAGCTGAACTTCTCCAGCAGCACATGGTAGGTTATATGTACATATACTTAGATATATACCCTGCATTCTGCAAGATGAGCAGCTCCTTCAGTGCTCCCCAGCACACACACTGCTGGACAAATCCTGGCTACCACTCGTGGAGATGCTGAGCTCCACTTGCTCCTGCTCAGATCCCAGCACTGGGTCAGGCTGCAGTATCCATCAGGGCAGAGCAGTCTCAGCCCTCAGCAGCAATCTGAGACCTTCTCTGTCAGCAGATAAGGCTGAGGATAGTCCAGGACATGGCCTGGCTCTCAGCATGTGATCTCCCATTGCTCACCAGGTAAGGATGTCACCCAGTCACTGGGGATCTGGCTCAGAGACTGCAGACTTGGACTCAGCTCCAGCTCTGCCACAGCCTTCCCATATGACCTTGGGCCAGCTGCTTAGGTTTCCTCCATACCTGTTTCCCATCTGTTAGAAAAAGACTGGGTATATTAAAGGGTTGGTGGGAAGATAAGTAAACTGCAAGGCTATTATTAGCAATTACACTGATAGGGCCCAAATGTTCATATTTTCTGTAACAGCTCAAAAACTTAAGGAGGCAGAAAAAGGCTTCAGGAAAATAAAGCATTGCCTTTTTGGGGTCTCCTCTCAAAGGAAGGAGGTGTGTCTTCCTTTAGAGCCAGCTCCTCATGCATTTTATGAAATTGCAATATCCACATTTTCCCTAACAGTCTTCATTCCAGCCCGTGAAATGGTCCCCAGTAGCCTTTGGCTCATGGAAACCTTCCAATGTGCTTAATATTACCTGCAATGCCTGTATTAATCATAATGTGCAGGTGCCAGAGCCACCGGAGGGAGGGAGAAGGGAGAGGCCAAGTAATTTATCGCTATACAGCCTCAGCATGAGCGGTTGCATTAGTCCAAAAATTACTTTGCTTCCTGGTTCCCAAAGTTCTTGGGAGTACAAAACAGGAGAGGGGGGTTTATCTGTGAATCATCCGTCATCTCGAAAGCTTTTGGCTGCAACCTTTTTGTGACTCTTGGAAAAAAAATTATAAATAAAGTGTGGGGGTGGGGGAAGTGACTAATTGAGTGCAATAATTAAACACAGCTCTCAGAAAAAGCTGAGCATGTTTCTTCAGCCATCAGCACCCTGAGTGAGGGGTGAGAATTCCTCCAGGATTTACCAGGGCTCGGATACTGTGGAGCATTAGTGTAAGGGGCAGCAGCACCTGGCAGGATGCTACAGAGTGTGTTTCCATGTGATGCAGTCAGTGCATGGGGAAAATACTGGGGTTTGATATGCACAGGCCGGGGTGGTGGAGCTGAAGAAGCAATTAGCTCTCGTTGCCCTGTTTTGAAGGAGCCAAAATAAAGGAGTGCTTAGTGCTGCGAGGAAATGTGGGGCAAGGACTAATACCATCAGGCAAAGTCAGTGTTTTGCATTCACCTGGGCCACCAGATTCACAGGCAAGGCCACCAGCTTCCCCCAGACATGTGGAGGCACTAAATAAAACTGGTACCCAGCTTGGAAAACTTCTGCTCCAGCCAATAATACTTGCAGGATAAAATACCGGAATCAATATATCCCGTGTGCCAAACGAAACCATTTGTATCCACTTCTTCCCTCTCTGGTTCAATCCATAAAGGCAACCGAAGGAATAGCGAGCACATTTCCTTCCAAAAATCTCCCCAAACTCCGTGACATTTGGAGTCACACAAGACAGCTGTGCTGTGAGATAAGTTAAATGATGTATTCAGAAATGGCTCGGTTCGGAAGGTTGCATCTTTCACAGGAGCCTGGCACCCAAATCTGTGCTGTGTTTTCCAGCGTGGAATAACTCTTCCTCCCTTTACGTGTATTGATGAAGACACGTGAAAGATGGCCGGATTTCTGTAGAGCACAGTGCTTTCTTTTCCTGACACATGGATCCATCTGCCAACATCACAGACCTAATTAGTACTCTCTTATTTCTATTCACTGGCTAGTAAGCATGTGGCATCTTTCCACAAGCCTATAAATCCTCACTCCACGCAGACATACACCATATTGCGATGGGTGGGTTACAACCTCAGTGAAACTGGCAGTTGCAGTTGCCTTTCCTTTGAGGCTTAATGTCATGACAGCCAAAACAAGAGAGACCATCACCCAAAACACAGGCTGGCACAGCAAGGCTGAGGATGCAGTTTGGAGTCCCTATCCCCTAAAAGCCAAACAAACTGCTCCTGGGTCAATACAGTTGTTTTTAGGGCTGTCGTTGAAACTGGATTTGTGCAATGGTCCCCAAAAAAATCCAGCATAGAGGCTCAGTCATAAAGGCTGAAGTGATTTGTGCAGTTTAATATAATATAGCAAATGCAAGGGCTAGGAGAAAGGAATGGCAGGGACACAACGAGCCCTGGAGAGCCAGCTTTGAGAGAGGAGAATTAGGAAATCCCTTAAATAAAACACAAAGAGGGTAGAGGCATATCTACCTTCAGTTCTCCTCCAAACAGAACAACACACATCTCCTCCCAAATCTGGTCATCCCTGCAGGTTAAAAATATTGTGTGAATATGCACTAGAGGTTATTTTTCTTCCCATGCTGGGGAGAGTTATTTGGAAGCCTCCTGCTGGTGTTAAATTAAATTACCCATATAAATAGCACTGGAGGTGACGGACAATAGATCCCACTGGTTTGCACACAGGCTGCTCTGTAATGGGCTGAAAGGTAGAGTTATTGTATCATGCCCTGAAAGGCACCTATTTAACTTAGATCTCATCAAACTTCCACCTGGTGCAAGTGACTTTACAGACTTCCCCCTGCAATGATACCCAGCCTCTGCTGTGCAAGGGCTGAGCCTATCAAATCTCTAAGGAATTAGTAGCAAAGTGCTTTAATTACTCTTACAGCATTATTTCAGAGTTTCCACTAATTTTGCTAAAAATCCATTTGAGTTTCTACATTCAAATGTTTAACATTTTAAAATAGCACTTCTTGTGAAAAAAAACCAAACTGTGCCTGCTCAATGAGTCTCTTTTTCTTTTTTTTTTTTTCTTAAATATCCTGCTTACTTTGCAAGGTTACTCCCTACTGCTCCTTTTTAAGATTAAAACAAGAAGTTTAAACAAGTGAGAGAATGAGTTTTCCTGGGGAAGCTAAGAAAATTCATATCCCATCAAGCTTACCAGCAAGGAGCATCTCAGGGATCAGTAATGCCAGATATCTATATATGATGTAAAATGCCTTAAATGTATCATGAGGAATATATATAGTGTTTGTGCTGCTAGAAAAAACAGTAACAGCAACAGGCTGGGCAGTTTAATGTTCCACCAGGGGCATGCGTGTCACTAGTGGGTTTGTACCCACCAAATAAAGGCACAGATAGGACAAGAGGAAAATTAGAGGCTTATTTTTTAAAACAGAATCATTCTAAGCCAAATTAACCCCTGATGTAAGCCCACTAAAGTTGATGGGCAACTAAAGTTCACCTGACCTTCTGTTTTCCACTTATCTTACAGGAGACAGCCTATTTTTTTGTTGCTGGCCAAGAGAGAGAGTGTCAATTAATAGTCAATTCAAGTCTGTGAAGTGCTGCATTGCTATGAAGCATTTAATTTGGTTCCTTTTTGTGTTTCTGGGGACATAGCCTAAGCTGTCTACAAGAAAAAAAAGGTAAGGTGCAGTCCAGAACTTGCAGCGATGTAAAAGATTAGCAAAAAAAAAAGACCAGAAAATGAAACAGCAAAAACCTATCAGAGAGTGTGAAATTCACCTGGATCCCTCCTAAGGGGTTTGCACATTTGTGTGATTAGAGTCATATTTATAGGAAAATCTTCTCACTTCTCCTCACACTCCGTGGGGCTGTAAAACACATCACTGCTGCTCTCAGTTTTTGGAAGAGCTGCTGAAAACAGGAGAAGGTGTGCAGGAGGGACAGCACGTGTCCTTCAGGAGGGTCCCCCAGCCTGAGGTCCTGCCTCTGCACGGGCATGGGCTGTGGGTTCTAGCCACAGTGAGATGCCAACGTCCACGTGCCAAGGGACTGCACGAGGGGCACTTTGTTGGAACAACACAAGCTGAAAGGCTTTTGGACACTGCTCCACAGGCTTTGCCCACTGTCACAGGAGGGAGCTGGTAAATGAGGACGCTCTCATGTTGCCTCTGGCCATCATTTGCAGTGCCTAAGCACTGCTGAGGGGCCGGGGAGGCATCCCCTTTCCCACCTAAAGGGTTCTAAATAATGTACAAGAGCAGGATTTCCTCCTGGCACCAACCTGTAATCAAACAGCTGGCATTAAATTAAATAAGCAAACAAACAAAGGTTCCATTAAAACCTGATATCATCAATAACAGGACCTTGTTCAGATGTCAACTTAAAAATTTCAATGATCTCCAACAGAGTAACAAAATCTAGTAGGCAGCAACTGCTGCAGCCAGTGATTTCCCAGGCGCTTCGTGTGCTGCTCAGGCACAAGTTGTTGCATGAATAAATGAGAGGGAGAGGGAGGGAGAACCAGAGGGAGTCAGAGAAGAGGTAAAGAGGCAAAATGAAAGGGAAGAAGAGCCCAAGTCTGTGCTGGCAATCTTGCCTGCTCATCTAAATTGAGATTTGATTTCTGAGCACACTACAACGTGGCATTGACAGATCTATTTCTCATGCAGGGCTGTCCAGTTTTATACATTTCAGGTTGCCAGCGCTGCATTGTGAAACCTCACCCAACCCATTCTTCCCAGCAGGAGCTCCTCAGGCAGAAAAGGGGATATTTCTTTTTCCAGTTGTCATAGGGATGTGTTGGGCAGCTAATATATATAAATTAAAAAAGAAAAAAAGAAAAAGCATGCAGAAAACAGCCAGAGCCCTGAACCAAAGATAAAAGCCTAAACAAGTGCACTGAAGTGTAAGGTTGAACAGAGAGGGAAAAGCCATTAGAGACAGTAGAGCTTTGGAAAAGAGTAGAGATCATTCTTAAGGAGAAAGGGGTGGTGAAGTCTATCTTAAAGACAAAGAAATAGAAGTCAGAAAAAAATGAAGAGCTACTGTTGGAGCTCAAGACAATACAGATTACTTTCTCTAGTCAAAATTGACCCAGGCTGAGATCTCTGGTTCTGTGGTAAGATGGAATTCCTCACTGTACACTCCCCTGCAAGGCCTGGCTGCTTGAACACAAACAGAAGCAACAACGTCACCACAAAATAATAAAACAGCAATCGTTTTGTTGGCTTGTCACATATTACAGCTAATTATTTAATTACTCCAATTTAAAGTTTTACTAGATTCAGCACCAAAGCATAAAAATCTAGTGATTGCAGTGTCAGAAAGGAATAATATAATTAAGGTATTTAGTAGTAACATATTAAACTGTTGATTGCACTGCATTAATCGGCAGAGATGACATGATCCAGGGGAAGCTATATGAAATACATGTCTGTATGGGTCTGTGTTGTCTTCCTCCCCACAGCATCACTTACACATCCGTGGGGTGGGAGGTGCAGGCGTGGAGGAGAAAGGCAGACCCATTTCTGCTGCAAGTGTCAGTGCAGACAAGCTGTAGATGAGCTGACAGCATCACCACACCAGCCCACGCCCAGCACAGGGCTTTGCACCATCTCTGCAACCAGGCTCGAAGCACCGGTGACAAACCTGGGGACATGTCTGGCTGCCATGCACCGTGAAGGCTCTTTGCCCCAGGGATGTGCTGGAGTGCCCCTGAAGCTGCCTGGATTTACACAGACCTGAGCCCAGACCTCTCCCACACAGACACATAGCCCAGATTGAAGCACTTCAGTGAATCAAGGTCTAATTCCCTGAGTTACCCACCACACACCAGATTCACAAGCAGTTGGGTAGTCAAATTTTTGAAACAATAGGCCCTTTATTTTGGGAGTACCCTCCAAAACTGGCCTGCTGGTCACCAGGCAATTAGAAGTACAGAAATGGTTTCTGCCTGACATAACTTAATAACATTTATCTTTTCCTCCATTGCTCCAGAGCCAGGCAGCCAACAGAGGGAGTACAAATTCCTGAGCAGCGCTACACGCCTGGACTCTGCGATCCCCTCAGCTGTACTTGACTGCTGATCGTGCTGGCATGTGAACTAGGAGACAGCAAAAGGTGCCAGGCTTGGAGGAATAATGTGCTCTGAACTCCCTTCCCCTGCGACAGGACACGGGGCAGCTCAGCTCTTCAGAGGACCCTACTTCAAACGAGACCTGTGATGTGAAAATATGAAAATGAAGCAAGACCTCAGTAATGAAAAGGCCAGGAAAGAAAGGATGCAAAACAGGGAGAGAGGATAAACATTTATATTTTTAAGCTTAAGCTCTTCTACTAAATACTTCCCTGGTCAAAAAGATGGAAAAGATATTAGGTGAAACATACAGGCAAAACGAGACACACATCTAATAATTATAAATTATAGTAATTCATTTTTTCAGATTAATTTCTGTCTGAAAAGGAACACTAAATATTCCTTTCTCTCCCTCAGTAAGCACAGTGGCCTGCTTGCCTTTCTTAGGAGACAAGTCATGTTCTGCAGCACCAGGCCCCCAGCAGGAACGCTCCCTGCACCAGGCTGGTCCCAGACCCACACCTGTCCAAATGCAGTTTGCTCTCCAGCCACCCTACGGTTATTATGGCAGAGCTGTTTCCTCATCCCAGCTGAAAGTGCCATTACACTATGGCTTTATCTAAAAGCTATAGGTTATTGTAAATATCCAAGGACACAGCCAGGTTTAATTTCTCTGTGTGCTGCTGCTTAGAGACAGTCCAGCACCGGGCTGCGATGCCCAGAGCTGACCAAGCTTGGCAGGGTTTCACAGCAGCCAGTGTGAGGTGCACGTGGACAGCAGGAGGGCACATCTAGCTGGTCCTGGCTGTGAAATTCCAGACTGCCCCAGCTGCGTGTGACTTCTGACCCACTCATAAATGAGGCATCGTTGCAAGCCCAGCACAAACTGTATTCTTCAAATTAAAAGGAATAATTTACTTAGGGTTTTTTCCCTCCCAAAATAACAGAATTCAAATATGTTATTTGAAAACAAAATAATACATTTTCGTTTTCCACCTCGCTGCATCCAATGATTGTGGTGTGATTATTAAACACTTCATAAATAATAATGTGACATTTTCAGATTGGGTGTGTGATTAAGCAGCCATTCTTCTCTCCCTGACTGCGACCGTGGACAGATGAGATTGCTGCAGACGCGGCAATCTTTGCGGCTCCTTCCCTGGGGATCAGGGATCAGAAGCTGCCTCTGTAACCCAATTAAATCCAGGAGGATATGAGCTGATCACTTCGGGCCAGCCCCAAAACTCACGGCCATTCATGGGAGATCTTGACATGAACTTCCCTGAGCTGCATTTCTGACCCTGAACGCAGCTCGATGCATTTCCTAGGGAGGATATTTTACAGAGGGAGTCACCTTCTCTGCAGTGGGCAATGATTTTACTCAGTTGGGGTTTAGTATTAGGAAGCCTGCTCTCAGAGCAAACAAGCAGTTCTAGGTGCAGGCAGAACTAAATCCAGGGAACTGAAATGTGGGAGAAGACAGGTTTCATCTGAAAGAAAAATGTGAACCTGAGAGATAAATACTCTCTCAGTGAGGGATCAGAGTCCTTTGAGGACCAGCACACTGCAGAGACCTTCCTCAAAAAGTTTACTGCCCCCTTTTCATATAAAAACCCCCACCATTTAGTAAAGTTATTTATTAAATAAAGAGCCAAAATCCAGTGGCATTTATCCCCTGGTTATTCCAGTGCCTACGATGCAGCTGTGCCTCTCAGAGCTGTCATACAGAGCAGTGCAGATGTCAGTGAAAGGGACAATCTCCTAACCCAAATTCTCTCTTGCCTAGTATAGCATTCGGATGAGTTAATCCTGGTTGGAAAACCCAAATGCTTTCTTTTTTTTTTTCTGAGCACAATCACCATTTCAGAAAATTGACCAAAGAAAGCAGCCCCTCTCTGTAAACCCTCCCAGCCATCTGCCTGGATATTACTGACCTTTAATATTATGCAGGAGGGAGGTGGAAAGGACCGGATAAGGCAGGGGGGGGTGGTGTGGAAAAATGTCATTGCTGTAACAATGGCTTATTGCATTTGGATAATCTCACTCTTGTACCACTGCTAACACGGTAATCTTTCTCCACCTCCTGTATGTCAATAATGCAATAACCTCGCTCCCCCCGCATCAATAACACAACAGCCGCTCGCCGCTCGCCGCGGCACTGATGAATTCTAGAATTGCAACAGCTCAGATGGTCCATGCTAGCTTGTCCCTGCCTCCCACCCTCATTACATTTTAATTTCACTTTAAAGACAGTTGCTATCAGCATTGTTTGGCTACAGCTTCTGCAAAATACCACCAGGCTGAACTCAGGAGGTTCCTCAGCTCAGCGCAGGTGCCAGGATGTTTTCTCTCAGTGTCACTTCTTTGTATATGCTCAGCTGAAAAATTAAGGCAAGATTTGCTAAAGACTTAACTGGCCACCAGCTCAATATATTCTCCAAAGAACCTGCTCTACGCTCAGCACTACTGAAAATCTGTCACTTAAGCTTCTGCGTATGGATGGCGGGACAGGTTCTCAGCTCAGTGTCCCCATTGCAGCCTTCAGACCTGTGCCAACTACACCAATCCACCAGTTATTGATTAATCAGTGTTGGTTTCAAACATAAACATACACAAGTGCTCTCCACAGACACGTTAAGCAAATCATGGTTAAAAAAAAAAATTGATATAATAACAACAGCTAACAAAACAGGTAAAGCCAAGTGATGTGACAGGTCAGGGAAAAAAAAGATCTGAAAGCATAATCAAGTAAGCTTAATATCAGAGAGCATATGGTACAAAGATCTTGTAAGAGAATCCTTAATACTACAGTGGGCCTCACACACTGATTAATATCACCTCCTCTGTAGAGTCTAGCAGGGGTGGATTCAAGAAGCAGCTGATAATTTTCAGAAATGCTGCTCCTCATAATGATAGAAGATGAGGTTTTGTGAGTTATGTTGAGAATTATTGGCAAAGGTTAGGTGATTTCCCACTGGTGCTAGAGGGAAAACATTGCTTGCAAATTACCAGCATTTGTCAGTACTAATACCACATCCCCCAACCACCCAAACTGTCAACATTAATAGGTGTCCTTACAGGAAAAGGGGGTGACAACAGTCAGACTTGATCAGGCCTTGAAATGAGAAGAGGAGCATGATACAGAGAATACAGACATGGCAATGTGCTCACAGGGCCTCTTGCCTTAGCTCCCAGCATCCCACCCAGAGCTGTGTGGGTGGCACTGCTTACCATGCTCTGCCAATTATCACATTTGCTTCCCTGTTCACTCTCCTTCCCATGTCTCTTTCATTCTCTGGGTACATTGCGTTAAGCCTCTTCCACCCTCTCTCCTTCCAGTGACTGCTCTGTTTTCACCTATCTATCATTAGCACAGTGTTGCTTTTTCCAAGTAGCAAATGCAAGATGCAAATGCACGATGCTTTTCCAAGAAGCAAATGTGACATGCAAGGCAGGAAAGGTTTTCTGGGTACTGCCAGTCCTTGGTCATTCTCCTACCAGTCCCCTGTACAGCTCTTGGCCAAGCAGCCCCTCCAGGTCCTGCTGGCAGGGAGCCCACAGCACTACACCCAGGAGGGCAGTTAGAGACAAGGGTCTTGCCAGGCTTCTAGTAACCCCTCTCCCACCTGAGTACAGTAGCAGCAGTATCTATCCCTTGCAATATCTTACCCCTTATTTAAACCTTGAAAGCTTTCAGTGTTACTTAGATTTCAAGGTTTGGGTGAATCTGGGGAACAGCCCAACGTGCAACGTTGTTTACTTGGTCTGGGAGTGCAGAGCCTCAACAGCCTCCTCAGATGAAAACAACACAGACAGAGCTGTGGTTACAGAGGTCTACACTGCTGGCAGCATAGGAATCACCACTGGTACCCAGGATTAACAAGCATTTTGCTGAATAGTTGCTAAGATATTTTCCCTCCTTGCTTTCCCCCTGTATGTGTCATGGCAAAGGACCTGCCATCCATTCCTCCAGTACTCGAAATTCAGCTCCAGTGACCTGTCTTTGTTTCAGGCAGGCAAAACAAACCGTGACTTCCATTCCCTACATCTTCCATCTTTCAGGCTGCACAGCCCATGTAACTGGGGACACAGCCCAGCTTTGTCCCTAAGGTAACACTCAGTCTGATGCGTGGTTTGGTACATCCATACCCCCCACCAAAAAAGAGCATCTAAAAACCAGACATCTGCTCCCCTGAGCCTTTCAGCACCAGAGGTAGCATTAATTCAGGTCGGCCACAACCAGGGATAAAAATCATTTCCATTTGACTCCTCCTTCTGTCAAACTGAATAAAATATAGTTCACTTATTCACCTCGCCTGGCCCCTTGGTGATTAAGATTAGCAAATGCAATCAGCCCGTGGCCACATCGCCACTCGACATTAATGCAAAACTGGGGGAGGGCTTCGTCCACTATCAGCACGAAAAGAGAGCCTTACCTTTGGATGTGCTCATTCTTCACATGGCTGCCAGTGATAAAAGAAGTCGTCCAAACAGATGGACAGGCTGGCCTGGGCAGAGATAGGAGATTTCTGCTGGTTTCTTGGGGAAAAAGAAAATAAGCACACAGTGAGCTCTATGCACATCCCCAGCAGCTAACACTCACGGAGGAACCGAGGCTCCGGCAGGGCCCCGGAGAGTCATAACCTCAGCTGTCCCAACCCCACTTGTGTGTGTGCTACTGCCACCTTGCCTGCTGCCACCTCTCCCCGCTGCAACGCCGCTGCTCTCGCCGCAGCACGGGCTGAGTTTCCCAAGCAGGTCCCACCACAGAACCTGTTGGGGGGTACAGCACTTGGAAAGAGGCACAGAAAAGGGTCCCTGCTGGCACACAGTGCCAGGGCACGCCAATGAATTTTGCTGTCTGGCTGCTTCACATGCCCCAGCATCAGCCAAAGCCCCTTTTCCTGGAGGCAGGATGATTAGGACTGCAGACTATCAGTTTTAGCAGGTTTTCCCACTGTTGCAGACAGCTGATATACCATGAAGTGCAGAACTAGAGGCCCAGACTCACTTCCCCCTCTACTCACCAGCAGTTAAGGGCAGGCTGACCACGTGGCACTCCTTGCCATGTCTCTGCTCGGGCAGCTTTAAACACCGATGCAAATGCTGGTTCTGCCAACACCTCTGCATCTAAAGGGACGAACCCCAACAACCACAAAATGGTTTTATCTGAGAAGTGTTTGGTTCTTGGACTGTAAATACCCCAATGCTGTCATCACTAGGAAAATGTGAAAAGAAGTGACAGGTTTAATGCTAAATATCTCATCCTAACCTGCCTGTGATACCACAGTTCTGGGGCACACACCATCCACACAGGCACACAACCAGGTAATCTAAGAATTCATAATCTGGTCTTTAACAGCCTCCTTCACCCTCTGTGACAATGGGTGAAATGACAGAAGGCTGGCAGTCCCTGGAACTGTACCCTGGGTGTCTCTGTGTGCAGCTCTACAGCCTGAAAAACTGCATCCAGAATCTCAGCCCACATTTTGAAGACTCTTTTTCCCTTAAAAATATTTCCTATGATCCATACTTGGATAACAAAAGTTGTTGTTATTTATAGAATCATAGAATGGTTTGGGTTGGAAGGGACCTCAAAGTCATTCCTCTCAGATAACATTAAATGCTCAAATATTGTATTTGAGCACATATACTTTCTTTCTTTCTTTTTTCTTTCTCTGTCTTTCACTACACCCTTCTCTTTGGCAAATAGGACCCAAGTCCCTTCTGATCACTAATAACAGGGGCTTTCATACCCTCTTGGAACAAGTGAAATTTCTTTGACGTCCTAACTTTGCACAAATAGATTTTAATGAGGGAATATCACCTTGCCTTGAGCTAACTCTCTTCCTTTGCTCTTCCAAGGCTTTTGTAGTCATTTCCTTACAACTTACAGAACATTAAAGTTCAGCAAAGTGTTTGAACACTGCATACCATTTCCCCAGGAACTTTGTTTATTCGCTTCAGAATGTCACAGGAGGGACATGCTTTCAAGGATGTGATGTAAATCAGGCAAAGGAAGAACATCTTCTGCAACCCTCCGTTGTCCTGATGTGGTCTTTCATGTCTTCTTGGGGGACTGCATATAAAAGCACTTCCCATTGGGTGACAACCAGGGTGATGCTACTAATATGAATAAGGCTCTGAAGTCATGGTGCACTCAGAAAGGTTGTGGAAAGCCTTAAGTACAACTTGAGTAACATGAACTTGTTGAAGGGATCGAGAGCACACAATAGATGTGAAAGAGAATATCCAGCTACTTGCCAGAGGATGTACCAGTTCATGTTCAAACTCACCGTAGACCTAGCAAAGTCAACAGCCAGAGAGGACATCAGCCTCTAAGTTCTGAAATTAGAAAAGGATGTGAATCTGGATTTAGGAAATATTGATCCTATTGTCAAATTCCTCTTGAGAAAAAGACTGAGAAGCCAGACATTTCCCATGCTGTCATTTTGAGCAAAGTTCCCAGCTCAGAGAGACACCAAGGGATGGACTTCTCTCACAACAGTTGTCCTCTGGGGTGGAGCAAACTGTCGCTGTGAAATGTGGCAGAGCTCTAAGATCTTGGGCAGATGTTCACTGAACCCATGAGTGGGATTCAGCTGTCCCCCTGCAAACTCTCCCCTTTGCTGATAATTTACTGTAATTAAACCATATGTAAAATTCTTTCACTCTGTCAGAAGCAGAGACCTTCTGCTGCCCATATGCCAGAAAGACAAATGAAGGGCACAGCTCACATGAAGAAGGCAAACTTTTGCTTCTTGATTAAGGAACAGTAAAGACACCTTCCATACATGCGTGTGCTGGTGCTCAGATGATGTTTGGTATATGAGAGCAATCCACAGTGAGACACACACACAGTCCCCAGGAGCAGTCAAGAACCAGTTGGTGACCACAGACTCAATGTTCCCACAGCTGGGAAACAGCCAGACTCTTCTCAGTGGTTCCCACTGAAAGGACAAGAGGCAATGGGCACAAATCAAAGCATGGGAAAATCTGTCTAAATGTCTGGAAAAATATGTTACTGTGAGAGTGAAGGATGGGAACCAGTTGTTCAGAGGGGCTGTGGAGTCTCCATCCTTGGAGATATTCAAAACATGAGTGGACATGGTCCTGGGCAACTAGATGTCCCTGCCTGAGCTGGACTAGATGATCTCCAGAGGTCTGTCACCTCAACCTTTCTGTGAGATGAATTCATGGTGCTATAGAGTATGAGGGAGGGAGCCTGAATTTTCAACACTTGGAACTGTCAAAACTGAAATTATTCCAATTTCTTAAAATGCACCAGAAAGGCGGGCGGGTTCTCAGCTTATAGACAATTTATTTCTGCAGACTTGCCAGACAGGAGACGAATATTTTGCTATTGTTGATCTCACTGCACTTCAACAAGTGCAACAACAAAAAACTAAACAAGCCCAAGCTTTTCACAGAAGCTACAGTAAATCATTAGTTGATGTGGTTTTTAAAATTGGAAATATATAAATAAGGAGAAAAATCTGGAGTTTAGTGCAATAGAAACAGAAAGCTGATTCAGCAGAACAAGATTTATTACGCTTTATCAGCAATATCCACAGTCTTTCTGTGATTAGAGTTGCATTGTGTGTAATTATCGTATAGAAATCCTGCTCTTTGATGTGCTTTATCCACCATGCTGAAATACAGTTCAATTCTAGTGGGTTTTCATGGTTGACTGGAATTTACATTAATTCCTTTGGGCCTGCAGGGCCAGCCTGGTCTGTCACTAGCAAGCTCTTCATAAATATTCATATATATATATATATATATATAAAAAATTCTGTAAAGTCCTAGACACTCTGGACCAAAATAAATAGGGGAAAACAAAAAGTCTGACTTCCCAGGAGTGATCTTTGATTAGTATTCCGTAGTCCAGCCTTTCCTCCCTTTTACCATGAATTAGAGAGTGATTGAAATGTTTACAGTAATTTGCAAGCAGAGGTTACACTCTGCTTTTAATTTAAAATATCCAAGCAAATTGAGGAAATGATTTCATCTCAGTTCATTAAGCTTGATTTTCCTCAATCAGAAAAAAAGTTCTCTTTTTATTTTGCTTTTTGAAGTTCACTGATTTTTTCCTTACCCCCTATGCCCATAAATGGTTGCTATCAGCCAGAAAAACTACAGGTGTTTGCAGCCCAACCTGTATAAGATGCAAATGCTTAAAACTACCTTGGTCGTGTACCTGATTGTGCTTTTGTGGATTCCAGCATGGGGGAAGTAATCACCTTCAATGGGAGCAGAATCAATTTTCTGAATAATCACTTAATCCTTGGAAGATGCTCAGCACCACATAGGAAGGAAAAAAGAATGGAGAGTAATGGGAGATAGAGGTTCAGAAAGTTTAGGGTTTCTATAAGCAAAGCTCATTTTATCCTCCCATGTTTGATAACTAAGTGGAGGCTACTCTGATTAAATATGTCCAAATAACTCTCAGAATTGTAGCTCTGGGCCATTTCAGGCAGCAGATACCACTACAGTGAATGAAGAAGACATAATTATGTCTGTTTCGCGTGAATCTCACCTCCATCACTTATCTACAGGTGTTGGTCTGTGGATACAATTTGTTCTATTGTCAGTATCTGATAATAGAAGAGATGGGACTTAAACACCTTTTTTAATTCAGAGATGGAAAAAAGCACAGAATTAATGAGCAGAATCCATCATTACAAATTGAAGGGCCAGGCCAGTGGGACTGGTCACTGCCCAGACCTAGAGAAGTCATGAGAAACCAGTAAGCATGGTCCACAGAAACCAAACTGTGTCATCAAAGGCCAGTGCTTGTTTCTGCAGGAGCCCCACTCATCCCCTTCAGGAGGACCCAAGGTGGATCCCCAGTTGGGTACACCACTTGGCCAGGCTTCTTAACCTAGGGTGTGATTCAACCTTGTCCAGCAGTCAGATCTCACCACCAGGAACCATATGCCCAACCCTTCCCTTGATAACCACAGAGAATGCTTTATCATCTCCCCATTGATTTCTAAGGTGTACATTGAATTAGATTAGATTCCAGGTCAGTTCAAAGAGGGAATAACATCTTCCATTACCAACTTGACCTGGTGCTCACCTCTTTCCAGCTTGTTATGTTCTTCTTTTCAACTCTTTCCATGAGAGGTTTCCTGAACAACACAAAATCATCAGCACCCAGATGACTGATGGTGGTGGTGATGGTGTTCACAAGATCTTCACTTGCTTGTGGAAGGGGGGATTACAAATCCCATTTCCTAACTGAGCATCCACACTGCTTCTCAAGAGATGAGGGGTGATGGAAGGAAAAACCAGCCTGAGATCTCCACTCCTGGGGGTTTGTTTATCAGAATGAAAGTGGGTTGAACCACTCTAAATGGCAGCGAGGCAGCTGAGGAGCCTTGACATAACTCTGCGGGCAGGTTTGGGGAGAACAGATGCCAGCAAAAACCCTCTGTGCTGTGAGAAGAGAGGGAGAGCCGAAATCAATACATTTGAGTAAGAATTGAAACAAGTTAAGAGCTGTATGCCTATTAGGTCCTCACAGCAAAATAATCTGCCATTGAAAGCAGACAGGGAGGAATATCAGAATGACTGTAATGGAACACAGATTGGTTTAATAGTATCAGAAACTCTTCTGAAGGCAGCTGTGTAGCTTAGAGCAGGTGGGTGCAACTCAACAGGGAAGCCTATCTCTAGGTAGAGACTTTGTTAAAGAGAAAAAAGGGGGGAGGGAGAAATTGAAATTCTGTTGTCAAGTAACATCACGCTTTAATTTCATGCCACATTATGACAATCTGGTCTGTAAGGCACTCCCAGTGTGTGGCTGCAGAGCTGCTCTATTACAGCTTCTGCTTGCAAAGCTGATAGGCCCGGGAGACCTGCAGCCCTCAGCTAATTGTAAACCCGATTAAATAGCAGTGTGAAGAAGTTTGATTAATTCAATCTATCTCCATGCATCAAGACCAGAACCAGACGTGGCACGAGCCCCAAACCTTCAGAGTATCAAGTTCTTTGTTCTTGGCTTTTAAAATAAAAAAAAAAAAAAGAAAAAGAAGAGTAGGAAAATAATGAAATTATAGCATTCTGACACAATGAAACATAAGTGACAATTCCCAACCTTTCTGCCTTTAAAAAATAATGCATTAAAAAAAGAAAAAACATTTCAATTAGCATCTTTATGTGCTTACCCAGATAAATTACCATACTAATAAACTTCTGATAGACTTTCCAGGGCTGCTTAACCAAGGGCTTCTGATCCAGCTGAATTCATGGTCTCTTGGACAGGAGGGATTTGGACTTGATTAATTTTAATTGTTTCAATTGCAATGAAACTGTCGATTGTTTTCTCTCTTCTAAGAGCATGTGAGACAGAGAAAGAGGATGTAAAGAGGGGCTATTGCTGTTAACTGGCCTGAGTGACCTTTTGGAAACCACAGCCCGCGATGCACTCTGCACCGAGAGGAGCAATTTTGTGCCATTCCCCAGCAATACGTTCAGTTCAATTATTTTACATGACTGATAAATGCTGACAGCACTGCCTTCCACTTCCCAAAATACTGAGAGACTGGCAAGCAGCACATCCAACTTAGGAAGTCATGTGTTTGAAGAGCAATTTTGACCAAGAAAAGTGTGAATATTCTTAGGGGACATTATTACTTTATGTGTGTTCCTATTTGGAGACAACTGCAGCTGCACATGCTTGAAGTCTTTGGGTCCTTTTTTCCCCACTAGGCAGGGTCTTTGTAAGCTTCCAGCACCAAAGGGATTGAAGGATTTTCCCATGCTCAGTTTGCAGAGAACAGAGAGATAACTAGTCAAGTTGATCGCTGCAGTTTCTTTTAGTCTCCCACTACCTACAGAAATTAATACAGGAAATGGTTGAAGAAAGAGATACTCGTTTCTATGTCTCATGAAGTGATCTGTGAACGTGTCCCACGCTCTCTTCCACTCTGTCACAGCCTATTGCATGGGAAGTGGCTTAGTTCCTACTGCACCACCTATTAATAGCCTGACTTGTAATAACACCAGTAACACAGCTATACAAAGAGCAATATTAGATTATTTCTGTTATTCATCAGCATCACGGTTGGACAGAATCCTCTTAAATCTACCTAAAGTGGCTTCCCATGGATGCTAGTGCTACCACCAAAAAATAATATATTATGCATACATGTATAGCTTCTCAGCTACCCACCGGCTGCTTTTTGTGCACGATTATAAAATACCTGCATGACCCTCCTAAATGGAATATGATTTGACGGCTGAAGCTGAGCAACTGCAGTACTCAGAAGCCTTAAATATTTCAGAAGCCTTCTCCCTCCTCTTCCTTTTCTCCCCCACCAGCAAACGTTGAGGACTTCCCAGGCCCCACCACACTCCTGGAATGCACTCTCTCAAAAAACCCACTGAACCTCAAATTATTATTCCATGGTGAGAAAAGCAGCGAACAGTAGAAAATGACAGTTTCCCCAAATGGAGGTGAAAATGCACTTTCTCCTATACTTAAGAGAAATAACAGCTTTCAGCAAAGATCTAAATCCTAGCAACAAGCACTACATAAATGCAAAAAGGTCATCTCTTTGTTAGAGAAAGGTTACTTTGCTGAACACATACTTTAAAAAAAAATAATCTACTAGAGGAAATTAAGCTTGGTAACGTTCCTGTTGTATTTGCACATGCAGAGAACAGATCTGTGCACTCCCTTTCAGTGCAAGAACGTGAAGGAAGGTTGATGATAACGAACATTTTTCTTCTTTGAGAGATACAAGGAAGAGAATCAAAGATGCATTTCAAACAAATGGCTGTTTAAAAACAGAATTTGGGCTCTGCTGAGCAAAGCACTAGTAGTCAGCTGTGAATTCACCTGGATGGCAAGAGAGGGACTTTACTCACCCTGCTAGAAATGCCCAGAATGCTGAGTGCTCTTGCATGCAACTTGTTCCTTGTCCTTCTCCTCTAGCCAGACCACTGTCTGCCTTGGCTTAAAAACACTTGGGGTAAAATTCTGGTTCCAGCAAAGACCACAGCAAAACCCCTTTTGCCTTCAAAAGACAGAGAAGACCTCAAAGTTTGGGAAATGGCAGGCTCCAAAGCCAAGAACTTCCTGTTTGAACAGAGAAGCAGGCACGGGGTATGGAGAGAAACAAAGGCACAGAGGGCTGATCTGTGTAAATCCTTATTAAGCAGGAAAGTACATAAGAATATGTTTAATTTTACTCCTAGTCAATAGAGTAAGAGGCTTTGAAAGCCAGGCTGGGTAAGCTGCTATTCAGAAAGAATCATCAGAAGGAACAGGTAGGAATAAGATGATGAAGCCAATCGTTGAGGGGAGAAAGGAGGGAATACATAGCATGAAGTGTCCCAGAAATACTCAGAAAATCTTGGTCCTGCAAAGGAGACTAAAGACAATACAATAAATTATGGGCTGCATGACACAATGACTGCAAAACACTTGAGCCTGATGCAGAAGGATGCTGGTAAGGAAACTGAAGCAAGAAACTGTCCACAGGGTTCATTATCCATTTAATTCTTACATGATCCAGTACAACATCATCTTCCCTTAGCCAAACTCCATCTCCAAGGTAACAACTCTTTAGAAACGACCATGTTTAAACAGACATATGCCACAATGGTCTAGGCTTCTTCTCTAGGTCTTTTCTCACCGTTGGGTGAAACTCTGCCCCTTGACATCAGTTGGAAAGTCCTGTTGACTTTATTGGAAGCAAGGATTACACTGTCTTCTGGGGAAATAGAAGTAGTTACCTTCAGAGCCATTAAAAAATGGAGGATAGAAATCTCTGGTCAATAAGAAGCTGAGCCAAGGAAAATAAAAATGCAATTCTATGTCACCTTGGAAAGATCAACATCATTTGTCATGTGGTGTTTATTCAGCATAACAACAACTGCATTTGTGCTTTTAAAGGGAAATGAAAGGAGAAAGTAGCAGGAGGGGGGAACGGGGGAGATCTGAGCACAGGAATGTACTGCCACTCCAGCCTGCTATCATTAAACCACATCAGAACTTCATAATCATGGTGTTTAATTAAACAACAGAGGCATGGGTTTATGCATTAATAATGAGGCCTAGCACTTTAGCATGTCAGGCTAAATACAGTTTTAAATTAATAATGTAGCACCGCAGCATTAGTGAGAAAATGAAATCTTATTAACAACTTAATAAAGTCCCTTATTTGCTAAAGTTCTAGCTCTCAGGGAACAGTGTTACAGCAAAGCATTTGCATCCCTTAAGGGGGCAGATGGGAGGAGGTGCTGCTTTCTCACACCCTCTGTAATTCCGTTATATATAGCTCGCGTAGTCACTAAATATTGCCTAGTGTCTGCCAAATAATGCCGTATGGTGCTTCTAATCCTAGGTGTGACGTGCTGGGTAATCTGCACACGCTCTTTTTATACACCCAGGAAGGGCATTTACTCACTTTGTCCTATTACTGGACCATCTTACCAGGCAACACTGGAGAACATGTGTGGGACTCGAGCACTGTCTACAATACAGTGCATTACAATCATTTGTGGAGGATCCTCTCAGGCCCCAGGACTGCAAACACTGCTGGTTTGAAGATGAGGAACTGAAGCACAGAAAGCAGCTGAGAGCATGAGGAATAACAGAAAGCAATTGATTTACTGTGGCTGACAGGGTTACCAGTAACTGTCTATATAAGCATTCTTGGACCACTCTCCAATTTAGGCAGCGTTCGTTAAGCCACAGAAGCTCTAGCGCTTTATAACAAGGGTTTCACAAGCCTTTAGCTTCCTGACTCACTGATTTCAAGGACCTGGGCCACCTCAGGCACACAGTGAATCAGTAAAAGACTAAAGACTGGAGCCCTGTCTGCTCAGCCCTACAGCAGAATGTGAACCCCAGGGCCAGGTTTCCATTTGTCCATATGTTTGGCACAAAAGTATCCACCAAATTGCCTTAAATCCAGAGAAACAATTCTGCTCCCCCTCCTCTACAGGTGGTCAGTGCTTTGCCATCCAAGGAAGGGGTTTCTCTCTGCATGCTTGCCCACCTCTCTTGAAAGTCCCACCTGGGCTTGCTTTGCTGAGGAAACAGAGAACAGGCTACAGGACCATAATGAAATGAGTAACACGGTGACAAGATCCAAAGCCAGCGAGCTGACTTCAAATGGCTGAGCCTTAATGGCCAGGAAGAACTGAGAGCAGCAAAGCCACAAGCAGCTACGGCCACTAAATTCAAGGGAGATCATAAAAAAAGAAGATTAATAGAGACAGGAACAGGCAAGGTACGTCCAGCTATGAGTCTGTCAAAGAAGGGCCTCTTTGGGATGTAAAACACTGATCATACATCTTGTGCAGCCTGAAAGCTCTTGGATTAGAATGGAAATCAGCCAGCAACACTGCTGACTGTTGCAGATGGGAGTGCAGGAAAGCAGCGGGCCACATCCTGCCGTTGGTTTTGCTCATGGGACCCTAGAGTTATTTAGTCTTCCTTCCTCTGTCCTCTCCACTCACTAACTTTGCTCTGAATTTGTTGGACAATTTATAGTGGCAACATAAGCAACCTTTTGGAGCTGGGAGAGGATGTGAATGACGGGTGGCAGACACACATACACTTCTGCAGCCTCTGGGTAGGACCCTAGGAAGCCCCCTTCTCATGGTAACAACTCCCTTAAAAAAGAATAGTCTTGCATATTAAATGCCTCCAAACTTTCATTTGCATTTTCCATTGCATTTCCTGTCCGCTTCTCTCCTGCTTCATGGACCCAAGGACGTGGGTTTCACTTGGGAGCCACAGAGTTCATGGGAAGTAGCAGCTTCTACAATGTTTCTGCAAGTGAAACATCCAGGACAAAAAATCATCTTGGTATGCCTTGTGTTCCATCTCCTCGTGTTAAATAATAAATAGAAACCTAATGGAACTGAGTATGACTGCAGGATGCAGTGTAAGTGAAGTCAGAATAGACCTGCATCTTCCCCCTTACTTCATCATCAGTGAGTAAATGGGTCACTGGTGAATGGGATCTAAGTAAATCTCTATCCTTTTTATTCTGTTTTTATACTGAACCTACTGCAATGGGATGTGGCTCAAACTCACACGCCTCTGCTACACTCAATAGAAATATTACAAACAATCTCATCAAAACCCCTGATGTTTCTACTCTGAGCTCAAGAAAACTTGAGGAAACAAAGTTTTTCATTCTAGAAATCCTTCATTTGCTTTTTAATTGTGCAGTGGGATGTCTTGAGATCTGGTCTTTTTCTCCCCTTTTTTTTAATTTTCTATTTATTAATATTTAATCTCTGCGCGGTGCAGAAGAAAATCATGTCTGCAATAACATCAGAACAGGAGGGTTAGAAATCAATAGCCAAGCTCTCACAAGACACATTCAATCCCTTCTTAATCCATTTTCGACGGCTCCCCTGTCTTATTAGAACAGCCAAGTTTTCCCACACTTGTTAGGTTGGGATATTCACGTTGCAGGAGGGAACAGAAGGCACCCTGAAGCAGAAATCTCCTGAAAGGCAGGAAAGAGAAGAGAGTATTTGTCTTTGGGAGAGAAGTCTAGACCTTGTTCTGAACCCCAATCTCTAAAAAACTTCTGATAGAAAGCCTGGCCCCAATTCTGGGCACCGTGACATGTCCTGCATCCCCTGTCAGCCCTGACCTGTGCTGGTGTATCTTTCCATTTCAGTTTTTCTTCAAGGTCATCTGTCACATCCAGATCTCATGAGCATCACCTTCACTAACGCATGGGTCAGTTCTGCAGAGGGGAAGAGCCAAAGAGGCATACTGGGTGGGAGAAGTCAGTGCCTTAGAAAGACAGTGGTTAGCAGCAAGTCCCCTGCACCCCACCTTAATGCCTCCAAGACCTGAGGATACAACAGCAGGCACTCATTATTGCACCTGAGCACAGAAACCAAAGCCTGTGATTGCTAGTCTGCACCACCCTGGCCATGTCCTTACATTCACACTGCACATCTCAGTAGCCACACCACGACTACGCAGTCGTTCAGCTCTGAACAGTCAGCCCATCCCTCCTCCCCATGCTGTCTGCTGTGCCAGCCCTTCTCAGCTCTACCTGCCCCTGGGGCTGCTCTGCCCTGAGCAGTGCTGGAGCTGCCTCTGGGCCTGGCTGATGCAAGTAGAGACTTTGCCAGCAGAGGGAACTGGAGACCAGATAATCTCCTTCCACACTGAAACACGCACCGAAACCCTCACCTACGCAGTCTCCTCTCCTGCCTGGAAGAGAGATGTTCCAGGCATCTCTGCCAGTGCTTTTACCAACTCGCTGCTAGTTGCTTTGGTTGTTGAGGGCTGTGTGTGTACGGGGACAGCTAAAGAAATTCCCTCAAACAGGAAACTAGCTGAAAACTGCTTACTGTATTAAAAAAAAATCGGGGAAATCCTTATACCTATCTTCTTGCTGCCACCTAGTGAAGGGGAGAGAGAATGACTCACATAAGCAGAGCAAAACCTATCCCAGGCGCTTCTACTTGTTAAACAAACTCTTAGTTTGAATAAACTGCTTCAAAATAACCTTAAAGAATTGCACGAAGTTCTGCTCCTTCCCTGTTGGAAGTCACCTTTGGAAAACGCCCTGCTAGATCCTTGAAGGGACAGCTCCTGACAGAGCCTTTACTTCATCACCACCGGTGTCTGAAGAGCAACACCACAGTGTTGGACTGAAACTCTTCAGGCTGCTCTCAACAAGCTGTAGGAATTGTGGTGGTCTTTGCAGGATCAGACATTAAAGAAAGCTTTCACTGTCTTTTATATTACCCTGAATAAGTAGTTAGTATAGCCACTCTGTCAGGGAGGGTCATAAGCACACCTTTACACATCCACCTACCTTCTCAGGCACGTTTTGTAATCAGAATCAAACCCCTTGTTGGTACCCGAGTGAGCTGCAGCGAGGGCTGAGAGCAGAAGTCTTACGTCCCAAGCCCTGTGCCCTACCCATAAAATCTTCCTTCCCTAAAATAAAAATGGTATGTCCCTGCATCACTCAGGGAATTTCTGAGCGAGCCTCAGCTGTGTGATAGACAAGTGACAGACAAGAAGTCAGCAGCAACACCAACACTTCAGCAGCCCCCGTTCTTACACTGCTGTCACACTTCAGGCGCCAGCCGTGACCTCCTGCTGCCCCAGACCTGTGTGCTTGGCCAGGCGCCCGCCAGCCTTTCCCTGCTCTGAGGTTCTGTCCTCTGCCTGCCTCCCATTTCCAAACACCCAGCACCAGCACAGCATTCTCACAGCTTGTGCTTTCCCCCCCGGCTGTTCGTACGGAATCCCTGCCATTACACCCAAGGCAAGCAGCATCCACCTGCTGTTTCCAGCAGCTCCAGTTCAGCTTGCACTAGAACAACTTCACTCGTCCTACCAGCGCTTTCACTCAGCAAAAGATGATCCAGTCATGCATTTTGATGCCTGAACACCACTTTCCACTCTCCATCTCTTTGAGTAAAAGGCCCAAAGACCATCAGGCTTGCTGCAGTGAGAGCTGCCACCAGGAGCAGGGTGGCATTGAGAGCAGGTACCCAAATACAGGGTGTGGGACTGCACCCCGAGACTGCCCAGCGCTCACGGGTCTTATTGTGCCTTTTGGGTTAATTTTAAATGGTTTGTGCTTTGCCTACCTGCGCCTGGATGCCGCGGAGGGGGGGGGGGGTGCTATGAAGGAGATGGTCGCTAGGTGTCAGCATGGGACTGCCACACCGGCCACCGCTCCCCACTGCCAGGAACCGGCCCGACCCCCCCGTCCCAACACAAACCATCAGACCAGAGCGTGTTGACCTCTCTTAAACCCCCTTCCTTCTCATCTTTTGAAGAAATTTTGTTTCGTTCTCCTTTTAGGATCCAACTCCGATAGGGATGGAGATGGCATTTCCCATGGTTGCCCCCTCCTCTTCTCTGATGGAAAAAACCCCATTCTGTTATCCAACAAAATAACTAAAGTTTTTTAATAAATGTGGCAGTCTTTGCAGTAATTCCCCAGACCCCGAGTTCTTTGATTTCTTTGAAACTGATTCAAGTGCATGGCTTTAAAATTAAAACTGAAAAAAATAAAATATGTAATTATTTTCATAGAATCCTAGAATGGTTTGGGTTGGAAGGGACCTTAAAGCTCATCTCATCCCACCCCCTGCCATGGCAGGGACACCTCCCACCAGCCCAGGGTGCTCCCAGCCCCATCCAACCTGGCCTGGAACACTGCCAGGGAGGGGGCAGCCACAGCTTCCCTGGGCAACCTGTTCTCCTTCTCTACGCATCATAACTGAAATAAACTGTATTCAAGCTCTTCCTGTAGTAACAGGTGCTACAACCTCCAAATTCACTTTCTTTTTCCCCAGAAAGCTGCAGGTGGGAGCCGCAGCCCTGGAATGGCCCCAGCAGCAAAGCATGGTCAGTGCAGCCCTGGCAGTCTGTGCTGCTCCTGGTTTGGCCCCTGTACACAGTTCAGCAGCATTTGTTTCTCTTTGCAGCAGTCTTACCTCGTCAAAAGAACAGAAACCTCATGAATTTATGGAGGCAGAGGTGGGGAATGCCACAATCAAGTCATTGACACTGCCCATCATTTATAAAATGTTTGTGACCTGAAAGAGTCTACTAAAGGGATGGGTCCTGCCTGGAGGAGTGTACAGTTAGAATAACTGTTGTAACTGCAGTGATAATAGTCTGCTATTAATTATTAAATATTCATATTAAGTTTTGAATATGTAAGAGTAGAAGGAAAAAGCCCACCTTAAAGATGACAAATACTCTACAGTATCTGATAAATATTTTCAACCATGCATATTCATAGCTGGAATTTGAGAGAGAAGTCCAAACCAAATTGTCCCAAGTGCATTTTTTGTTAGCACATTAAATTTGATTTGATTTCAGATTCATACAGGCTCCAAATGATTTCTCTCAGCTGTGTGTTTTGGAATTACATAAAAAGCAGGAAATCCTTCTGTTCTGTTCACTTGCAGTTGATATATCTCCCAAGCTGCCATTCGGTGTTGAAATAACCCTTGGAGAACTCATCTATTTATTAAAGCTGTGTGAAAAGTGTTTACTTCTAATTTTCAGCCCACTGCTTGCCTTAGAATTAGCCTTGTTAGATGCACATGACACACTTAGAAAGCCAGCACTACTTCTAATATATCTTTACAACCAGAATTCCTGCAATGTTATAACACTGCTAATCCTTCTCATTGAAAGATCTCAACACGTTACAAAAAAAGGTAAATCATTTCTAGCAGGGGACAAACCCACTTTTAACAATCTTCACATCTTTCTCACGGGAAAGATCTACGTCAGCGATAATTTTCTAGCACCTCCCTCCCTTTGTTTATTATCCCTTGGAGTGTGGGTCCAGTTCCAGAGATGAGCAGAAGTTACTCTTTGCTCACCTATATTTGAAAGTCACCATGAATATATGCAGTGATCTGTCCCAGGAGTAGTTAAGTGGTCCAATTCTCATAAAACAATTAAGTGCCTAAAACCAGTAATCAGTCTTCATGGTCTGATAAGCCCGATAAGGGCAGCAAGAAAAAAGAGACATGACAATATTGTAACATGTTCAGACACTGGTAAGGTAAGACAAGATCAGTGAGAAGCATGACAGTCAAACCTTGTGCCCACTGACGGCCAGGCTGGGACAGCAGCTAGTTTATGTGCTCCACTACTCCCAAATGTAGAAACAGAACCTTCCAGACTTACACTGGCAGAGCAGGGGAACAGCCCCGTTCCAGGCAGCAGCTCTGCAGCCACGGGTCAGGGTGCGTGTGTCACTGCAGATCTTGGCACTCTTGGCTCTGATGTGGAGAAGGATGGAGACAGGCTCGTCATTTCACGTTAGGGCACTGCGTGAAGGGAGGCGATGGGAAGAGGACGTTTCATAGAGGGCCTGATAAAAACAAAACACACTCTGGAAAAAGCCTCGTGTTAACACCCAAGCTATTGACTACAGCCAATAACCAGGCACACCTGCATCAACTGGCTGCACCTGCCTGTAGGCAATATCCACCTGCTCTCCTCTGCCACGGCACAGGATTCATCTGAGCAGACACTTGAGGGGCCTGGACTAGGCACATGCAGGCTTGGAGAAAGCCTGATATGCCATTATATTATCTTTATACCAAAATTCAGTACACTGAAACAGTCTCAGAAGCCTAGAGGAAAATAAAAAGACTGGAACCTCTTTCTGTTGCAATTAAAGTTTAGTCCCTCTCTATCATCTCAGTGCAGGAATATGGGATAAAGCATCCTGATTCTCTATGTAGCTCTCACCTTCCCAGTGGCTGCCTTGGATTCTCCTCGAGATTTCTCCAGCAGTCACAGCAAGGATTCCCCCACAGTGATGATTTCTCACACGCTGCAGGCCATTAGGTGGAGTGGTTTGTTTCCTTTCCAAGTTTAGCACTCAATTACTGCTACCCATAACTGAGGACAGAGAGCCCCTTCAGAGCTGGGCTGAGTCACCAAGGATCACATTTATTTTTCTGGCACGTGGAAAGAAGGACAAAGTGAGCCTCTGAAGATGATGGAAATAGATGGGAAATCGCCTTGGAAATCTCTCTGTACACAGGTGCCTCCTCTGTCATCCTCACCTGAACCAAATGCCCTGGCCACACCTTTGCCTGCCCTGCAGCATGTCCCATGGAGCGCTGAGTGCTCCCGCATCAGGGCTGGGGGGAGCGTCCCCTTGTGCAGTTTTCCCTGCGAGTGACACCTGAAAGCTTTCCAGGAAACATTTGGGCTCCCTCACCGACTCTTCACGTGCTTTGTGGCTATCCAGGGGAGCGGCAGTCTGCACCCTGTGCTCAGCCACTGCCTTTTCTCCTTCATTTCAGGGGGGAAACGAGCGAACGGGCCGGCCTGGAGCTCAGCTGTCCCTGGCCAGTTCCCACGCTCCCACAGTTCCCACGCCGCCAGCCAGAGACCGCACTGCAGCGCCTCGACGCGTTCCCGGCCCCTCCAGCACGTGGGGACTGGTTCCACTGAGCGAGGTGACGAACTGCTCCTCCACGCTGCTGCCCGGCTGGGCAGCAGTGACCCCTGTCCTCTCCTGCTCACCCCTCACCGCTGTCCGGCCCTCGGGCAGTGTCTGCTTCCACAGAACCACGGAACTGTCCGGGCTGGAAGGGACCCCCAGAGCTCCCCCAGCCCAGCTCCCCTGCGGGACAGCAGGGTCCCCCGAGCACATCCCTCAGGGCTGCACCCAGGCCAGGCTGGGAAAGCTCCAGAGAAGGAGACTGCACCCCTCTGTGTGCAGCCTGTGCCAGGGCTCTGCACCCTCACCCCAAAGAACTTCTTCCTCATCTTTAAATGGAACCTCCTCTGTTCCAGCTTGTGCCCGTTGCCCCTCGTCCTGTCACTGGGAACCACTGGGAAGAGTCTGGCTCCATCCTCCCTCACCCCCCCCTTTAGATATTTGTAAACATTAATTAAATCCCCCCTCAGCCTTCTCCTCTCCAGGCTGAGGAGTCCCAGCTCTCCCAGCCTTTCCTCCCAGGGGAGATGCTCCAGTCCCCCCCCAGCCTCGCTGCCCTCCCCTGCCCTCCCCTGCCCTCCCCTGCCCTCCCCTGCCCTCTCCCCAGTCGCTCCCTGGCTCCAGCTGGGGAACTTTCTGCACCCTGCGCTGCCCCCGGCGGGCCGGGACCCCTCCGCTCGTCCCCCCGAGAAGCTGGGGGGCCTCGGGGCGGCAGCGGCCGGGCGAGGGGGCCGGGCGAGGGGACAGGGTGAGGGGACCGGGCCCGGGGCAGGCCCGCCGCTCGCTGCCCGCCCGCCGCCGCGCGGCCCCGCTGATTGGCGGCGGGGGACGCCGCCGGGCGCCTGCCGGCGATATAAGGGGCGGCAGGGCCGCGCGGCGCTCACTGCCCGCCCCCAGCCCGGGCGCAGCGCGGAGCGGCGGGGCCGCCTCCTCCTCCTCCTCCTCCTCCCGCTCAGCGCTGAGGCAGCGGCGGCGGAGCGCGGTCCGTCCCCGCCGGGCGATGGCCGAGCTGAAGTCGCTGGGCGGAGAGGCGTACCTGGCGCTGCCCCCGGGCTACGGCCCGCCGGCCTTCGCCTACGGGGCGGTGCGCGGCGGCGCTGAGGGCCCGCGGGGGGCGTACCCGGGGGGCGGCGGCGGCGCGGACTTCCACGCCGGGGCGCTGGGGAAGTCGGCGGAGAGCAGCGGGGAGCAGAGCGGCGACGACGAGGACGGCTTCGAGGCCGGCGCGAAGGGCGGCGCGGGGCTGGAGCGGGAGGGCCGGCTGAAGGGGGCGGCCCTGGGGAAGAAGCCGAAGGAGCAGCGCTCGCTGCGGCTCAGCATCAACGCGCGGGAGCGGCGGCGGATGCACGACCTGAACGACGCGCTGGACGGGCTGCGCTCCGTCATCCCCTACGCGCACAGCCCCTCGGTGCGGAAACTCTCCAAAATCGCCACGCTGCTGCTGGCCAAGAACTACATCCTGATGCAGGCGCAGGCCCTGGAGGAGATGCGGCGGCTGGTGGCCTACCTGAACCAGGGCCAGGCGCTGGGCACGCCGCTGCCCGCCGCCCTCGGGCCCTTCGGCCAGCCGGCCGTGTGTCCCTTCGGCGGGGCGGCGCTGCCCGCCGGCCCCGGCAAATGCACTGCTGCCCTCTGCAAACACTGCGGCGACAAGCCTTGACTCCGGCCTTCCTCGCCCTCCCTGGCTTTATTTTAGTATTATTACTGTTATCATTTTCTCTGTGCACTTTTTCTTCCCGCTGCCACCAGCCCTGGCTTCCTGCCATCAGCTGAGTCTGGGTTTTCTTTTTGTTCGCTCCTCTCAAACACCCCCGTCCTCCCTCCCCGCACCCCGCTCGGAAATACACATCGACCCCCAAAAACACCCACTTTCACCTTGATTGGGTCGCCCCACATGTGCAGCCTCACCCGCAGTCATCGCCCCCAGCCGTCAGTCACCGTTGTCACTTCTCAGCTCGCTCCCAGCTGCGAAGTTTCCGAGCAGTTTTTGAAGTAAGCGATCGCGAAAGGAGGAGGGAGAGCGATCTGGCAATGGAAACCTCAGTGAGTTCTCTTTGCCGTGACCGACCTGCGTTAGACCTGGCTCGAAGGGAGCGGAACCCGGCTGTGAAGCGATGCGATGTGTCAAGGATGGAGGTGTGACCGGCCGGGCTGGACTGCACCCCTGAGTCTGAATGGAAATGTTCGGTCAGCTCAGGGGGGGGGAAGTTTGGTGCTCTTCATAAAACAATAGGTGTTTCAAAATAAGATGCTTTTTTTTCCTTTGCTCTTAAAAAAAAGAAAGAAATTAACCCGTTCTTGAACTGGGAGGAACCTGTGATTGTATGCTAATGCTTGCTTTTTGCCTGTTTCCATTTAACTTTTCCAGATGATTTTTTTTTTCCAAAGTCGTTGCCTCATCATGGTAAACAAAGCAAAGGGTCACTTAACATATTTATATGTATTTATAATAAATAAAAGACATGAATAACTGCTTCCCCTGTCCTACATGTCTCTCAAACCAGCAGTCCAGCAGAGCCCCTGCTGAAGGGAGGCAGAGCGGAGACGGATGCGGCAGTCCCTTGCAGAGCAGCAGCTTTGTGAAGTTAGGGGAATGATGGGAATACTTGGGAAAATACTTGGGAAAAGCTTGTGGACGTTCAGCTCCTTACCAGCAGGGATTTGGGTTTTTTCCTCCAATTTCTCATGAATTGTGAGCACACAAAGAAAAGCGTTGTTTGTGCCTGACGTTTAGAGTTAAGTAGGTAGAGATTTCGCCTGTGTGTTTTGACACTTGCTGCAGAATGCTGAGCCCTGGAAGTGCTGTTTAAAAGGGGTTATTGTAGCATCCAGCTTAGCTCCGAGGACCCTCGTGTAAAACATAGCGGGGAAGGAAATCGCTTAAATGCTCTGCTTATCCCTTTGGCTTGGTTTTTTGTTACAGCTATGGCTTGACCCTGGACCTGCGTGTGAGGTTTGGACCGCTTAATATGATGACTAAACCAGTAATCTCTTGCCAAGTGTTGAGTGTGTTAGTGCAAGTTACAGAGCGAGTCCCTCGCTGGCTGAGTTTTTCATGTTGCTTGTGTTGGTTTACTTTGGTTTTTCTGGTTTATGATGTTTAACGCTTTTGTGCCTTGTATGCTTCACTGGTCATTATATAATAATAATAATAATTGAGGTGGGTTCAGTGATTTCTGCTCGGATTGGAATACCCACCCCGTGTCAGAGCAACCGCATCAACTGGTACAGTCGCAGCCCGAGGGGCTCGAGCTGTCCGTGGCCATTTGTGTTAGGAGTGGGGTGTAACTATTTAGGGTTATTAAACCAATTTCCATGCCTGTCGCTAGTGTTATGCTAATTTGAAAAGGACTGCCATCCCTCTAAAGCCGCTTGTCTATGGCACTTAATTTTAATTAATACATTTCCAAAAGACTTTTTGTGTTTGGAAAATGAAGTGTGTGATTAAGCCTCGTTCATAAAGACATATGTTTAAAACTGGTTCCTGCTCATTTCCATTTTTATATCTTCATTTCTTCTGTTTTTTACAGAATAGTTTTACAGAACAGTTCCTCTGTTGTACCTTTTTCCATAAAAGAAAGTCCTGAAAATATTCTTAAAAGGCATCTGATGAAGCAAAAGCTGACCAAAACCACTGCTGAAGCAAAAAGTGGAAACTGCAAATCAGCAAAGGTTGTGTAAAATTTTGCAGACTGAGTTATTGGTATATAATATTGGGGGGAAAAAAGGTCAGTTTATCAGAGGGTCATGATTTTTAGGTAAATGTTTATTACTTCTGGTTAAAATTACCGAAAATCGAGCAGTTGGGAATACTTAAGTGGAGATTAGTTTAACTGGTAATTTTTTACTGAAACTAAAATAGTTGGAGAATTAAGTATTTAACAGCTTAGTATTAAATATGAGTTTGGTTTGGTTAAAGACTTAGAATAATAATAATGGAATTTATAATTGCTTCTTTCTCAAATAATTACGGCCAAAAAAATGTCTCACTAATTTCAGAGCCTAAAAAAGTCTTCATAGTCTTAGCAACAAGCTATTTCTGGAACAATGGTTTTCAGTACAGTGACTGTTTAATTCTTTTCCTATAATTTATGTGAGTAAAAAGCTTACTCATATTACCGTATCTACCTAGAATCCTAAAAATCCACCTTCTGGGAGTCCTTGAAATATTCAGAAGGCTCTTTGAGAGCCTGCTTTGAATTAAACGATCTCGGGAGGCTGAACGTGAAATTTCAAATACAGAAGATAAAACCTGCATTAAAGGAGATTTTGATAGAAAAAAAGAGCAAGCCTGAGTATCTAAGTACTGTCAAAAAGCTAGGTATTAAAACCAGAAATGTAGAACTTACCGAAGCAATACTAGAGGAGCTTGTAAGTCATTGCTGAAACTGACCTTAAAGTACAAGTTTTTTAATTCAGAAGTAAAAAGTCCAATCTTAACTTTTCCTGCGACAAATTAATAGTAAATTAAACCAAAGCTGACTAACTTAGTTAATCTGAAAGTTCAGTCCTGTGAGTTGCTTCTAGCCACCAGGATTTTAACTCCCCACACAGCTGAAAGCCGCCCGGAGCCCTTCCCGTTTCCCCTGCAGAAGGCATCTCTTCCAGTGTGATTTACGCTGTGTGCTGAGCTGCTGCTAAACCACTGCCAAGTGCACCCCTAGTACCACGGGAAAGATGGTTCTGTTGGGGGGGGAGGATAAACTAGCATCTGATTATTGCATTTGTGTGTGTGAAGCATCGTGCTACCCTTGCAAACATGCGTGGTTATCCTGAGGATGAGACCCCGTAACTTGTCATTTGTTTTTCCCCTTCTCTGGCATATGAAAAGGAACCCACACGTATTTTGTGTACCATGTAAGGTTTTAAGTGTCTGCTTCCAGTTGGTGTTTCGGAGAATGTGAAGGGAGGACTTCAAAATGCTGAAGATATTTTTGTTTTTCTGCTCAGATGTTCTTGTTATGATGCCTGCTTTTTTCCCCAGAAGGATTTATGGTGTATGCTCAGATGGAACTGAAGTACAGATCACGTGTTCTAGTGTACTCATTGTCCTGATGTGCTCATAATTTGATGAAAAACATAATGCTGACTTTTAATTAAAGGTAATATATTGTTTTCTAACCTCACTTAGTTTTTCTTTGAACTTGGAACGATCGGCACGAGGCATCACTAGGAAGAGATGCCAGGAGGAGATGCTGCTCCACTCTCTGTTGCTTTTTTAAGCTGTGTAATTCTAGTCAGTAACCAGAACTACATTTTACTAACAGATATATATAACCTCACTAACAGGGATTTGGAAATTGCTGTCCATTTGCACTGTATCAGTCAAGGTTTAACGTGAGCTGTCTTGATCTTGCAAGGTAAAATCTTGTTTAACCAAATACAGGGAAGCAACAGGTCTGAAGATGGAGGGCCCGGAAGGCAGCTGTCTACTTCACGTACCAGCAAAAGTTCCATCAGTTGGAGTTCCTAGAAAGGAGCCACGAGATCCATGCAGTTTTCCTTGCTCTTTAATGGGTATGACTGATTTTTCTGACGTGCTGTCACAGTATCTGAATATTGCTGCATTGCCAAGCTTGTTTCCACACTTTAGGAAGTGTGTGGTCATTGTTCTCAGATCATTTTTTCTGGACGACTCTTACTCGTTTCTATAATTTCCATTCTAAAATAGTAGCTGACGTTTTACAAGGGTGAAATGAGCGTAGGGTCCAATCCTGCTGCTGTTTTACTGATTTCTGGTGATATTAGTGACAGCAAGATGGGGCGGTGATTTCCAAACCCAGCATAATGCTGCCTTCTTTAAGAGGCTCCAGAGGACCAGGGAAATCTGTACAAGCTTTATCCCTTTACTGTATTAGCCTTGTAGCATGACTGTAAAGCGTAGGGCATGGTGGATAAAGACCTTGCTTACGAGCTTTCACAGTTCTTCAGACCAAACCTGCCTATTGCCAGCTCGGCGTGAGTCGCGCTGCGCGTGCTGTGACGCGGAGTTCTCGTGTACAACAGGTTTCCAGTTGAGTTTTCCACAACAAAACCAAGCATTCCACGTTGTACTTTCCCCTCCTTCTATAGCATATGTTCAAACAAGTGTGTTTCTGGGAGCACTCCTGAAAATAAGAGGTTGGACTTTGCAGCATTACTGATTTTTTTTCCCTGTGCTTGTTGTCTGCCATGTGAATTATCAGCAGAGAAATCATTGCTGTGATCTCAAATACACGAAAATACTTTTAAAGAACACTAGGATGCACCAACCAATCTTTTTAATTTTCCAAACTGCTTTTACTCTGTTATCTGTCATTTGATAGAATTTTGATTAGTGTTGCACAATAGAAAAGTTGGGTTTTTTTTTTTTGTTTTCACTAATCCTGATTGAGGCTAGAAAAGACTCTTGATTACAGTAATTTTAATAATGTAAATTTGTTTGTGATATGTCTTTAATCTTTAATCCCCTTTGACATTCCGTTCAAAGGGAGATGAAAAATTCAGGGATTTATAACATTTAAATCAGGCATTCCATGAATGCTTCTCAGGCAGTTTTTCTCCTACCTGAAATGAAAAATACCACATGGGTATGCAACAAAATATTTTGCTATCAAATTAAGGGTAGGTTTGCATGGTTTTGTAGAAAAATAGCTTAATATCGGGCATTTTCTCTTTACAGTAAGAGAAAATGGAAGCAATTATCAAAGCAAAGAATGTATTTGAGAGATCTTTGCCATTCATTTGGATGTTTTGAAGTATGATTTTTCAGCATGAACTTTATATAATCTTTTCATAGTCAAAATTTACATTCGTTCTTTTAGCTGTTACCTCAAATTCTTATTTCTATTTGTATTTATAAATACATGTAATTTTAAAATGATCTAGTTAAATTTTTAAAATATTCTTAGCTGAATTTTACTACAGTGAAATCTAAGTTAATGCTTGGTCCTGGAATGCTAAACAATCTTCAGCATAACTCTCAAAAGTTCTTTAAGGCCAAATAGCTTAATCTTAAGTATTAGTGTTAAATTAATTTGTAGAGTTATTTAGCCAAGCTGTTTCAGCCAAAAAAAATATGGGTTTTGAATTTTTTTTGCTACACTTAAGGTACTGAAATTTGCGAAATAAAGACTTGCAGAAGACAGACCACAAGTACGTAAGGTCTTATCCAACAGAAGGAGGGCATGCTGGTTTCCAAACTCCCTGCCCTAGTGAAACAGTTAAAATATATATATATTATTCAACAGCTTATCTTCAGTTTTAATTTCTTCAGTGATTCATGTTCATTAAACTCTATTTCATTAATGCCACTTGTATTTGCTTAATTTCTCTTTCCCCATGCTAATACTGATGTTTTGTGTGGGTTTGTGTATGGATACAGAATTGTACTATGGATATAACCCAACCTTCCTCAGCTACCAATGGGAAAAAAACCTCTCCCCTCTTTTGCCTTAAGTATTTCAAAAGAAAAAACCATGGCTGAGCAAAAAAACCATCACCCCAGTTTTTCCTCCAAGCCCACTTTTGTCTGAAGTAATGAGGCCATAGTCAGTTGGCTCCGAGGAGCGCTGTGATTTAGTGTGACGTACAGCGAATCGTTGCAGATCCGTTCGGACTGCATTCGTTATTTTAATGAGACGGAGGCAAATCTGTTTTTTGGCCGCAAACGTTAGGATGCAAGCATAATGCGAAATGTTTGGTGATTGCCACAAGGCAACTGACATTACAGATTTTTATCGCCATCATTATGTGGCTTACAACTCCCCGTATCCCGAGCTATTTAGCCCCGTCCCTTTTCTCCTGCAAATGACAGGGAAGTTGCAACGCTGACATTTAAAAGCACAAAAAGCTCATCTGCTTAATTTCTGCTCTTATTAAAACCTCACGTTGCATCCCAGAGCCTGCACTTCTTTTTTATCCACGTTTTCCCAGCAGAGCAGGAAAACCCCCACCGCAGCGCGGTCACCCAAAAAAGGTCACATTCAGTTGGGCGACAGCAGCGCGAGGTCCCCACCAGCCTTCGCTTGATGTAGTACAAGAAATGACACTGGGGCAGGCGGATCTTTGCACAAACCGTAATCACAGTAATGGTGTTCATCAGAATTTACTAGTGCTGAACTTTCCTCTGGTCTCTAGTAACGTGTCCTCCTCCCTGATACCAGTAAGGAATTTACTGTGCTTGTGTTTGCCTTCAAGCAAATGGCAGCCAGTTGATGATTGAAGGGGAAAATAAAACTTGCAAGATCAGGTTGGATAGAGCTGGTTGTATGTGCAGCATGTTTGTCTGTGTGAAATGCACGTCCACGTGTGGTGGGATGATGTATATATTTATAATGTCTACAATACATTGCATGTGTGCATGCATGAATGAATATTTATATAATATATTTACCCATTGTGTCTTTTTTTTCCCATCGATGGCTTTACTGGAATGCTTTTATTATGTTTTCATGAAACTTTGTACAACGTGTGATTACAGCACAGCAAGCATCATTGCATAAAAAACACAGGACTCCCAAAAAATTGCTCTGACTTCTTCAACCCATGAATAATATTTTTCATCATCTTATTTTACCTTAAAAAAAAAAAAAGAGGGGTGATGTTTTGGGACAGGACAGGGTGTTCATTTCCCACCCTGCCATCAGCAGCTCTGCAGGAGGAACGATGGAGAGCCCGCGTACCTTTGCTTTTCCTGGCTCCCAAACACGTGCATCCAGGTTTTATTGATTTGCTAAAAGTAAATGTCATGCATTGCGCTCTTCACAGAGATCCTTATGCCACCCATTTGTGAACTGCGTTACCTTAAGTATTTTTTCTCTCCTGGCAGCTTCAGTGTAAGGCGAGGGACACAGCTGACGGCCGCAGCGGGCGCGCTCGGGGTGTGCAGCACAGCTGAGGCTGCAGGGGAAAAGGATGAAAATCTCTGGCAAACTGTTAAAATGGCTGCTGACTCGGAGGCCTCCGGCTTAGCTTTACATCTTTGCCCATGTCCAAGAAAATACAATTTTACTTCTAACAAGTTTCCTCCCCTGGGCTTTTTCCCTCTCCTGCCTCAGCCCGTTCCCTGGAAGAGTGGAGGACAGCAAACGCTTTCGTTGCAGGAGCTCTGTTACTCCTAACGGGCCTTTCTGCGATCGAGTGTGGCACTGTGCAGAACAATCTCAGCGCTGGGGGACCACACACCAGCAGCAGGCTTATTCCTGCACGACTTGCCTCTTCTTTCAGGTGCTTGTGGCAGCTCACACATCCCCTGGTGTTGGGGAGGGGGTCAGCGGCGCGGCAGAGATCGCCTGTTCTGCAATGTTTCTCTCTTCTGCAGGTGTTTGGGATCTGCCTTCCATTTTATTTCATCAAAAGCAAAACCCAAACCCCATGTTGGGCAAGAGACTTCCCTTTCCTTTTTGAGCTCCTGTGTGCACTCCTTAGGACCAGGCTGCTTGTTGAAGTTCTCATTCTTGCAAATTATGTCCCCTGTAAATGCTTCTGCCCTCCGTGGGGTTCTGATCCAGCCAGCAAACAATCATTTTTGTATAAATTTGTGAAAAATTAACTCTCCACCCCACTGAGTGTGTCTGTAGGCACTTACTTGGTTTTGTTTTTGGAGTTAAAGCAAATTTGGAAGCAGCATCTGATCATTTTAGTGAAATTCTGTTGCTTTTGACTCCTTCTCCAGTTGCCTTACCCTGAGGCACAGAGAAGATCAAGGTGTCTGCCCAGGGACACACACTGACTGGAGTGGCTGGCTCACCACGTTTGAATTCAGATGATCTTAGCTCGCTGCTTTCCTCAACGAGCCGCGCGTTGCGCTGCCTCCTCGGCACCATCCGCGCTGACGTGTGCTCGCTCTCTCCTCACGCTCGGGGTCCCTGGGAAGTCTCTGTTGTGGCGGCTGTGTCACCCAGGTCACCTCCTGGTTCCCTCTGGAGCAGTGACAGCCAATGGAAAAGGAGGTGTAGCCACATCTTGGCTATTTCCTAGCAATCTCCTGCCGCTACGCTAGCCTGAGGCCACTGAACCTGCCCCAGGGACCAGCCAGTCCCCAGCTGCTTGCAGAGTGGAGAGGCATAAAGGTGGCTTCAAGCCACCTTTGTTCTCCAATCCTCGTCTTGCGCCGAGCGCAGTCGGGGCACAGGGGAGGATCTGGGCCAGGGCTGATGAAACACTTTGCTGCAGAAACATGCCCTCGGTGCAAAACGCAGCCTTCTGGTTCTCTGAGCTCCTCTCAACCCCTTTGCTTCTTGCCCTGAAACAGGGGAGATGGCACAGACTCCAGCCAAGATCCCGGCTCTGTCTGGGAGAGCACCAGTCTGTAACATGAAGTGTCATCACAGGGCTGTCCTTGCTGCCTTCTCTGCCTCTCTGTCGCTGTTCAAGCCACAGGCTCCTGCCTCAGAGAGGGTCCTGCACAGAGCTGGTACCCCCAGGAAACGACTAAGACTGATACAGCGTGGAGGAGGAGATGCTATCGGTGGCTGAACAGTTCTTTGTTTTTCTTTTACGAGGAAAACAAGCACTTCTAACAGGGATTTTTTTTATTCATATAGTCACATCCCTACTGTAGCCCAGCCTTGGGCTGTGAACCAGCCCGGGTTTGCTCTCGCTCATCCTGGGGTGATGATGCTCACACACCTGCAGTTCCCCTCTCAGTTTGACACCCAGCCTTCGGCTTTCATGCCATGGAGCTGATCCATTTTTTACACTGCTCTTTCACCAGTATGACTCCCCTGACTTCAGGGAGCCTTCTCATTTTCCAGCGAGACAAGCGCCAGCCTCACGACATTCACTTTCTGGGATCAGCATTATTTGGGCAGCCGTCTTCTAACACTTCATTTCTGTGTAACACCAACACTGGTGATGACATAGACTCACATTGCTGCTGGCTGAAACACTTTCCCTGGCTGATTTTAGTTGTCTGAAATGAAAGAGCTATTTTCAGTCCCCCCATGGGGTTAAAGACTGACAGGAAATGACATGAGGAGTGCTCTGGTCAAAGGGGACAGCCCAGGTGGAGACCAGGAAAGACACAGAAAATGTTTTGTTCACCCCAAACAAAAAGCTGTGTCTCTGCTCATTTGCTGAATGTGGCAGGTATGCTCCTCAGGAGTGTAACTCCCACGCAGTCGTAGTAACGCTCAGTTTTTGCACTTTAATATAACCTAAAGACTTCAAAAAGCTCCTCCAAGGAGGGGCTGCAGGTTGGGGTTTTGCTGGGATTTGGCCAGCAGAAAGTGGCTCAGCCTGGCAGTGATATGAGGAGTATCTGGTCCAACAAGGATGCCCTGTAACCAGTCCAGTCATGGAAAAGGATGATATTTTTTCATAACAAATCTCCTGATGATCCTTTCACGACTTTCAGGCTGTTTACTACGCTGGCTTATGATTCATTCACCACGTTATTCTAGCTGCTGGCCTGCAATGCTCTATTTGAGTTAGACCAGATCTCAGTTTCCATTCAGATGTGGTTTTTCCCGCAAGTTTGGGGTTTCATTTGGCCCAGCTGATAGAATTCAGGATCAGGATACCCCAAATTTGGAGGCACAGGATGGAGTTTAACCCAAATATGAAAGAAACCACTGTGGACATTAATTTCGAGATAAAAACATGAATACCTTGGGACAGAGTGGAGACCCTCTGTCATCACAATTCAGTGATCTTGATTTCTAGGATCTGTCTAGATAGTCATGGACAGAGCAGACAAAGTATCTTCATTCATTTGGGAGTTCAGAAGTGGAAATTACATGTCTTTCCTCTTCATTTTCTCTGGGAAAATCTTTTAACTAATTTATGGAGTAGTTAATCTGGTTTCGCATGTGTGCAAGTAAATGAGCATGTCATATGTCTTTGCGTGCCGGAGAAAAAATTATTTCCTGATGGCAAGATAATGGAAACATATTGGGGGTGAGGGAAGGGTTGCATTAGAAAAGCACAGCTTCACAAGTACGATTCTTGCATACGAATCGTGACTCATCTGCTCCAGACTGGGGAAAAAAAAATCACTGGGAGCCAGATTATTGTACCTTACTCAACATCTAAAAGTCAGACAACTAATTAAGCTCCGGCTGTCTCCATCCTGAGGAATAATAGATAACGGTTTCCCAAGGGTAATTCATGTCACTATAGAGTAAGTGGACAAGTCTCCTTCTGGGGATGCTTATCTTTTGACATTGACTGCAGAAGCTGCACAGGTAGCTTAGAATAGATGCCCAGTTTTCAGACACATAAAGACAGTGAGAAAAACCCTTGCCTTACAACCTAATGCTAGAGTTAGGACTTAAAACAAGAGCTTATAAGGTTGTGGTTTCCCAGCAGCTGGAATAACCTGGCCCCAATAAGAAGCAGCCCGTCAGCAGTCCGAATAACCCAAGGCACTGTGGAATTAAAAGCAGCTTTCATTAAAGCTGCCGAGGGAAAGTGTTTATATCTGTGGGAAGCAAGTGCAGTCACTAAATAATATGGGATAATAACAATGGAAGAGATAAATGAATAGGGGTAAACGGTGTAAATTATGCTGAGAAACCTCAGAGTTAAGCTGTTAAAGTTGAGGGTTGCAGACAGTGTCTGCGATCAGGACACATGTTAATGCAGGTCAGAGACCCATGGCGAAGATGTACTAGGTCACGCAGGCTGAATTTGTCACACGAGGTAGTTCAGTGGGTGAGGTGAAATTTGTACTTCTCTGTTGGCCAGGAGCTGTGAGCTGAGCACGGTGATGCTACTGGCTGTAAGGATGATGCACAGACCCAGTGAAAAGTCCAAATTCCAGAGTTAAAAACTGGGACAAAAGCACTGTGCATACAAGATGGCATTTTGTACCTGAAAACACAGCCAGTGACAGTGCATTTCTGGCATGCACGGCATGGCACTGCATTATATGCGTACAGCTGGTTAATGTAACCTGAAAGGGGCCTGGCGCAGGATGTTATTTGTCCTGATATATTCTGGAGCTTCTGTGGACAAATATTAAGGAAGCTGGGAAGCTGTCGCACTTTGCGAAGGCTGCTCAAAGGTTGCAGATTTAGTAGCTACAATTCTAAAATGCAATTGCATTTTTAAAGCATTTCTTTTCCCTGGGTGGAGCTTCCCCCCAGGAAGAGGCTTTTTAATTGACATCCATAACTCTTCCCTGGTTTAAGTAGGGCAGCAGAGAGGGCACAGTTGCACTACCAAGGCTTGACAACAGTATTCCATATGTACCTACTGGAAAATACTCTTAATTTCCACTCAAACATAAGTCTGCCACCCAAGGTGTCTGCAGATCCAGAAATTGAGTGATGGAGTGAGGGCGGAGAGAGTCATCACGTTTAACCCGTGACTGCCACATTTTTCATCCTTCCAAGGACATCAGATGCAATAAGATGAATGCTGGTGGAAGCATGCGTCTCCCTGAAGTGGGCAAACGATAGGTTAAGGGAAAGCAAATGAAAGGTAAGATTAATAGCATTTATCATGGCAGATAGACTAGCAGTTTGCTAATTAAAGATGTTAGAACATAGAAGCAGCCAAGGATCAGTGGCTTTTAATGAGGATGTTGTAGGGTGATTTAGGTCTAATTTTCTGCTTAATAAGGCTGGTTTAAAAAGTAATTTTGTTGGGATGTGACTCTCCTAAACCTGTTCATTATCAGTGATGGGACTTCACTTCAACACTCCAGGAAATGTTGTGTTTAATTAATATTGTGTCGGCAAGTGGATATGCTGACAGATGAGAAAAAAATTGATGAAGAACTTTCAAGGACATTGACTTCATTACACAGCTTCATTATAACCTGAATAACTGGCTAAATATGTCATTGGAAAGATAATGTGCCACTTTTAACTCTTCTCTGTGTGTTATTCACATAAGTAAGAGGAGTATATTTTCAAAGTAGCCACTATTGGGGAAAAAGCAACATCAAGGGATCAGTTCTACAACATTTTCTCATTGCTTCATTCTCCTTATAAGATTTATAACTGATGGTGGACTATTTAAAGTCAATATTGTTGATTATTTACATTCATTTATCAACCAACTTGGACTGAGACTTCAGTAAGTGACTCTTCACCACTGGGTAATTCTGCACAGCACCCCTGAGACAAGAGTAGAAGTTATTTTAAACACTTTTTGTTTCTCTGCACAAAATAACATCCTAAGGCATAGTGATGGATTGGTCTCGATATATCTGTTGATGAAGACATATTTACACGGGTTTGGCCACTTTGTCAGCAGGACAATGAATGTTTGTTCATTTTAAAGCTCGTGATCTGTGTACACATGTATACTTAACTTTATGCATCTTGGCTTATTGAAGCAAAATTAAGTGTCCCAAAAGGCCCTAAATACTTTGCTTCTGCACAGAGGGTGCCCAATTTGGGCATTTTGGTTGCATAGAGGCAGGGAACACTGCCTTACTCTGCTCTGAGAGCTGAGGGAGGCAGGGCCTTACTGGCACCGTTGTGTGGAATGCTTCTAGTACCTCCCAAATCTGGGTACCTGGGAGGGATCTCAACTCAATCTTTTCCCCTCAGCTCAGAAGAGCCACACAGCAATCTTTATTACCCACTGAGGAACACTGTTTCTAGCCCTGAGTTAGTGTGTAGTGTATTTGCATCCTGAACTGGCACCCTCTGCTTCTGCAGCATCCTTTAACTCTTTGATGACTGTCCATGCAAGCAGACTTGCCTTTCCCCTGGCTAAGGTTAAGCTATGAGAAAATCACCCCATGGAACAGTTTGAAAACGAGTCTACTAAGTTCAGTTAATTTTTGGACCACTGTAGTAGTTTGCAGTTGTTTGCAGACCAGCCCCCACCACCTCACCAAACTCACAACCAGAAAATACAGCAAAGATAATCTGTTTCAGACTAGATAATGTGACCCAAGTGTGCCTTTGAGTTGGGGTCCTCTGATCTGTATTGTAAGACTTTTTGCAGCAAGAGAAAAAGGCTTCAAATCTGACCTTTGAAACAGGGGTTGGGAGAGAAACAGAGAAGTCCTGAGCACAGGGTCTGGAGCAGTGTTCACCTGGAGGATACAGAACAGCATCCAAAAGGTGTCTTACAAGGTTTCTAGAGAAAAACAAATCGAGCAGCAAACTGCTGCCTTTTCCTGGGTTTGAGCTGCCTCCTCTCTGAGAAATAAGGCTGTTTAAAGAAGGAAAGGAAGTAAAACTAAGATCAACCTTTGAAGCTGAAAGCAAAAGAAAAAAAAAATGTTTTCATTAGGGATATTAGCCAAGAGAAAAGGGCCAGGCAGGGGAAAGAGAAGAGGCACTGACTGGAGGTGACAGCTGGAGTTTATCTGATGCGTCAGTTCTCTTTAACACCTCCATTTTGTGGCTGCTGTCACCTTCAGATGAGGACTTTTACAGAATGGGATTCACTAAAGCATTCTGCCATATCAGCCCTGTCACACACGGGAGAGCTTTGTCCCCATTTGCATTTACACTTGTATTTCCCACACAGGAGAACACGTCCGTGTCCACACAGCCACGGGCACGTGTGTAACTTGGCCCCTGCCCAGCACCTTTGAACTTCCCCCACATGCAGCAACCCTCATAATGACTCATTATTTTTTTACCCTCGGTAACAGGGAAAGCAACGCTGAGCCCAACTGTTCAATGAAGGAGCAGCAGACAGTGTCCTGTCATCACCGGGAAGCTGAGTGCACTCCAGCACCTTATGTCTAGAGGAACTCAGTGAGATATCCTGGGGTGGGAAAAGAGGGAGCAGTGAAAGCCATCAATCTTCCCCCAGCTCTGCCGTGTCGGTACGTCTGCAGCAGCCTCCCTGACGGGTGATCGCAGGGTTAGAACCTCGGAGTGTGAGTATCACCCAGGGACATCTGCCAGCGGAGCAAACCCTCACCTGGCAGCAGTACGATGTTCCTGGATGCTGAGCTGGACCAGCCCACAGCAGAGAAGGTGCCTGGGAGGCGCCACGGGGGCTGAGCCTGTTAACCACGCAGACCCTGGCAAGGGGACTGGCACTTGCAGGCACAGCTGCCCAAGTCGTGCACGTGAGCATGGGAAGGTGGTGTGTTACCATTAATCTCTGCTCAGCAAAAGGAGCCCACCCCATTATTAAGCCTTGAATGCACTTTGTCTCCAGTGGTTTAGTTGGGTTTGTGGTAAGATTCCACCACGCTGGAGCTGGTCCTTGGTTTTCCAGTGGTTGGACAGCCAGAATTATCACAAGGACTTCTTCTAAAATAGCATCCTCTCCTACCTTGGTCCGTGGAGGGATATGCCTTCTCTATTCATCTGCATTTAATCTTACTGGTTATGTGTTAGTGCTGGTGCATGCTCTGGTGTAAATTATGCGCAGCATATGGCTCCCCATTCTCTGTGGATGTCTCGTTTTTAATAGCTTTATCTGTGCTACTTGGGTGCACGCTGAAAGCTGGGGTCCAGCCGTTGGTCCGGGCTAGCCAGCCCCAAGGGCTCCATCTGTGCTCCCTCTCCTGAGCCAGTCGTCGGGGCTGGGCAACCACCTCATCCCCAGTCCAGGACCTGGCACCCTGGCATTAATCTCAGGGCAAGAAGTTCAGTCTGTGTTTTCCCACAAACCCTCTGGTTACAATTTGCAAGTTGCATTTTGTCTGTGCCTTTATCACCTTGCCCGGTGCCCTCTGCCCTGAGCCAAACCACGTGGACCATGCCCACGGGCCGTGGCACTGAGGTACCTCCGTGGGCCATCGAGCTGCTCCACTGCTTTCTCCAGTTCTGTGTGTACATTCAGCAGATCCAGGTTTTGAATACACAACAACCTTTTTTTTCCTGTGAATCCTCAGCCACAGACACTGGTAAATATATCAGACCTCAGGGGTACACATCCAGAGTTGAGTTCCAGCCTTTTCCCAGGTGTAGCCTTCACCTGCAAAGTGTGCAGCTTTTTTCTACTTCCTATTTAATTACTGGTGAAAAATCTGGCTCCTTCCACTTGCGATTGCCTGATGCCTGCTGCAGTCAGAGAGGAGCACAGATTTGCTTGGAAACAAACAATTTACGGAGGGGAACATCATTCCTAGGCTGGCATGGCTAAGAAGTAGATGCAAAAGTTTTTCAGAGCCTGTTAAGCTCAATGCAGGCTGAGATCCACTAGCAATTTTAGCTCTCTCCATGTGGGCTAAAGCTGTTTAAACTTTGGATAAATAAGTGTGATGTGGAGAGTTGATCCAAACCTTTGCTCGGGGCTGCAGCCACTGTCCGGATGCCCCACCGTGGGTACCACTCTCCAGCTCGGATGGGAGATGCTGTCTCAGGGACTGCTGCCTTCTGTCTAACAAGCAGAAGTCTCAGGTTTTTATTCTGCCTTGGGTTTTCGTGTTCCTGAGCTTGCTGCTTAATTGTTCTCTGACAAAGGGGCTAATTAATTCATATGCAGGGCAATTAAAACGCATCGGATGTGATCAGTTTTGCAGCAGCGACAAGGAGGTGGTACAGAAAGCAGCCTCCAACAGGGGGAAAGACACATTCCCACTGGCTTCTGATCTTGGCCCAAATGGAGCTGAGTCCCCAGGAGGTGTGACATGTTCAGGCTGAGCTCAGGCAGCTTGGAGGAGAAGGAGGTCACAATTTTGGAGATGAGCTGCTCAGTTCATCCTCACTCCTGCCCTGGCCTTGGCAGGGGGAGGCTTAGTTTAGTTCCTCAAATCAAGATCTCATCTGTGGGGCCTTAAAATGAGAAACCTCATCCTCTGTGGAGGGCACTTGCTGGCTCTGCTAACAGTGTCTTGGGTCATCTCCCACACCTGGGTACATTGGCTTTGTGGTACCATGTTTTGCCAATTACTGGGCCCAGTACAAAGGACACAGCCAGCAGCAGAAAAACAATGCAGTGAGTGAATTCTATTTCGCATAAAGGGGTCAGTATATAGGGGATTGCTGGGGGTACAAACAAGTCAGATCACAAATAATAGATATCAACCCCAGTGACCTCAGAAACAACACAGCATGACCTGTAATAGATGGAACAAACAGAGATACAAGGTAACCCATGGAGAAAATGGGAGACAACCAAGTCAACAGGCTGATCATGTACAACAGGAGTAGCCCCATATTGTCCCCCCACAAAGCCCACGTTTGTAAGTGCCAGACCTGACTGGGATCCAGTTGCATGAGGAGCCAGGAGGTCCTTCCCCAACAGCAAACTCTGCACAGTGCATCCCCCTCACAGACAGACACTGCACCCTGCCTGCAAGTGCTCCCAGCTTTTATCCCCAAACAGGACACCTGGCACTCATTGACCCAATGGGGGCACCTGGGGCTTGTTCACCCAAGGGCTTTCCCTGCAAGGTCAGCCACACCTTGGAGGAAAGCCAAAAGGCAAACTCATCCCCTCCTCTTAAAGGGCCATGGGGACCACCCATATGTCACCCTTAATTCAGGGCTGGGGGTTCAGACCCCAGCACTTCATACCATCTTGCAGGGAGGAGGTGACATGCCCAGGGCCAACAGGGATGTCAGTGGCAGAGCAGGACGTCATCTCCTGACTGGCTGGATCATGTAGATATGAGCTAAATAATGAAGCAGGCTTAAATTTGGAAGCAAAGGGTGGTAGCATCAACCTCGTTGTTCACAAGAAGAGCCTGTTGCTCATTTGTGTGGTCCCTGGAGTATCTCAGCTGAGCATTCACCTTCGGGGCTGGAACAGGGTCCCTCAGCACACACTCTATAATTATTTAGATGGACTTTTCAAACCAAATGCTATCAGAAATTTGGCTCTTTGGGGGCTGTTGTATAATCCAGTACAATGTACAGTTAGATAACTGTCAGATATCCAAGTGTTTAATATTTTGTTACATGCCAAAATCAAGTGTGCTCTTATTACCATCCCCAAGGTACCAAGTGTTTAGTAAATACTGGAAGATACATTTCTTGCCCCGGAGAACATTCAGTCTGAAAAATTAATATTGATTCTAGACAAATCAATGTTTGCTTACTAAAATCATGTGCTGAATACTTTATAGCACCCACACAGCTGCAGGGACATCGAGAGCCACATCTCCTGCGATGCCATGGAACACAGTGTGAGTCTGGATGCCAGGCTTCACCTCACCCCTGCAGCTTTAAAACTGTGGCAATAACATTACTTAACAACATCTCTCATCAGTAATCATGAAGGTAAAAAAATCAGGCTTTTCCTGAAGCTCCCCAGTGGTTTTCTTTTAGGCAAGGACTATGTACATTAATACAAATCATATTTTATGTTACTCACAGGACATAGAGATAATCAGAAAGCTATCTTCATAAACAGAGGGTTATTCATAATCCCTCACATGGCATTTCAATTATCAGTCTGATGACGATGTGACATTATGGATGAGGTTGTGATTAAATTTTCTTGTGTAATGACCCTAAGTAAATCTTTGCAATTTTCATTTTGCAGAGATTTAATATAGATTGGTGGCCTGTTGTTTGGCCCCTGTTTAATCCAAAATCGCTCATTAAATTGGGACCAGTAAACATCTGATGATTGCATTTCCTGGGCTGAGCTATGAATTTAACATATTAAATCTACATTCCAGATGGATATAAGCATCTGTTCTCATTATGGTTATTGGTGTTAATCTGAAACCCTGACCTGTTTCTCCTAACATTACTCATATTAAATTCCATCCCAAACCCGTAACAAATATTGGCATGAGGGCAGAAGATGGCTAAAATACCTTCACATGTGCATAATCCGGTGAAAGATTAAGCACAGAAATTAGGGGACAAATAACATGAACCTCTTTCTTGTGCTCAGAAGGTGGTTTACATTGCTGCAGCATGTTAAACAACTGCTTTTGTTTTCTAGCATTGAAAAAAAAAACCCTACAAAACCCCAGTAGCCAATTCTATTCGACCATGTACTTGCTAATCACCAGCTTGAGCCATATCCTTTACAGAGAGCACGTCCCTAATTTGTAAATCTGATTTGTCACTAAATCTCTGCAGAATTTGACCCAGCATCTTCAGGCACTTGCCTGGCAGTAGCTGGCCTCCTCTGCTTCACAGCCAGTCAGCTGAAAGTCAAATTAATCGGTGACTTCCAAAGACCATTAGGAAGAAGGTATTTGTTACAGGGCTGCTGAGAGCTTCTCTGCACTGAATGATTCATGTTTATTGCAGCCGGGGCATTTATTTATTAGATTGCTCAGTGTAATGGGAAATTTAAAACGACACACATTGTATTACAGGGAGGCTTAGCAAAATATTATCTCCCTGTTCTTGTAAATCAAACAATTCTCAATGTCAGCTCAGATCACCTTTGCACAGCAGGTTTTCCAGAGGGTTTGTGTAGTTCTTTAGGGGTTTTTTCACTTTACTCCAAGCAAACATGCCCTCTTCCCAGCCTGATGTGTGAGGGATGCTGCACAGCTCAGCACCACAGACCGTAATCCTGGGCTCACTTGGGTCTTTGCACCCAGGTCCTGTGTATAAAGGATCAGGCAGTTCAGCCCCGTGGTAAAAAAAGAAGAGCCAAATGGGTGGATATAGTTTTTGCCTTGAAAATCAGGAAAACATTTAACATTTGAAAGGAGCAGAAGTAGATCTGTTCTACCCACCTTGTACCAGAAGGCACAAACCCCTCCCCGTGCCCCCTTAGCTGATGCCCCAGGGTTTTCCTGGCTGGTTTCGGGGGGCGCAGGGCAGGGGGGGTCCAGCTTCAGGGGTGGTGGGAGAGGGAAAACCAGCCAGGGAAATTGTAAATACCAGAGAAGCCTGGCTGAAAGCTGGGCTGGAGCCAAAAATCTGAACTAAGCCCATCGCTGGGGTTTGCCCTCCCTTAACACCTTCCCCTGCTCAAGGCTCTCTGCACGCGGCCCACAGGGGACTGACAGCAGGGGTAAGGGTTAGGGGAAAGGCTTTGCTGGCTTTTCAGCACCAAATACTCACCTGTGACATTTAGACACTGTCCCTGCAGGACAAAGTGTTGGAAAAGGTGTAGAGGCCGTGGTTATTGGGTAAGCAGTGGGATGCAGTTTCCTGGTGGCTGCTCCGTGTGCCAGGCAGTCGCTCCTCTGTAAAATGTCCCTGTGATTTTAACAGGTTGAAAAGTGCAGAAACACAAGTATATTATTATTATTTCTAATATGGACTGAAGTTTTTACATAAAACAAGGGAAAAGGAGCTTTAAATGTACAGTGGGTGTTAGCAAGCACATCATCTACACACAGAAAACTCCGAACGGCTGCAGCCTCCTGTACCCATTTTGTAACGGGCAAAAAAATCTGATCTCTCAAACACCATCAGAAACACCCCAGAAAGAAAGTGGGAAAAAGGACTGCAACATTCAGCAGGTGAAGATGCCACTAAAAGGTGTGTATTTATCATCACTCGCAGTTGTAACAGAAGGAAAAAACCCAACAAACCAGCCCTGTCATTAGTAATTAATCCTGCATCATTCATGGGAGAGCGGCTGTGTGTGTGCAATGAGGCTAATTACCTCCAAAGTACTGTCTGATCTCAAAGAGCTGGGTCCAGGCAGACAGGCAGAGGGGCTCACACAGCTAGGCTGGCCACACTTCAGGCGGAGGAGTTTGACTTCAGCTCCTCGCCCTGGCAGTGGGGTTCGGAGGTGGGGAAAGGGTTGTCACCGCTCATCAGTGTCTGCCGCTCCTGACGGCTGCACCACGGGAGGACCGGGCACAGCGCTGGGCTGACAGCAGGGAAGGATGGAGCGTGGCACTGGGCTGACAGCAGGGAAGGATGGAGCGTGGCACTGGGCTGGTGACAGGGAAGGATGGGGCACAGCGTTGAGATGATGGCAGCGGTTACTCAAGTGCAGCTTGAGAAGATGCTGCCTGAAACAATCGACCCAAATTCATTGTAGCTCCAGAATATTTATTTTTCACACCCGCTGAGGTCGCACCAGCTTTTTGTCTGGTTGCTCCCAGGATGGGTACGGCAGCAGCAGGTTGGGTGTGTGGACATCACCAAGAGGGTCAGCAGCTCGCCAGCTTGGGGGAGTGGGAAGAAGGGTCCTGGAATAGCTTCTCTGGCAGAGGGGATCACAGCAAACGTGTGTGCACAGCCTGCCTGGGCTTAGTCACAAGACAAGGTGGTGTTTGTTTGGGTCATTATATCTCATGGTGCTTCCCACCATGCTCACAGCACTGTGTGTGTGCAGGAGAGGACACATAAGTGGTAGATATCTCCCATCACCTAGAGACTTCCACAGCATAACTGTGGAGCAAGTGGAGCTAGAGAAAATAAGAATTAAAAATCCCCTCCCCAAGAACAGCTACACACCATTTTAAACAGAGGAAGAAATCATTCATGTCAGGGAGGGCAGTCCCCAAAATTCCCCCCAGCCCCCGAAATGAGGATTTTTAAGGGAGGATAAAGCTGAGCGATGGCTCGGGGGGACTGTCCTGTGGCTCCCAGCACAATGGACCAAAGATTTAATTGCTTGTTAACTACTATTGTTGCACACAAGTTAGCAAAGCTGAAACCGTCTGACATAAATCACATGTATCAGCCCAATAAATCTCCTCCTGAAATGACAGCTTTGCAGACAGCACTAAATTAGAGCGGCCGTCGCACAGACCTGTGCTTACAACTGCCGCCTGCAAACCGGTGACAGATCTGCTGAGACCAAAACACTTGGCATTCTGCTAATGTCTGTCATTACCGTGATTGATACAGCCCCTCTATCACATTCTGCAGTTGTCTACATTTGCAAAGCTTTATGAAATTACCACGTCTCCCAACTGTTATCCAGCATCGGTGCAAGGAAATGACCATGAGCAGTCAGGGACAACTCAGGGTTTTTCAGCCCCAAAGACCTGGGGAGGTGGAAGGGGTGAAAGCTGAGGGTTTGCTGACTTCTCTCCAGCTCAAAAACTGAGTGCAGAATTATCTTTATGTTTGAGGACAGGAGCTGGCCCTGTCCCCATGTTTGGTAGTGCAAGGGTTGCTCCCAATAAAAGGAATAGGTTACACTAACGACTCCCTCTCTGCCACTCAGGGCTTGGCAGGACCAAGGGACCTTCTGCTTCCGTCCATGTATTATAATTGTAAAAGCTGAAAGATTCATTTGTGAGCCCTGGTGCTCTCAGGTTTGTCTTAATGACTGTCCTGCAAGTGTTCCCCTTGACCTACCTGTAGTGCCAGCCCCAGTAACAGGTGCCATTACAATATATTCCGCTCCACTGAAAGTCCTGTCTTTGTGGAGACTTCAGGAGGAAGAATATACAGATATATTGTTTCTATAAATCCCCTGATATTATCTTTTATCGGTAGTAATAAATGTCCATATTAATTAACTTAATGGTTTTAACTGCAGTAATGACTTTGTGTTAAACTAGTGCGCTTTCATGTCCCTTGTAAAAGCTGCAATAATAAAATTCGTCTGCAGTATTTTTTCCAACTTCTATTGTGCTGAAACAAAGCAAACCCATTTCTGGAATGTTCCAGCTGCCAAGACCAGTAGATGAATCAAACTTGGTGTAAATCTCTTCTATTTTAAAATGAAAGTATATTCAAATTTGGAAAGTTTTGAGCAAGCCACAGATAGAATAGAAACAAAACAGGGCAAGCACTTTTTTTTCCCTGGATTTTGCTAATAAACGAGGGAATCTGGTACTATCTTCTTGCATCTGTTGCTGTGAATATTCTGGGCATTCCCATAAATATTTGAGAAAAATGCATGGGCTTTTGCAATCATTTTGGAACACATGTCAGTGCCAGAGGAGGTGTTGGCTACCAAGAAGGGTGTAGGAAATACCATGTGTGAGGAGAGCAGCAAGCGAATATTCAAGAAATATCTTCAAAATTTCATTTGCATTCTCCAGGCTGAAATTTCTTTACATTAAAAGTGAACATCTGCAACTGGAAAGGTGGAAAGTGGTGATTACCAGTAGCCAGGACAGCGACAGAGGAAAAAAAAAAGCTTATCTCCATAAACTGACATCTGTGAATAGTTTTTACTGGTTCTACCAGAGCTGTGTCTGAGCCAATTTTAGTCATTGGTTTTGCTGTGGATTTAAACCAGCATGGCCATCTTCACCATCTGTGGGAACCGGCCCCACTCTGCAACTGACTCGTACAAATGCTTTTCCCAGCCTTAAAACACTGGGGCAGATGTGTTCAGGACAACTAAACCCTCCTGAGAAAGCATGAGACCCCCCCCCAGCATCCCAATGCCACTTTTCTTGACACTTCAGAAAGTGCTGCAGAGATGGTTTGCCTTGCATTTGATTTGGGTGATACAAAAAGGGTGCACCAGAGCAAGTCATCCACACATGGGACCCACTGTCCATTCACAAGGACTTCCTTCATGTCAGAATTGCACTGGAGAATGACTAAGGCTGAGTATAAACAGGTTTAAATTTCACTCTATGAACATTAAGGCTCTTGATAACTCCTTTAGGTCTTGATACTTTTTGATCCCAAAGGCTGCAGCTGTGGTTGCAGCAGTTTGCAAGTCTCAGCCATGCTTGTGCTCTACAGGTTGGGGCAGCTGAGCTGAGCTGGTGGATGTCACCCCAAAGCCAGCTCCAGGTCCCATTGCCCTGTGGCCAGGAGGTGCTGGTGTGCCAGGAGGCTTGTTGGATGGCTCCCTCTGGGAGTGCTGGTTATCCTGCAAGCTTTATGTAAATATTTTTAAGTGGCACATCTGTCTGAATTACATCCATGCCCTCCTGGATTGCTAATTGTAGGTTTTAATTCAGCTCTGACGACCAGTTTACATAAATTAGGGAGCTGGCAGTACACAAGCTTTAAGGAGATGGGATATGAATTTCATGAGGGCTGATTTTTTCTCTCTGAAATGCTTTTCCTTCCAAGCTAGTGCTTCATCCCGTAGCTTGAGTCATTGTGGGAAGAAAACAGAGTAGTTCAGCTCGGATTGTTGAAGGCATGCAGCACCATGTCATCTTTACCCCAGTGCTGGTGTGCACAGCTCACGCCCATCGTCTAATTGACTTTAATTGGCTATATAAAAAGAGAAGGATTTGGCATTTAATTTCTATGGCAGACCCATTTGGCAAGAGTCAGAGCCAGTGTAGCTTGGCCCGGCTCTGCTGGCTTGCCGAGGTGAGGCTGCAGCTCACACAAGCACGGTGTGTGTGTTCCCAGGCAAGCAGTGCTGGATGGAGGATGCACCAACCAACAGGTCGTTAAATGGTCCATGAAAGTCTTCCAGCCCTTCTTCAGCTGAGTGAGCTACAGGAGTGGTGCACCCAAGCCAGCACTGGCAATTGAACAAAGCCCAACCAAACAGACTCGATATACAGCTGCATTCCCTCTGCAGAAGGCACTGGGACTGTCCCAGCTGCTTTACAATCACCATTTTCCTGGCTCTTGTCTGTGCTGGAAGCATTAACACTCCCTCGTGCACATTCTTGATGTGGCAAGCTTCAAATTGAAACCATTTTTGCACCAATTTCCAGAAGTCATCGAGGTAGACTTTCTGAAATTCATTTGCCTATTCAAAGGAGGGATGGCTATCTGCTTGGAAGCAGAAGTTTGCTCAACACAGGATGGAACCTGTGCTACAAGCACAGACAGCAGAGTTTCCTTTAGCACCATGTGCTTGCAAATGAAGCATTGCTGCCTGCAAGCAGCAATAAACACATATTGCCCACTGGGGGAAAAAATCAATGCCTTTCCAATAAATTTGTGTATTCTACAAATGAAACAGTATTGTCTGCCTCTTGCTTTCTTGTAACTCTCCCTTCCTCAGATGTTTAACAACTTAAACATGAGACACAGAAATACCCCCTAACATGTGCTAGCAGAGATTCCTCTTTCTCAGTCAGGATGGATATGCAGTCGCCTCCTCTATGCTGTGTAAGACCATCATGCTGCACCTACGAAGAAATCCATCTGCCACCTGGCATCTCCCACCATAAACACTGCAATATTGACTGCACCATTCGAACCAGCTTTGCAAGAGAAAGGGAGGAACCCATGATGAATAACCATCTATTTTACGTGTGGTTCTCTAGAAAGGTCAGTGGTTGGGCAGGAAGAGTCCAGGACTGGATTCAGATTAAAGAAGGGAAAGAATATGAGAAGTACAGGCTGGAAATCTACTGAGAGAATCAGTCTTTTCAGCTGCACATGTGCTTACACTGTAATTGTCTAATTAACTAAAATAGTTGCTGCAAGCGTATTTTGTGCTGTGACTTTTTCTCGTCTCAATTAGATATTTCAGATCTTCTACATGGTTGGAGAGTAAGAGGAATATGGCACCTCTTTGCAAAATGTCAGCCTTGAAAAAGCAAAACTAAATAAAAATGTGGATTTTGGAGATGTCCTGTCCTGTCTGAAATGAGACTGCCAGCTCCTCAAGGCACCACGTGATGCCTGCTTGCTTGCTTTTTCCTTCTGTAAAATGCCTCCCACACCATTGGACCTTCTATTATAGTGAGCACATCCTGGTCCCCATCCTTGCTGCCACTGCATGTTTTCTCACATCCCAGACTGAGCCTTAAAACAAGATACTGTCACATCCAAGGAGCCAAACCCACTGCTGATGCAGCAGACCTGAACAGGACTGCAGCTGGTTGAATTTTTGACCTTCTCCTCCCAACACGTACACTAAGAGTGATGAATTTCATGAACTTTGGTGACAATTCAGCTGCATCCAGGCTGGTCCAGAGCTCATTAAAGCTGGCAGGAGTCTTTCCATCACTGCAGCACACGCTGGAGCAGGCCTGCTGCCATGTGTGTTGTGACACCATTGCTGCAGTGCAATCATGGGACATCACTGCTACGTCCAGCAACCAGACTTTCCAGAACAAAAGCTTTAGGGTTTGGTGTGGGGTTTTTTTTCTCTGGCTGGCTGATACTTTTTATGGAATCACTCAAGGGCCAGGTTGTAGTTCTGTAATTGTACAGGGCTGACATCCTCATGAATATTAAACACCGCTTCCGAGTGAAACTGCAGCTCCTTTTCTTGCACAAAGCGATGGATATCCCAGCTGAAACCATCCTGCTTCCTCGCTGGTGCCTGCTGAAAAGTGACTGTGGTTCAAAATATTTATCAATGCTTTGTTGTATTGGGAGAATGCTCAGTGACAGATGGACACTCTCTTTAAAACCTCAACGTATGCAAATCTCCATACAAAAGAGCCCAGGATGTTTTTAATATCACACACTTGCCTCAGGACATGTTTTTAAATCCCCACTTACCAAGGGCCCTGGCTTTTTATCAGTCAAACGCCTTAAGCACTGTGTCAGTGTGGACATCTGGCCGCGCGTGTAAAAAATTTTTTATTTGCTAAAATATTTAGTGATGTGACAGGGGTTTTAACTGGGGACATCAGGTCTGATGGCATATGTTTCAACCCAACTGCTCAGAGAGGAAAAACTAACGAGGTAGTTGGTCGGGGCAGTTTAGCATTTGGTGTGTAGTAAGCCAAAAAAAAAAGGAGAGGACCAAACCCAGGCATTATTCCCAACTACTGCAGGGGTGTAAAGAACTGGGGTTAAATACACTGAAATAGCTCACTGGGATTATTGTGATTCCCCTCCATCACTTTGACGTGCAAGAGAAAGTCTTGTAAGGATGTGTGTGGATCTTAAGAGCTTCTCCCTCGTTTTCAGGCTGTTGAGGTTGGCTGGAACTGTTCTCACGTGGGAGCCTCAGCAGCAGCAATAAGGGTTTGGGAATGTGAGGATGGGTGAGAGGAGATTACCAAGGAGTAAATGAACAAAAATAACAGACAGAAAAGTGTCATCTTTTAGGTTTCTTTCAGACCTTTTACACTTAGCACTGAGCTACTCAGCAGTGACCATTCCCACCCAACACCATCTCAACAGCGAGTCTATGGGAAAACTGGAGGACTTTTTACAGTGGCATGTAGTGACAGGACAAGGGGTGATGGCTTTAAACTGGAAGAGGGGAGATTCAGATGAGATACTAGGCAGAAATTCTTGGCTGTGAGGGTGGTGAGACACTGACCCAGGGTGCCCAGGGAAGCTGTGGCTGCCCCCTCCCTGGCAGTGTTCCAGGCCAGGTTGGATGGGGCTGGGAGCAACCTGGGCTGGTGGGAGGTGTCCCTCCCATGGCAGGGGGGTGGAACAGGATGAGCTTTAAGGTCCCTTCCAACCCAAACCATTCTGGGATTCTATGGTTCTCAAAACTTCCTGCCATCAGGTTTTGGTACTCCCTCAGCACCCAGACCATGCGAAGGAGTTATGATCCCAGCAGTACCGAGCATCAGCCTTTCTTTGGTCCAACTTTTCCTGGCAAGTACTCTTCAAGGAACCCGTGGAGTTGGGAATTGAGCAGAAGGTATTGAACAAAACCCAGCATCCTACAGTAAATGATGCCGGGGCTGTTTGCTGAGGCTCTTTTGGGGCAATGAGTGCTAACACAGTGCCCCAGCCTGCTGCCAGAAGCCCTTTTGCTTCTAGAAGAGCCATCTTTTAGCTTTAAAAATTGGACATGCAAAAGTGATTTCCAGCTTACCATGCACGGGTGTGCCAAGGTAGGTTTTGTAAAAGCAGGAGCATCAGCTAATTGTTACTCACCTGCTAGAGCTATTCTGTTCTCAATTAACACCCCTATTATTAGAAAGTCACCACGTGAACTGAAACATTAGGTATGTTTGCCTTCTGCATGGGCAACCAGGCAGCCTGAATTGCTTAGAGAAATCCAGGCTTTCCTCACCTCAGTGCTAATGCTAACCCCAAGGATAGCCATTTAACACCGCTGTTAACCATTTCATGGCTGAGCTCTCAGAAGGAGTAGATGTGACAGCGCTGCTGCTGCAAAATGAGCTCATGAAGGCAGAAAATAACATCGGTCGTGTCACTGTTGTCATGTTTGATGGTAGGGATTGAAGAATCACTTTATTTGAGGTCAAAAGTTTCCTTTTCCTTCATTCAAGGAGAAAAAATCAACCGGAAGAACCAGCCTACTGCCTGACCCTTTGTCTTGTGTATATGTGATACCTGCATTTTATGTCACTGCATTATTCATGTTTACATGTGATTAACTCAGACCCCTCGGGGTTTAATGGTACTCGGTGCTGTTGCAGATACGTCAGCCTGCCCCAGAGTTTCAGGTCAATATGTTAGAATAAATGAGGCCACTTTCTCTTAAAATAAAGTGCTGCCTTTTGTACTGGCTGGCAAATGTTGCATCACTCTATTTCCCTTGCAAAATGAATGAGAAAATAAATTTGGCGGAAGAGCCGCATATTACAATGCAGTGTGATGATGTAAGGCTAATGGAGGGTGAAATCAATGAATTTCAGCTCATTTATGCAGAAAAGGCCAAACTGTGTTGGAGCCAACCTCCATCCATATTGGTAGCCTGTCTCCAGCAGTGACCAGAGCTCTGCTGAAGGTCTGACAGCCCCTGAGATGCTGATGTGATAAAGTCAGGTGGTGCAAAGCTGGTGTGAAATCTGAACACGCCACCACCAGAAACAGATTTGAAACCCTGAACATAAGATTCTTCCCTCTTCCAGAGTGCTGTTTGCTGTGATCATTGAGGGGGAAAAAAGTGATTAAAATGGAGTTTATTCAAACTGGTTTTACCTGGGAGGTGCATAGATATTAGAGTGAAGCCTAAAAGGTCTGACAGGAGATACCTGGGCCCTTATCTGACCCTTCTGGTGACTGTAGGAAAGGAAGGGTTTCCCCAAGGATGACCCAGCAGAACACAACTGCCCAAAGAGCCGTTCCCTGCTCCACACAGTCCCCGTGGTCCTCCAGGCACCCTCTGGGGTCGGTGCCAGCCACTGCAGACTTCCCAGCTCTGCCTCTGCTCTCCCCTCGGGGGGAAAGATTTCTGCTTTTCCCCCTTTTCCCTCCTGGGAAGAGTCACAGTGCCGGGACGAGACCCAAGGTGTATTGAAGGAATGGGACACTGTGGTAGGCATCAAGTGCTATGCTAGATTCGCTGCTTATTTTCCAAATGAGAAGATGATACAGCTCTCCTGAAGTTAAAGCTTTTTAACAAACCTCTAAATTACCTCCTTTTTAAAATAAAAAGTTATTTTTCTCCAGCATACATTACCTCCTTTGTGTCATGTGCTTGTCTTTGCTGCGTTTCTCCTGAGAGCAGTCGGTCACTCTATTTCTATGAAGTATTAATACCCCACCAGTGATATTTATGTACCCAGGTTTTTTTATTTTTTTTTTACCTTTAGATGTTCAACAGCATGAATATTCTTATTTTTTATTTAAAACTAATTTGGAGTTCTCACTCTCTAAGGGGTTTCTAATCACCAAAAAGTGCCCGAGGCTAAAACTGATTGACAGGAAAACGTTGTGGCTTCTGAAAAGTAAATTGGCTATTGACAGAGCAGTATACAAAGGAAAATGCTAAATGCTTATTATTTATGAGCTATTAGGGAAAATGTTATTAGCATCTGTTTCCCACATGGGCAAAAACACCTGTCAGACATCAGGAAACTATAAAACGATGCACAGTTAATAGTTACTTTGTTTAAAAAGTCATTAAAATTGAATGTCAGCTAAAACTTAGGAAAACATTATTCTTCAAACAACTTTTAATCTTGCTGTTCAAAAACAACCCAAAAAAAGGGCGATTTTAAAAAAAAAAAAGAAAGACCTTGCCACATTTTAATTTCTGGGAGCAGATAAGAAGAAGACGTTTGATTTGAAAGTGATGAGGCGACTTCTGGTACACAACAAACAAGGTATTAAAAAAAACCATAGCAGAGGGAAAAAGGGACAAGTTGGCTCCCCTCCTGGAGTTGTACAACAGAGGGAAAGCAGAGCAAGGTCAGGCATTTACACGGGCTTTCAGCGTGCATCGTGGGGTTGTTTGGATTTCACTTCAACCTGTAAATAGGATACGTCTGTCCGTCTTCTCCCACGATGCTCTGCCCAGTGCAGCTACAGCGCAGAGCGGTGTTGGCTTGGCTCCAGAGCCGGCTTTGGCCGCAGACTGTGCTGAGGGCAGCCTGTGGCCAGGAGCAGGAGGCATCGGGTGCCCTTCCTGCAGCCACAGCAATTACCTTAACGAGTTGTACCTAATGGGCAGACTCATGGCAGATTCTTCTCCCAGGTGGGAGAAACCTCACGAGCATCATCAGACCTGAACCGCAGTCATCGTGAGTCAGAGCCGAACTCTGCACAGGGTGGGTCACGTCCAGCTCGGATTTTCTTGCTGTGTCTGCAAATTAAAAGGAAAACTGTGGCCAAGATGGAACCACAGAATCGTAGAATAGCCTTGGTTGGACTTAGTCCAACCATTAATGTAACACTGACAATTCACCATTACACCATGTCCCTCAGCACTACATCTACACGTCTCTTAGATCCCTCCAAGGATGGGGACTCCTCCACTGCCCTGTCCCATGGAGACCAGCCACACTGCTTTCTCCCAGCCCCCATTGCATCTGAACAGGGATTTGACTGTATTTGGATGAATTTTCCAACTGCAGAGCTGCAAAGAGCTGCACCTAAAAACACCCCGAGCACCTCTCTGCCATGCAGTGAGAAAGGGGATAAGGCTGGGATAACCCAGGTGTTTCATGCTCAGTATATTTAGGTTTGGTCTATCAAGACTGACCCTAAATCAGGATTTATTGTTAGAGTTGTTGAAGAAGTTGAAGGCTCATTTAGGGTTTTTTATGCTGAGGTGCTTCCAGCCAGTATTACAGATCAGATAACTGGAAAAGAAGAGGGTTTGGTTCTTATTTTCACAAAAGCCACAGCATCTTTCGCTGTTCTATATGCCACCAAAATTTATTTACCTAGGGAGCCATTTTCCTTTTAAAAATTCATGTCTGATTTTTTCAAGCAGCCTTTTTCAGCAGGCAAACCTGATCATGTTTTATACACAGCTGAGCACACCACCAGCATTTCAACAATCACATAAACAATCATGGTAAAACCAAAGGGGTTTTTTGACACATGTTGTGATGGCACTTTTCCCTCTGGCTTGGTCGCAAATTTAGCACAGGTTGTGAAACCAAACCCAGGGGGTCTTGAATGGATGTAGGGCCTAAAGGTGAAAATATGCTTGAAATGTGCTGTTCTTAGTGTCTGAGCAAGTGTAACAGCAAACTGTACACACAGAAGCCTCAGTGGTGAACAGAAACATGGTCCATCTTCCCACAATAGCACAAAATATCTGCAAGGTAATCAGATCATTTGTGTCTGTGGAAGTTACATTCCCACCTGGGTGGGAATTTCAAACCTGGAATTTTACTTTGGGAAATAGAATTTTCAAAGATCCTCACAACAACTCCTCACCCCAAAGTCACCCTTGGTTTTACTCGCAGTGAACAGAATCTTACAGGACACAAGGACAAACCCAGTGTGACACCACTGAAAACGCCAAAGGAATATGATATAAAATATTGCTTGTCTGTTTAAATTATTTAATGTTATTAACATTAATTACCATCCTCAAATACCCAGAGTCATTCACACGTTTTCCCTCCCCCAACTTCTCCTCCAAAGTTTAACTCTGACTCTCGACACTGGTTTGTTCTCTCCATTCATTTCTGCAGAGCAGCAGAAGGGATCTGGCAGAGAGTATCTCACCATCCCAGCCCACTTTCCTCCAAATCTTATTTCCTCTGCATCTCCTCCTTTTACACCACAGCCACCAAGTCTCAGTGTGGTGCGTAGGTGTGTGTCCCAGTTTCCAGCTCTCACATCCATGGGGGTGTTGGGGGCGTCAGGAAGGGTTTGGCCCATGCCAAGAGTGGGCTCAGTAAGGGCTGTTGGGTATCAGGGACTTGTAGATCTCTCTGCACCCTCTACAATGAAGCTAAAAAGATCCTGGAGGAGTTCAGGACTCTAGTGCAATAAAAGGGTCATATTTCAGTATAAACAGCAGTATAAATTATCTTCACCTGGTGAAACTATTGGCTTTTATGACTAAGATTTAGCACAACTTCTTCTGTAGCCCATAAATTGAGACAGCATGTGGTCTGCTCAAGGGAAACAGCATCCTCACCATGTGATGGACCAATGGGTCAGCCCGCGCTCCTGGTGGGGCTGGCCATCCCTGAGACACACTGGCAATGTCATGGCAAGGTAAAGGATGCCTCAGCCACGACCCTCTGGAAGTGGCCAGGTGGGGAGGCAGAAGATGCTCGTAGTTCATTATTAAATTAATTTCCAGGGTTGGTTAAAGACATGGTTACACTGTCGACATGTCAGTGGCACAGAGCAAACCGGTGACTGTCCAACCGGCATCACTAACTGGGAGAGGCAGATGTGCTTTCCAAAACCTGTGCTGACCTGATCCGGACCCCAGCTGCCTTCAGAAAGATGTGGGGCTGCCTCCTGCCCTCCCCACTTTCTCTCCTGGGGATCTCAGCAGCAGCGACCGCCTCTGCCTTGTCCAATCCTCCAGGCTGGAGCCCTCCGGGGTGGGGACTTCAATATCGGGCTGGAGCCGCCTTTGATGTGCCATTTTCTCTTTGAAATGCAATGTCTCACTCATCTAATCCTCATCACATTTGGGAAGCTTCTCTTCAGCTTTTCAGATCGGGGTGTCAGGGGAGCAGAGTTTATTTTTGAAAGGGGACAGTTTGAAGTTTTTTGTTTTTAAAACGTAAAATGCTTTTTTGATCAAAAAGTAGAGGAACCCTTTTGGTGGTTGTTTCTGGTCGGGTTGGGTGGAGGTTTTATTGTTTTGTGCGGTTTGAGGTTTTTTTTTTGCTTGAGACTGTGAACAGCTCTCGGGCACCTTGGATCTGTTTTGCTGAACTTTCCCTCAATGTTCATTGTATAGTCCATATATTTCAAACCTCCAAATTGTCTTTCTGAGCATATGCGTGGGATCGCTGCAAAGAGCTGTACTAAAGCCAACAGAAACCAACGCTCTGCCCACTCCAGTCCCAGGGAGTAAATCCTAACCAGCAGAATATGCAAAGATCGAAATCTGCTGTAATTTCTTCCATCTGGCTCATTGCAATGATCCTCTCTAACCCTTGTGCCTGTCTCAGGAGCGATGGGTCCTTTCTTCCCAAGGAACAGGATGGGAGCTGTGCTCGAGCTGCTCCAAGATCCTCCAAACCTGCTGGGATCCACGCTCCGGGCACGGCAGCGTTGGGGATTTAACTCTGAAACAACTCACCCTCAGCCTGGTTTTCCCCACACTAACCTTTCCTCCTCCCTGTCTGGAAAGTTAGAAACATCTTTTGTATTCCAGAGGCCAAAGGGCCAAACTTGCCTTTAATTAAAATGCATATTCTTTAATTAAAGGCCCCATAACACATGAAGGGCATTCATTGAAATACGATGTGTGACATAGTCATTACCCTGCTGTTAATTACTAATTAATGAAGCTATTTCAATTAATAGCTTCCCCACTGTCACTCTGGCTTTGACAGGGCTCCGTGCTGAGAAGCCGTAGTGGAATCACAGGCGATCGTAACTCCTGGAACAGCACCAAAAGGCATCAGCTGAATATTCATGTCGGACGACGTTAACACTTTTCAATTAAACATAATAAAGTAAAAGCTCCGTCAAAAGTGTGTATCAAACATGCATCAGCCTTTCCCTCTCCCCCTGTTCTCTTCCAGCTTGTCAAAAATAACTAGAAAGAAGTAGGGAAATATTAAAAAAAAAAAAAAAAGATAGTGGTTTGGTTGGTTTTTTTCTTTCCTTTTGACACCTCAGGCTGGAGCATCATTTATCAAGCGAGTGGTGCTGCTGCATGGGGGGAAGATTTACAACAAGCCCAGGCTGCAGTTCGAGCACACACACTCCCAGAGGATCTTTGCTCTCCAAGGACTGAGTGCTGCATCGTTCCCCTGTTTTCTCCCCCTTTCCCACCATGAAACCACAGTGGGGACAGGACCTCAGGTGGCTTCCCAGCCCCGTGCAAATATCTGGAAGCTCAGGAGCAACACCTTTAATTTCCATGGTTAAAGGAATTGCCTCTCAAGTGCAGGTTTGACTTACTGAGCTGTGTCGCCAAAGGGGCTGCTGTTAAGGGCTGGTATAAGGACCAGGGTGAAAGGAGCTATTTTGCAGTTCACGATAAATTGTATCAGTCCTATAAAAATGCGAAGCTGCGATGTGCTCTCTCGGGCGCCATCTGGTTGAAGTTTTCCATTCCAAACACTTGGAAAACAAAACCAAGAGAAATTCCTGTGTAGTATATCCATATTGAACCCTAAATGCTTTATTTTCAGAGCTGTTTTTTTCAGGCAGACCTTGGGGAGAGGGGAGGAACCTTTTAGAGAGAAAACATTATTTACAGAAGAAAAGAAATGGGGAGAAAAGGAAGATATTGTCCAACTATCCTTATTGTTGAGGTACACAGAGGTCTCATATGATTTGCTGCAGAAAGCAAAAAAGATGGTGTTGTGGGATACTTCTGCTATGGGGACAGGGAGGGGAGATGGAGATTCCTGTGGAAAAAAAAGAAAAAGAGAAAAGCAAGAGGGACCACAAGGAGAGGTTTCAATCCATGTCTCAGTTTGAAGCCAAGCAAGACAATACTCATTGCCTGTTGCCTGTTGGTAATGCATTGCTGAGGCATTAGCTAACAGCACATCATGTGATGGGACTAATAAATAAATCAGGATTTCCTGCTCTGGTCCTAGACTGAGACTGGGAGCAGAAATCAAACCAGCTCTTGAAACCAAGCGTTTCAGACTCCCAGAGAAGTGTGGCTACAACACCCAGTGCCTTCCTTGGTTTGCAGGGCAGTATAAAAGCGAAGACCCTTTCCTTCTCTGAAGCAGCTGCCAGCTGTGCCCAGATGTCCAGCCAGGACGATTTGACCTGCCACCCCCCAGGCACTGCTCCCAGCTGCTTTCGAACACCCGCGCTGCCCTACAGCAGTGCTGCCCGCACACCTCGGAGCACACGAGAGTGCAAGCAGGTGAAGCGGTCCATACCTAGAAGAAAATTTCCAGGGTGGAAAGGCAGTCCTTCTGAATGCTGAAATCTGTTTTTTTTTTATTCCTTTCTTCTTTTTCCTTAGGGCCATTCCCAGACCGAGCCCTGCTAAGGCCCAGTGCAAGGGGGGCCCAGCTGGTCCGTCCAAGCACGGCTGAGGGGTGATTGCTTTCTGTCCGGCTGGTTGACATCCAAAGGCTGGTTGACATCCAAAGGCTGGTTGACATCCAAAGGCTGGTTGACATCCAAAGGCTGGTCTCTGAGGTCTCAATTAGGGCTCGGGGCTGACTCGTCTCCATCTCTCCTGGGAAGAGGTTTTGCCTCTTCTGCTCAATTATACACAGCGTCTCCCCAGTGCACAGGACAGGAGGGAGGGAGCTTTAGCTCTACTTTAGTTGTTAACCTCTCAAGTATAGTTCAGAGCCATGTGTTACTGTAAAGGCTTCACAGATTGCTCTTATAACCTAATAGGCCCTTGATCTGCTACGTTTGTGCAGGGTAGGGAGGTCAAATTAATTAATTGGACAGGTCCTTATTTCGTTTGAATGCTGTGCCCTGTTCTCAGAGCGTGCTGTTGGTGGCAAGTGATGCTACACAGAGATTTGTACCTGAATTCTCTGGTGCTGGTGGTGACTTGTGTCTATCTGACATATGTCCATTTTCATTCTCCATCATTAGCAGAGTAAAGGAAAGGCAGGATTCACACAAATCGCCCCTCATATGTTTATATAGGAAATGCTGGTGTTACAAAAGACACCAGTGCTGTGAAGTTCTGCTGGCTCTTGCTGTTACAGATGCTCCTCCTTGCCTGCAAAAGAAAAAAATGTGTCAGGATATGTTAAGAGAAGTGTTGGCTGAGATCAGAGATGTCCTTCCCTGGAAATATTAATCCGCCAAACACGAGTGAATCTCCTGGAATAATCCTCTCTAATGCACGTTCAGGAAATCAATTCAGTGCTTTATTCTTTAATCCAGAAATCTCCAAGGAGGAGGAGGAGGAGGGAGAGGGTGAACAGGCACCATCAGAAGAGGATAAAAATTGGCACTGCGTTGAAGGAAAAGAGGGAAAACGATGTCTGCTGAGAGCAGTGACATGTTTTTACCAGCCCAGTGGTAAAGATTCACCTACAAACACCAAAACCCTGAGCAATGCCAAAATGTGCCATTTCTCCTTGTAGTTTTTGGCTCTGCAGAAAAGGGTAGGTGCGAAAGCAGAACCCCTTGTGGTTTCCAGTTTGGACACTCCTGGAGGCAGATGCCTTATTTGAGCTGTCAGCCCCTTCTCAATCCGAACAGCAAAACCAACCAGTAACACCCCAAACTGCATTACCTTGGCATCCCATTCACACACCAGGTTTTCCCGTGTCTGCTCCGAGCGTGTTCCAACTGTGACAGTGCATGCAGCCCACACTGGCAGGTCTCAGCCAAGCTAACTACCACAGCAAATTCAGCATATGATTGCGTGTGTATTCGCACATCTGCTTTAGAAACAACAGCAAATCTGGTTCAGTTTGCATCCTGAACAGCTTTATCCATAGCCTTTAAACCTGTGGGTAATACATCTTAATGATGCTCTTTCAGGCATGGTTTCTACCTTAAACTCTTTAAATTACAGCTGGTTTCAGGCATGTTTGTATATCAGAAAAAAAAACAAACCCTGATTTGGAAGTGAACCAAAAATTCCCCATAGATTTAATCCTAAAAAATGCATCATTTAAGTAAGAAATGAGTTAAATTTGAATTTTGTACTCCCAGATAACTCCAGGCACAAAACCCTGAGCAAACAGGTACCCCTCTGAAAAGGTTTGTCATGGTCCCTGGATCCAAACCTTTATGTCCAGGTGCAGAACAGCCTGTCTCCTGCTGGCATTGGCTCTCCTGGATGGACAGCCCAGGGCTGTGCAAACATTTCTTGGGTCACCCACTTTGTTGCAGTGCGTGTCCTACTTAGAGATTTCTGTAAGATGAAGTTACAAGGACGGAGGTTTTACGCTGAGCCAGGTGGCTCCTGCAGTGGGAACTGCAGCCTCCAGCCCTTTTCAAAGCACAATTGTGCCACAGATGGGCTGAAATAAAATGAAATAAAACAGATCATGATAAATTACTCATCTGAAGACCTCCTCTCTGATATCTGATTATGTTCTTGCTGATAATACTGTTTGTTTAGGGGGGGTATTTTGCTAAATAACCAGTAAATAACCAGGGTCTGGGGTGCGGAAGAAGAGGGTACATCCTCCCTCCCTTGAGCCTGAGGACATGTGGGGGCCTTGTCTGCTCCCTCAAACCCACTAAATGGGCTCATGGAGAGGGGCTGGGAGAGGACTGGAGCATGGGATGGAGGAGCCGGAGGGAGGATGCTGGAGCAGGCAGCGTGGAGCTGCATGCAGTGAGGAGCAGGTTGGTTGCAGCAGCAAAACCACATGAAGGCAACTGAAATTTGTGACACTGGGTTTGCAGGCATGAGCTGCCACTTGTCTCATTTGGGGGAAAATAAGAGCAAAAGCATAGAAAGGCACCTGTGACCAGCCAAGGTTTGCACCAGCTTCGGGCATCTGGAGGGCTGAGGATGAGTCTCATGAAAGCGTTCCCCTCACTCAGAACTCAGGTAGGTACACAGGAGAGATTGTGAATGAAGGGGTTTGTATGAGACTTGGTAGGAGAGGGAGGGAAAAAAACCCAGTATGAAAGGAATTCAACAGCTGCAATGAGCCTGAATGGTTGCACAGGCAAATCCCCTGTCAGACACGAACGGTTTGCCTCTAACGAGAGCGCAGGGCACGCGCGAGTAGGCTGCTAATTCTTTGTGTAAAATCCTACCAATAACTGCTACACGTGCACCTCTCCACTGTCTCCCATGGAAATGGGACTTTCTTTAGTTTTTTTTTTCTTTTTTTTCATTTGGAGCTGAAATTAAAACCGATTTATTAGAGAATAATTAACGCCAAAGTGCCAGGGGATGGCACCCAGCGCTGGGTTTGGGAGAACAAGAGGAGTCACCAGTAAATTGGTAGTGGTACAAAGCAGGGGAAAGCAATTTGGGAAAGGATTCAAGGGAGCAGCCAAAGCTTTTCTGGCAGCTTCCCTCAGTCAAATAATTAATTTTTGTTAATCCTCTGCAAAAATCTGGTGATTTGGGACCAAAAATTTTACAAGGATTTCAGTATTGCTTTAGGAGGCCAAATCCTGTTACTGGATAATGGGACTGTGGCCTCCCAGCAGCAGAGACACTTTGGAAGATGTGGGTTTACACGAGGGTTTCTTCTCATTTCATTATTGGATTAAAACCTACCCCACCCTTAACCTTGCAGCGGGAGCTGTGTGAGCCGGGAGCTAAACTGCTCTGGAAACCCACTGGAGCATAAAACCCCAGCTCCCATCCCTGCAGCTGATGGTCACACTGTGCTTTTGGGTTGTTCCTGTGACCCTCTGCTGATGGAGCTCAGCTCTCCTGGCTCACACCATGTCCCCAGAGCTGCTGTGGGGACATTGGACGGGGCAGCCTGGCCCAAGGCAATGCCTGTGGAGCCCTGAGGGTCTCCCTGCTCAGAGACACCCCCAAAAACTGCAGCCCAGGAGCACCAGTAGTTTGGAGGTGTTTTGTTAAAGGGTAAATGCTCTTTTTTAAAACCAACTTGTGCTTGTAGGAACTATTTTCCACGTGTTTTTCAGGCCACCTGCCCTGAGAACAGTTACAAACAAACCCAGGAAAACTATTTCCAAGGAAGAAAAAAGGGGAGAGCACTTAAAGGTACCTGCAGGAGCTTGATGCCCTGGACTGCAACACCCTGCCATTGCCCCCTCCCCATCACCCCCATGTTTAATTACAAGCAGTCAAACTGTAAAGACTCTAATGGACATCTTAATTATTGCATTAAAGTTTGAAATGGAAAGTTCCTCATTACGTGCCAGGCAGTAGGTCAGGGCTGCAATAAACGGTGATATTTTGCTTGTTACGGTGCTGGGTGCCCTTTGCAGAACAGTGGTGTCTTTGGGGCATGTCCCAGCCCCAGGGAGCTGGCAGGTGGATGTTAGAGCAGGTCTCTGCTGTGAGAGCATCTGTTTGTCTTTTCAAGGCGAAAGTATCAGCACAAAGTGCTCTTTGCTATTTCTTCTCTCCTTCAAACAGTGCTGTTTTTCTCCTGCGTTTTGCTTTCCATCTGCTTGAATGTGTTTATTGATTTTGTGTTATGCAAACTGCAATAAAACAGTCTCCTTCCAATGCTCTAGAGCCAGCTATTGAATATGCCCCAAACAACTGAAAAACAAACCCACCCATCAATTCCAACCCACAGCAGCAATACAATGTACCTGTGATTAATCAGCCTTTAAGCCCAGTCCCAGATTCCCAGCCTTGTTTGCACCGTCCCCATCTCATTCTCTTTCCAGCTTTACACAGTTGCAGGATACCACAAAGAAGAACAGGGCAGGGTTTAAGGTGGGTCTGTGGCTTCTGAGAGCTTTTCAGGTCAAAATAGCTCAAGTGTGTATGTCAGGGGTTGTCTGTGCCTTTATAAGAGGAGTAAAGGGACAGAAAAAATTGAGGATAATTTGCATTCTGCTAAATTATCCTCAGCATCATTTTCATACCACAAAGTTTCATGGTTTTTCCTGAGCACATTGAGGAGAAAATTAGTGGACTTTGCAGTCAAAGATATTTTCTTGATTACACAACCCTACAGATGAGGTTTTAAAATTCCTTTAGTGGCTATTTCTCCTTTTAAAATGTACTCCCAAAATTTTGCTCCCCCCCAATTGTACACTTGCCAAATGAAGAGGGAAAGCAAGTGCTGGGACAGCAGGTCCTGGGACTCCCCACCACAGGCTCCAGCAGTGACAGCCACCAGCCAGGGCTGCTCCTCAGTGGGACCAGGCTTCTCTCACCGCCCAGCTGTGCCAGATGTGCCACCCACACCAGCTCTGCCAGCCAAACCATCCGTGCCAGCTGTGCCAGGGCCAGGCTCAGCAGCTCTGGGCCAGTCAGGAGCTGCCACATCCCAAATCTAACAGCTCCCTCTGTTGGCATCTGTTCGAACAGAGGATGTAAAAAAACTGGCGATGTATTTCTTTTTAGCACAGTCCCACGCGGAAGGTGATCTCTCTGTGGGGGTACATCTCACCTAAGGCTTGCTTCATTTGTGTTCTTACTCTAATGCCTGATACCGGGCCATGCTGTACTGACCACAGCTCTGCTGAAGTCAGCTTTTCAGTCATTTGTCCAAAAAAAAGTAAAAAGATGGAGCTGGATGTACTCCAAGGTCCAATGTACACTGAGGATGCTGTGAAAATCTGCCAGCCCAGGTATTCTAAGGAGTTAATCACACTATATATACTTGAGCTCTGTCTGTCCCTTACTGATCACACAAATCAGCACCCCTGCACCCAAAGGAAAATCAGACAGTGTGCAAATGATTCGCTGCCTTTAATTTTTAGGTCCCTCTGTTACAAAAACTCTCAGACAGCACGCTTTGGCAAGGCTGCTTAAACAAATAACGGCCCAGCTATGGGAAATGGTTTCAACACTTTGCCAGAGAGGTATGGACATAATGAAACCTAAGCCTCAAATCTACTTTGGATATTTAACTTATTAGGCAGTTTATAGAGACGGATAATCTGGAGAGCCCACCAAAGTGTCAGCTGGGTTTACAAAGAAGGCACAGCCAGCAACATTGATTTTCCTTTGAAAGATCTCAGTTCCAAATTTCCCAGCTTGCAGAGCCAAGGGGTGGCCGAGCTGCCTGGTTGGAATGCCAGTGATTTAAACTCATCAACTCTTCCACGAGAAATAGTGCAACTAGCAAAGAGAACCAGAATTCACTCCTGGTGCTCCTGACCTGCAATGCTGAACAGCCAGGGCAGGTGTTAGAAATAAAAACACAAAAAACACCTTTTTTTTTTTTTTCTGTGTTGCTATAGAAAAGGCCGTGCAAACAATCTGCTCAGCCTGGATGGGGGACAAAGCTGGCAGAGATGTCTGCATGGCCGGGCCTCCTTGGCAAGCCTGGTTTGCATTTGCTCTGTGTGCCCTCCCCATTTTACCCACTGATTTTAAGAGGCTTCCCAGCAGTGAACCCCCTTCCTGGCTCTGCAGCACCCCAGGTACAGGGTTGTGCCTATGGTAGCAACCAGCTTTTTAGGGAAAAAAGGACAGGAGAAGAAAAAAAAAAAAAAACTTTCTTAACCCTCTGACGCCCAGTTAGGCCACACTGATCCTATATTCTCTTGCGAAGACACCAGGCAGCTGCATCTTTATCTCTTAATACCCCCAATCAGTAGCTCAGCTTAGCTTAGTGGCACCCATTAGTGTCACTGCAATTAAAAGGCTGTCAGTATGTTCACTATAAATCCAGCTATTCAGAAACTTAACACAGTTCCAACATCTCTTCCACAAAGAAATATGGCCAAAAAAAAAGGGAGAAGGGGATAATTATTTTTTTTAAGGATAATGAATCTGAACCTATAGCTTTCCTACATGGCGAGGTCCCTTGGGAAATCTGGTCCCAAGCCTCGGCTGAAGTTTTCTGGTAAGCACGAGAGAAATCAAAGAGATCCTTTCAGGCTGCCAGCAAGGGGTGGGAGGAAAAAGCAATGAATTGCTTTAATATGAAATGCCACATTTAAAATAGATCCTACAGAACCAGAACTGTAGGCTGGTAAATCCTTCCCTCCTAGAAATACTGTGGGTTGGGGGGGAGTACCACTCAAAATAAGCATGCAGAACCAGGCCTCAAGTACATAAAATATAGAATTTGGTACTTAAATTTAAAAATATTTATAAATAACTTAAGCCATTCAGGCTCAGAGGCGTGTACAGCTGGGTATTTCCCTCTGACACGGGGAACTGCAGGGATCCACGCCCAGTCCCACGGATCCCCCGGGGATCCCCAGCGGGGAAATCTGCTTCATGCTTAGCATGGAAGCCAACCCTGCCCCTTGCAGGCCCTTTGGGAAGTCTCTCACGCCCCTTTGAGAGCATGGGGAGGACATGTCTAACCAAGGAGAAAGCATTTAGGAGCACAGAACGTGGCCTGTTCTTCCTCCACATCCACGGCAAAACATCCCCCGGGGCTCCTCAGCTCCCCGGGGCTCCTCAGCTCCCCGACACGGCGAGGCCCAGCTGGGCCTGACCATGGGCGCCTGCAGCCCTCCTCTGCTCCCACAGCCGGAGCTGGGCTGCCCTGGCCAGGGCTGGAGGAAAGTGGCGCAGGAGAGGGGGGAGCCCCTGAGCGCTGCCCCTGAGCAAAGCTGGGCCCGGTCGGTTTGAACTCTGCGGCCTCCCGGCTCAGCCCGGCATCGACGCAGCCTCGTGCCCCTGGGCCCACAGCAGACACCCAGCCACAGGCCTGCCCCGGAGGGACGCCCTGAATTCATGTCACAGCCCGTTCCCTTGTCCACCTGGCTTGTCCCTGTGGAGCAGAAATGAAGGCACGCGAGGGAGGTTAAGGTCAGAGGTACATTCTTTTGGGCGATTCCTTTCACGTAGTTCAGAGGACACGTGCCACATGGCAGCCCAAGAGCTGGACACCCTCCCTGCGGTCACAGCACAGCAGAGCACACAGGGACCCACTCCTGGCATGGCAGAGCAGCTCCCCTGAGCAAGAGACCACTCCAGGGCAAACCACAGCAGCCTTCAGAGACAAGCTGGGCAAGCTGCTCTGGCCACATGGACACCTGTCCACTGGACATGAGCTGGGGCAAACTGGTGTCCTCACTGGAGATGGGAGCTGGACAGCTCTGCAGGCCACCAGCTACGCCCTGAGCAAAAAGTGAACTCTAGATTTCTTTCCTCCCATGGGTTTCATCCAGACCCATTATGTACTTAGTCTCAGTATATTTTGTTTTCCTGTTAAACACCTAAAAAAAAAATAATAATAAATGTTCTTTGGCACTTGTGCGACAATGACACACAGAGGTGACACACTCCTGTCCTTAGCTGCTTGCTGGACTCATCTCTAGAGGTCCATGTACACAGAGTCTGTATCCACCCTCTGGGCCTCTCCAAACACGAGGAATGCACAGAGACCAATGCTGTTCACAGCAGCCACCAGGTTGAAGACAGAGATCCAGGAGCCAGTCGTTTCAATCAGGTAGCCAGCCAAGTACACGCAAACGACACCTGGGACAGGAGGGAAGAGAAATAAATGCCAAAGCTCTGGGGCTGGATCCTGCCCACCTGGAAGGAGAGGACTCCCAGGACAGGATGAGCTACAGGAGGGTACCTTACCTAGGAGGGCTCCACCTGTATTCCCAACACCTGCAAAGAAAAGAAGGAATTGCATATTGAAAACCCACAGATGTGAGCATCTTCATGCGGGCTCCCACCTGAGCCCTGGTCTGCATGCTCCACAAGATGCCTTCTGGTGGCAGGGACAACCACTGCTTGTCCTCGTGCCCACCCCATGGTGCAGGTGAGCATTTGCAAACTGCAAAGGCACACTGGTGCAGTCAGCTGTCCCCAGCAGGGGCAGGTGTGTCACAGAGGGAAAGTGAGGCTGCACATGTGACTGGAGGTTGCAGAGTTACTCCTGCTCCAGCCGTGTCCCCCCGTACACACCGCCTCACCGGCACAGCCGAGCCCCCCGAATCCTTACCGAACAGCAAGCCAGCACAGGAGGGAGCCAGGTCCTGTACGTTTACCGAAATGCCACTAGTGAGAGACAGAGAGGGGAAGAGGGCAGTTGTCATGCAGGACGATGGCTTTTTCATCATTTACAGTGTTTAGTTCTCCTCTGAGACCCCAGAACGCCAAGCGTGGGCAGGAGCTAAGGGGCACAGCCACTGTCGTTACCAGGCTCGTTACCTGTTGTTAAAGGTCTGAAGTCCAACAGAGGCAGAGGCAAACACTATTGCTTTGCAAAAACTGGATGTCTGGCCCAAGCACAAAGCAAAAATACTGGAGACGCCAGAGCCAATGACCTGGAAGAAAGGGAAAATTAAATACCACTGCACATTTTCTGTAAGGAAGAAAGCAACTCCTTTCATGGACAAACTGTTCCCGTTTACAATGGCAAAAGCTCCTATGCACCAGGTGCTTCTCAAGCCTTTTTTTCCCCCCCAGTGTCCTGCCTTGCTGTGTCAGAGGTCTGCCCGGAGGGGTGCGATGCTGCGGAGCACAGAGGATACACTGTGCTCTCACCCAGCATTTCTATTTCTGTTCATCCTTGTACTGATAGTTCCTAGTATCTAAGGGATCATTTGGAGTGACAGCATACGGTTGGCCTTTGCCCAAGCTCTAGTGTCACTCCTGCAGCTTCAGCTCTTACCTGCATGAACTTACGAATGGTGATGGTTCTGTACCCTGGAAGAGAAAGGAGAGTTGCAGTTAAGCACAGCTCACCATGTCTCCTTGCTCAGATGGCCAGGAGACCAGAGGGGAAGTGGATTTCAGAGGGCCAGATTTCATTTCCAGGAAGATACTGTGGCTGAGATCAAAGGGAGCCCCAAACACATGGATGGGGTTTGGACCCTGCAGTATTTATCCTGCTTTCATACCAGAACCTCACGCTGTCTGTTTGCTGGGTCATCTCCCTCCCAACAAGGCTACCTCCTCCCACCCAGCTCCTCTTTCCACATCACATAAAATAAGAGCTGAGGAAAAGCCAAAGAACTCTTACCCTGGTTGATTAAATGATCAGACAGAAATCCACTGAACAAGCTTGTTGGAATTGCAACCAGCCAGGGGACTACATTAAACACCCAGCCCTGAAAGGGAGCAAAAATCAAGAGAGGTTTGCTGTCAGACCTGAGTTTGTTTGCAAATATTTTATGTGATAGTCTGTGACATCTGTAGAAAGGAAAAAAAATGATCAGGACTTCTTGCAGGATGTCTACTCCCTTTGCACTGCAAGCTCTCAGCTACACCCTGCGCCACCCTGCAGGCTGCAAGGTGGCAGGCACACCACGGGGCTGTGGCATTCAGTAGGTTTGTTGTCTTTCCTTCTGACCCTGCATCCAGGGGAGAGCCAGAGAGCTCTGTCTGCTCTGAGAAAGAGGGACTAAACACGGCAAAGTCCACTGTTCAGCAAGGTGATGTGGCAGAGAGCCACAGAGCCCTGGAAAGCAAGCTGTAAATTTTACTCTGCCCTGTGGGCCATCAGTAAAGCTGTTGGCAAAATTTCCAACATCAGCTTCACCCTCATTAGCAGCGTTACTGTGAAGCTGAGAGAACATAGCTGGATTTTCTAATGCCAGGATTAGGTAACATTAACGGGTAGCAACATACTTTGGTCTATTTTCAATTAAGTGAGCTCGCTACAGTCATAATCACAGATGATTACTGGTCATCTGGATTACAGCTGCTCAGAGGCCTTTTGGTGCCCAGATCCCAGAAGCTGAAAGCAGTGTGGGTTGGGCTGGGTTTCATCTCAGCTGGCTGAACCTACCTGCCCATCCATTGTCCCACGTCACTCAGAGCCCATCACCCCATGGAGGCACGCCCCCATCCCCACCATGCCAGGATGTCCAGCTTCAGGAGGGCTGAATAATGGTGAGTGTGAATAATCCTCTTCCAGCTGCTCCAGAAAATCATAGCAGGGCCCATCTGCATCTCTCAGTGTCTTCGAAACTTTGGGTCTTGATCACTTTTGAAAATGTTACCCCATAGGGCTTGTGGGGTGTTACCTCTGGTGTCTGTTAACACCAGCAAGTCAATCCCAACACACCAAACCACCCATGTCTCATCCCTACAGCCCATCACCCTCAGCAGCGTGAGCCAAACCCCTCCATCACCTCCATGCAGGTGGGCTGAGGGCAGTGGTGAGGGCAGGTCACCTGCAGAACGGGACTGTAACCAGTAGGTGACAGAGGTTTCCCACACTAAGGATTATCATCCATCCTTTAAAATCAAACATCCTCAAGCCTCGTTTTATTAAAACATATGAAGCGATTATCAGATGCAGGAACACTCTATAGAGCATCTTACATAAGGGCATCATGATATAATGCTTAACAGATGGTAAATTACTGCTCCACAAGCGTATTACTCGAGGTGCACAGATCTTGTCACAACAATATGTTTGCTGGTTTAATACATGATTTTAATACAAATATCAAGTATGCCATAAAGCGCTTTACACATGTAATATGAAAAGGCATTTGTAAGCAGCTCTGGAAATTATAAAAACCAAACAGAGGCATTGTGAAAAGATTGTCTGAGTTTCTGAGAAAAAGAAGATGAAAATACAGCCAAGTTGACAAAGCAACCAGAAACCAGCCTCTGCCTACCTGGAGGGAGGATGGTTGCTTGCATCTCCAAACGCATGTGCAGGGGGAGAAACCTCCCACCTCCTCCTGCCTCCCATCCCATCTCACCAAGTCCCTTTGCCATCATCTTCCTCCCTAACCAGCCTGTTCCAGCCAGCACCCAGTGCGACCTCATTTGCACGGCAATGTCTCAGAGCCAACTTACCTTTGACTCGGGGAAAGTCTCCTTAAAGAAAGTTGGCAGCCAGGAAAGGAGAGTGAAAAACGTGCTGGCTGTAGAAAGCTGAGCAATGATGACAGCCCTGAAAATACACAGCAGGGAGGAAATAATCAGGAGTGACAGGTCACACTGGGTGGGAAACAGGCACTCGAGCAACCCAATATTTCAGTTCCTGGAATATAAATAAATCCCTCACAGTGCTACAATGGCTTCCTGAGATTTTTTCATAGATAAGCACTGCTTTAGGCTCATTCCTTCGCTGCCCTCATCGCACAGCGCCCGGGCGGGCGCCTGACATCAGCCCCGGGTTCAGGCGAGGTTAATGGGAGCAACAATTGTGAGAGTGCATTTCCCACCAGTCCTTTGAGCACTGCAAGAGCTGTCCTGCTCCAAGAGGTGGGTGTTGTGTGGGGTTTTCTAGGGATTTGTTATCAGCAGATGCCCCATGGTTATTCAAGGCAGGCATGGGCTTGCTGCCCTGCAGCCCCGCTGCCCTCCTCCCCGTCTTTAAACGGCACTTGGGAGCATGCCTGGATGAGCTTCAGTACCAAATACAGAATCCCAAAGAAAAAAAACAGTTATTAAAAAGATGGTTTGCCAGCAATGAGAACACAGCCTGTGCCACCCAGTGCCCCTGAGCAGCACTTCTTAGCAGCCCATTACAAGCAGCATTTCTAACAAGACCAGTGGAGAATATCACTAGAGGAGCACACAACTCACAGAGAGAACAGAAATAGAGAAAGATTTGCCAGTAACATTCAAGACTGACATTCCTCTGGACAGATCATAAACCACCTTTTGTCAAACTTACCTTTTTAGCTCTTTATTTATACAGAAGGGATTAGAAAACCTGGTCATGTATCCCAAATATATAAGTGGACAAAATACACATAGGCAGAAGAAATAAGCACAGAGAAGAGAAAAAGCCCTTGGAAGGAGGGTGCTCCCCAGCCCTGCTGATGCTCAAGGCCACCACAGGTGCCTACCATATTGGTGCCTTCTTAAACAGCTGCTTCCAGGGAACTTTGGTCTGCTTGGATATTGAGAGGCCTCTCATTAAATAATCTACGGGGATGATGAGTTCTGCAGGGAAGAAAACATACAAGGGAGAACCCTGGTGAGAAATTTTCTGTGCAGCTGGAGGAAGCCATGGGAGGCAGCTCTACGACCCCCTTTCTTCTCCTTCCAATTTGTTTTTTGGCTATACCAGCATTGAATGCTCATGAAAACACCTTGTTCTGTTGACCAAAATTTTTCACTGTACCCACACACTTCCCCATCCAGCCACCTTCACCCATTTGCTGTATCTCGTTATAATTAAACAAAACTCCCTTGGGCAGGGACCAGGTTTGGATTTCGTGCAGCACCAGGCACACACCAGGCTGAGCACCTACACACCACTCTCACTAATAATGCTGTAGCCAGGTATAATGGTTTCCCCATGTGCAGAATTACTCCCAGACTGTTATTTGGGAAGTGATATTCCAGATTAACTGGTTTTTAAAAGCTCTATGTGTAGATGCTCTTAGGCTGGCATAAGTATCTTGCCCTGCTTTAGCTTAATCCACTTTGAAGATCATGCTCTGTTTGGTGTTTTCACTGGTGCTTCAGAGTCCTGAGGAGTCAGATCAGGCTCTCGACAGCAATAGAATCCAGTGTGGGACTTGAAACAGGAAATCAACAACACAAGAGCTCACAACCTTGTTTCTGGGTTTATTATCTTGGGTGAGACACAGCAGGTATTACAGAAGACATCTGAACAAAAGGTATTTGTGTAAAACCAGGTGTGACCTTGGCAACTATTGGATCTATTTGCAGAAAACAACTGGAAGGTACCACTTGGGTCTGGCAGCCCCAGGGATGTGGGCAGCTGGACTTACCTTTCTCACTCAGGAGGTACTTGCAGCTGCAGTAAACCCAGAGCAAAGTGAGCAAACCAGAGAAGTAGAAAACGCTCTCCCAGCCATACCAGTCCAGGAGGAGAGATCCTGCACCACCAATCACCAGTGTCCTGCAAGGAAATCCAGGCTCAGATTTACAGGTCTGGCTAAAAGCGTTTGGGCTGCACACATCAGTGGGAGACGTTCCATGGGGAGGATGCTACGGGTCACTAAATGCACTTAAAAGGTGTCAGGTGTAAAGGTGTAGGCACTGCTCACCTGCCCGCTAACCCCGACTCTGCAACCTGCCCTGTTCCCTGTGTGGCATCTCGGGCCACATCCCCAGCCAGGCAGGAGAAACCACTAAGGGACCTCCCAACTGCCTGCCCCGCGCTGAAACGTGCTCAACAGGGAAAGAAAATGAAGTTGCTGGTGTGCAGAAAGCATCTCAGAATTTATAAATCAGCAAAAGGAATGAGTATGCTGGAAAACTAAGTGATGAAACACAGCAATATTTCTATTTGGCTGTTAAGCAACCCTTTCATTTAGAAAGGAAATTCTCATGGAGATTAGCAGAGATGGGGAAGTTATATTATCCCCATCTATCAGAGAGGGCAGGTGACCAGTCTCAGGCTGACCCTTGCTCTTCCTACTGGATCAGGCTGTTTCCCATAGTAATTAAATGTTGCAAACACTCTTCAAAGTCTGGCTTGAAAACAAAGAGAAAAAAACCCCACATAAATCCTTGACATGCACGACAGCAACTGCCTGAGGCTTCCTCAGCTGCAGCCGGTATCCTCACAGACCCAGGAATCCACAGGTACTTTGGGCTGCGAGTTTTGCCTCCAACTATTTAATGACATCTCATCACATACGATGTCCAGAGACTGTCACTCGCTGCTCAAAGCCTTTTGAACTTACCCAAACTGTGAGCCAGTCCCCACTGTGCTGTAGGTGAAGGCTCGCTCACTCTCCCGCACCTTCTGGGACAGCAAACTGGCCAGGGATGGGAAATACACCCCTGTGAACAACGGGAGCAGTCAGGCTCCTGTGCCCTCGGGAGCAAATTAAAAGCAGATCTAAAAGATCCAGCAGGAGCTAAACACCGAGACAAAGCAACGAGACCTTTGGTGCATTCAAAAAAGGGATATAAAAAAAAATAAGCGAATCCATCACCATGAAAGGTTTGTTTGTGTCTTCTCTGTCATCCCCAGTTTCATCATCACCGTTGCTACTGTAAATCCATCAATGCACTTCTCCCAGCGGTCCCCTAGTGCTGCAGCTCAGCACGAGGGAAGGAAAATCATCCCAAATTAGCCAAAACTTTTGGCAAGGACCAGTTTTCCCCGCGTGCTTTGAAGTTTTACAATGCGGAAATCAAAGAGGAACAGCGATGGTTCCAGATGCCCGCAGCCCACGTCTGGCTGAGAGATTTCTACAGGGGAATGATTTGTCAGCCACTTTCTCTGGAAATGACACTTTTTTTGCTCACGGAAGTTAGGGATGCAGGGGCAGTTTTGCGCAGAGGATTGCCCAAACATGCACTGAAACCACATGATTTGCATCTGAATTGACTGCAGGAGAGCCCCCCTGCAAGGAAGCCCCTGGGCAGACAGACACACGGACAGGTGCCTCACCTTGCAGCAGCCCCATGAGGAACCTGGAGGAGGTCATAAACGCAAGGTGGGCAGAAGTGACGTGGGTGAGCAGCGGGGTGAGGACCGTGAGGAACCCCCAGGCTGATGCCGAGAGGAGAAGGACTTTCTCACCTCCTATTCTGGAAGACAGAAAATAAGTTATCAAAACCAAGAGGAGGGCAAAAGGGCAAAACCCCCCAGCCAAGACTCAAGTGCTCTTCCCAGTTTAGCCTGTTTTTAAGAGCCACATTTTAGTCAAACCTGTTCCCCTCTTATTAATGTCTTTAGCCCTCTGGGGAGTAGCTCTGACCTCCTCCCTTCCACCCCCTGGCCACAGGCATGGCTCTCACCCAGACACCACCACACTCCAGTCTCTGATGGAGGGGAAGCCCAAGCTGCTGTTACCATTCTGCTCTCCTTAACTAGTGTTTTCTCTTCCATCTGCTCTTTTGCATCAGCTCTGCCTGCTAACATTTGGGGTTCTGCAGGCGTTTGCTTGCAAACTATGAAGGAACATAATGAAATAGCATAGTGTGCTGCATGGATAATGTACTCCTTCCAGGCATGTGCTCCTCACAAAAGATTTCGTAGGAAAGCCCTCCCCACTAAGAATAGGGTGGCTGGGGAAAGGAACTCAGCAGGTAATTACTTAAATCCTCCCTTCTAGCTAACTGGGGAGGTTGGCTCTTAATTGACATGTGCGTTGCCAATTAGTAGGCCTAATACAAGGGACACAGCAGAAAAACAAACCAATAAGTAGATTCTATTGCACATAGAGGAGTCAGTATATAGGGGATCACTGGGGATACAAACAAGTCAGATAGATCACAAATAATAGATATCAACCCCAGTGACCCCAGGAATGACATAGCATGACCTGTAATAGATGGAACAAACAGAGATACAAGGTAACCCATGGATAAAATGGGAGACAATCAAGTCAATGCACTGACCACATACAACAGAAGTAGCCCCATATTGTCCCCCCACAAAGCCCACGTTTGTAAATGCCAAACCTGACTGGGATCCAGCTGCATGAGGAGCCAGGAGGTCCTTCCCCAACAGCAAACTCTGCACAGTGCATCCCCCTCACAGACAGACACTGCACCCTGCCTGCAAGTGCTCCCAGCTTTTATCCCCACAGCAGGAACCTGGCACTCATTGACCCAATGGGGGCACCTGGGGCTTGTTCACCCAAGGGCTTTCCCTGCAAGGTCAGCCTCACCTTGGAGGAAAGGCAAAAGGCAAACTCATCCCCTCCTCTTAAAGGGCCATGGGGACCACCCACATGTCACCCTTAACTCAGGGCTGGGGGTTCAGACCCCAGCACTTCAACATGATAAAATGGAGCACTTGGTTTTCCCCAAACATGATGGAAACCATGATGGGGGCTTGCTTATGAGAAGACTGCATGAGAATGTAGGGTGGAAAAACTGGAGGTGCTGAACTGAAAATAAAGATGGGCTATGCAGATCAAATAGAAAAAAAAAAGCCTTGTTCCTCACAAAAAAGGAAGTATTTTCTTCTTGTGGTTAGCAATTGCAGCTACAAACCCTTCCAAATGGCTGTCCAGCACCACTGGGATTCAGCTGCTTGTTAATGGACAAATAACACTCCCAGTGTGCAGCAGCTCTGAGCTATGCAAGGAGCATCAGCATTTATCACTTTCTAAAATAAAGTCTGCTTTACACCCACTATTTCCTTCATCAGTTTAACAGGGAAGCTTGTGGCTTTGCTTTTTAAATTCAAATTACTGCTTAAAACAACCTCCATCAGAAAATGATGCAGGTATAAAAGTGCTGTTCACTGTTTCCAGGTGAAAAAAGCCCTATTTTGGTCCAAGTGTCCATTAACAGGACTGTGGCTCTCTCCTGGCAGCTGCTTTGCAGGAGCTGCTGGGGCAGGTGCAGACTCTCCCTGTGTTTGCTGGAGACTTTGCCTGTGCTTAGCACTAATTTTAAGACCCAGGGACCTAATCAGTCAAAACTACATGTGTCCTTTCTGAGTCAGAGCTACAAACTCCAAGTGAGGCTGATGGAGAGACCTCAACTGCTTTCAGAGCAACCTGCAGTGCCCCATAAAGCTTCTCCCCACGGACACGCTTCACCCTCCCACCCCATCACTGTCCCAGGGTGAAAATTTCACAGACACTGTTGTGACTTCAACCGAGAGGTCAAAACCAAGTTAAGTGTCACTGAAAAAGCCCAAGCAGAGGAAAACATGAGAATAATATCCAGTACTGATCACTGATGTGTCCCCCGATGATCTGTGTCAAGCAGTAGCCCCAGAAGAAGCTGCTGAGCACTATTCCTGACTGCTTCTTGTCCCAGCTGAAGTGGGTGCTCAGGGCGACGGCGCAGATGGGCACGGTGACACGGGCACAGTACAGCAGGCACGTCCCCAGCAGCAGCATCACCGTCCAGACACGGGACTCGGGCCTGCAAGGATGGAGAGGGAGATGGGGAAGGGTCTGCCCAGCAGATCCACGCACACCGAGGACTTACAGGTCACACTGGTTTGCTTGCAAAAAGAGTCTGCCTTGATAAAACAAATGTCAGTGCAATCCCCCTGTGGCACAGTGGCTCTGCCACAGAGCGTATCGCAGCTGGTGACATTCATGAATGACGTCAACTTTCATCCCAAACATTATTTGACCCCAGCAGCAAAACAACAGTGTCTGTCCGTAGGCTGTAGGGTGGAACAGGCTGCTCACACACCACTGACTGCAGGCCAAGGGAAAGGCAGGAGGGAACCTGGTTTGTTTGCCTTTTTTCCCCAAACAGAAGCTTTAGAAACTGTTCTTTAAAAGATAAGGATAACAAAGGAAAGGTCAGTGCATGAGGCTGGAAGCATTTGCATGAGACACACCATCTTGGTGGCAAACATTTGTTATTTGGCATTCCTACCCATTCCCCAAGGGAGGTGGGGTGTGTGTTACCCTTCCCAAAGAGGAGGGAGATGGAGGAGATAAGACATAATGGGGATGAATAGCCTAGAGGGAGGAGCAAGACAACCCAGCCTGGCCTGATAAGAAGTTTGAGATGATATTATTAGTAATAAGTTAACAGAATATATTCACAGAATCATCTAGGTTGGAAAAGACCTTGAAGATCATCGAGTCCAACCATCACCTAACACTGACAGTCCTCAGCTGCACCCTATCCCTGAGCACTGTGCCAACATGACTCTTGAACACCTCCAGGGACGGGGACTGCCCCACTGCCCTGGGCAGCCTGTGCCGATGTCTGACAGCCCTTTCTGTGAAGAAGTTTTGGTACATGAATTCTCAGCCCCAAGAGAAGTGCTCCTGCAGGAGACGCAGGCTGGAGATAAGTGGGAAGGCAGTTTCCTCCTGCTCCAAGCCAGCAGTGTGCTTCTGGAGCCAAGTCCCACATTTTGCTGCAGACCTCAGGCCCCAGGTGCAGGTGAACCCCTCTGCCTTCCCACAGCCCCGCTAAGTCACTCTGGGTCCCCCTTTGCCCACGATTTACTGAGTTAAAAGCTTAGTGAGAACACCTACCATTGTGTTACTTGTCTTTGGTTATTTTTATGCCCAGAGGGCAGAGCACAAAGCACTGAGCAAACAGACTCTCCCTGCCCCAGAGATGACTGTGGAATTCCCTGTGCTGGGGCACTGACCTCTGTGCTTTCCACCCTGCTGACCAGAACCACCTTCTGCAGGGGAACAACCTGGGTCACTTCTTACACTGCAATGAGCGTTTACTCCTCTGTACCGGGATGATGATAAATGTAGGCTAATCCTGCACAGCACAAGCCCACATATAACTGTGTCACACAGCCTGTCACAGAGGGAGGCACAGGGACAATGAACAGTAAAACACGCCGGGCAGCTGTACCCGCTGGAGGTGAATTTATTGCCCTTGCCCAACGGGGCAGATAGCAGCTCAGTGCCAGCTCTGGCAGGAGGAAGTGTTTCAGTTGGTTCTTTGCAGGCTGGAACCGTCATTACTGTGCACACGTAAAAAATAACTCAGGAACCAGAAAACCTCACGTATCTTCGCTGGAGGACCAGTAACCGAGGGCTGACCAGCCCCAGCCATTTGGACTGGCTGATGAGGGCTCTCCCAGTCCCTCCTGGTCTTACGCCAAGAGGAAGATATGCAGCGATCATATCTTAATTTGCTGCAAAACCAAAGGTGATTATTTTTTAACCGCCTGCCCCAGCCGGCTCCGGGAGCAGCCTCGTGCTTGCTGTGGCACAGCACAGCTTTCGTGTCCAGCGGGACGACACAGGAAGGTGCTGGGGGTACAAACCCCCCGTCAGAGGCAGAGGGCAGGTGGGGGGTAATGGGAGATGGAACATGTCATGGAGAGCCCTCAGAGGAGTGTCTCAAGACAATTCAGGGTCAGACACATGGAGGTGTAAGCCACCGAGCCCTGCCTGCCCAACCAGTGCTCCTGCACCCACAGAAATGGAGTGCTGCCAGTCTGTGGCACGGCACTGATTAATTTGAGCTGCTGAACCTGCAGCAATTGAGGTATCCAGGTAAAACACAGCAGCCTGCGATGTGCGTAGGTATTTTCTATTATTTCACCACTGAGACAGTTTTCTAATTGTGCTTTTCCCCCTGCAGCAAAGGGAGACCTTTATGGGCTCAAAGTGCCACACGGCTCCCTGCAAGAGCAAGGAATCACAGCTCAGAGACAGTGGTGGGAAGCGATGGCCAAGCAGAGACGTTCTCCCAAGAGCCTCCTCCCCAGCTGATGTTTTGACAAAACTCCGGTGAATTATTTTCTCTTGACTTTTATTGTTTTTCAAAAGCACTAAATAAGTCTCTGGATATATGACACAGTCTCAGTGCTCTCTTTGTTTACTGCTCCATTCAATATATTCATATTCTTTTCCTAGATCCTTAAATGCATCGATAGAGACTAACACCAAAACAAGTGGGGAGTATAAAGACAGCTTCAGACTACCACTTGCTCCGTAGGTAGCATATCCAGCTAGGAAAATCCACTCAAATAATTTGAGTGTCAAATGTAATCACTAGCTGCCCACACCCACCTGAAAGCATGGCAAGAATTATTTCTCTGCAAGGACAATGATGTGCTTGCATCAGAGGAAAGAGCTTTGTAAATGCATTTTCTCCTAATTATAGTTATCACAGAAGGCTGCTGATGAGTCAATGTTCTGCTTGGTGCAAAACAACAACAGCAAAGGCTACAGGAGCAACCTCAACCAGCACAAAGAGGAAACACTAAAACTCTCCATCAACAAAACCAAAAGGAATAATGACAAATCAAACAGTTCTGGGTTTGTAGGTAACACCAGCCATCCCAGAAGGGAGCTTTACCAGCGCTAACAAATAAAATCTCATGGCTTCCCTGGTGAGGGAGGTAGAGATAATCTGTGCTGGACATAACCAAACTGAGTCAGAGTAAAGCACATCTAAACTTAAGGCAGTCACAGACGTTGGTGTCATTGGTGTCACCGTGCCCGTTTCACCGGCCATGGGGACAGACTGAGCATCTCCCACAACCCTGTGCCAGTCCTGGCCGAGCCTGCGCTGCACAGGGCAGAAACCTCCGTGAGAGGGGACAGCCACCTCCAAACCATCGGCCAGGGAACCACTGCAGCTTGTCTGGAGCCACCTAATTGACTTAATTGGGTGGCATGTGACGGCAGTGGCTCCTGGCTGCCCAGCCTGTGCTCTCCTGACCTGTCATGCCTTTCTGCTCACAAGAAACAGGCACTGCAGGTGCATCCCCTTCTGCGTGGCACCAAGACCCTCTTCACCGAGCGAAGCAGCCATGCAGCTACAAACAGTTCTATTTCATAAACCTCCAACCACCACCCAGACAGAATATAATTAGCTCAAGCCCTAATGACTCTTCCTGGGTGGCTTTTTGGATGGCAGCAGCCATTTGAGCAGCCCTGGCTGATGTCCCTTGGTTCTCCTCCTCCAAACACAGCTCTGGGCGCTGGGTGGTCACAGCTTTGCTTTGAAGCATCCAGTGATTCTCCTGGGACCTGGTTCCCACCCACAAAATGAGTCCCCTGCTTAGGGCACAGTGGCTAAGATTGATTTCCAAGGATGCCTCAGAGTCCCAAAGGGGTAAAACGAAGCCGAGCCGTCCCACGGTGGACGCAGAGCCAGCAGCACAGGGTATCTTTATTTGCAGTGTGTTTTCCTGCTGGAGGAATTTCTCTGGTAGATGCCACAGAGCAAATATTTACTCAACTTTATTTCTCCTGATTTGCCTCCCTCCTCTCGCCCAGTCTGCAAGTCTGACTGTGTGCAGACACTGCAGGTCACTGTTAGAATGGACTTGATGGAGCTCAGGCTATCAATTAGATTACAGTTTAGTACCCCCTTCACAGCACGAGTCGGGGCCATCGGGTGTTTTCAGAGCGGTGTTAGACAGCAAGACTACGAACAGTCTGTCCCAGCAGCAGCTCTTGGCTAGAAGCCGTCTCCAAGGGTTGTGGGTGTTTCCATAACTGGAATTGGAAGTGGGAGAAGTGGGAGCTGCAGCTCCTGACCTGCATCGAAGCTGTGCCGTGGCCAAGGTGGGCATGCTGCCCACCCCCAGGGCATCTCTACCTCAGTTCTCTTCTGTGAAAAGAGACTAAAAATAGCTCTGTGGGAGATGCACGGAGGGTACACGGGCTGGAGCCACCTCCCATGCCCACAGCCCACTTGCTCATCCCAGCCAGCAGCAGCAGGCACTCAGAACCCCAGAGCAGGGTGGGGATGAGCCCCCGTGGTGGTACCGAGCTCTCAGCCACCCTGGAGAGCCACCAGCTCCAACCCAAGGGCACCCAGCAGCCCAAGCATGGCGCCACCTCCCAGGGGAACATCCCCAGCAGGGTCAGCCAGCGCCTGTGGTCCCCCCTGCGCCTGGTCTCCTGCCACACCACAGCCTGGGGACGTCTCACTCTGTCACCCACTCCCAGCCCCATGGGAGCATCCCCCCTCGAAAACCTCTTTGCCAGCATACTGTGGCTGGAATTTAGTGATCTCCAACACAGCCACGGCCTGACTGACGTGGCACAAACCTGTGCCAGCAGATAATACCCAGGTAGTTATTTTTAACCCGCTTTGACAGTCCACTCACTTCTTCCTCATTGTTTTTCTCAGCAATTCCTCCTTCCCTTGGCAATCTATCATGCTTGTCAAGAGAGAAGTTTGGGGGTTTTTTTCCCCCTCCTCGAGCTGATTTTGCCGTGCTGCAGACTGGCTCCAAGCTAATGATTTGTCGCTGTCAAAAGCAGCTTTGGGGTTTAGGGGAGGGTTTTATTTTTCCAATCCACCAGCTAACAGCCAACAAGAGCAGCACAGAGGACACAGGGCTTTTTTTTTCCTGGGAAAGCTGCTGGTTTCCTGTCCACCTCCTGTGCACAAACTCCTTCTGCAGATGGCAACAAAGTGGTGTTGAGCGAGCGAGGCTCTGGGTTTATTCCCTCTCTCCATTTCTTGCTTTCGGCAAAAGCAAAGATGAAATTAGATTTCAGCAGCTCATATGAGCTGGAAATAGTTGTTAAGTCCAGGTGGAGGCGGTGGGAAAACTTAATAACGAAGCACACGCATGCTTTGCACGCTGATCTAAGAGCATACATGGGTGAGCCAGGAATGAAATGTGTGCTTTGCTTACATTTCTCACAGGAAAAAAGTTCTCGACAGGGGTATGATTAAAACCAGGGTGAGGAACTTGTACAATAAAAAAAAACCAACTAAAAAAAACCAACATGTAACTAAAGCGTCAACATTGTGTTGACAAAAAATGAGGGCACAGAACTCAGGAAACAACGTGATCGTTGGCTCCGGGCAAAGAGCATGGTCAGGGGACTGGAGAGCAGCTTGTGAGCAGTGAACAACTCCTTTTATCTCTGGAGCGTAAAGAAAGGGCTACAGTGGTCCCTTGTCATCAGGTGCAGCCAGAGGCTGGGAGATGCAGAGTGGTTTGGGGAGCTGATGCTTCCCAGGACTCACTGACTTTTCCGTGTTGCATTTCTCTCCTGGAGGCACCATCCAAAATGTGATCCCCACGTCTACTGCTGGATCTGCCCATGGCTTTGTGTGCAACCTCCAGCAACAGATTTATCTTCTCAGCGCTTTGGTCTTCCCCCATTTAATTAGCAGAGATGCTAAAACCCATCTCCTGCCTGAGCAGTCCTGCTTTGGCACGTTAAGATCTCCATAAAAAAGAGCTATCTAAATGTCCAGATGCACTGCATAAACACGAGGGCTTTTTCACGCCCCAAGGAGAAATCCCCAAGTGTTGTTCTTGGAAGAGGAAGAGATGTGTGACAACAGAGCCAGTGGAAACCTGCAAAGTTTAGGAAAGGCAGCCAGAGAGGCAGGATAGAACACAGGGCAAGAAGAGTGGAAGAGGAAGGAAAAGCCAGCTGAAAAAAGGGAGGACAAAAGAGAAGCAGCATGAATGAAGATGGAAAACCAAACCTGCCAAGATAAGTGTTTATCTCTCCTTGCACTGAGGGTGCAGACAGATCTGGGAAGGCTGCCTGGCATGTCTTTTGTTGGAACACAAAAGGAGAACCCATGTCACTTCCCCCTCTCGAGAAAGCCTTATTGAGGCAATACCTCACTACCTGGAAATGGTGAGAGCGATTATTTGCGTATGCTGTTCGGAAACTGCCCACTGAATTGACTTTGAGCCATCCAGTGAGGCATTTCATACAGCCCAACCAACCTGCTCGCATGATCTGGCAGCTCCTGTTTACCTGAGAGCACAAAGCCTCTCCAAACAAGGGCTGGGACCGCGCGTGTCTGCACCAGACAGGGTGTGATCTCCGCTCCCGCGAACGGCAGCAGGGTAGGTGCTGATCCGATGGCAGTTCGGGCTGTCCTGCTGCTCCTTCCCATCAACTGCATTCTTTTTATTACCAGCCACACTCAAGATGGGCAGAACCACTTCCAAATGCGACTGTCTTGATAAATAAATCATCTCTTTTGTTTCGGAAAGTGTTATCGATGGTTTGCATTTTTTGAAGAGACTTGGGAAACTGGAGGGCTCGTTCGAACCAAAAGTATTACTTTTTTTTTTTTTCCTAGGGGAAAAACATCTAAATGGAAACTTTGCTTCATGAAAATTTACCTTGGGGTTCTTCCTCTCCCACTGCTCCCATTTCACAGGGACTTGGGGAAAAGTGAGAAAGGGGGAGACAGAGAGAAGGACTTTCCCTAAGCGCTTCTGGCAGAAAGAATCTTCACATTTTAAGCAACCCCAGGGCCCAAGGTCTGCTTTTGAGACCCGCTCCCTTACTCTTGAAACGAGCATGGGTGTGATTAGACTTCCAGGGCTCTGCCTGCAGGAGAAGTCTCCCTGGGGATGACAGTTTAAAGCCGGCTGTTGGCCCGCTGCCACCGCAGGAAGCGATTGATGATAAACCTCGATTTATCCCGCGGGTAATTGCTGCTGGAAGGGGCGATTCCTCCCCTTGGACCCACGTTCCTGTGCACTGGCACTGCTGTCACCTGCCCCTGTGGCTGCCTCTCCACTCTCCTGCTGGGGTGAGCTGGCTGCGGGGTGACACCAGCCCCGACGGGGAGCAGGGAGTCGGTGGGGCAGGCCACCACGGCCGCAGCCAAGGGTTTGTTCCTCCTCACGGCAGCATTAAACCAAACACCCAAAGCACAGAGGCACCACGGTGGAGTTCAGGGGCTCCCAGTTTGGAGGAGCCTCTGACCATCACTTCCAGCTGCCGGTGGCACCTCTGACCCACCACCTCACCCGCCTCAGGTGGGAGAAGCAGCAGACCCTGAGGCGGAGGCGCTGGGTGGCGTTCCCAGGGCAGCGGGGAGGAGCAGCACCCCCCACGTACCCCACTGTGGTCCCCAGTTCAGGGCCTCTGCCCCACACACAGCCCCCTGCGTTTGCCCGTGCCCCTGTGGGTAAAAGTGGTCAGTTTGGGCTTAGTAGTATTTTAAAGTATTTTAATTACTTAATCTGAAGAACTTTTCGTGCTGTCCAGCTGCTGCCCAGCCGCTATCCCAGCCTTTATCTGAATTAACTGCTATCACCAGTACAAACATCCCTACTGGAACACGTCGATAAGAACCTCACGGTGGTTTCAGCAGTGTTTAAATAACCGGCCACAGGGCAGAAATAAGCTCAGTGGACTTTTTTCCCCGTTTCACACTAATTCCGTACCTTCCCCCTTTACATCTGTCGGAGCCCCGCGGAGCGAGGTGGGGGATCGCGCCGGGCAGCGGGACAGTGGGACAGTGGGACAGCGGGACAGTGGGACAGTGTCCCCTGGTGTCCTCCTGCACCCCCGGAGAGAGGAGGGGCCCGGACCGGCGCATCTCGGCCGCTGTCCCGCGGGGAGCAGCGGGCACCCCCCGAACCCGCCCCCCGGGGAACGGCTCCGGCTGCCTGACCCCTCCATCCCTCCCAGCAGCGGCGGGGGGGACCTGCGGCTGAGCCTGCCCGGGCTGCGGGGCATCCCGGGGCCGGGAGGGGACCGGTACCCGGGGGATGCCCGGAGTGGGGGGGAAGCGGCTCTCCCGGGAGCGGGTCCAGCCTTACCTGGACCAGTACGGGTCCCCGCCGCCATCCCGCCTCATGCCGTCGTGCTGCCCGGCCCGGGGGCCGCGCTCGGCGCTGCACACCGGCACATTCCTGCCGCCGCCACCCGCGGCCATGCGGGCAGCGCCTTCCGCCTCCGCCGCCTCACATCGCGGCGGCCGCCGGCTCCTTCCCTCCCTCCCCCCGCCAGCCGCGGCCACGTGTCAGCGCCTCCCGCCGCCCCGTGCCGGGAAGTCCCCGCTCCCGGTGCCCGGTCCCGCTCCCCGCTCCGGGGCAGCCGCGAACCCGCGGGCCCTGCAGGTGCACGGGCGGGGAAGGCACCCGGCCCGGGGGTCGTTCTCTCCATCCATCACCCACAAAAAAGTGGGTTTTTTTCTCGTTTTCTATGTTTTTTCTCCTCCTCCGGTAAATATTCACACCCCCATCCCCCAAATCGAGTGCGGACTAAGCGGGGTCTCCCCGCTCCCTCGGAGACTGGAGAGCAAGAGCCCTGCCCTTCACCTCCCTCGGGTTTGCCAGCAGGAAAGTCCGTGTCTGCTTTGTAAGGATTAGAACTGAGTATGACAGCCAGCATGTAAGGGAAAAAGAAATAGCAATCAGTTTTGTTACAGCTTGATTCAGCTCTGTTGGATACAGCTCCTGCCTTGCTGTCTGAGAGATAATCAGACTCCAACAGGGAAACAGACATCACTGTAATTATCTCAGTCCAAAACTGAGGACTGCTGACTCACTTCGGGAATCTGAATGAGCAGGCAGAGCTTCGTTAAGTCACGTTCAGGTGATTCTGCACAGCCCAGCTTCAGGTGAGTGAAGGATGGAGGAGCTCTGGCTCAGCAAAGTTAAGCCTTCAGCAGACTCAGCTAACTCACCATTCTTCTCAGGAATACTTTTTGCAGGTCCCAAAGAGCAGTTAGCAACTTAAATCAAGAGGGGTAAGAGTATTGCTGAGCTGAACCTTAGTGAAATGGCAAAAGAGTCTTCACACACCAGAGGTGGCTCCAGAAGAAGGAGCAAAAATCATAAAATCACTTTCTTCTTTGCCTCAGAATGTCCTCAAAGGAAAGAGATCTGCCCCAAAAGGCCTGTGACAGTCGCACAGGGTTGCAGGGACCTGCTGCCACCAGAGCAAACACTCCAAGCAGCTTCGGCTGGCTGAGGGGAACCACGTGCAGCAGCCACAGGGCTCGGCCCTCACCTAGTTGTAAGCTCTCCTTCCTTCGTTTGCACAGGAAACTACAAAGAAAGTATTTTTACTCATTCTGCTACTGTGCCCGTTGCAGAAGAGGAAGCCAAGTTATGGCAAAATGCAGCCAAAAATAAAACCCGTTGTTCAATTGGTTATGTAGGGTATATATTGACAAAGTTTTGTGTGTTCTGCTCTCCCAGGTCCTCCCTTTGTGCTGCTCAGCATCACCTCCTCAGTGAATACTTCCTTTCACTAATTCACTCCTCCCTTACAAAGCTATTTCGCTGTCAAAAATAGCTGCAGTTAAAAAGTGTGTCACATCTAGCACAAGCACATAAATAAGTTTAAAAAGTAAAAACACAGCCATCATTCCTTTCACTGCTGCATAATCTCCTGCCAGCAAACCTCCCACCAAGCCAAGGAAATGGCAAACGGGATCCCTGCAGCAGACAGGTGCTGACTGAAGAAACTAAGCTGATGCAAGAACAATCCCCTCCAGTTTTTCCTGTGTTCAGCTTAATCCGTCAAAAGATTAACCCAACCCAGAGATCACTGGGTTAATATCTGAGCTGACATTCACCATCACTGATGTTTAGCCAGACAATGGTGGTATTATCTGGAGAGTTTATGAAGTTAAGCACAGATCAAGACCAAATCCTGAAGGGGTGTGAAAAAGGCACACACATTCCATACAGGACAACTGTTGTCTCCTGAAAGAACAGTCCCACTGCGGCTTGAAAGCTCCCTGCTCACCAAGAGCAGTTTCCCTGCAAACTTCTCCCCGGCCTGAAGAAAATGCGTGTGGTTTCTGGTGCTAAATAGTGCAACTTGCCAGGACTGCTGCAGACAGCAACACGCTGGAAAACAAGCAGATTACCAGAGAAGGTGGCAAATTGAGACTGCTTTTAAGTGAACAGCAGCTGAGATGCAGAAATTCACCCAGGTGGGTATCAAGCTGTCAGAATTCCATTTGATATGAGGAACACAGCAGAGAACACACGTGGGCTTCCTGGTTCTGAGGTGCCCGCTCGTTATCAGCGCATGGGCGGCTTGGTCACTTGTCCTTCGTGTAATTACATGAAGGTAGGAGGGGAGAGGAAAGGAATATAAAGGTTCTAGCATCTTGCTGTGTCCATTGGGAAATACAAATCCTTTTAGGGTGCAATCCATGAGCTTTGTGTTCGTCCCTACACAGCTGAGCACACAGAATCACACAGGGTGAAAGGGACCTCTGGGATCATCAGGTCCAGTCATGAAGTGAACTAGCTGCTGAGCAGGGCTGGGGACATCACTGCTCATAAACCCTACTTGTCTCTTTGCCTTAAGAAAAGGACAGCAGGAACAAACACCCACCAGGGACGTTGCTTCTGCATGGAAGAGACCCCACAGCGCAGGTCAGGACCCGTCTCAACTTCCTGCAGCCTAAAGGCAGATTTAGGGCAAAACACGTCCCGTATCCTGTTACATTCTTTGAGGTAAGTATCTCAGGGATGCTCAGGTGCTGTTGACAGGAGGCCCCGTTACCCGGGAAGATACGACACAGGGATCACGCTCCAACTCAATTTAATAAGCTTCGTAACGAACTTGGACAGAAAGTGGTTTGAAATAAGTCGAGCAACACTCATCTACTAGTCAAGGATTTTTTTTTTAAGTAATGCTTTTAAGCTTATACTCAAGCATACAAAGCATAAATCTTACAAATTAAAAACAATAAAATCATCCTAGTAATGGCTTCCCCTATATGTACAAAGAGTGGAAAGGAGACAGAATTCTCCCCAGGTTGTTTCACACATCTTTAATGCTACATAAGTGCTCTCCACATTCATTTCCATTTTTCTTTTAATGTGGGTGGAAGGTGCTGAAAGTGTTTCAATGAAATCATCTTAAAGAGAGAGAGGTACTTCACCTGATTTCAAGCTGTGTTTGTCTCTTCAAAAGTCTGGAGAGGAAATGCTTCACTTAAAATTCTGCTGTTAAGTTTCTGTGCAGCAGCCTCTGTTTTTCCAGCTATATAAAATTAAAGAGTTTGGGAAGTATTTCTCAGAACACACCAATACTTCATCTCCATGGAAACCCCTTGTCCCCCACCCTTCACAAATGACTCCCTTGTACAACAAAAGCTACCAGTTTAGCTTAGATTTGACAGGCAGAAAAGAAACACCCTAACAGTGGAGGAGAGAGCTACCAGGAAGGTGACAGGTTTTGGAAAAGATTTGTAGCCGAATCAAAGCACACTTGATACACAGCCTTTCTGCAGAGCCATGTAAGACAGGGTATTTTACAGCCCAGCTTCTTCATGTCTATAGCATCAACCAAAAAAAAAATCTTATTTGTGTTCAACAAAGGAAAGGTTGGGGAGGAATGAGTGTAGTGCACCACACTGAATTACCAGATTTGTCTGCTACCGTTGAGTTTGGAACAAATCTTCTTACAAAAGTTAATTTTCATATTGTTCTAAATTAAGTGGAAGAAAATATGTATTTTTTACACTAAAGCAAACTGATCAAAGTGGCGTTTAATAATATTTGTTAAAGTGGTTATCTAACAAAAATGGGTTAACAAAATCCCATTCATTAGTAGTCACCAAATAAGACATTTCTCATGCATATGACAAAAGTTCATTCGTGTACTGAGAGGTCTGTTTACTGTGTACAATATCTCCATAAATTATAATATGTTTCACAGCCCCTACCATTCAAGAATATTTCAAACAGATTATATATTATATTTGTATATGCAAACTATTTTATATACACTAATATAAAGATCCTTAGAAGTACCATTATCACTACCCTTTATGCTTTCTCTAAAATGCATAGCTTTCAAATATTTTCTTGCAGTTACCAAAAACTTTACAGATTAAAGCTGCTTATCAATGTGGCATGTTCATAAAAATGAAGTGAAATAGTTCTATACTAATTTTATATTAAACCCCTTAAAAACCATGTTTATTTTTTAACGGGAAAAAAACCCAACCCAACAAGCTAGTGAAAATTCAAGTAATCTATGCTCAATCTTTGCCCAAATACTCTATGAAATTAACGTAGCATTCTAGAAATACAGTGAACTTCTCAACCAGGACTGTAATACTGCATTTCTCATGGAGAAAAATGCTAGTCATGCCACAAAAACGCACCACTACCCACTTCATCTGGGAGAAGCTTCAGATGAGGTTTAACAACACAAGTGCCAAAACAAGAGAAAAAGCTGAGCAGTTATACAGGAAGAAATTAGAGCTATTCCAGTTTTGTTTCTGCAGTTTGTTATTAAACAAAGTTACATTAACCATACAGTTTCTCACAAACTAAAAGTCATACATGGTTTTCAGACATCAACCGACTGGGGGAAAATAAAAATAATTTAAAAAAAAAACCCAAAACCCCCACAACTGTTAAAAGTTTGGTGTTAGAATAACCAGCCTGGGTGAAGGAAAACCTACTGATAGCTTGCTTGTTATGTACACTTTAAGACCTCCGTACCACAAATGCCTCAAAGTGGAGAACAGAACGTTCAGTAATAAATGGGAACAAATAATTTTGTGATATCCATCACCTAGCTTAACCTTGGCGCTCTGCATCTCTAATAGCTCCTTAACAAACAATGGTTCCCCCCCTCAAAAAAAAAGAAAAATAGCTACACAAGTAAACAGTGTTCACAGTAATGCAATCAGTAACAGGTTTTGTTAGTTTCCGTAAATCGGGTGTATCTGCAAAGCTTTATACAGTTTAATGCGTAAGTATTCCAGTAAAATTAAGTGAAAACTAAGTTTCATTCTACAGGGTAATATCTACCATACAAGACTAGATTATGTACAGTATGGGACTGGTGTGACAACTGCCAGTGTCTCATGATGTGAAGCTGTTTCACTCATCAGCTCGGTCTTTGTTCAGCAAGTCTGTAAGAACTTGATATATGGACCTAAAAAAAAATCTAGAGATCAATTTGGCAAGTTTAGGGCTTGCTCCCACTGGATATATACCAGTGTACAGTGCTGCAAAACTAAGTCAACCAGAGCATCCCATACCAAGAAGATTACAGTCTGTTGACTTGAAAAGTCTGGACTTCACATGTAAAACATTAAAACTATAATCCTACCTGGAGTGAGGACAGTCAGTAAAAAAATACAGGTGAAGATGAACTGCATCTCTTCAGAAAGGTATGGAAGAATGGAGAAAATAGAAATTTCGGGGTTTAGACAGCCCTGCTCTGCTCAGCTCAGGGCACAGAAACAGCCCAGGTAGCTCTAAAACTACAAGTCTTATTCAGCAAGCATAAAGGCAGATCCTGCACAAGATGATGCATCAGAGGCTTCAATGAGCATCTCTCCCCACCACTTAATTACCTAACACACACATATTTCAGCTTACAAACATCCAGTGGCCTTCAAAGCTTTAATAGAATCCCTGCAGTGTCTACAGCTGCAAATTTAATATGGGGGGGGAAAAGGCCCCTGTTAACAAAACCCCTCAAATGCCTCTGGGGCCATTTTGGTCGTTTGTGAAAATTAAGGAAAAAACCCCACTTATTTCCAACAATACTCCTCCTGAAAAGATGGGTCACTGATCCATTACGAACATAGCTCTCACCATTTAAAGCACCAAAAAAGTCAGAAACAAGGAAAAAATTTAAAAAAAAGTCCTTAAATTATGATTTACAAGTTTGTACACTATTTCCTAAGCAAAAGGTTGACCTTACTGCAAAGTTTATAGATGAAAACTTGACCAGTTACTTTTAAGGGGAATGTATATCTGGCTATAACTTAAAGGTAGAAAATATCCACTGTTCTATATACACATTTCAAACAGGAGACAGTTAAACTTAACTGAATAGTTGCCAATATAACTCCGTATTAACTCACTGGCCTAAACTAGGCATCAGTAGCCAATTGCTCGAGTTCTGTATTTTTAAAAATGCCTTTTTTTTTTTTCTGTCCTGTTTTAATTGTTTTTTAAAAATGTAGTATAGTGCATAGCCTAAGTCAGACTTTCAAAGAGATACAGCGCCTTTCAATGCAGTTTTTGCAGCATTTAAAAGGGACTTTTCTCCCTTCAAATTAGATGTTCATTGAAAAATCTGAATTGAGTGCTGTACTGTAGTAAAAATATTTCAGTCACAGACTGATATAAAAGTATACTGTGCAGTACTAAGATTGTTTGATGTCCATCTGCACACATTTTACTTGGGTTCTTCAATTGTCCCCTTGCTGAGGTCTGTCATTTTGGGATATTTCACTTTCTTCTGATCCAGCTCATTCTGAGCCCACAGTAGTAGTTTCAGTAATTTTGCCAACTTGGGTGTTGATTCACGATTTTCATAGTCTAGAACAGCTTGATTAACCTCACTCCATACCTGGAAAAGAAATACTGGAGTTCAGTAATAGTTTTCCTATGATTAACACTGCTTATGGCACACAGACATTGAAGAGATCACACTCAGTGTGCTAATTCCTTGGAACATGGTCAGGACAAAGCTCCACAGACTATGAGCCTGGAGAAAACAAGGAAGAGAGCCAAGTAGCTGAATACATTAACACCATTTTTTTTTTTGAATCTTGCTTAAGAAATACTTCTGTTCTTTTGCATACCACTATATACATTTCCTCGAAACATTTCCAAAATATTTGGACATCATTTTCACTGCATAGGAATAAAAGACATCAATTTCCTTCTGAGAAAGGACTACCTTCTGTCGCTGCATCATGTTAAGCAAGTCTCCAAATGGTGATTCTTCGGGATTATCAAAGGCGAGCAGAGCCAGCGTACGTTCCATTTCTGTCAGGCACTCCCTGCTCTCCTCGCCTTGTTCTGCTAATTGGGTCTGAGCAAATTCCAGAGCTGCCTCTGTCTCACGCTGCCGAATCAGTTCGATCAAATGCTGCTGCTACGTATGAAAGACACAGCAATGTTAGCTAAACAAATTAACAAATAGTATCTCAAGACTGTAATCTTCAGCCATTAGTGTGCAGTTTGAGACAAACACTAATCCCTGACAGTTTTGTGTCAATTCTTGTCAATGTGTGAGTCAAGGAGCAGTAGACTTGTCTACAAAACCCACTGAAGAAGGTAACCTGATGCTTTTCAACAGGCTTTGAAAAGATGTGTTACTAAAGGAACTACTAGAAATCCAGACACACAGCAATTGGAAGTTGGTAAGTTACAGCCCACTCCTGCTGTTACAAGTTTTCATGTTGTTAATTGAATATGGTTGTTCCTGCACCATGCCACAAAGTTTCCCACTGCTACAAAATGATGCCAAGAACAAACATCCATGGTCAGTCACAAACCTCCCAACATACTCTTAAAACCTGCACTGCTTTTTCCGGTCTCTCTGCAGCCTCTAAAAACAAAAATAAAGCTTGCTACCTGTCCTTACCTGTAAATGAAAGTAAAGATATCTGTTTGTATCTAACAACTCTGGGTGGAGACTGTTTATTAATGCAATGGCTTCTTGAATCTGTCCTTTCAATATCATTTCTCGTATTTTTATTCTTTCATCGAGAGTCTCTAAATCAACACTGGGTTCAATTCCAGACTCCATTCGGAATTTCTCTGCTGCTTCTTTAAAGCCCTCTGAAATAGAAAGATTTCACATATAAAATGTATTTCATGACACACTTGAGGAAAAAAAAAAAAAAAAAGCAAGCATCTTAAATGAAAAGATTTGAATATTGCTGGTGCATTTTTGGGGTTATTCTTACTTATTTAAAGAGGCATTTACCCAACAGGCATCTAACAGTACATGCTTAATTCATTCTTATCCCAAGTGCCCTCATTCTCTAAGGATGCATGCAACTTATAGTCCAATACATCTTAACTTCAAAGCTCGTTTTATGCTTAAATAGAGCAGTGTATTTATTCCAAAAGGGGATTTTCAAAACCACATTTGCAAAATTTGAGTGGTTTTCCCTTCTCCCTCAAGCCTCCAGATCTGTTTACACAGACCTTGCAGTTTTACTGGGAAATAGAAAATTAATTTTGCTTTCTTGTACTAACACTATGTATTTTTTTAAAAAGTTTTAACAGTTATTTTAAAGCCTAAGTCATGATTTCACACACACAAAACCGATCTACTCCACTAAGATGCTCTTCCTTCACCCAGAGGCTTCACCTACACACCAATGTAAACAGGGCTACAGATGGGACACAGATGCCTCCGCCCTAGTATAGCTTACTGCGATGGTATGTGTCCTAATTGCTAGGGACAACTTCCGGGGGTTTTTCATTGTTCCAAGTATAAAGTTAGGCTAGATGCTGAAAGGGGTTAATATTTGTGTTCTCAAACTATTTTGACAACAGTGTCCTTTTAGAGTTTATCTTTCTAGCCAGTTAAAACTTGCTTCTGATAGCTGTTCTACTACGTGCAGCTTTCAGAGTGATATTTAACGACCGTAACGTAGCTTGAACTCTGTTTTAATGGCACAAAAACCACCACCACACCGAAGTGGGTCATGTTTGTTAACAGCATTCCAGAAAATACTTTATTTTCTGTATCTTTTAGCAAAAGAATTAAGGTTAATAAATGTAATTTCTGTTGCATGATAACTGTTGGTCTTTGAATCTTATTCAACTTCTGCTCAAGAGAACAGAAGAGCAGTTGTCCACTGAGAGAACCCAATAGCAATCACTGTCTTCAAAGCCCTTAACTTCATCTAGTAGCATATTATAGCCAAAACTGACTCGATAAAATAAGCAACATGCATTTAAGAGCCTCCTAGCATCACTACTCATTTTTACCTGTAACAAGGTAGTTCATGATAAGGCGGTTCATGTCTGCTCTCTGGATATGCAAGTTATTAAGCTTTTCCATCCATTCATCTTTCGTGATCTCATCAGGTTTTTCTGCATAACTCATCCTGGTCTCTTACTACAAGAAAAGAAAAGTATCTCATTTAACATGATTCAAGAAGAAGCAAGTTTAATGTGTGTAAGCACAGTGTTACTACCATCTTTATATCTTTTTTATGAGATCTTTTAGATTAATAATCCAAAAGAGACTCTTTTATCTCAAACCACAATTTACATTTTTCTCCTCCTTCTTCCTGCACTCTTTCCCATCTACCAGCCAGTCTCTAACGCTGCTTTCATCAACTGACAGAATAAAAACTTCAAATACCATCTTCTCGTACTTACTCTTAAATCCATTCCAAGTGAATCTTGGTTACAAGTTATACAGGACACACAACATCACAGTGTGAAACAAGTGAATCACAGTTTGACAGCTAGCCAGAAAAAAAATGTAACAAACCTTTAAAGCAAAGCCTACGTGAACAATATTTGTTTTAAAGTTTTCACCAAAACATATGACAGCAACATATACTGTATAGCTACAGAACTGTACACAATGCGTTATCCGATGTACAACTAAAAGGCTGTCCCCAAAAGTACTCCCGACAACACTACTAAAATGTTATCTCCTAGTATTATTCTCGACTATATTTTTTTCAGATTGGTAAGCAAAGCGCTTTGCTAAGGCCGTCATTTAATCACCTCTACCTTCAAGTCACGATCACAGGGGCAGCAAAAGGCGGAGGAGGCGGCAACAACAGCAACAGGCATCGCCACCCCTCTCGGACAAACACAGGCGGCAGCGCGCCTTCCCATCACCAGCCCGTTTCCAACAGGTTTTTCTTCCTCTGAACTACCGCCGCAGCCACACCGACCCCAGGCAAGTTGGGCAGAGGGAGGCAGGATGAGCCCGGCCCCGGCGGCTGAGGGGCCGATCGGTCCCCGGCCCCGCATTCACCCCGCTCCCAACCCCGCGACTGGGGGAACAGGGCTCCCGCCGCAACGGGCTTCGGCGGCCCGAGCTCCGCGCGGCCTTTGCCCGCCGGGGCACACCGACCTTCCCCCGCCGTCCTGCGGCCCTCGCCCGCCACCGGCCCGCCAAGGCGCTGCCCCCAACCTGGCCCTCCTGGGGCCCGGGCCACCGAAGCGCGCGGCCCCGCTCGCCACAGGCCCAGCGCCTCCCCACCGTCCGCAGCGGTCGATAGCAGCCCGACCCGCCGGGCCAGGGTAACGGCCCCGCCAGCCCCCGTCCCCTGAGGGAAGGAGCGGGTCGGCCGGCGCCATCTTACCGAGCGCGCCGCGGTGCCGGCTCCAACGCACGAACGCGGGCCCCTCCGCCGCCTCTGCCAGGCCGCTGGCGCGCGGATCTCGCGAGAACTGTCCTCTCGGCCAATCAGCGCCCGGAAAGGGGCGAGAAGATACAACCATAGAGTCGGCCCTCGGGACAGAGCGTACTCTGTGTGTGTAGGTACGCTCCTCCAGTGGGGAGGTGGTGCCATAGAGGCGAGCGCGGGGTGGCGGCGCCTCCGTACCACAGAGATTGGCGCGATCCCGCCAGGGCTGCGGAGAGCAGGGGCGGCCGAGGTGCGGGGCTGCAAGATGGCTGCTCTGCCGAGTCAGTGTCACCCCGTGGGACTGGGGGGCACTGGAATCAGCGGGGCCGAGCAGGGTGGAGGGCCAGGTCTTGTCCCTTCCCCGCCTGCCCTCAGCCCCCGTTTGGCTCGCGGCCGCGAGGCCTGTGCTGGCTCCGCCATGCTGCCTCCCCCAGCAGTCAGACCACTGCCGGGAGCTGCCGCAGCTGCTCTGTGGTTCACATCCCTCCCTGGCGCTTTCATAAGGTTGGGGGGGACCTTAAAGTTCATCCTGTCCCACCTCTGCCATGGCAGGGACACCTCCCACCAGCCCCATCCAACCTGGCCTGGAACACTGCCAGGGAGGGGGCAGCCACAGCTTCCCTGGGCACCCTGGGCCAGGGTCTCAGCCAAGAATGTCTCATCTAAATCTACTCTCAGTTTAAAACCGTTACCCCTTGTCATACCACTCCATCCCTATGTAAAAATCCCTCTCCAGTTTTCCTGTCCCCCCCAGGCACTGGAAGGTGCTCTAAGGTCTCCGCAGAGCCTTCTCCAGGCTGAACACCCCAACTCTCTCAGCCTGTCCCCAGAGCAGAGGTGCCCCAGCACTCGGATCATCTCCATGCCCTCCTCTGGACTTTCTCCAACAGCTCCATGTCCTTCTCATACTGGCGGCCCCAGAGCTGACCCCAGCACTGCAGGGGATGTCACCAGAGCGGAGCAGAGGGGCAGAATCCCCCCCTTGCCCTGCTGCCCACGCTGCGGGTGACACTGTTGGCTTTCTGGGCTGCAGGCGCACATTGCTGGCTCGTGTTGAGCTCTCCATGAACTGACACCCCCAAGTCCTTCTCCTCAGAGCTGCTCTCCAACCATTCTCCACCCAGCCTGTGCTTGGGACTGCCCTGACCCACGTGCAGGACCTTGCACTCGGCCTTGTTGAACTTCGTGGATACAATTACTCAGCTTTCACTCTTGTTTTTGTAACTGCAACAAAGCACAGCTTCCAAAACTCAATTTCATTACAGTTTTCTCTACATTGAAATGGATGAAATCTATGATGTAATCAAAAATTTATCATTTTCACTTGTTTCCCCAAACAAACCTCCAAGTTTATAAACAATGCAGGATTTTGGACAAAGAACTTAAAATATCAACTAATACATGCCATTAGTTGTTAGCCCAAACTAGAAACTACAGTGTGGCAAGTAGTTGTATTGATTGGAGAAGGCTGTTTCTCAGGCTTGTAATCTAAAAACTAATTGCAATGAATTTGACTCATTGGGAAACATCAACATTCAGACTGTTTTTGAACCAGTAGGCTGGTAAATCTCCCTTTGGCTGAGCTGCCCTGTCTGGTTCTTGTCAGCTCCTCCCTAAAAGGTGGAGTTTCTCAGGAGACTTCCATATAGAGGGAGAGAGGAGGAAGATGCCCCTCTCTAGGAGAGTTTCCTGACTTTTCTATAGAGGGAAACGCACCCTAAGCGGAGAGGAGGCAACAGAGTGTAATTCATACCACAACTGCTGCTTACAGGTAAAGAATAGATGTAACTGCTTTCTAATAAATAGAATAATATATTAAATAAGTAAGCTATCTGTGAGCTTCTGTTTGGCAGCATGCTGATCGTGTGGTGCTGACACCTGTTCTGTCACAGGTTGGGATGTTCAACCTAACTGCAACAGAAATTTCCCTTTGCTCCTTTATTGTCTCTAAGCTAAAGTAAAAATGGGCTAAAAGCAGCTCTTGAGTTGTGGTTTTGCTTGTAGTGAAAAATAGTTTGGGGCTTTTTTGTTTTAAATATTTTTAGGAGTTGGCGTTTTTCTGACCATAATGTTAACAAAAGGAAGTTTGTTTGTCTCTGTGGAGAATATCATGGCTGGCTGCATTTTCATCTTTTTTTTTTTTTTTCCTTTCATATCCCTGCCCCAGCTTTTTGATGTTTCTGCTGATGTCAAACCTAGGAAACTGAGCTTTCACTTGAGAGAAGAGGCTTTACAACCACTTCAGTGGCAACAGACATGCTTTAAATGTTGCTACTGAAGCATTTTGTTACAGAGTCTGAAAACAAAGTGACTTTCTAATGTATGAATTGTTTTTATTTGGTTCAATAATACTCAGTATGACTACTTGTAGTGACACCTTTTTTGATGGCAGCATTAGCCCAACATGATAAAATCCTAAGTATATAAAAAAACCTTACAAAACTATTATTCCTTTATCTTGATACAGGCCTTTTTTCCATACTAATGTTCTGGGTGCAATGAAAACTCTACACGTTTGGGGGACTGAGCAGTATCTTGAGTAGTAAATGACACATATTCTATTCTCTTTCATGATAGAAATCAGCCTGGTCACCTTCTGTATTTCCCCCTTTTTAACTTGTATCTCACTGAATAAATGTTTAATCACCCCATGTATAATACCTGCTGCTATCTTCAGTGGAAAGGAAAATTTATGTTCCCTGTGCTTGGAATACTCAAGGATTTGGAAATAGCAAACTTGTGTGGCTTTTTTGTGTTAAACCTCACAAAATTAAGAAGGGAGTAGGAAGATACAAAGCTGTGCAACAATTGAAGGGAAAAAGCTTTCTATATCATTCCTCCTTTTCCTAGTACCAAAGCCAAACTTCTGTCAAAAATCCTCATATTCTCCCCAAAGTTGGAGTCAAACCTTTCTTTTGTTGCTCAGGCAAAACCTTGCAGACTACTTCTCTGACTCTAAAGTCAGATTAAAATGCATGGAAACAAACTCTCCTGTGACTTCAATATGCCACAGTCCTACAAGAATCTTATAGTAATGAGGGCAGCAATAACATGGAAGTTTGGGCTTTTGGGCAAGAGTACAAAATTAAGAATAAAAGAAATGCATAATAACTGTCATTCAGTACAGTTTATAGAGTTTTTAAATGGATTAGGATTTGATAAATCCTAATCAAAAAGAGGTATTTTGATGAGTGATATTTGGGGCTGAGTAGAGTAAATCTCAAACCAAAAAAAAATCCTGCAAAAAAAGGTACATATTGGAGGGAGTTAACCTAGAAAATTGAGTGGAAAAAAATCTGCAAGCTTTTGTCACTGGTAGGGAAGGGGATTGCTTTATTTATGTGACTATGGTTAACCCTCAGTAAAGTATTTCTCTGTTTTCATCTAGTCTTTATGAAAAATGAAGTATTAGGAGCCTTGAAGAATCAAGGACCCAGAAGATACACTACCTTGACACCTGACATATCTATTTTGAGTGATGTGCTGAACTCTGAGGACGTAGTCCTTTTTCCACCCAATAAAAAGGTAAATCTGGAGCACAGCCAACAGAAATTAGTCTCTTTTGACTTAAAATTGTTATCTGTTAAAACAAAAAAAAAACGCTAGAGATGGAGGAAGGAAGAGACCTCATCCTTTCTCTTTTCATGGGCTAACTCTGTCTCTAATTTTTACCTGGCTGCTGAAATTGGCTCCCCAGAACATTCAGTGAGGAAGAACTTAGAGAAGGGGTGAACATAAAGTGAGTATTATGTTTAAGAGCTTTGCATCTTCAGACACTGGCAAAGGTTGACACCTTGGTGAAGGGAAAGGTGGGTGAGGGAGCAGAAGTGACACCCCAGATTTGGGGAGACTCTCTGCAACATGAAGATGATGCCTTAGTGCCTATCACAAATAGTAGGTTTATGGGTCGTGCCTAAAGACCCTTGTGTGAGACACTAAGGCCAATCTGTAGACACTCAAAGTTTAAAAAAGAAGAATTAGGGAAACCCAAGGGGTAAACAGATAAAGATGTATTGGCTGCAGAGGGATGTCTAAGTGTACTGACTGCTTAATAGCAGAAAAGGTTTTGGAAAGCAGTGGAACAAAGTTTTAAGGAGAGTAGTGCTGAGGGATTTGTAGATATCTCAGCATAAGCTTCTCTGGTGTTTAAGAAGGAGAGGTAGATAAGGTGCTTATTAGACTGTTTTAGAAGCTGATTGATAAGTCATTAATCTCTCCTAGGATTTCCCAGCAGTGTTTACAGTTCAAACCAGTAAGAAACTATCAGCATGTTACGCAAGAGGAGGCCTAAACCAAACCAAAACATGCATTATATAGATCACCAGAAAAGCTCCTTCTGTGTGCTGCCAGGATAATGCAGATTCAGACCAGTAAGCGAGGAGTAAATTTCCCAAATGAAGGGAAATTAGGCTCTAACAGGAAAATAATTAGGAAGGGAAAGAACCGAGGTGCTGAGGGTACCATTTAGTGAAGGTTACACAGGTGTTCAGTCAGCAAAGGCAGATACTCTGACTTGGGCGTTAACACAGGTAGGGTTTTTTTGTGGGTTGAAAGTGCAATACGCTTTAGGTGGTGTTCACTGGGTGTGTGAAGTGAATCACTGTTATGTTAAGACGGTGTAAGCCTCTTGCCAAATATGTGTAAGAGGAATTTAATACCTATTTCACTGCTGGATCCCAGGTTGCAGGCATCCCCTGTTCACTGCTGGTGTGCAATTACTTGTTTTGCATGTTCCCTTTCCCTTGGTGTGCAATTCCTGGCTTTGAGCACTCCCTAGATGCTAAATTTGTCCATTAACATGTTACTAACCACTTTTAAAGGCTGTTTACTGGGAAACCTCCATGTGGTGGATGAGCTGATCCAGTGAACACTTCCCTTCCTCAGCACTCCATAACCAGGACCCAGAGGAAAGTATTACTGCAGCAATTGCTATTCCATTTTCTAAACCAGATGGAGTAGAATAGGAAAAACAAAATCCCAGTGGGATGAGCACAGGTGAGGAGCATAGCTGATGTGAGGATCAAGCAGCAGATGAGCTCCTCTGCCACGTTAGTACTTTGACAAAGCTGTGCTTGTCCTCTCAGAGAAGTGCTGTAAGCACTGCTACAGTGGAGTTTTGCTTTGGCAATTCCAGCCTCACGAATAGGGAATGAAACTGCAGTTGCCATGAGGTAAGACCACCCTGTATTTTTTATAAAAAAGCTGGGGAACAGCGTTGTTGATCCTGCAGAACTGAGGTGACTGGGGCAGCCTGCCTCCCTGTTCCCTTAGTGGCCGCAGGACAGCAGCCTGCAGCAGCACAGAGCCGACAGGAGGGGGGCTCGGCGGGCAGCCCCGCCGCCACAGCTGTGTGGGGAACAGCTCGGCCTCCCCTCGGGCTCGAGGGAGACGGGGAAGAGCGGCCCTGGCTGCGCGCGGGGCTCACGGCCTGCGCCGCTCTTTTCCCGCCCAGCGCCCGCCCGTGAGGGAGCGCGCGCCGCCGGGCCGGGAGGCGGAGCCAACGCCAATCGAAGTCCTCCGCGGGCCGTGCGCAAAACGGAGCGCGCTCTAGGCTGCCGTTGGCCGCCATCTTGGTCTCTATGGTAACGGGGGAGGAGCGTCCCCGCCCAGCGTTCTGGAGCCGTTGCGAGGAGGAAATGGCGGCTCGGCGCGGCTGAGACCCTCGGTGGCGGCGGAATCCCCCACCCCCTCTCCGCGGTGAGTGAGGGAGGCAGCCGGAGAAGCACCGAGACGGGAGAAGAAATGGAGTGGGGCCACCGCCGCGGCGGAGGGGGTCGCGGAAAAGAGGCGGCCGCCTTCTACGGCCTGGGCGCCTTTGGGCTCGACTAGAAAATGGAGGCGGGCGGGTGGTGCGGGTCAGGGCGGGCGGGGGGCCCCGGGCGGCGGGAGCGGAGGGACGCGGCCCGTGTTCAGGGGACCGTCGGTGTCGGCTGCCAGGGTACGGGCACGCCGGCGGCCTGGCCCGGTTCCAGAGGAGGTCGGCGACTGAGTGCGGGGGCCCGGAGGAAGCTGAAAGCCGCCGCCCCGTGAGCTCGTGCCGTGGTTGGGCCGGAGCGGAGAGGACGCCCTCCCCGGGCGGAGCGGGCTGAAGGCGGGCTCGGCTCCTCCATGTTGGGCGAGAGGAGAGGACGGTGTGCTCTGAGGCGACCCACGGCCCTGACCCCGCACCCGTGATGCCAGGACCGACTGTGACCGCTCTGTCTCACCGTTGCCATGGCACCGGGCCGGGCGTTGGGTGCGGGATAGCGGGGACTCAAAGCTCGGGGGGTCTCTGGGGGTGGCACTGGAACTTCCCTGCCTTGGGGTGGCATTTGTGTTCTCTGGGCCGTGGAAGGGAGCTCCTTACCGGTGAGTCCAACAGCAGCCGAACTGTATCCCGGTCTGGGGCCTGTCTGGGGGGGGAAGGAGAGGTTGGATGTTTGGGTTGGTAATTGTCGGTAGGTTTTAAATGTTCAGTGATTTCCCTGTCGGTAGCTGTTCCCCACTCTGCACTGATGCACTTCCATGCCCTCCCTTGGAGGTGATGGCACTTTGGAGCTGCTTCCTTGGCCTGCACAAAGCTATTCTTGGTCACCAAATTATTATTTTTTTTTCCATACAGTTAAGTAGATTTCAGTTTATACCTCCAAGTGATAGCTGTATTTTAGTAGAGGGTTAAGAAAACCTTTCCTGTTTACCTTGTGATTTTTACCTTGGGAAGAACATTACAGTCTTTTAACGTGTTACCAAGTGTGTGTTACACTGTCCCTGCTGTTTGTGTACATTCAGTGGTTCAGAACAGTGTAACGGGGTGTTTTTCTTGCATGGGCTTTCATGTTTTCTTCCAGGAACTTCAGGGAGATAAAAAATGCTAATTTTATTTAACTCAAAAGGATGTATATAGCATTCACAATTTCCCTGTTGTGTTTTTTCCCCCCCTGGATAATCTGAGGTTTTTTGCAGCAGTAGCTCATTTGATTACTTAATCATCACAGCCTTGTTTAAGTAAATGCTTTGGCAGCTGATATTCAGCTATATTTTGCTCCATTTTATGATAACTTTTTCAATGTTTGCTATTTTTTTTCCTTTTTAACACAATTTTCTTGTAAGTGGTAATTTAAATTGATTTAGCTTCAGCTGTCTTGTTGCTGTTCCTACAAACACAATTTACTAGCTTTTTAAGTGATTTAATTGCTGGTCAATGAAAAACAATAATGGGTAGTTACTGTACAAGTATAGCATATATTGTGTTAATTGTAATAGATGGTTTGGGTTCTGCTCCACTTCTATATATGCCAGCTGCTTCTTACCGTTCTTTGACATTTGGAACTTGCTATAGGAATAAATATAGAAATACTCTTAAAATAGCTGTTCAGTTAGGCCTTAATTTTTTTTTCCCTTGATGGTTCCAGAAACGTATTGCACCAAAAGGTTTTTTTAATGCACTTTGGTGGAAGAATAAAGGCTCATGTTAGCCTTCAGCCTGCTTTACGACAGCAGGGCTCCAGTGATTTGCAAATTGAATAATAGTTGATTTCAAGACTAGTATTTAAATAATGGGGTTTTTTACAAAGCTTCTGTGTTGTTTTGTTTTTAAGGGATATTTTTGTTTATTTGTATGCAAATGAAGTTTTTGCTCTGCTGCAAATGTATGTGCACTATGAAATATTTAGAGATTCAAAACCTGTTCAGATCTGAAATAATACATATAATTCACACAGTGATTCAGAGGGTGCTTTTAACAAAGAGATACCCAAGAGATGTCTTTTGAGTTTAAAAAAACCCCCACCAAACAACCCTAAAAGTCCCCAAAGACATGCTGATAGAATTGTGTGAGTCCAGAGTAGTAAATAAAATTGACTAGATATTTCTCAGTGTCTCATAGACTGATCAAAAGGCAGTGTTTGTTCTACTTAATCCTGCTTCACTACTCAGTTTCTGGCAGTAGACTGTGATTTGTTTCTGGTTTAAGATAGTAATTGTCTTTATAGTTGTAATTTACAAATGTAGAATTTTAATAGCATGAAACTTCAGCTGGAAATATTAATTGGGGAGAGGAAGGGCAAGGATTGTAGGGGTTGGGCTGAGAGTTTATAAAATATAACTGTTAAAAACGGAAGAAAGGACTGTACTCAGCAAAAGTAAGATTAGGTGGATTTTAGCTGACAGAAGTAGTAGTGTCTATCTGCACTTTATTTTCTGGTGCACTTTTTCTGCCTAATGTCTCATGTAGTGCTGTGGTTAATAGGACAGTGGTAGGAGATTTAAGGAGAGGATTTTAATATAAACAAGTTTTATCTAGTTTATACCAGAAATGGTTGCCTTTTTGTGTGCTGTCAAGCCTGTGTCCTCACCAGGAGAATCTTCAGTCAGCTGTCAGTTGATGCTTTGAGGGGGTTGTACTACTCTTAAGTTTTTATCTAATACAGCTTCTGAAATAATACTTCACGGTTACTAATGGTGGTAGACTCAAGAGCATTGACAGACCTTGAGGTTAAGAAAAATCTTAGATTTGTAGTTAGGAAGCTAAGACACAAAGATTAAATGTGAATTGTGTGTGTTGTCACAGTAAACCCTAATCAAAACGGGTATCTGAACTGTGCTTACTGTATTTTTAATAACATAATCAGTATGCTCTAATTACTGTGCTTCACTGAATCCTGAAGGAGAAATTAATTTCTGTTTTACTTCATTTATTGAAGCCTTTTTGATGGGATAATGAAAATGATAGCTGATTTCAGATGTTATATTTTAGTTCACTTTTTACAAATGAAATAAGGGGGGGAAAGTGTAAAAACACAGGAGTTTGGGTTTTTTTTTCCTTCAACAGCTGTGCTGATAGGGTCAAAAATTATAATCCTGCAGTTATTTTGAGTTCAACTAACAATGACTAGACATGCCAGGGAATACAGATAGTTTAATTATAACGTAAAATTACTTTTTCTACATATAATATTTTGGGATGTGTAACCACTTTATGTAATGTGATGGTGCCAACTTGACAAAAAGCCCATAGAGCTTTCCTAGTTTGTATAAAATTGTTTGAGAAGAGGGATTTTTAAGTACAGTGTAAGTATTCAAGCTGAAATTTTGACAGTTGTGGAATTGTCAGCTTGTATGTTTAAAAATAAACAAGCTATGGGATGTTGAAGAGTTAAACTGTAAGGTTCTTGGACTTAGCCTGAATAACTGTGGCTGTTCAGTTAAAGATAAAGATACCAATCTCTTTGGTACTTCAGCAGAGGAATAGCAGATTGTGTGAATCACCTTTCCAAAGTGTGCTGTTTCCTGCACAGTTGCTGAAAGTGTTTCAGAGCTGCTGAAAGAGGTCAAGTTCAGGTTCAGAAATTGAACGTTAGGCAAATTACTATGTATTTGTCAAATATTTTCATTCCTGGTGATGGAAGAGAAATGGTAAAGAGATTGTGTATTGAGTAATACCCAATAGCAAAGTTTGTAATTGATATTTCTGTTGCCTAAACTTTAGGAGCGTGGCTTGTAAATCTGGCTGCTGCTGGGGCCTTTAGAAGGTTTCTTGCACAGAGATAGTTGTTTGTTTTTTTAATTGAAGTTTTGACCACAGAAATCTGCCTTTTTTAATTGTATACAAGAGAAAAAAAAGCAGAGATTCTGCTCACAAGTTTTCTTCATGAGCAAAATCTATTTGGTATCTCATTTTTGCTCATACTGTTCAGAACCTGAGAGCAGAAGTAAACCTGACCCAAAAAATTCAGTTTTATTTTGTTGAATTTGGGTAAAATTTCATTGTTAGGGCAGATGTGGAATTAGCTTACTCAGAAGAAAATGAATAAAGGCGTCAGAAGGTATTACAGGAGTAGCAAAAAGGCCAAGTATCAGTCTGTTAGTAAGCCAGCAGAGTGTATCTGCCTAGTCTTTTAAGCACCCATGAAGCTCTGGACTAGAAAATGGTGTGTGTATATGATACTTTTCTGTCCTCTTAAAATTAGTTAATGTTTTCTCAAATGCCAAAACCACTAAACTGAGTATTAATTTTGTTTATCAAAGTACAGGCCTGCAGGTTGGAGGGTGTGCATAGTGTGTCCTAAAGTCCCATCAGTACTGCTCCCCAGCTCCTGACAGAGCTGTGCTGGCAAAAGCTCAAACATGTCCACCAGTGTCTTAGGGGTTTTTTGTTGCTAATGTAGCTTTTTTAATTCAGGGAATTTGAGTGAACTTTCAAAGTCATGCTTCCTCCTGAGATAAACTGCTTCCCTCCTTGGAAGGGCCTTTACTGGTGTGTTGATAGAGTTTTGTGACACTGATAAAGCTCTGCTGCACCAGGATGGTGCACACGTGCTACCCCACCCTGCAAACAGGTAAAAGTACAGCGTTGCAGGTGTAATTACACCAATATGAGGTTGTAATGAGGTGCTTATGCCAGCACGGCTCTGTTGATTAGGGACTGTACCCTTTAACGTCCCGACTTGTGCAGTTGTGACAGTGAACCTCTGTAGTGTAGATATGATCGGAGTCTTGTCTGTTATTAAATAAAATGTTCATGTTTGCCAGTTTTCTGGTGAGCCTGCTGCTATCGCTATCTAGCTCTAATTTAGCTGTGGGAACTTCCCTCTGGTTCAAAGAAGCACTTTTTGCTGCTTACCCAGAATAAAATATGCTTGTAATACCTGGTGCTGTTCTCATTCTGCTGCACTACCCACCATCATGTGAGGCAGTGGCCTTCTTATGGGGCTTACATAAGGTAAGTGAGGAGCCTGACAGAAATTATGGAGAGAATGGTGGTGTATGTGTTAGCTTCAGACATACAGTGGAGAGGGCTTGTAAGAATGGGTAACTAAGGATGTTTGAGTTTGGAAAGGTTCATTTCTTTATTACAAGCACAGAGACCAAGTGAATGTATTTACTGGTTTTAAGGGGAGCTATTTCTTTAACTTCTTGGAATGAATCCATTTACTTAATTATTTTTAAAAGTAAGCTGTCAAGTTGGTTTGCTGTAGAGATTATTGTTAATTTAGAGTATTTCTTCAATACCTTTCTCAAGCAGAAAAAAATGATCTTGTGAAATTTATAAATGTGTTGAGTCTCATTTTCTGTGAGAAAAATCTGGAAGGAAATTAAGCACTTGGTTTTGCATCTTTGGAAATTAAATGTTCATGTTTTAAATCTCATTAGTCAATTGGCATCAGCACTGTGTAGTACTTGGTATCATGTGTTTGTTCACTTAACAAGTACTCCTGTACCGAGATAGGACAAGTGGTTTGCACCATACCCTGGACAATGGAAATAATTCAAAGTCAGAAAGTCTGCAAACCACAGAACTTCATTGAAGTGGTCTGTCTGAGTTTCCAGGGGTCTCTGTCAGGAGAAAGGGGGTAGTGACAGACACTACTGCACTATTTCTGATACCACATCATGACACCACAAGGTGGTGGTGAGGGCAGAAGCAGCAGGTCTGAGTGAAGGGTGTGATGTGAGACTGGACTGTGGATGTCAGTGATGCCATGCCTGTCAAATTAATATCATATTGTGTTACATGCATCTCAAGTTGAAATACTGTCCTGACACTGAAAGCTACCTTAAAACTACATCTCGGTGATAATTTGTCCTAATTTGGCTATATAGCACTGTTCATATTTGCCTAGAGTTATTACTGCTTTGTGCAGCAATACACATTTCTTAAATTAGAGTGGGATATTTCTGAGAAACATGCACATATTACTGAATCTGCAAATTTAAAAGCTTGTTAATGTGTTAATTTTTTAAACAAGAATAATGTATTGACTCCAGAATAGAAGGGAATTAGCTGCCACTTTTAAGTTGTTAGTGTTGTGGATATATGAAGTAGTAGGTTTGTTTATCATCTTGGAAGTAATTTAGTGTGTTTAACAACAGCCAGATAAGTGTTACAGTTTTTGTAGCATTATTTCTTTGTTTTTATTCTTGTAGGTCTAACTGTAAGCACTGAAATACTTTGGTTTTATGCAAATTTCATTTTTAACATGATCTTTCAAATGTAAATTACTTCTGGCATAAAATTTATTTACCAGGGATTTCTGGGCTTTTGACCTTGAACTGCAGCTTGTCTATAGCAGTCAAGTAGTGAAATAGTAAATTGTTTGGGGTGCAGGGGAGGAATTCAGGATCACAACAATTTTCTTACATCTCTGCATATCCAGACTTGAGCCCATCCGTCCACTGCTGTCTCCCACTCTCTTCAGCTCTCATTGCTTCTCTCTTGTCACAACGTTCCCATTCCACAGCTTTTTGAAAGGTGTTTTCCTCCTTTCAGAAGGAAAATACTTAAACCATTAAGCAGTGCATACATTTTATCTGAAAATGAAAGACCAACTACTAGTTGTACTTGGTCATCTGCTGTTCTGTTCCTTCTCATGTAAGTAGTCTGCTCTTGCATCTTTCACGGACAGGCAGGTGGAGGGGACTGCTCTGCAGCCCTGTGTGTACGTGGCTTTCTCCAGTGGTGGTGCAGAACCTGTTTCCTGCTGTTCTTGGGGGTCAGTGGACTGTCCCTTTGGTCCACGGGCTGGATGGAACTGCTCATTTATGTACAAAGCAGGTTTTGCCCTACTGCCTGCCTTTGGGCTGCTTTTGTAATGCTTGTTGATGCAAGAGATGAATTTTGTTGCTGCTTAGTAGAAAGAGTGCAGGTTTCTCAGTGACAAATAGGGATGGTTTTTGTCCCGTTCGTAGCATCCTGCAGTTTCTTTGATATTTTGATATTCCTGGATATTTTGGTTCTAGCCAAATACCTTGCACATCAAGCCTTCTCATGCTGAAGAAACTCACAGAAAACAGAACTTGAAGGCCACTCTGGTTGAAGCTAGTATCGTAACTACTGGCGTGGACTGGATTTGTGTCAGGGTGTGGAGGTGAAACTGGTCACTGATGAATGATACCTGTTTTTAAAAGCTAGAAGGTACAAGACTTATGCTTTGACTTTCTTTGCAGGTGCAAAAAGTCTTCTGTCTTCTCACTAACCCCAGTTTTCTCAAAATTGCTGAACTTAATATTGGCCATTGTGGTGGTTTGTGCTTTCTGTCCTGTCCTTGGGTCCTGGCCATTGAATTTCCATAATGTATAGAAACCATTAAGTGGAGCTTCAGTATGAAGCCTTAAGTGCCTTTGTTTCTCTGTCGCAGTAGATGTTTGTTAGGTAACTGAAACAAGTCCTTAAATACGAGGTGAACCTTGCTTTCTTGGATGCTTGTGTAAGATCATGCGTGAAATCTTTCAAAATCAGACATCCTTCTGTAGAGTTCTTAGGGTGAGTAGAGAATTGGAGAACTGATAGATGCCAGATGCGAACTGAAGTATTCATGCAAGGTGCTCGTATAACCTCTAAATAATGAGACACCAGAATTGTGCAGACGACAGCAAATTGGCCGAGTGTTGAAGAGTGCTGACATCCAAGAACATGGAATAAGGTGCAGCATATTTTGTCATCTAGCTGTTGACAATGCAGACTAATACACATGAGAGGATAAAGATCACTAGTCTTTCATGAGATTCCTCAAAAAGTGAAATAAAGTAGCTGTTTTATTTAGAAGAATTTACCCTGACTTCTGACATAGATTTTTCATTTTGCATAAGTGCTGAGATAAAGGAGACTTTATTTCTTTTGGTTGTTTTTAGTTCATATTAAAGTTTTTATTGCTAAGCTGTCTTTTAAGATCCTTTTTTAGAGTGAAGTCCTCCTAGTTAGCTGAGGCAGGGAATTCTTAATGCAGTTAAAATCCTAAGTTCTAGAAAAGGCAAAATCTTTATGCAGTCAGCGGAGCCACTGAAGGTTTTATTTCCTCTTCAGGGTAATGAGAGGAAAAATAAAAGTGGAGATACTGACCTGAAGGTATATTTGTTGAATTGGCCTTTGTGTAAAAATATAAACACAAGAAGATGGGGAAACATTGGAGTTCTTTAAAAGCTTCGCTCTGTCATCATCAGATCAAGATGTTATATTGAGGCATCTTAAAAAGGGCTTAGTGAAGTTGGCATCAGCAGATCCAGGTCTCCACGCTGCCTGTCCTGCAGTTCTCATCTCTCAGCCCTGTGTTACTGGCACAGGTCATCTCTCTCCCTTTTTGCCTGAGACTTGTGAACTGTTTGGTTACAAAGATGATAGCAGTATGCTTTTCTTGAGGGTTTGAGGTTTTATTTGAATGTGAGAGGGATAATATATTTACAGAGAAGTGGAGTGAGATTACAGGCTTTGTTTATTGTTTAATGAGGGTGTGTGGAGGATAGATTATTAATATATATTGTGTGTTTGTGAATAAGTGGTATTGCAGTAGCAGGATTTGGAATTTGGGAATATCTTTCCTGTCTCTTGTTAAATTGGCTGGAGATGCTGCTCTGGAATTTATTCAAGCCGTATATATGGAAAACCACAGAGTAGTTAAAGAATCCCGAGGCATGCTCAGTGTGAGTGGGCACCCTGTGGTTTTGGGTTTGTCACTGCTTGAGTAGTTCACCAAATTGAAATTAAAAGCTTATGACAGTTTTGTGATTTTTCTTGGGTAGGATACTTTTGTGCTTTGATTGCTTCTGGAATTTAGGTCCAGGATGAATCCAAGTGCCTAACTCATTTGGGGCAGACTGGAATAATCTTTCTGATGTAGTGCATCAGCTTTGTGCTCCACTTTTAGTTAAGTGACTGTTCTGTTTCACTGGAATGCTTGTGTTCCTACATTATGGAAGCTTAAAACAGCGCCTTGACTGAGGGGACAGTAAATGAAATCCTGCTGGCTGAGATCTGATGGGCACTTGCTGCGTGGATGATGGTGTGCATGTGTGAAGGAGGTGGCAGCAAGGTGCTACACCAGCTCAGCCTGCTTAAGGGGATCTTGCTCTCCATCCCTATTCTTGCACGCCTTTACACTAGTTCTGATGTTCTTTCTTTTTTTTTTTTTAATCCTTTTGGATCATTTTCTGCTGGATTCATATGTTTACTAATGAGTCTGGTGACTCTGTGGCAGAGGTGTGTGGGTGGATGTGTAGACCACATAACTGAGCACAGGAGAAGGGAGCAAGACAGTAGCAGCCCAAGTAGTGTTAGGGTTGTACTCCATAAACATGGATTTAATAAGCACCGTGAATCCTTTATTTAACGAGGACCTGCTGCAGGTGGTATGCAAGCATGTAAATCAGCCTGGGGTTTGTATGGGCAAAGCTTACTTTTCTGTGAAGGGAGAAGAGATTTTTCCTTTAAGAAACTCTTGATTTGTGTTTATACCTTTATTTATGGTTGGTGTTAACAGCTTACACATTTTCACAGTGGAGATTGCTTATCACAGAAGTTGTTAACCTAAGCAAAACCAGAAGACTTTTTGAACAAGCAACAGTCTATATGTTCATTATTAACATTATTTTGCCTTTCTGTCTCATCATTTATAGAGGTTCTTGCCTCAATTATTTCAGAGGCACAGAACAGCCTTTCTAAAGGAGATGTGGCAGAAAGGCAGGATGGTGCTGAGGGGAGCTGTCTGTTAGGGGAACTACAGTAATCTTCAATTTCCAGCTTAGAACTTCAGTTTCAGTAATGTGATTAATGTATGGTATTAGGAGGAATAAGTTGATCACTGATGTTCAGTTCCTTTAAAACAAGATAACTGGTTTGCTGCTTCAGCTTGCATTTCTGTCAGTATCTCAACTACAAAATCATACTGAATTGGGAAGAGAAACAGATGTTTGAAGGCTCCAAAGTTGCCTTATGCTGTAGTAAATATTTTTGCAGACAGTTGGGATGTTTGCTTAGAACAATTAGCTGGGTTTAAAAGTCTGATTGTGAGTTAGGGCTTTGTGCTTTTATTTCTTGATAATACTTGATTTTTCAGCTGCTTTTAGGCATTTAAGTTTAACCTGTAATAAGATTCATTTCTGCAAGAGCAGATTTGTGTAAAATAAGTTTGAAACTTACTCTGTTTTTAATGAAAAGTAATTTGGAACAAATGGGGAGAAGAAAAAATGGATTTACTAAATAATAAGAAACAACCAAGCATTTTACAACAAATGTAGGAAGCCTGCAGTTTTAGTGTTTGAAGTGTACTGAATTTTTATACCTCTCAAATTTGAAATTCTTTTAAAATTGTAGTTCTGTTGAAGTTTTTCCCTGTAGGAAACAATAATGAGATAACATCTACGAATGCAAAAAGCAGCATGATTCTTGCATTGAATCTCTTAATTTTCAATTATTATTTGCTATTAACATACTATTTTATGTTAAGTCAGAGCTGTAGACTGTGCACTGTGCAGCCTTGCCACTGGGTGGGGTATGGCTAACACTGAAAAACTGCCTGGGTTCACCGAGCCAGTATGTCTCCTAAGAAGAGAGGATGCTGATTGCATTTTTGGAATGCTTTAGTGATATTGGCTCTGTTTATGCAATTGTAAAGAACATGTTGCACACAGGGCCTTGAATGCACTGATAAAAAAATAGTGCACTGTGGAGACAATCCTTTAGAAAATTCTTTCTTTAATATGTTGCTGGATAAATTATTCAAATAGGGTGCACTTTTTACATATTCTAGAGGCATAGTTTGTTTCACAGTTGAATATTAAGCGTTGAATCAGAAGTGATTAGCTGACTTTCCCTCTTCCTTTAGGCAGATCACTTAAAAATTACATGATGGGTGATCAGTTGGAGATTCTGAACAGGGAGATTGAAAGGTTATTACAGAGCAACAGCGTGGAAGAAGGCCCTTTAAACTCAGACGGTCTTCAGCCATCAGTGACTGACTACCTGGATATAATCACTGATTCAGACAATGGAGCAAAATACCTATTAGAGAAGGTATTCAATACCATGAGATACAGCATTAGGGTCTTTAAAGTTAGTTTGTTCTATTGTCTTTTTTTCTGTTTAATTTTTTTCCTCCTCTTTTTGCAGTGGGAATAGTTGGCTGAGGGAAAGAACGTAGATAATGTGGATAATCCCCTATAGGGAAGGTACAGGGGAAGGAAATACTGATGTGGATCTAGATGAACATTCTTTTCCTAATTCTACTTTGCCACAGTCATGCAAATTTTGAGATGTATTGTTCATGAGGTGATCCACTGATGAAAATAGGATTTGGGAAGGGGTTTGTCTTCTCCCCTGTCCCCTTTTTTGGGATGATGACGTGGCGTTTGAGAACACCTAGAGATGACCATTGCTTAGAAGTAAAAAGGATGCTTGAAGAGTTGGGGGCTTGAGAGATTTGGGAAAAAAAATGATGTATTCTTTAAAAAGGAAAGTCAGACTGTATATTGGCATGTCTGTGAAGGATTATCTAATCTGTTCCTAAATTCGTATGTCTCCCCACTTGGAGTGTTAACAATTACTTTTTACTCCTTTGAAAGAATTATTGATGTTTTAGTTAGTTCCTACACCTGCCATGGCAGTTCTTCTGCATCTTTAATTGCAGAATGCTGACACGCAGGGTCTGTGTCCAGTATTGTTCTTTTGTCTTTGCTAATTTATTTTATAGGCCAGTTCAAAAGTGACTTTTTCTATCCTGTCCATCTGGTCTGCCTTTTCCTCCCAAATTCTTTTCCAGTGTTCTTGTAGTTTGGTAGAGTATTTAGGGTTAAATCCAGGTGTTCCCTGCTGATTTTTCAGGCTCAGGTCCTCAGAAGCAAGCAGTTAGTGTTGATGTTCCATTGTCATTCTGCATATGAATTGGGACCCCTGGACTCAACCCTTGTTCTTGTTTAGATGCTTTAAATGAATGCCTTGTGATTTTGAAATGTTTTCCAAGGGAAATTAGTTGTTACTGATGTACTCTGCTGCCCCTGAAATAAAGCTTCTGACATTTTCTATATGGCAAACCTTATTAGTGAAAGGGACAGTGATAAGGAATATTTCTTAATTCGGAAGCTCAAATGTAAATTTTGTTATCCTGCCTTCCAAAAGCACTGAGTAGCCACTTGGATTTAAATCCTTAAAGCTGTGGATGTCTTCTGTGATAAAATTTAGTACAAATTGGTAAATCTTCCCTACTGTAACTTTGGGCATACTGCTGGAGTTTAAAAGCATTTCTGTGTTTTCAGTGCACAATATATGCTTATTAAATTTCACTCTCAGAATGCTTTTAAATAATATAAATGAAATAGACTTGTTAAGTTTGCTACTATTTGGGGAATCTTAATGGGATCTAAATGAATTGATGAGAGTACAATTATTTTGTATTTATTTCAAAGGTCTCAGCTGTTGGTAAGTGGTGGAGGTGAGATTGCTTTACTTTGACTTTTGATTCTAGTTTCAATGTCTTTCTGAAAGCAGAAAACTGTCAAAAAGGCAAAATAACACAGTTGGCTTTATAATGTAATAGAGGCAAAACAATTCCATGTTTATGTAACCAACACTAAGATAAGTTCATAAATATATCAGTGCCTTATTTTGTGTCTTTCACCCCCACCCAGGATCCAGCAGAAGGAGGAGGACTGGTAGTGTTTGGTCCTGCTGACAACTCAGAGACGCAGTCTGGCACTTCTGAACCAGGAAATTCAGCATGTGCTGGAAGGATAATGCTGAATGACTCTGATCCTTTGCTGCCCTCCTCTGGATCTCCTTTTTGCTCAGTTCTGCAGGGAGAAACCATTCGAACCTCTAATGCTGTGTCAGGTAAAGCATACAAACGACGTTGAACAGAGCTCTTGTTTCTTTACTTTTTATCTGAAATTTAAATCTCAGAATTTGGATTACCTCTGCTTGTAGCTGTTAATGTTTTTTCATCTTCCAAGGTAAACAAAGATGTAAGCTTTAACTGTTTTGACTTGTTCCCTTACTTCCATTGCAGTCTTTTTCTGGTGTGAACATAATTTGAGTGTTGTTTTAAAAAAGAAAAGTTTTATTTTGTTTTATGGGGGAACCTTGTGGAATTTCATATTGGATTGAAGCAGTTTCAGCTTTTACCTTTGTACTGCAGGCTTAAAATTAACTTTTTATTCTGGCTGTAATGTTAAAAGTAATCAGTTACTATTTAAGTGATGTTTTGGACTCTGCTGCTTTTAGAGACATTTATAGTATCTCACTGAAATGACTCTAAGTTACAACTTGTTAGTTTTTTAAACATATCTACATGGATGTTTATGTTTCCATAGCATTGGCAATTATGTTTCTGTTGTAGCATTTTTAAATGTAAAACTAGAAAGCAGAGAAGGGGCACTGTAGAGAGATGGTGTTTGTTAAAACCAAACAGTAATGCAACTGATGCAGTATATGAAATCAGGAGGCTCTTATTACCAGTGTACACTGCAAGACTGGGAAAAGCTTACTAAATGATGCCCCTGAAAACATATAGCTGTAATATATACAACTGTTTGAAACATCTGATTCTTTCAGCAGGTACTGTTATTTAGGAATTCTGTTAATGTGCCTTTTTGGCTTATCTGTGCAATTTTTGAGCTAGAAATATGCATATAACTACTCCAAAAACATTCTTGGAGGCGAGCTGGAGGGTGTTTCTTGTTGTTTTTAAAGCACTGTTTCTGTTTACCCAGTTCATTGAGGTACACTTACTACAGCATCTTATAGTTTCACATGAGCAATGTAATTGCAATGGCTGCAATTTCTGTATTGGTTTAGGAAAGTGTTTACCTGGCATGCAACTCATTTAAAACCTTGTACCATGATGTGATACTAACTTTAATACTTGTTCAAACCAGGTTATTCCTAAATTACTCAAAATGCCATCTCAGATCTTCTTTCTTTTCTTTGCTTCTGTCTTCTCAAATAAGAGAGCCTCATAGTATGCTGGAAAAGACTTGTGAGGAAAAAAGGGATCTTGGCGGTCAGCACACATTTCCCACCCCAGCTCCAGCTCTGATAGTTGGAGGTTCTTTGCTGAATTTTTTAATTTTTTTTTTTGGTCATTCTGGTAGATCAGGCTGAAAACCTTTTCATGAAGAACCATGCCAAGGAGCAGCCTTTCTCAAGTTTAATTCAATGTAGTTATTGTTTGATTTTTGTTCTTTTCTGTGTAGCTTCTTCTATCCAATAACCTCATTAGAGAAATAATGAAGGGAAAGTGTGTTGCGTTATTCTGAATACCCATCAGTGTCTCTGAAACAACTTAAATAACAGCTAAACTATTTAATAGACAAGATACAGACTTAGTTTTTAGTTCAACAAGAAAGACTGAGGCATTTCTCTGCTTTTACATTTTGTTTTAAGTACAAAACCTTGTTATTCTGTGACTGACCCGGCATTATCTAAACAGCAGTTGCTTTGAATTTCCTTAAACTGTCTGTTGTTCTACATTGCTGCTTATCCTGCTGCAGGTAATCAGCAGTCCTTTCTACCAGAAAATGCTTTTGGTAGCAAAGTCCATCCTCACCTTTGAACAGTAACTGTATGGTTTGGATGACTCCTTGTTCTGCTCCATGGTCTTTCACACTCGTGCATGCGTGGATACCATGTGCACACAAGGAGTGGAACTGCTGTAGGTTTATTCCCCAGACAAACCCCAGGGAATAGGTTCATACCATGAAAGGATTTCTTTGATAAACATCAGAAATCCTAAGGCTGTTTAATAAAATATGTCAGTATAGTGTCCAAAACCATACATTTAACTTAGTAGTACTTTGACTGTGAAGGAGTTCAGTCAAAACTTTGTTGATATTCAGTGACTATTAGTGGCTCAAAATTCAAGTTAAATATTTGTTACAATAACACAATAAGATTACATCAGAATATTTGATAATTACTTAGGCTATGGATATTTTTGAATCTGAGTTTTGAACCTGATTTTTCTCTTTAGCATTTCAGAGTGGGGACAGTGGTGTCTGTACTATGGAACAAGCTGTAAGTTCACAGCCAGTGCCATTAGAATCTGAATCTAATACTGACAACATGGAAAATAGTTCTCCTGGTAAGATTTCTTCCTTTTAAATTGAGCAGGAAATACACAGTGGGCAAATAAGCGTATATGTAGTGTGTGTGTGTATATATGTGCATACATATATTTTTAAACAACAGGAGAGTTTGTAACAGCTGGATTATGTTGGCATTGTTCAGTGATGTACTTAATTGCTACTGCTGTTGTATTACGTTCACAAGAAAGCATTTTATCTGTTTTCAGGGTCAAAAAATGAAGTGGAGATATGTATTATCACAAAGAAAATAATACTATCTTGGAAAAAAACTATCTTAAGAAAAACCATCTTCCTTCCCCACCAGTTTAATAACTATTCTCTTGTTTTTAGCATCAGTTTTGGATGATCAAAGCAATGAGGAGGAACAAAAATCTATCAAGCCTACAAGTAAAGAGTTCAGGAAAACCTGGGGGTTTCGAAGGACTACAATTGCTAAACGAGAAGGTGGAGGAGATATTGACGTGGACTCTAGTGACCAACAGCCACAACAGCAGCAACAAAGCTTAAACCTCAGGCGTAGTGGACGGCAACCAAAGCGAACAGAAAGAGTGGAAGAATTTCTTACAACGGTAAGGCGCAGAGGGAGGAGGAGTGTTCCTACTACTCTGGAAGATTCAAGTGAACCAGCATCCTGTGCAGCTACAGATGCTGAAACTGCTTCAGAAGACAGTGTTGAGAGCACTCCAGATATAAAACCTGTGACCCGCAGGATTAGCACTAGGAGCTGTAAGGATCAGAAAGGCTCTAAAAGCAGATGCACAAAAGAGGAAGAAGACGAGGAGGAGGAGGAGGAGGAAGGTGATACTTCCGATAGTGATAGTGATGGGTTAACACTAAAGGAACTGCAGAATCGACTGAGAAAGAAACGCGTTGAGCAGAAACCTGTGCAGCTGACACTGAAGGACATGCAGAACCGCCTGAGGAAAAGAAGTTCAGATCAAGATCCTACAGAAGAAACAGGTGATGTCCAGCCTGAAAAACAAATTAAGCCTGAGTCACCTGTCAAACAAGAGCCTGAGACTGCAGACAACACTGAGATTGCAAGCCAAGTGGTTGTGTCTGAGGAAGACACCGAAGACCTTCAGGTTCAGAAGGAGGCAAAGCCTGCTCTTGGTGCAAAAGGGATCACAGATGAAGAACCCGAAGAACTGCCCAAAAGCAAACTTGAGTCCGAAATTTATGACCCAAATGCTCTGTATTGTATTTGTCGTGAGCCTCATAACAACAGGTGGGCAAAGGTTTCAATGAAAAATGCAGTGCAAATAGTTGGAATTGTTCTGAGATTAATAATTAAACCAAATGCTAATGCTTACTCTTTGAGTATAGGTAAACGAGCTGTTGGGCTTGTTTGAAGTTTGGGGGAGGAGTTTGTAATAAATATTTAAGAGGGGATAAACATACAGAAATGAAGAGTGAGGCGGAACAGTATCCTGGTACTTCAGCCAGGTGCTTAACATCTGCTGCTTGAAATATCTGTTGAGCATTATTGGCTTCTGATTTCAGTGTTTGACCGTTCCATGGTGGTTTGTTGTTTTTGGGGGTTTTTTTCAGGTTCATGATTTGTTGTGATAGATGTGAGGAATGGTTTCACGGTGACTGCGTGGGTATTTCTGAGGCTCGAGGGCGGCTGTTGGAAAGGAATGGTGAGGACTATATCTGTCCAAACTGCACCATTCTTCAGGGACAGGATGAGCCTGTTTCAGAAATAGACCAGCAGGAAGCTAAAGCTGGGCAAGTAAATGTGGATGGCACAGAATTCACAAGCATTGGAACAGTTGAACAAAAATCTGTTGAAGACCAAGGAATCAAGGGTAGGATTGAAAAAGCTGCAAATCCAAGTGGGAAGAAAAAACTGAAGATATTTCAACCTGTAAGTATTTTGTCTCTTATTTTTTGTGTTTTGCTGAGTACATTGAGACAATGGCTTACTTGTGCAGCTGTAAATCTGACCTGTTTTTTTACAGCTAAGTATACAGCTGAACAACCTGCTAAATATTACTGTTTGGCAGAAGTTTATCCATAGTTCTGTCAGCCCAGAAGCTAAAACTGAGTGTTATTTTGAAGTGGGGAATTTAAAAGTTCTATGTAGATGTAAGGAAATGCCACACCATGTGCTTTGTGCTATTCTGCCCTTTCTAAATACTGTTTTAGAAGTCAAATAGTAAGGTGTTCTTTAGATAAACCAGTCCAGAACTCTGATATCTTCATACTAGCTTTGAAATAATCTCAAACAATTTTGCACATTTTCAGTGATAGTAAAACTTTTTACTTAACATTGACAAAGCAGAGCTATGCATATCAGCGTAGCAAGCTGAATGTGTAGATCAGAACAGTTTGAGCTTAATATATAAATATTTACTGTTTTAAGATAAATGTGTAGAAACCAGTATTTTTTTCAAAAATATTTTTAAATGCAGGTTTGTTTTATATACAAAAACGTTTTTTTTTTGGAGTCCAGCTCTGTTGACATTGGTCTGCATTTCACTGACAGTATTCATTTTAAGTTCCACTTCTGAGTATCACCAGTTACTCTTTGGTATTAGCATGCTAACAAGTTACTTACACGTTAGGCATCTCTCCTTCAGTGACAGAAAACATGTGTCGTTCACTCAGTGCCTCTTATGGAGGAACTGCTAATATTTTAGATAACTGTTTTGGCATTTGGAACTGGAATGGAACTGCTCTGTCAGAGTTTGCCAGGTGGTACCATGTTTACTGAATGGTCAGGTCTGTGTTTTAGCTCATGCTGTCTCTCCTACCTCAGTTAAGATCCCTCTATGGCTTGTATAATCCCTGCCCATTCTAGGCAAAAAGATCATTGCTATTTCATATGCTGATGTGCTGAAATCATTCTGTGGTGCAGTGACCAAACAGTCTCATTATGCAGTTTATCTGTTCTCTTACACCAGTATTCTAAGCACTCCTTTTTGTTTCTGCCCATAAGCAACTGTAGCTGTAGAGTTTTGGTTTGTGATTAAAACTCCTAGAAATGGTGTAAGTACAGACATCAACACTGAAAGTTTTGTCATCTGAGCAAATGCCCTTAGTTAGAAATAACAGCTCAGTTCATCTGAAGTTTGAGTTGCTTCTTAGAGAACATGAATTGGTTCTTGTACTTCATAGTTAATTGTGTGCATGATGGAAAAGTGTTCTAAAGCATAAGCTTAATTTTTATGGGAAAATTCCCAAACCCAGTTTTTATCAAACTGGAGCAGATAAATGCTGTCTTACTGACTTTTGATTAAGGAAAAATAAGCCAATAATATTTAATAGAAATATTCCTGAAAACTTTTGGTAATTAGAAATTGCAGTTTATTGATAGGGGAGAGGCTGTTTAGAACTAGAGTAGCTCCACATGTTGGGTCAGTTGTATAATATTTGTAGGAGTAATCTAGAAGAGTGAGACTAAAGGTGTAATTCCTAGAGGTGATATGGTGCAGCCTAAAGAGCCTCCTAGCCTTTGACCTCATGCACTCTGTTTCCAAGGAATGTGCTATTTTCTAAACCTTAACATTTGAAGAGGAAATACTTAGTTTATCACATTTTGATATAAGTGGAGGGTAATAGTGAAGTAAAGGAAAGTACAGATTGCATATGCAGATTTCTCAGTGTGTAAGAAGTATTAGGCTATGGCAGAATTGTGTAGGAGAATGGGCATGTTTAAGTTGGAGACTTGTAAAGTTCAAATTGGTAAACTTTTAGAGCAGTAACATCTGTACACCTGAGTAGCTGAGTGCTTCCTTTCGCATGTGTGCATGGCTGAGGAGGGCTGCTTCTGGTCATACAGAAGGAAAATGTGTTTTAGAAACGAGTTCTGCATTATTAAGGAGGTTCCTTACATGTAGAAGATCAGAAAAAGGCATTTGTGTGTTTATGGGATGTGAAAATTTGGGAAACCAGCATCCCGTAGTTCACTGCTGGTGGCTCAGTCACTTGAAAACACCCCATGTTGTGGAAACAGGGTGTTACAAGAGTGGAATCCGTACATTTGTACGGGTTGTTTCTGCTGTGTCAGAAGGGACAGCTGTTTTCATGCTGGCAGTTGTGCAAGTCACAGAGCTGTGGTCTGCACACATGGTATGTAAAGCGTTTCATGTTACACAGGTGTGTTTCTGTTGTTTTCTCTTTGAAGTCTGAACTCACTGCAATTCATTCTGTAGGTAGTTGAAGCTCCTGGTGCAGCGAAGTGCATTGGTCCTGGCTGTTTTAATTTGGCTCAGCCCGATTCTGTGTACTGCAGCAATAACTGCATTCTCAAACATGCTGCAGCCACGATGAAGTTTTTAAGTGCTGGCAAAGATGCAAAACCAAAACCTAAAGAGAAGATCAAACCAAAACCTGAAAAACCTGGCATGCCAAAACCTCAGCCACAGGTAAGCTGATGTTCAGAATGCAGAATAGTTGCCCTGAAACACAGTGGGTTATTTCTGTGCTCTTCTTTTTCAGACAAAATTGCCAAGTCCTGCATCAAAGAGGACCTTTCTGTTATTTTTTTTAATTTGTTCTCCTGTCTTTTTCTGTTGTAAAGGCATTGTTGAATTCTTCTGACAATAAAATGTTTTCCTGTCACTTTTAAAAAATCTTAGTAATTGCCTCTAGATAGAGATCGTTTCTTCAAAGGGCCTTCTAGATGGCAGCACGCTTTTTTTTAAAAAAAAAACCAAAACCTCCAAATTAATTATACTTTAAAAAGTATAAGTAGTGCACCTCTTTAATTTTAATTTCATTCCAAATTAATTTGACCTTTTTAAACTCCAAATTACTGGGCGTTGGGCAGAAATTTGGAATTATTGTGACCTAATGTGACTGCATTGTATGTGTGCTTTGGGAAGTAAAAAGAGGAAGTCAAAGCCTTCTCCTTTCCCTTTTGTAACCACTATAAAATGGGCAGTAGTTTTTCAAACAAACAAAAAAACCACCCCACAACTCGATGAAAAATCCTGTTGCTTTGAGGTGGTTTCTTTACCTTTTTCTTTTCCTGAAGTTAGAGTGTATATTACCTTTGCTTTATAGGCTTGATTGTGAAAGTTCAAGTGTATTTACAGGAGCTTACTGTGAAAGAAATTTGTGTATATGTACGTAACTATATCTCTGTTTGTTTGTAAAATATATTTGATGATGATTAGTAATTCAGCTGCTTTTAATCATACAGACAGGTATGAAGCCTCTTCCAAATCAAAAGAGACAATTTCCTGACAAAAGAGAGATGAACCCAAAGACGACCATTTTGACACCTGCCAAGACTGAGGCAAACCCTCAACCTATTGCTAAAGAGCCAGCAGCAGAGAACACCACACCGTCCTGGGCCAGCGATCATAATTACAATGCTGTAAAGCCTGAAAGGACTGCTGCCATTTCATCTTCACTGTTGTTCAAATGTATGTATCGCATAGGGATATTCCTGAATAACCATTTACATTTGCTTTGAATACCCATCCATTCTTGGCTCTGCAAGACTAGGGAGTTTAGGGTTTGGGTTTTGGTTTTGGGGTTTTTTTTAAATATGGCACCAAGCTATTTTTTTTCCCCACCTTCAAAGATTGGCACATAGAGATACACATAAATGGGAGGTACTTTTAGAAATCTGGTTTGTATCCTAGGACAGTTGTATGATTAAGAGCCTGTCAATGTACCCAGCTGATTCCTGGATGTAAACTACATGATTAAGCTTTATTTTTTCCTATAATGACAATAACTGTTTCTGATCTGGAGAAGGTACGTATTGATACAGCTGTGTTCAGTTGGACAAGAAGGTTTGCACAGTGTGCACCATGAATCAGCAATTGACTGTACTAATTTGAATTGTATTTTTGTAATTTAGATTTGGCACCTGTCTCTCAGGTTTTGCATTTTCAGTGCTAGTGCCGAGAATGAAACCTTCAACGTGGTATCCAACGATACTTTACACTTCTGCAAACACCTTTTAACTGTCAAGTATATCCAAGTTCTGCCTGCTGCTTTTCTTCCTTACGTGAAGTAATTTAAGGACCATTCTTTACTTTGAAGTTTGGGGGGAGGCAGTACTCCTTTTTTTAAATTTTTTTTTTTTTATTTTTCCCTTTATGTGTTCATACTTCACACATTATCCACACACACAAGAACACATCTTAAGTGGGTATTAGGCAGAGATATTGCCTTACATATTTTTGCAGGTTTTGAATAGCAGCATTGTAACTCATATAAAGGTAAGTAAATACTGCTTTGTAGCCTGAACAAGTCTTTCTGCTAATGACATTTTTTTGATTGACTCCAGCTGAGTAGTTTTAAAATGCAGTGGTGGGACTTCAGCTGAAATCTTACATTCTACATTTACAAAACACATGACCTGGTGTCTAATGGGTTCAGAAATTTAGTTCTCACAGCTTTAGCCAATTTTACATTTTAGTTTCAGAAATAAACCTAGCTATTAAACACTTACATTATAGGTAAAGTAACAGATAATTTATAAATTATCTTTTAAGATGAGATTTTTTTTTAGCTGTAATTTTTAAACACTTGAGGGAACATCAGCTACCCTAAATTGCTGTTTATTATTCTAGCACGTAGTAGACTCACTAGGTGTATTATAATTGTATTTTCCCACATCAAATGGTTATTTCTCCCTGCATATTTTCATTGCATATTTTATTAATTGGGCCCTGTGCCTTTTTTATAATGAACTCTTTAAGCTACGGATTTTGATAAACTTGTGTTTTTTAAGTTTCTTCTAAAGAAAGTGTAGGTTTTTTGTCAGAAACAGTGGTGTTGTAAACATAACTAAAACTAGGAAGGATGTAAATGAAACTGTTAGGGCTTATTCTACATGTCAAATTTTTATGACACTTTCTACCTCAATATATTTGCAACCATATCAGTTAAACTGTAGCTTGTTTCTTTTTCTAGGAGACAGGAATACAGGTTTTGAGGCAGGGAGGTTGAGGGGGTTTTTTAAGGAGGGGCTGCTCTTAAGTTTTACCACACTGGAGGTTGTACAGATTTAACCAATTCCAGTAGAAAATCAGACTCCTGTAGCTAAATTGTTAAATTGGTTCAAAAATATGTGTATATACCAGACTTCAATATTGAGTAGAAAACAACTTATTTTGTGTCATGAAGAGCTTTCATCAAATGCAAAGAAGAACTTCAGATTGCTATTATTAAGGTAAGTGGTACTAATATGTGGAGACTCTAAATTCCCAGGTACATTGCTTGTGTACTTGTGAAAAAGTTTGTCCTGCTTCTTGATTGGATGGGTTTGATCTGTAATCATCCTGACAAGCTGCTATTGCATCATCTTTAAGAGTTTTCTACAAGATCTGATTTATTTAACACATCTTTGTGCTGTTCAAAACATAGAAGTTACAGCATTATGGAAATTTGCAAGAATCATCTCACTTCAGGTATTCAGAAGTCAGAACTCTTTACGTCTGAGCTAGTCTGGCAAGAAAAACCCCTTCAGTGGACAAAACACACAATCTGTTTTAGACACTAATCTTAGAACAAAGTGACTCACTGTTTAGAAATGTTTATTTCTGAACACTGATGATGAAAGACATTTAGGATGACTAGTTCAGTCATCTAGGTGTGTAATGTTTGGACATAAGGTCGCTGGAGGAGGATAAGGACGGCATTTCTTCCATATACAGTATTTCAAAATACCACCTGTGTTCTCCCAGAGCTTCCACCCATGTTCTGCATGTCCTTATTTGTGACTTCGCTGCACGAGGCCCTTTAGGAATTAAGGAAACTTAATGTGATTAGCAGAATTACTCTCTAATACTCTTTCCATCAGACAGTTTGTCATATTTCAGACATGGATTTACTTCATGTGTTTATTCTGTACTTGTCAGACACAAGATTTTGTTGTTACATATGACGTTAGTTTTATTAAGTAGTAGCAAGCAGAAAGTGAAGCCACTCTTAGATGTACTGGGTGATAGGGACATATAGTATATGTGCATCTAAACCCTGCCACCAAGCCCCCTTTTCTTCTCCTAATTCATTTTGCATTTAAAAAAAAAAAAAAAAGGCTATTTTGTGCTAGTAGTATGCAGTTATATAGAGCAGTGGTTTCTTTTTCTCTGTTGCCCCATTAGTTCGTTTCTTTACTTCCTAAGCTTTTTCTGTAGCTTTTTTTGGTGATGAGTTGGGGCTGTACTTGGAAGTGACTTTCTACACCAAAATCTGAAGCCTGATTAATGACTCTAACATCTTGATGTTCCCAGTGAAAACAATCCTTTTTATTCATTTAATAGCTAGAGTGGGAAATACCTTGAACTTGCTGTGATAAGTGAATATTAAGTAAAAGTTTTTAAAGGTGCAGGCCATATTTGTACTCTTCCTATAGAAGAGGAAATGAGAGATGTGTCACATTCCCTTTCAGAAGTGTTGCTTTTAATTTCATTAGGAAAATTGGTGTTAATTTAATATGCAGTGCTCAACTTTTATATTGAATTTCAAAAGTCATCCTAGCTTTCAAATTGATACAAGCGTATGGATTGTTGAGATTTAGGAGCGTTGTTGTTCAGAGATTCAGGTTGTGATAGACATCCTGAATTTGTCACTTCAGCTAGTATTAATTATGAATATTTAGGTCCTATCAAAGGAGATGTAAAATCCATAGCAAAACAGACTTTTGTTTATCTAGTAAGACCATGTAGGTGTTTGTGGGGAAGCACCACCCAAAATGATTTTTGAAATGTTTCAGTTTTGTTAGCAGACCAACGTACATCTTAGAATAACAGGAAGCATTTTTAATTAGGCTTTAAACAGCATAATGTAAACGTTTTTTCCAGAAGGAGCCACAAAAGCAGTTTGTGTCCGATGCTTATTTGACTTTGCTAAGAGCTTTTATACTTAGTTTTTCACTAATTAATGTATTTGTAACAATATTTGTCCATTATATTCACTGTAAAAAGGGAGGTAAAGGAACACTTCAAACAAACTTTGCTGATGCAAAGATTTATCAGCAGTATCAGTCTATATGTCTGCAGCACCTGAACTCAGGTTTTCTGTTTGGAAGAGACTTTTTTTCTGTTTTTATTGTTTGTTGTTAAGCAGAAGTCAGCAGCAAATGTATCTGCAGTTTTAAAATAGAAAATGAATCCAAAAGGAGGGAGAGTAGATGTTTGCAGTATCCCACTTTTAAAACTACCCAGTCATAAATATACTGAGTACTCATCAGTGCTTCAAATCTTCATTGAAATTCAGCAGACTTACCTGACTGGACTTAAAAGAAACACGTGAACTGATGATGTACTCAGCTCAGATGCTAAAGCTACTTACACATCTTAACTGTTAATACAAGTAACTAAGCACACAGGAGAGTGAAGAGGGTTTATTAGATAAAAAATAATAAGAAGAAACACATTTAATGTTTGTTCTTGTGGTAGGACTTCCTGAGTAAAAAGCACTTTGTCACACCAAGCCACTAAACTTCTGTTTACTTAACTGTAGACAGATAAATAGTGTGAGTTTATCTCTATTCTAGTACCAAATAAGGTATTATTTCATATAAATTATTAATGAGTGGGACTTCAAAGGGGAAAGGTTTCATTAAGAGAAAAGCACAATGTTTGTGGCACGTCTCCTGCTTTACAGCAGTGAATTACAGAGGCAACACTGCTACCTGCTGGAAGTGGGAGGCCAGGTTTGTAGAACCCCAGCTCCAGTGGTATAAACTTCCTTTTATTATCCCCTTTCAGTTTTCTTCATTTCTTCTGCAGCTGAACTTTTCTACAGCCAAGACCTGTTCACAACGTGAATAGTGTTTGCTTGTAAAGATCCCAGATACAAAGGGCACTTGGCCTGCTTTGTTCCTATACACCTCTAACAGAATATGGGGACTTTGTAAAGGGAATACAGTGATACTGGGAACCCATCTCCAGAAATGCTAGGATTATAGCATATAGCATTTATGGGGGTTTTTTGTAACTTTTTTCTGTAATAACAGTTTGAAGGCAGCAAAGAACTAAAATATAGCACTGCAAAGAGAGCAGGGGGAAAATGTAGTACACTTACGGCCGAGTTACGGCTCGGGAGGTAGAAGTGATTTTGAAGCTGTAAGTACTGTTGTAAAAAGAAAAAAGTAAGGCCTTGTCTGCACAGACTGGTGCCAATTAAATGCTTCTCTTCAGGCAAGATTGCACCAGCGTAAGTTGTGACTCTTCAGCTGAGTGCAGTGGATGTGGATACACTGCTGTTGGTTCAGCTATTAAAAAATCCTTAACTACTAACAAAAAGTATTCTACTTCAGCTGAGGAGCTGTTCTTAAGTCACAAGTATGTTTATCTGCAAGGCCTGATGGTAGTTAAACCTGATGCCTTTGTTTTGGTGTGAGTGCTTCCCTGTAGGATAAACTAGCCTGTGCCAAGTTCCTTACTGTTAAAACTAAGTTACTTCTGGCATCTGAAATAACTCCTTGAAAGCTGAAGTATCTTTGAATGCTATATTCTGTAATGTAGACCCATACTAGGAGGCAGTAAGTATTGAGTAGTACCAGTGGAATAAAAATAATTATTTTCTGTTACTGGCCATTTTCTGGGACACGTGGTTGCTGTGTATGTAGGTGTAGCCTTAACCCTTGGTAACTAGAGGAGTTTTCAGAAAGGCTGCTGACAGACCAGTAATGATCAGAGTACCCAAGAGATGAGTCTGCCAGAACTTCTGAGGAACTCACGTTGGAGATCTGGCTTCGGAAAGATTGTAGTAGAGGAGTGGCTGGTGTAATGCAGCTCTGGTGCTGAGCTTGCACCATGAGAATGGCCAGGGGCTGTGCTGGCACGTGATCTGCACCCTGACGGTGGAGCACGGCAGACCAGGAGTGGCTGCTGAAGCCAACATCCCCTGGGACCCCACTAATTAAAAGGAGCAGTGGGATCCCTGGGAAGCGATTATCATCTCCTGCCTGGGAACTGCTGGAGCTCCCCTTCTCTGCCCTACAAGGTATGTTTCATCTCTCCTGTGGCTCTCAGCCACGTGAAGACTTTTTGCCGTGTCTCTTGAGTTAGGAAGGCTGCTCCCTGCTGCTGCCATGTGTCCTATTTTGCCTTTCAGGCACCTAGCAGCCCCAAGGTGCTTGGTCAACAGAAAGCCAACACTCGCCAGAACGTGTGCTTGGCTTCAGTGTAAGGAACCATTGCTGAGGGGGCTGGGGGGGCAGAAACCTGGCACAATTGATGGATGCACTATAAATACTAGGGTGGTTTATCTCTTGTCATCAACACTGAAAGTGATGAAAGTTTGATTAAAAAAACTCACCACCCTCTACTGCTGTTCTGCTTTCTTTTACTAATATTAGTTCTTTGAACTTGCTCACTTGACTGCAGAGCCAGTGAAAAAGGCCTTCCTCTGGTAGTCCCTAAATAAAAGGGTTTTTTTGAGGTGATCTCTTGCACTTTGGAGTCAAGTTTTGCTGCTGATCTTGGTGCTGATGATTCACTGTCTGGTCTGTACTGACCTTGGAACCTGAAGATGGCCTGTCCCTGCAAGGAGTGATGATACCAATCCATGAACGGACTGGGAAATAAGGAGCCCTGTTTTTTTCAGCAAATAGTGCCCCTCTCACCCGGGCATGGTGCAGTTGTGCAGAGGTAGTGGTCTAATGTAGATCAGATAAATCACTGTAGTTTCACGTTGATTAAAACAAAGCTTTGCGTGTCTAAGCCAGAGAGTTGCATTTGCATGAGCATAGCTACAGTGTTGGCTTGAGTACAGACATCACCACCACGGAAAAGGCCCTCGACCTCAGAGTTACCGAAATTAATTAACTTTAAAGCCAGATTTACTCTCTCTCTGTGCCTGAATGTAAAGATTTGGCACACAGGCAGCTTCTCATTGTGGTGCAGTTTAGAACTGAGGTTTTTGAAGCAAAGCAGAGCAGGAGGCACACCTGAGACACGAGTGTGTGACAATAAAGTTTGATTTGGTCTTGCAGGTGGAAGCAGCCATGTTCCATAGGCAATTAACAGTGAAAACTAACACTGAAACCTATTTAAGAATAGTTCAACACTTTTGAATTATTTAGAACTAACGCTGAGCTATCTTTGAGGGAGATGACAGCGAGTCTTAGCAGAAGCAGGTCTCAGGAAAGCAGCAGTTGAAGGACCGTGGACCGAAGCGGTTACAAACGACAGCCCGGGGCACTGAGTGCTCGGTGCCACAAGAGGGTGCTTCAGTGGCACCTCCAGCATTGGCTCTCCGGCGAGCTTCTGAGGCTCTGAGATGTCAGGCATGCATCCCAGCAGTGTGACTGTGCAAAGGCTGCTCTTGAGGAACCTCTCGTTCTGGTAAGTACCTTCCCTTGTGGAGCGCTCTGTAACGGACGTCTGCGGCACCCGCTCACCTGTGTGCTTGGTTCAGACCTTAAACTGATAATGCAGCAAAGGGTTCACTTGGGAAGAACTCCTGTGTTAGAGTTTGGTGTCAGCCACTGCACAGGGGTGGGGGTTTAGTTTCAATCCTGCTCTTAAAGTGGTTTCTGTCACGAGCCCTACAGAGAGGGGTCAGCCCACAGCTGCACCGAACAAGTCCACGTGGGACAAGGCGAGGCGGCGTGGCAGAGGGAGCTGCTAGAACAACACTAGTTCTGAGTTGGAGGAATCTTGTCCATCCTCTGTGTCAGCAGTTTTACAGAGGGGAAAGGACAGTTCCTAAATTCTCAGGTACTGGTAAATAGGGGTGAGGTACTTCATCCTCTGAGCCCTGACACTCCTGTTCGACTGAGCTGTGCCAAGACAGCTGCCCTCGCTGCCGGAGCGCCTGCACGGAGAGGGCAGTGCAGCCCCTGCCACCGGGCGAGCTGCGGGGCACGCGGGACGTCCCAGCACCAGTCACAGCCTGGCTTTGGAGTGACACCCCGAATGCTGCCTGGGTTGGTGGTTCTTTTGCCAATTCCTAAATTATTGCTGCTGGTTGATCTTTTCCACCCCTGCATTCCTAGCCGATGTTCTAGCTTTTGTGAAGGGCAGTGCTGTTGCAGATCTTCAGAGATTAGCTCGTCTCAAAATACATAATGGCTGGGTTCTGGCCAGCAGTTACACAGCCTCTTGGAGAATACTTTCTAGGGGTATTTGTGCTTTAACAACTGCAAAGCTGCACTAGTGTGAATTCCCTTTAACTTGAAAATTTTTTTTAAAAAAGGACAGAAAATCCCTTTTAAGTGTAGTAATTGATCCACTTTATAAAGTGGATCATGGGTAGCTGTACTCGTTAGGTTTTATTATTCATATTGTGGAATTTTACAAATTTATTTTTTTTTTACCAAAAAATGTTAACTGCCAGCTTGGTGCCACACAAACCTTTGAAAGTTAGTTGTGTGGGTGTTTTGGTTTGGGTTTTTTTTTTTCCTCCCTGAAACTCTTTTAGTGACACAGGAACATGAAAAGTATCCGTAGAACCCACACGTGGTTCAGCAGCCTCCGGCTGGTGAAGGCAGCACTGGTGTGCAAGGCAGCACTGGTGTGCAAGGCAGCACTGGTGTGCAAGGCAGCACTGGTGTGCAAGGCAGCACTGGTGTGCAAGGCAGCGCCTCCTGGAGCATTGGGTCCTGCTCCCTTGGGCCAGTGCTCCCACTGCTGAAAGCTCTCTGCAAGCTGGATGAGACAGCACAGCCATCAGCCTGTGCTCTCCACACACTGCCATGAGGGATTTTATCCCGGGGGGGAAAACAAGTGGATTAGTGTAGATGGAGGAGAACACAGGGAGACATTAAGACAAGATTAGACACCAGAGGACAACAGTTCTGGTGTATGAAAAGCCTTGCTAAGTTTTTAATTCTGTGTAACAAACATTCAGCTTCTATATCTGCAAGACATTTTTCACAAAACTCTTCTTAGTGTTCTGTTGTAGCTGTGATGAGCTTTTTTAAAAAAAAATATTAAAAGGAAAAAATCTGAGCCTTACAGACTCATTACAAAACAGGCTCTTCAAGTGTAACTGCCTGTGGTTTAGTTACAGCATTGTTTAAAACTTAGCATCAACTAGAGCAAGAAACTGAAGGTCTTGGAAGTGTGGTTTGAGTAATTTTAAAACTATACAACCCAAAGTAACAGCCTGTTTCTGCAGGTATTTAAAAGCTGGGAAAACAAGCTGTCTCCAGCAAAATAACCCGTCACAATGAGATAATTTAAACAGGAACTAGGGAGGGGGGTGGTGTGTTTAAGTGGCATTTTAAAGCTGCTGTTCCAAAGAAGGATGGAGTGGAGAGGGAAGGGGAAGGACCAGCACAGGCTTGGAATGCAATACAAATACTTTGAGGAGCTCAGAGGAAGAGCCCGGTTTCCTTTGGGTAGTGTCCATGCTGGTGGTGTCAAACAGCCTCCCAGCGTAGGGGAGGGATTGGGAGCTGAGTGCATCCCACAGATCCTGCACACAAATTAACCAGCGCTGCACTGTGGAAATCAAATTGGGCCTCGGGAACCACGTTACAGTGCTGAAACCTGAGTGCTGAGGTGTGCGAAGGTGGAGGCTACGTAACCGCCAGGCTGTCCCCGGGCTCGTGGTAACACCACCCCGATGTGGCAGGCACGGCCGTGTCACCTCTTGGAGAAGTTTTGTTCTTGGCTCCATGTCTTAACATTTGGCTCAGCTTCACAGGGAATTTCCTTCGGGGAGTGGTTGTGTCTGTTGCCATCTGCTGGGACAGGTGACAGTGATGTCTGTAGTGAGCATACCATGGCAGTGCCATTGCTTGGCCCTGCAGGGACAGCACCTTTTGCTGCCAGAGGATTCACTGGGTTTCACTCAGCTCCGTCCGTGCCTCTCAGGGTTTTAGCCCTTGCCTCTCCTCGATCAGTGAGAATCCTGTTGCTGTCCTAATAAGTGGCTTACAGGACAAAACAGGAATTCATGTTTTGTTTTACACAGCGTTTCTAACATCAAGCCAAGGGAGGTACACCTCTGTGTTCAGAAGTGCTGAACAGAAGAGCCACTACATACCTTGTTCTGGCACCGATCTCCTGGCTGGGTGAAACTCCCTGTTGTTCTGTTAGGCTGATGTTCAGCAGTTCTCTCTAACCTTTTATTTTAAATTTAAGAGCATTTATTGCAGGTACTCTGGAGCTGCTGCTGCTGCAAAGGACTGGAAACATCCCAGTATCATATTCAGTGGCCAGTATATCTATTAGACATTGACTGTGCCTTCAGGTTGTTCGTGGACTGCAAGGCACAGTGATCTGAGACTCGTGCTCTGCTCCGTTCTGTGCCCCGTCGATGTGCTGTGCGACTCTGGCATCTGTTCACACGTTCAGTGCCTCCTCTGCTGACGTACTGCTCTGTGAAGAGTACATATTTCTGTTCCCTCTTGCACACACACACTTGCATGGTTGCATACCTCTCAGAAGGAAGTGCAAGCCTGGGGTGTGCCCACGGTGCAGTTAATAGCAGAGCAAGCTGCCCCCAGAAGAGGCAGCCCTGCTCCTTCCCCCCGCAGCGGGTGCTCCTGTGCGCTGGATCCCAGACCCGAGTAACGACGCAGTGAGTGGGCTCAGCTGGATATGGGGCAGAACACTCGTCTCGGGGAAAACCAGAACTTGATAGGACAAGAATTCTGGTATCTCATAGTTAAAATGAGATATTTTTTTATTAGATTAGGTTCACCTACAGCTCTCACAGGTTATTTGCATATGTAGAGTTAACTAATGACTCTTTGTCAGAATATGCCCGTGATTTGGCAGTCCTTCGAATGCAGTGAGGTGTCCTGGCAATCTGGTGGAGCAGTTGGTAGATGTTCAGAAGGACTAAATAACCTACATGTGCCTGAACTGGTACATCCAAAATCTGTTCCATCAATTAATCAACAAGCAGTGCTAGGCAGACAGCTCTGACTGGTGTGGTGGTGTCGTTTGGAACTGTTGAACTTTGGTGAAGCTTATGAACTGGTCACACATTTTCTGTTGGCTGAAGCAGCACAGAATTCCATGCCTTACTTTGGAAACCTCTCTAAATAGTCATCATGTCAACCTGCAGAATAAAGGGTGCTTCTGCATGCATGTTCCTGGACATTTACTGATTCTGCTGCCCATCAGCCCTGGGAACTCCAGTCTGCCTTTGTACCAGTACCTTTTATTTATTCGTTCATTTTACAGGTACATATCCTTACTGTGTTACAGCTGTAACATAGAAAGGTTTGTGGTGTGGATATAGTTCTCATACATACAACATCTGATTGACACAAACCACCTTGGCTGTGCTATTTTTAATTTTATCAATGTCCTTAACTCATTTGAACTAATTAAAAAGACAGCATATAGAGGATTCCATACAAATTTGGGCTTCACAGGTTGTACTTCTGCTGTAAACCAGAACTAGGTGTCCTAGCACTGTGGACTGAATTTTACTGTCATTTTGAAACCCAAGCTGTGCTGTCCTGCCTTTCCATGATGAGTCACAGAACGGGCTTCTGTTCCTACCTGCCTGCAAAGGTGCAGATCCGTGCAGGAGATGCAAGAAACCAGGAGAAAGAGAGTGGAAGCAGAGTAATTCCTGCAGTGTGACCAGTGCACTCGTTTGGGAGATTCGCCTTCTCTTTATTCAAGACTCAAAATAGTTCTGCTGTTCACCTCTGTTAAGTTCTGGGTGCCTAATCTGACCAAACCCAAACCATCAGCAATAGTTCCCAGTCCTGCTCCTCCCTCCTGGAGTTGCCAGAGCCCTCCTGGCAGTACAGTGTTAGCAGGGTCGGAGGGTGGGGACAGCAGAGGCACTGGGGGTCACGTGGAAGGTCTCCTTAGCTCGGTAACCAGGACCAGTCTCTAGGGAAACCCATGGGAATTAGTGTGAGAGCAACAATTTTAATCTGCTTCATAGAAAGACCTTCACAGTATTTGATGTTATTTAATGTGTTATGGGAACTGTTTCATTTTACACTTCAAGTAGTTAAATCTCATCCGGAAAAATTCCTCAAGGTGTCTACTGGTAAAATGCTTCTAGGAAAAAAAAAATAAGGATAAATACATAGTGTTTCTGGATCTTGTGGCTTCTGCTTGTGTTCCAGCAGAAGTTCAGCACACCCCTTACCCTCAGCCTGACAGAAGTTCAAGTACGGCGTCGTGTCTGAATTCATCTTAACCACTGGTTTTGGTGTTTGTGGGGGAACTGCCAGCAGGAAAAGCCCACGTAAAGGAACCAGGGTTAGAAGCATCTTTCTGGGGGTGGGGTGTATGCTGACATCCAAGGGGTGCTGCAAGGCCATTTCATTCTGAACTGAGGGGGTATCACATGTCTCAAACGCTCCAGATCTTCCCCAACTTGAGGGGTGTTTCCACCAGACATCACAGGAGTGCTCTGTGCCCTTCAAGTTCATCTCAGAACAGACAGATTGGACAATTTAAACCCTTGCTAGTAATTTCTGCTCTCGTTATGTCGGATCTGAAGGTGAGGAGGGACCATTTGGTCCTTGGTAGAGTTACAAAAGGTAAATTCTTGGGTCTTTACTAGGAAGTGTCCTGCATTTTATAACTAGGGCTTCTGGGCTCATTCATCTACAAACCTTCACTACCTGAACACATCAGATAAAAAATTAACTTGTTAGCTGGGTAGTGGTTGTCTACAGATTTCTTAGGGGGAAAAAAGGTGCTTTTTTTGGAAAAAAACTTGGCTTTTCTAATTGAAACAATGGTATTCCAGGAGTGATTTTTTGGTAGTTTCCATCAGAACTCTCCCTTGTTTGAGCCATCAGGATAAACATGCTTGTGTTTGCCCACTGTAACTTTAAGGTCTTCTTAAGTGATGTGGCTTTTCCTAGGGGGGTGGTATGTGTGGGTTTTTGGTTTGGGCTTTTTTTTTTTTTGCTGTGTTGGATTGTTCCTGTCAGTGCCAGAAGGTGCACAAATGAAATGCAATTTAAAGAAATGCTTGCTTTTAAAGTCTTCTACAAATATAACTTCAACATAGGTGAAAACTGGAGCCTTTGCTTATCCTTTGTAAATTTTTGTATATAATACATCAATTACTCAGTTTACATTAAGGAAAAAAAAGGTTTAAATGGAATATTTGAATAGTGTGACTGGAATAGTTTGCGAGTGGTGGGAATTAGGTGGTTGCAGCCTGAGCCGCAATATTAATTTCTAATTATTCTGTAAGTCTAGAATTTAGCTAGGAACTGAATGGAAAGGTCTAGTAATAGTTTATGGCAACATCATCAGTATGATATTAGTGCTGAGTATGTAGATTGAGTATGTGTGGAAATTTTTAAAGCAACTTCCGTGCTACATGAGTCATCTGTCTTTGCTTTTTAAAATAAAAAGTCGGAGGGAACGGGTTTATTACACTTCAATAATACTAAACCTAAGGTAATCGTGCACTAATCATGCAGTTTCAAATTGATGGAGTCCATCACCAGGTCAGCCTCTGTAAGAAACAGGTTCTGTAAGGTGCTATGAGAATTTTTCTGGTTAAACGTAAGATGTGGAGAATTTTTCTATTTAAGATGTGGGTTGTATTGCCTTTGTTTTTATTACTCTTTAATGTGTGAAAGCTTGGCATGTTTTTGAAGCTTACCCCGCTCAGGAATCTTTGAAGGTGGTGCCTTTCCCCCCTCCAGTTTTCTTGCATAGATTGTAAATACAATTTTCAACCTGTAGAGCCAAGGTGGAACTCTCTTAAACTCTTCAGTTGCTCTCTGAGACAAAGTTCTCTCTGAAGGATCAAAGACAAATTTATGTCAACCTCTGCATGGTTTTTAAAGTGACTTTTTAAAAGGGTGGTGAAAGTAAATAGCCTCAATTGCATACTTAACTGTTATTCTCTGGAAATGTTGTTTCACAGACTTCTCTTTCTAGATTGGTAACTGATCTTCCTGAATAGGAAGTTATAAAGTTAGACCTTAATGTTGTATTTTCTTGTTTTAACAGCTCAAAGGGAAGAGAAAAAGCATGAAGACAGAGCAGAGCCTTCCTCAAAGAAAGCTCTTGCATCTGTAATGGAGAAACAGACATCTCTCCCTAAAAATCTTCCTTCAAAGAAGTCCCCATCCTTCGCTAACACATCACTAACTAAGCAACCCCTTAAACCTCCGGGAAGTTTCAAAGGTGTAATTCCCAGGAAACCTTGGCCTTCATCGGGCAGTGTTCCTTCATCGGGCAGCGCTCCTTCCAAACATCCATCTCTTTCTCATGCCTCATCTGTTCCCAAAAAACCAGCTCCATCTTCCAGTTTGAGTGGAGGGCTCAAAAAGCCTTCACTGTCTTCCATTTCTGCTGCACCTGGAAGTAGTCAAGCAAAAGCATCAGCTAGCCCTATGCAGTCACAGCCCAACTCTCAGATTCGACAAAATATCCGACGGTCCCTAAAAGAAATTTTATGGAAGAGGTGGGAATTCAAAGCACTTCTTTTTTATATAGGAAGCTACAACTAGATGTCAATATTTAGCCTGCAGAGTTTTGCTTACTTTTTGATAAGAGAGATTGAAGGATTGACTTCATACTACAAATTACAACTGGCATTTCAGATTTATATTTAAAAAAAATAATCTTAAAATCCTGATATAAAATAAATGCACATGTGAAAAACCTTTTTAAAAAAAAAAAAAAGAAGAAACCTCACTATTCCGTTTATATTGAGGCAATTACAGTTGAAGAAGTAAATTACAGCATGGAAGCTTTTATAGTGCAGGTGCTCTGAAGTTTTAAAATCTGGTGATTGATGGAAGTGTTTGGAGATGTAGAGGTTATAGGGAACATAGTACAGGCAATAACCATGGTGAAAGGTTAAAGACTTACTGCAGTAGAGATTCTGTCCCCTCCCAACATAAAAATGAACAACAGCAAACTGGTCAGTGGGCATCTCTATCACTTAGGAAAGAAAAAGAAAAACAAAAGCAAATTGTCCCACTATTAAAGTGAATGCCAACCATCAATATTCATGACAGACCACTGCACTCTGGTATTGTCTGTGAGGTGGAAATCCTATTCACAGTGCAAAATCTAGGACCAAAACTTGAGTGCTTGAGGTCCAGTGTCATTCACAGCAGAGAAACTCCTACCTTCAGTGCCATGAGTAGGAGTAGTAAAGGCTGACAGCAGTTCACAAAGGCTGTCTTCTGTGGGCAGTACTGGAAGGCTGCCACAGTTCAAGGACGTGAGACAGACCTTAGCTTTGAGATGTCTTTTAAAGGAGCCCAAGCCCTCACCAAATGAGGAGGAGCCTAGGGTAGCTCCTTCCCCTGAACAGTTAGCTTTTATGAATGTACCTCAAGATTCATGCCTAACATAAATGCACATTCCCTTTTTTTGTTTTAACAGAGTCAATGATAGTGATGACCTGGTCATGACAGAGAGTGAAGTAGGGAAAGTAGCACTCAATATTGAAAAGGAGATGTTTAATTTGTTCCAAGTTACGGACAACAGATACAAGAGTAAATACCGTAGCATCATGTTCAATCTCAAGGATCCCAAAAACCAGGTTTGGAATTTCCTTAAACAGTAAACATATACTGAAATATACTTTGGGTTTTTAATGATATGTCAAACTCTACCCTCAACAGTAGGGGTTTCAAGATGGAGACTTATCAATTATACTATAACAGATTATGATAAAGCCATTCACATCTTTAGAAAAAAAATTGTATTCAGTAGGAATTTAAAGTCTACCTTAGTGGGTCATGTATATTTATTAAGTTTGGGCATTTGGTATGAAATATTTACCGAATGGCTTTCTTAAAATAAATGCAGACTTTATTTATTTCTCCTCTGGTGATGTTCAGTAGTGAGTGTTGGCTACTGCCCATGTATGTGATCATATTTATGTTTTTTAAAAAAACAGATGGTGATGCAGATGAAAATAGCCATTAGAGCACTTGAAAATTCTTTATTTTTAAATTTTTATTTCTACAATAGATATGAAACGGGAGAGGAGCTGCTCAACTTCTAACTCATTGATAGATATTGATGATAATGAGGAAAATACATACTTTGTGTTTGCTTCATCCTGATTTTCTGGTTGCTGCACCTTTCTAAATTTGCTTATAAGTAGCCAGGGTTTTTTTTAATAGAGAATTAAGAAACTGGAACAGGTTTTTCCTGTGCAGCACTGAAGAAGATCTTGTTAGCTGCCCACGCAGGTTCTCTCCAACATGGCAATAAAGTCTGTTTCATTTTCAGGGCCTTTTTCATCGTGTCCTTCGTGAGGAAATCTCACTGTCAAAACTAGTGAGAATGAAACCAGAAGAACTTTTATCTAAAGAGCTGTCTGTATGGAGAGAGAAACCAGCTAAAGCAGTAAGTAACAATTTTCCTCTATGTCCTTAGATATGAACTAAGAGTTCGCCGACCCTTACCACCCATATTATGTTAATGCACCTTTTTTTCCTAATGAAATACTAATAATGTTCAGTTTCAATATACTTTACCACCAGCCAAATGATAACAAAGTATGGAATAATACTATAAAATTAATAAGTTGACTTCTAACCAAAAAGGTTTTGTTTCTTTCAGATGATAGAGTCAAGAAGCAAATCTCATGAAATCAAGAAAACGTCTGTAAAACAGGAGCATGTGCCAGTTGTGAACATGGAGGATTCTCCACCAGTGTCTGATTCTGATGTAAGTACTGGATATTGTTTCAGCCTGAAGTCATCAAGGGAGATAAATGGTAACAGGCACCTCAAATATTTCATCAGAGGTGTAGGTTGTTTCAGTGAACTGTGGGGATGTTATCACCTAGTAGGTGTGCTCTGAGCATTTTTCCTTTTAGTTTGAAGGAGTGCAACACCCAAATGATAGGCGTGTTTTTCAAGCACTTCTAAAATGCCACGTGTTCTTCAGCCCTTGCTGTCAATTTGCAGAAAAACCTTATATTTTTGAACATCAGTTATCTACTCCAGGACACTGTGGAATGAAATGAGGACAAACATTATTTGAGAACTCTTACCTGATGTGATATGCTTCAACCAAGGCCTTTAATATTTTTATTTTTTTAAAGAACTGAAATTAATGAACGGTTTCCAAAGTACTTTTTTCTCTGGTAGAATTTAATGATCAACTGGAATATTTCTTGTGTTTATTCCCTTTTAGGAGCAGCAAGAGTCAGCCCGAGCTGCACCAAATTTAAACAGTGCTCCTTCTCTGGATGTTTTTAGCAGTATGTTGAAGGATACAACAAGTCAACATCGAGCCCATCTTTTTGACCTGAACTGCAAAATCTGTACAGGTATCCACAGAGCTGACTTTAGGCAAAACGAAAGAATTAAGCTTGTTGTTTATTTGTTTTTCTCCAAACTATTTCATTGTTAAATAGTAATCAAAAGCTTTTAAAATACATTTATAGGCCAGATTTCAGCATCTGAAGATGAAGTTCCACCTAAGAAGATGAAGACGGCGCCTCCTGTTAAGAAGGTGGAGTCGAAATCAAAACCAGAAGTTCAGCCAAAGTCTGACAGTTCTGCAGCAGCCCCAGCAGCAGAGCCTGCCAAGGAGCCCGTCTCTGACAGCGCAGTGGAAACTGAAGTTGGACTGGTAGCAGAAACAGTTTCTCAGTCAAGCGCAGAAAGAATTTACATTCCTACAACCCAGAGCCATAACAATACAGATTCTTCTGTACCTCAAGAGCCTTCTGCATTTCCTGCCTCTTGTGCTGGTGGAGTCGTCACAACCGTGACAGTTTCTGGCAGAGACCCTAGGACAGCAATGAGCAGCTCCTCTGGTACTGCGCCAGCAGCCCTGCGTTCTGCTCCTGCACCTGACAGAGCTTCCACAGGGGAAACAAAACAGGAAACTTCAAAACCAGTTATGACTGTCCCCAAATCAATATTAACAAAACCATCATCCTCACCAGCTCCAAGATACTTAGCAGTTCATCATTTACCCAGTGTCAAGTGCGTATTCTTAACAGTGAGCCACGCTACCCACCCTTTGATGTGGTTATCTTTGAAGTCCCATGTCCAGTTCCCCCCTTCCCCAACCAAAAAGCAAGTTCACCTTTAAAGTTCAGGTAGCCTGATTCAGCTGTTTAATTTACCATCTCATTTACTTTCTCTAGTTGGTAAAATTTGCAGAGCATCAGTGTGTGTTCACAGCAAAGATTCAGCAGATAAATAAAGCTTGAAGGTGTTATGCAGGCTTAGAAGTCTGCATGTCCATTAATATATAGAAAGCGAGTGTATGTGAGAGATGGTTTAAAGGCATTTCCAGATTTTCATCCTATATTAAAATACTTTTACATCTGAATTTATGAATATGAGTTAAAATTAACCAATTGATCAGGTTGAAAGGAAGTGGATTTCTTTCATATTCTGGGTATACACAATAATAAAATTAAATATTGCAGAGTATATCCTTATGAAACGGAAGCAAAATATTTTTGTTCATAGCAAATTCTTTTATTTGAGAATCTCTTTCAGAGATCCATATTGTTGACTCAATTAGTGGAAATATCAGGTTAGTTTGTTAGAGAGTCAAGATAACAGTTGTGATAGATCCTAAAAAACCCTATCTTTCAACCTATTTTTTGGCTACCTGCAGCTACAAGTTTATTTGCTGTTACTCCTTGTTTTTCTCACAAATGCCAAGTTGATGGAAAGCACTTAGTAAAACCTGTATTATTTGTTTAATGCAAAGCATTTGATCAAAAGGAGGAGGGGAGAACTCAAAAAAGAAGGGACCATTCTCATTTGTATTCTGTAACCTTTCTGTTTTGCGTTTGTTTTGCAGTGTTGCAGAGCCACGCTCACCTCAAGAGACCGACACTTCCCTCTTTCTCTCTCGTCTCAACACCATTTGGAAAGGATTTATTAACATGCAGAGTGTGGCCAAATTTGTCACTAAAGCATATCCTGTCTCCGGGTGTTTTGATTACCTTAGCGAGGTTAGCACTGACATGTTTATGTGTTCAGAATAAATCTCTACTGCAGTTTCTGTCTAGAAAGGCTGGGGTCACTATATCTATCTCTCTATATTTAAGATATATATATATATAGTTATATTAGAACTGTAGCAGTGGTAAATGGCAGTAGCTATTAAAGCTTTTTAAAAATTCTTCACAAACTTGTGAATTCTCATGTCTTCAAACATATTTATATATATGTTAGGATCTAATAGGGATGAATGCCTTTATTTCCACTTTGTTTTTTGGAAAGAAGTTATAAAGCCAATAATTTAAAGCAGGTGTCTTGTTCTGTTCTCAAACTGGATGGGTCACAGATGTGATATGAAAGCGTGGAGAAAAATCTGTGTTTCCCGTAGCAGCTTCCCTATAAAAACAAATCCAATAATGGGCACACAGAGCTATTAGACATTTGGGAATGCTTTTTCTCTTTCATTAACCTTTTGGTAACGTGCCACACCTTGAAGTTTAGAAATAGCCTAGCTTGAAATTAGAAAAGTATGTATGAAAGTTTACTAAAATATAATAGCACATTATCCACTTGGCTACTGGGATGGGGCAACCTGCACTGCTTTGAAACGTTACTCTCTTTTGTTTTTTCTCATACTGCCATGTAATGCTTCTTGTTTAGGATTTACCAGATACAATTCATATTGGTGGGAGGATCTTACCGAAGACAGTCTGGGAATATGTTGGCAAACTCAAATGTTCGCTTTCTAAGGTATTCACTTAAAATCCTTTGCAAAACCCAGAAGAAAAATACAGCAGTATAAAATGACAACTTTTTTATAATATAAATTAGAAAACAGCAGATACTGACGTAGAACACACCTGGAGAACTACCAACACCACTTCTTCCTTTGAAGTTTTTGATTTATTGAAGGAAGATGTTTATTGAGCTGCAGATCCTCTTGGTATCTCTCTCCTGATGTAGTTAGATCTTCACACTATTTATTCATTTTTAATGATTGAACATAATCTATTCAGTATTTAAGATTGACATTCAGATTTTAAAGGAAATTATAATTTAATGTATGCAATAGATTTTACTATTAAAAACACTTCAGAAGTGAAATGACACACAGTATACAGATATAATCACGAAACTAAGAATTTTCCATTTCTTTCCTATTTATTTGAGCCTCAAGGTATTTAGTTTGCTGTAAGATACACAAGTAATTTGTATTTCTGAAAACGACAAACCTAATCCTGTTTAATATATACCAAGGGAACAGTGCTCTCTAAAGCTAGAGTATTGCCTTGAAAACAGAGTTGGAGGGATAAATGTACAATTTATTTTACCCCTGGAATTTGCCCTTTACCATTTTATTTGCTAGTATGTTGCAGTTTGAATTTTTCCACTGTGCTTTTGTATTCCAGGAACTGTGTTTGATTCGTTTCCATCCTGCAACAGAAGAAGAAGAAGTTGCCTATATCTCTCTCTACTCCTATTTTAGCAGTCGTGGTCGTTTTGGTGTTGTAGCTAATACCAACAGACATATCAAGGATCTCTACCTGATCCCCCTGAGTTCTAAGGACCCAATTCCTTCCAAACTCTTGCCTTTTGAGGGACCAGGTAAGCACAAAATAGGGGAGGTTAAATGCTAGGTAAAATCAAAACAAAAGTCAATCTGAGACAAATTGTTCAATGTTTAATGTAAGCATTATTAATTTTTTATATAAAACCAATTTTAAAGTACGTAAATAGGGAAAAATTGGAAACCCAACTCTGTTCAAGATAAAATGGTCTAAAATTTATATAGCCTTTCCAACAAGATGCTTATGAGTTTACCTGTAAAATCAAGTATGTCAAACATACTATAGTGAAAAAAAAACCAACAAAAAACCCTACCCTATCTTCAGCAGCCTATAAATCCCCCAAACGTAGGCCCTTACAAGCCATTCGCCATCTCTCAAATCAAGCAGGAAACTTAGCCCACAGAGCAGTCAAGGAATCCATGAAGACAAAGGTAATATTTCTGGTGGTTTCACTCCGTTGCCATTGTCTTACACCAAGGATTCTGCTGTACGTGCAGTACGGTGCACAAGGTGTTCAAAATGTTTTGTTCTAGTTGGAGCAAACTCTTGGCCAAACCATTAACTTCTGAAAACTGGTTTTCCAGTAGGGAAAGGGATCCACATTCCTTAGGGTTAGTAGGTGGCAGACAGTAGTTGGTATAGGCAGGTTATATTAGAATCTATATTTAGATAAAATTACCACTAGTGATGTTTGGCTTGAGTTTGCTCCATGTTTTTGCGTTGAACATGGTGACAGAAGAACTGAGAAGCCATGAAACACCCTTCTATTGCAAAATCTGAAGTCATCTTCATCTGAGAATGGGGGAGGTGCGTGTCCTTAGTCTCCAAATAAGTACATGGGAGTTTATACAGAATAACAGATTGAGAAACAGAAGAACTCCAGGTTCCAATGAAGGCAATGCTTCATTGTCATAGCAATGGTTTGCAAAATAATAAATGGTAGGTATGAAACAGCAAACATGCAAGGGGCTGACCTTTCTGAGAAGCTGACTGTCCTCTACTCCTCAAATACAAGTTTAGGACTAAACTCAATAAAGCATTCTCAGAGCAACAGGGTCTGGGACAGGTTTTCATGTCTTAAGGGCGTAATACTTCAACAAAACCAACAAATGGTACATCGTTAGTTAAGTGCTCTCCCTTCCTCCATGAGATTGCAAATGCTTGCATCTTCATTTTTTCTCATACACTCCAAGTCTCTTACCCATCCTTGAACAGTGCACAGTCTAGCTCATTGGTTTTAGGCTTTAGCTAAAAAGGCAGGATTATTGCTATCTAAATTGTAGCAGTGTAGGTATAATTGTTGCATCTCAGCACCTCCTAGTCTTTAACTTACTGAATTCTTGAAAGTTAGGCAAAAACTTATTTCCATTTCATAGCCAAGAAATGAAAACACAAAGTGCAGAACACTGTTGGCACAGGGATGTAGGCAAAGAGTCTTAACTCACTAAGTGTTAGTGTAGTGATTTGTAATGTCAGCCTGGTTTTGCTGAGTTTCAAGTGCAAAAGGTTTTTTCAAAACTGAAGGGAATTGCTCAGAAGAAATACAGATATCACTTGCAGGTGGTGTTCATGGAGGTAAATTTTGAGTCAGATTTTCAGACAGAAATACATATGTATAGGCAAAGTGGATTCAAGGATAGCCATAGATACAAGGTTCCAAAGGCAGAGAGGCCATATGATGTAAAAGGTTCATAGAGACCCACTCAGACTTCAGCCATCAATTCACACCTCTTGGAAACTTCTGTAGCAGCCTGTACCTCATAGCTGTGCTAAGCTGTGCTTATATCTTCAAACCAGAATCCAGTATGGGGGGCAAAAAAAAATCAGGTAAGCTGTTTTTCTGTTTTTGTGTATGTATTAAAACCACAGCATAAAAGACATGTAATCCACACTTTTTAATGACACCCGATGGAATTTACCGCTTTTTCTTTCACAATCAATAAAAATATTTTGCAGAAAGTGGTCATCGTCTCTTTAAATCGAATCCTGTACCTTCAAGGAGAGTTTAGCAAGGACTGGAAAAGCATTGTGCTTTAGATAGCTTCAGGTGATGTGAGAAATGTGCCTGGAGGGGGGAGGAGGGAGAGGACAATAAACCCTGCCACTCCAGAAATCCAGCTGTATCAGCCACTTCCCTCAGGCACAGATGGACTGTGAATTTCTCCTGGGTTTCTGATGGACTGGATTTGGAACACAACTGAGGACTTCTGAACTGCGCTAGTGCCTAGAAGATCTACAGAAACCTTTTGACGGGGAAGGTTATCCGTATTTATACTTAATTCATCTGACATTTATTGCCAGGTTTAATGTCTCGGCAGCTGTTCTGCACTGGGTGTTGCACTGGTTTTCTGTATGTGAATTCACTTGTCCGTTTCACATACACATTTATTTAGTGCTTTTATCTGTAGATCTCAAAGCACTTTGCCAAAAAAAAAAAAATAGGTAGTATAATCAGCCTTAATTACTAGTAGAAAGAGTGGTTTCTGAGGGGTTTAGTGGCAATGTTGGTAACGTAACAAGTATCTTACATAGCCATGTGTCAGCAAAGGATCCCACAACTGATAGATCTCTTTTGGTAGTTTATAATAGGAAGCATGTTTTTCCTTAAAGTATGAAGGCATGAAATCTCATCCTCTTCAGAATGCTCTGAAAAATGGCAAGAAATGGAACAAAATTTTACCTGTGCTCTGAGTGGAATTAGGTGTCTTCATCTCAGCAGACACCATTATGAAAAGCAGCAGTGGTGGAAGAGCATAGCATTACAAACTTTCTCTGTGCCAGCCAGTTCCATTCAGCGAGTGTACCTCAACCTGCAGCAGGGTTACAGTGCTGGGAGTGATCTCTAACCCTGAATTAACACTGCACAAATTTGGTGAGAGTTGGCAGTTGCTCTAATGATTAATTGGGGTAAATATTTAACTAGCATTGATAAAATTTAAATAGTATCTTGTATTGGTCTCTGCAGTTTAAAAGTGTAAACCATGGGTATGCTTAGTTTGTTCCTGTGGTTTTGTCATGGATTACAGAATTTAGGCATATATCTCTAACAGTACAGGTAGCTCCTTACTAGCTGATGATGATAGGGAAAGAGGGGGCCATTGTATGCATAAATATGGTAAAACTGATTTAATGAAAAAACGTAAGGGTAAGAAAAACAAATATTCATCTAATTTATTCAGTATGTCCTGTTTTAATGGCTTTACTTACAGGATGTAACTCAATAAAGCCAGCACATGGGCTTCAAATACTTAACAGGATAATAACTATTCTATAAATAATTTATCACTGAAAGCTACTAACTCTGCCAACACGGCTTGCAGCACTTCTGAAATGCTTGTGAAAGCCAGTCATTGAGCAATAGTGGGAGACTGCAACCAGCATGTTCATTATTACCTAAAATCAGGCACTTAACCTGTTTATGGATACTGGAATAGAATGGCACTGACCTTTGGAATGCTGCTCTAGCTGTGTGTTTCCATTCCAAAGAAGCATTTAGGATTTGACCACTTTAACCTGAGTGAACGTAGAAGCCAGGTTAGCCATAACTTCTAATATTTGTGTGAAGTGACAGTATCAAAGTGTAAAATTGTAATGGATTTATTCTATGACTAAAATTAAGATTAAATTGCAACTAATGTCATTAATTTGCTACTTAAATTTATTGTCTGGAAAGCCTATGAAAATTTTGCCCTGTTTTAGGGACTTGATCTCTGTTTCTTACAGGGATTCCAAACTGATTTGTAATTACTGTTTATTAGCTATCCTGTCTGATGGATTTTTGAAACCTGTTTATTTCAGTTATTCAGTGCTTGAGATTCAGTGTGACTAATTAGGTAAATCACAGTCTCTGCATAAAAGTAGATAACCAAAACATTAACCACAGCAGAACAGCAAATGCCTGCTAGGATTTTTTGGATGAAGCCCAATTTGTGAGATACTCTGCACTGGTCAACACTGACCAAACGTGGAGTTGTTATTTGTATCCTGATAAAGGAAAAATCAAATCCACAGGCAGTGATCCAGTTCTAACTAACGAGTCTATTCTGACTGTAAATTGTGAATGTTTTTTTTTTCCTAGTTAAGTTGTCTTACTTTTGAACTATGCCTTGATCTTAGAGATTAATGACATTTCATTTAAGGTAGTAAATTATTGTGAACAGGACTGCTAGAGTTGCTTTTAGGCTGTGGATGCAAATGAGTGCTTGGATAAGTCAAGTATTTATGTGGTCTTTTTTGAATATAATCTTAGATTCACTGAAAATAATGCTGTGTTTAGTTCCTGTCCTGCCTACTTTCATTGTACATCTCAGCATTCCCACCCCTCTTAAGGGGCAAATTTGTGCATGTACTGAATTATTAACAAATTTAAGTTCTGGTAATATAGCTGGTTAATTTTCTTCATGTATTTCTAATTTTTATAATTATTTCCTAAATATGAGAGAAGGAGGTGAAAATTGGCAACACTTACTAAAACAGAAATCTTGTAGCTCGGGCAAAAACCTTTTTGGCATTGAATTTTAGATGTACGAATGGGAAATAATATGTACTACAAAATGAAAAATAAAAGATTATTTAAAACAGCATGTCCAATACCCTGTTAACCACAGAACTATGTAAAACTTGACCAGTGAACTATGAAATAATACAAGTTTTACAGAATAACTGTAAGAAGAACTTAGAAAAGGTGAAGTTTATTAAGCATGAACATAAATGTAGGAAAGCAGCTGACGTAGTTTGCTCGTTAGTAAATTTTCGCATGGTAAATTTAAGAGTCCCGTTAAAACTTCAAATTCAGTTGTTTCAGCAAAGTAACATATCTGTGAATGTGGTTTGCTAATGGAATATATCTGCAGCTGCGGGGTTTGGGGTTTTTTGTTGGTATCAAAGTTTTCAGTGCTAATAATTGGATATTTTAAAATTGTTCCTTAATGAGCAGTTGGTTTATTTTAATATGAACAAGGAACATATATATATATAGTCTATATATATATTTTATATATATATATTATTTAATAATATATAAGATAATAACAACACATTATTATTTATTATATATATAATAATATATTATTATATATTTCTATATTACTGCTTCCTAGCTAGATGCAAATAATGGCACATATGGGGGGAAAAGTGAGGACCTTTTAAAAGTCACTAAATCCAGATGTTTAAAAAGCCTCTCTTTATATGGATTTTCTACATTTGTCACCTACTGTATGTTGAAGGATTTATTCCCTGCCCTTCATTCTGGACATGTGTGTCTTCCACGAGTGCCAGTGGGAACTGTGCATGTAAAGGGAAGAGATACAATGACATGAAACACACCTAGAGACCTCTGCATCTTTCCTCTTTATCAGAAACTTTCCCATCTTTTTTGGACATACTCCTCCAAGGATTCAAGTCTGAAGCTTTCACAAAGCAGTAAATCTGCTCAGAATGGTTTTAAGTTCTAGAAAGGCCTACAGCATCAAACTGAATCCTGCCACAGGGGTTCAACAGCGCCTTGCCCGCTGCATCCCGGGCTCACACCCAGCCAGCCATTCTCTTGCAGAGAAAGCAAACACAGAGGCTTTAGTACTGTTTCCAAACACAGTTTGTTTGAGGTTACCTTTTTAGCAATCACTGGTATTTGTTTAACTTGGAGATAGACATAATATTTCTAGACTGGTGTAAATGTCAATATAGTCTTTTAGCATAGATTATAACAAGTACAGTTATAAAGTTTAGCCCAGGTTTTCTCACTTTTCAATATCTCTGTGTATACAACATATTTACAAAGTATTTAAAAGTAAATGTGTGATTTTTCAGGGGAAGAGGTAGAGGTGGTTGAACAACAACAAAAATGATGTAACTACAAAAAATGTAACAGCTTTCTTGGGTTTTGAACACTTGAAGAGACACTTTAATGATCATACCTGTTGCTGCAATATTAATAATATCAAGGAAGTAATTAAAACTACTTATTATATACAAATATATATATAAAGCAATGAAATATACATGCATATGCTTATGGACTAATGAAAATTTCCAGTAGGTCATCTAATAGAATGTGGAAAAACTGTTATCTTTATGACTTCTGTAGCTGTCACCATATAAAATAATAAGTTTCTACTGAAAGCACAATTTAAAATTAGTTTTTTTACATATACAATCTTTGTGTTCTCTTTCAGGTCTTGAATCATCTCGGCCAAATTTAATTCTGGGACTGGTTATCTGCCAGAAGGGGAAGCGGCCCGCCACCGGCATTGAAGCGGAGAAGGTGGAGGAAAAGCGAAGCAGAATTCAGGCACACGAGGAACCCGAAACATCGCTGTTCTCCAAAGGGCCACTGGCTGCTTCGCAAGAGAAGAAACCTCCCAAATACACACTTTATTCAGGAGATTCAGCTGTAAGTACAACACCACCTGGATCTCCTCCGCCTCCACCCCCTCCTCCCATTCCAGACGCCTCAGCAGTTACACCTTCAGTACTGAAAATACTGTCCTCGATTAAAAGTGGAACCCCAACTACTGTGGCACCACAGGTTTCAACCCCTGCTTCGGCAAGTGCTACCACTACGCAGTCTTCATCCTCCAAAACTGCCACGCCTCTCGAGCACATCCTGCAGACACTTTTTGGAAAAAAGAAAACTTTTGAGCCTCTTGCTAAGGAACCTGAACCTGTCCAGTCTTCAAATCAGGAAGGTCAAGCTGCTGCTGGAGGAGGAACGTCAGCTGTTCCTTTGTTAGATCCCATCGTGCAACAGTTTGGACAGATGTCCAAAGACAGAGCTATAGAGGAGGAGGAGGATGACAGACCGTATGATCCTGAAGAAGAATATGGTCCGGAGAAAGCTTTTGAAATGCAAACTGAAACTGAAAAATGTTACAACGTGGACAAGCCATCTAACACAGCAGAACTAGAGGATGAGGCCTACGATCCGGAAGATGAAACTATCCTGGAAGAAGCAAAAGTGACTGTTGATGATTTACCTAACAAAATGTACACAGACACTAAAAGCAATTCTTTGGAAACACCTGCTTCATATGTGCCCGATTTGTCTGCATCCTCATCCTTGGTAGAACAGCAGAAAATGTTGGAAGAACTAAACAAACAAATAGAAGAACAGAAAAGACAACTAGAGGAACAAGAAGAAGCCCTCAGACAACAAAGAGCAGCTGTTGGTGTATCAATGGCTCATTTCTCAGTGTCTGATGCTTTAATGTCACCACCACCAAAATCTTCCCTAATAAAGACTGAATTATTCCATCAGGACCAGCACGGTACACAAAAAGTAGATTTACCTTCATCTTTAAATCAGCAAGCACAAGTTTTAAACCAAGGCTGTGACCCAAGGCAGAACAGAGACCCTCGACAAGCTCGAAGAATGGTGACAGAGACTAATGACAGTGTTGACTCTCGAACAAAGCCACAGGTGGTACAGAATGAGATGCCCACCAGAGAAATTGCTCCAGCAAGTTTTCCAAATCCATTGCAGACCTCACTTGGTAAAGAGGACAAAACTTTGATTTCTGCTACTCAGCCTGGTTTTACTGTCGATAATTGGGTTTCAAGTGAAAAGGCTTCTACGGTGTCTCAGAAAGAGGCATCTAATAGCAAACTTGAAAACACTGCTCAAGTTAATTTGGAAAACATTAGTCAAACAGCTTCTGGAGAGCCTTCTACATCCAAACCTCTACGTAAAGTGCTGCTTCCAACACCTCCAAGTACATCTTTTCAGCCTAACTTCCCCACATCAAATGACATGCAGTCTTTGCAAGATATGCATCAAGTAGCATGGTCAAATGAGTCAAAGGAAGTAATGGGAATGGATTCTTTTTCAAATACAATGTTTACTTCTCAGGAAAATGCAGCTGGTCACTTTGATCCAGAGAAGGGTCTTTCATCAGTGCAATATGATGAACAAAGAAATCCTCAGGCTCATCAGTTTGTAGAACAAACTGAATCTCCATCGGTTCAGATTGAGGGTGGACCTTCCCAACAGCACTTTGAAGAAAACCGAGCTGGACCTCCATTTTCTTTGTCTGGGCAGAAAGGAGGGCCTCCATCATCACTAATGCTCAGTGCACCTGGAGGACCTCATGGACCTAATTTTAGAGGACCTGCCCCACAATTCTCTGAAGAGCATGATTCTCCAAATAATGATGGGCAAAGAGGACCTCCATCTGGAAGATTTGGAGGTCAGAAGGGTCCTATTCCTTCCTTATTTTCTACACCGCATGGACTACCAACTCATTTTGGTGAGAATAGGGGCCCTGCTCCTTATCATGGTGTTCCAAGAGGAATGTCACCATCTCAGTTTGAAGATCTTAGGGAACCTCACATGGAACAAAGGGAATTCTCAGATTCCCAATATAATGAAATGATCAGGCCTCCTGGACAGTTCGAAGGGCCAGATCCACCTCAGTTCATGGGAAACAGAGGACCTTCGCCTTTTCCTTTTGGAGGTCAAAGACGACCCCCACCACCAGCTCAGTTTAAAGGACAGAGAGGAGGCCCTCAGTTTGGAGGGCCAAGAGGTCCAGCCCCGAGTCATTTTGGGGGACCAAGAGGACCTCACCCAAATCAATTTGAAGGGCAGAGAGGTCCAGCTCCAAATCATATACCTGGTCCAAGAGGACTTTTGCCACAGCCATTTGAAGAACGGAGAGGGAGTTCACCACCCAGATTTACCAACCAGAGAGGTCCAGCACCAGTTCAGTTTGGAGGGCCAAGAGGACCCACACCTGGATTGTTTCCAGAAGAAAATGAGCCTCCCTCTTCTAGATTTCATTTCCAAGGACAGTCACCACAAGGTATGAAGTCAACCCCAAGGCCACTCCTGGACCTTCCAAGCCATCCACCATCCCACAGAAAAGACATGTGGGAGGAAGCTGGACCATCTGCATCTCTTTCCAATATTCCTGGACAGGGATCTGAGTCGGAAGGACAGTGGTCAGCATCTGACTTCCGAGAAGGCAAAAATCCTGAATTTAGAGGACAGACATTTGAAGGGAGACAGAGAGAGAGATATGAGGGAGGAAATAAAGACAAGGCTTTAGATCAGCCAGAGCCTCAGCAAGCAGATAATCGACAAGGCAGACCCTTTGAGGAAAGACGACGGGATCGAGAACATGGCAGACCTTGGGAAAGAGACCGTGGCAGAAACTGGAATAGAGACAGAGACTGGGAGAGACACAGAGACAAGGAATGGGATAAAAATAGAGACAGAAACCAAAACAAAGACAGAGAGAAGGATTCGGAGCGTGCTAAAGAATGGGAAAGAAACCGTGATCGAGACAGAGCAAGAACCAGAGAGAGAGAATCCTACAGGAGACGCGACAGAGAGCGATCCAGAAGCAGGGACAGAGATCGCGACAGAGAGAAAGACAGGGACCGGGATCGAAGCAGGGAAAAAGATCGCGAGAGAGATCGAGATCGTGAAAGGGAAAGAGGAAAAGATCGCAAAGATCACAGTAAGAGCAGAGAAATTGGTAAAGAGATGAAGCCAGAAACACCGAAGGAAACTCAGAAACCAACAGAAACGGAAGCTTCATCTTCCGCTACTCAGTCATAGAAATAGGACTGATATCACATTTCCCATCAATAATATATTTCTACAACACAGTGACTGAGTCAGCATCTTCTGTACATAGTGTATATAAACCTTTACCAGAACACCCTTGTAAAACTAGCCTTACAAAACGAACTGACAAATTAGCAATTTTTGAACAACTGTGAATGAAAATACTCAAAAAAGGCAAGAACATACTGGACATTCACTTGCTGCATTTTGTGCATAATGTTTTTCTTATAAAAATTCATAGTGTTACCTGTACTGATTTTTTTTTTTTTTTCTACTTGCATCTTTATCTTAAAATTTCCATTTACAGTACAGAAATGGGAAAAAAAAAAAGAATCTAAGAAGAGCATATTGCTTTTTAAGATTATAAAGTTATGTTTTCCAGTAACTTGAATTGTAATTTTATAAGAGAATTTAATCCAGACCTGAGGAGCCATACCTTTACATCTCATTTACGTGAAATTTTGGTGTCAAAGTTGTTCCTACAGCACACGCTTTCACGAGAGGAGTCCAGTGTTGCCGTCTTGTTTATTTTACAACGGAAGGGTCGTGTGTATTTAGGAAAAGGCTGCAGAAGAACAGTGTTAATAATTACTTGTGACTGAGGATTTGAAAACGGAATGTTATAAGCTTAAAGTGCACTATCTTTTTATATACAGGTATTTTGTGTTTTGCAATCCACCTGTTAAGTGTACAGTAAAGAAACAAGTCAGACTTACTTTTTTCCATGAGGCTGAAGGGTTTTAAATGTCACATTTTTATAAATCTCTGAATTAAAGAACATCCACGAGTAGTACCTTTATAACCAGCAAAACTTAGAAAAACATCATTTATTTGGAAAAGGCTAAGACTACAAATGAATTGGTATAGCAAAGGCAAGAGGCAGTTGGTTAAATAGGCCACTAAATCTGTTCCTTCGATTGAACAGATTTAGTGGAACATTTTCTTGTGTTTCATTGGTTTTTGCAGAATTTTTCCATAGAGGTAAGAAACGTTCCCATTTTATTGTACTTTTCATTCTAAAAGTGGTTTGCTCCTGAAAAAAAAAAAAAAAGGAAAAAAGAAAAGAAAAAAAAAAAGAAATGTTCCTGTTTTTTTTGTTAGACCCTACTTAGGCTGGTAGTGTAATGTAAAATTCTCCACTGCAAAACGGTGTAACTGCATTAAGCTTGGAAAGAAGAGTGGTGGTACTTCATGTTGTGATTCAAGAGGGATGTTTTTCACTGTGAAATACATTACATCGCTACTTTTCCATGTATTCTTCAAGTACCTAATTCTAAAGTATGAAGTAAAAACCCCACTAATTTATTTGACCGTGTAGATTAACAGTTAGGTAAATATTTTGATATTTTTTTATAAGCTAGTTTTGGAAATGTAAAATTAGATTCCTAGAAATGTTTGCATCTTGAAGACTACATTACAAGTAGCATGTATGCCATGTATCTCACTACAGATTTTACAGTTCCTATGGCTGCATCTTTCAGGTCCTTTTACACCAAGAATTTGCTGGTTGAATTGGTCACCTGTCTTCTGAACTCTAGACAAAATGTTAAAATCCAGAGAGGTGGTATTAAATGCAAACATCTACTATGGTGTAAGATTTTTTTCTTAATGAGATGTTTCTAATTTAAAGACATACGTAAAAGTATGCAAACAGGTAAGTGTGTTTGTTTAGGTTTACTTGATAGAAATTTCTGTAAATTGTATTTTATATGGCAAAATATATGACTGTACATTAAAATATGAGACTTCACAGGTTTTTGTTACTGTAAGTAGAATAAACATCTACAGAGAACTGTTGTCCATTTCTTAAATCTGTGTGTATTATTTTCTAAATACTGCTGCTTCTCAACAGACCACAAGAGACCAATGGCACACAGGTTTCCTCAATGTTTAATGAAAGAAGATCAATTGATGTTTAACTGTAGGCAGTCTAAAAAGCATATGAAAATCTGTGCTTATGATTTTTCTCTCAGTTCTGAAACATCCCTTAATTTATTCTGAAGGGGTTTTTCTTATTACTTGAATTAGAAAGCTTGTAATTTGTAGATTTTACACACAAAAAAATCTAAAAGAAAAGAAAAAATATTAATTCAGGTTAGCTTTGAACTAAAGGTCATTTCACACCATTTATAAATTCCTTGACTTCACATGGTTATGAAATAGACGTGTGGCTTTTTGTTTTCTAGGAAACACTCCTTTATCACAGATGAGTTTGGGGAATCTGTTCACAATTTAGGGGCAGTGAATGCATCCTCCCACAGATGCAGTGGCAAAAAAAATCAACAGCAGACTGACACTAATGACTGACTGACTTTTAAAACCACACCATTCTGTAATGATTATTACATATGATAGTGAATAGATTATTACATCTATAAAAGACTCTCATTTAGAATGCATAAAGTTGGAATATTAGAGCATGCAGAAGGATTAGAGGAGGAGTAAAGTGTGTATTGAGTCCAGCACAAAACTGCTTGTAAAATTCCTGCTTTTGTTCCTAGTGGAAAGCCACCAGTGTTGGCTACACCTCATATAACGTGGTACACTTCCACATGGAAGACGTCTGTGCATGCTGCCTTGATTGAACATGCATGTTATTAAAGAATGCAGTAAACATTTTATTTTTTTAACTTGAAGGGAATAAAGATTTCATAAAGTATTGACTTTTTTTTTTTCTTTTACTCTGTTTGTGAGCTAGAGTAGTATTTTTGTGCCTTTTGCACTCTGGCTTCTTTCTAGAATGTGTCTTCTATAATGGGCGTCTGTTTTTAATACTAAAACACATAACCAGTAGCAGCTAGAGACCGAATGTACGAACTGCTCGTGGTGGGGGATGCCTGCTGTGGAGAGAGCCATGCTGTGTGGATGAATTTGGTGTGAAATCAGGCGATAATACCACAAGTCCAGGAAAAATGGAACTCTTTAAAGGGTTTTTGGATTAACTTTGTATTGTTTTGGAACAGTGGCAAACTACTAAAATGTTTATAATTGAGTAACTTGATCTCACCACGGGAAGCCCAGGGCTGTGGACTGCCCTGTAGGTGCGTGGGGTGTGGGAAAGAGCCTCCAGAGCTTCACGGCAGCGTTCTTGGGGGCGTGGGGATTAAAAGCCTTTATCCTACAGCAGTGAAACAAAACACAGCGGTTGATTTCAAACCATTGTGGCTTTTTTTCTCTTACAATTCCCATCACACTGTCAGTGGCTGTTAGTTAGCAGGGGAGGGAGCAGTTCCTGCACCACAGAAAACAGCGATGGACGCGGCGTGCGCGCAGTTTTCTCTCAGAACCTCTGAGCCCTGGCCAAACACATTTTGGGGAGGATTTTTAAAATATTAGGTGTAACTTCGAGCACATCCCCCCCGGCACTGGACAGGCCTGGTGCTCCTGAATGGGCGAGCTCTGCCGCCCTGCTTTTAACACGGCTCGGAAGCAGAACTTCCCCGTGCGGGCCGGGGGCTGACGGGCTCCCCGGCCTGGTGCCGGTGTTTAACGGCACGCTCTATGTGGGAACGCAACGCCGACCGTTGGCCTTCAGCGCGCGGCGGCCCATGGCGGCCTGAGGGAACTCCCCTCCCCTCAGCGCCTCCCTCCGCCTCTCCCCACGGGCCGTGCCCACCACCACAGCCCGCCCCGCCCCACCCACAGCCACAGGGCCGGGCCGGGGCCGCGGGCTCCTCCCCGGGGCGGAGCGGGCCCCAGGCGCGGGGCGGGCACGCGGCGGCGGTTGGAGGCGGGGGTTTGCCCGCTGCCCGGAGCGTTGGGCCGGGCTGAGGGGGCGGTGGGTCCCCCTCTGCCGCCTCCGCGGGTCGCTGGTGCCCGCTCCCCAGCCCCTGTCGGCTGGGGCCCGTCCCTCCGCCTCGCCCTGGGCCGCGGTGGCTCAGGGGCACATGGCGGCTCCCCTGAGGGAGCGTGAGGCGGCAACGAGTGGCCAGGCCGGCTGTGGCAGGTGAAACCCGTCCCGGGGGTGGGGGTTTGTGCTGGGCTCGGAGGGGTCACTGGAGAGGGGACGTGGGTCACTGGAGAGGGGACATGGCACACTGGAGAGGGGACATGGCACACTGGGCTGCCAGGGGCACGTTCCTTGCCTGGTTACCTCGAGGTGGTACAGAATCCCTATTAAGTGCAATGGTTTTTGTTCCCTCTTCTTTTTTTTACTAATTTTTTGGGATAATTCTTGCAGGTTTTATGTTTAGCCGTTGAAGGAGGCGTTGGTCGCCGCCCAGGTTCACCGTCGTCATGTCAGAGTCAGCCCCAGGGGAGCCTCGGGCCCCCTCTCCCCACGGCGCTGCCGCTGTCCCTGACCCTGCCATCGGATGCGGAGGCTCCGGGGAAGTCCCCTTTGGTGAGCAAAACCTTGACTTCACCACCATGGACATCAGCCTGGTGGAGGCGATGGAGATTGAGTACACCCAGCTGCAGCACATGCTTTGCTCGCACACGGAGGCGCACGCTGGTGAAGGTGAAGTGGAAGCTAGGCTCAGTTCTTTTTCCCTGCCCGGTAATCCTGCAGACCCCTCTCTGCACCAGACCTCCGTGAAGAGCAGCCAGGAGGGGTGTTCAGCAAACAGCTCTGGGAACCAGCTGGGTATCTGCCAGCCGGGCTTACCCCCCGACACTGCTTTGCGAGGTTCCAGCCCGCGTCTGGGCCACGCTGACTTGCAGGAGCTGAGGATGATGTTACTTAGCGAGTCTAACCTCCCTTTGAACCAGACTGATAAAATGCCTAGCAGTGGCTCTGTAGAAGTCCCAGGATGCAGTTTAGTAAAAGTTAAAAGTGACGAAAATGTTGGGGAGAATAAAGAAAACATATTTGTGGAAAATATGGCACTGGCGCCAGAGCCTAGATCTAAACCTGCAGTCAGAGTTCGGTTGGAAGACAAGTTCAACAGCATGCAGACAGAAGGCCCCAGGTGCCAAGAGCCCCAAGAATCTGGAGTAACTCTTAACAAGTGTGTTGCAATTAATTTTAGTTTATGTTGTTGTGTATCGTCATAGAGTTCAAAACTGATTTTCTACACAGAACCTAAGAACAATGCTGCTTTTTTTTTAATACGTGAGATGGTGGGTTGGGCTTTTTTTAACTGTGTGAGTCCAATGTGACTGCAGCTCCACTAACCTGAGACTGGGCCCCTCTGGCTATTACAGAAATCACAGAGTAGCCGTGGTTGGAAAAGACCTCTAACATCATCAAGTCCAACCATGGTACAGCATGTAGTTCCAAAATTAATTACTTTAAAATTTATTAATGATAACAATATGTGATGTAAATAAAGGTGAGAGAACATTACCCAGTTCTAACATGCAACTTGCTAAAAGCAAAGTAGCTTTTTTGATCATAATAAGACATTAAGAGAAATTGATTAGTGTTATGATGGGGAGGGCTGGCTATGGGGGAAGCTTTGAGCAAAAATAGTTTTACAGTCTGGCTCTGTAACTGGGTTAGTGTGCTGATAAAGTGTTTTATTGAGGCATAAAGCTGAATTGTTACTGCACAGAATAAAATGCCCTCTCAGCTGATTTTACTTTTTTTTTTTTGTGTCCCTGAAGTAGGCGATAGCAATGATTTCTGTGTCCAGTAAATGCAAATGGTTTCTTGGTGATAGTTACTAGAAGTATGCGTGGCTGTGAATTTTTCTGCTCTCATTTTCAAGTAGTCAGTCTGGTCTGTTTTCTGTGTTGGTCTTCTTGTGTTTGTTTTTTTTTTTCTTTTTTTTTTTAAGTTCAGTAACATTGATTCGACAGCCGTCGGAACCACGAGGTGTTCAGCAGCAAGAAAACAAGTGTGCTGCCTTAGGGAGAAATAAAGCAGCACCCACCACACCTTCCTTACAGTACACATACCCCTTGTTTACTGTGAACGCGTGTTCTGCTGCTGGAGGTGCTAACCCTTCACAAGCACAGGTACGTGACGTGTTCACCACTTGTTGTACTCTGCTGATTTCAAAGGCTAATAACCTTAACCTCCTAGGTGTAATATAATTCTAAAGGTTTGTGTTAAAATGTGACTTGGTTTGAAAAGTGATGATCAGAATGATCTGTAATGCAATTTATTCTTATGTTAATCTTTAGGACCATCAAAAGTAATTTGCTGCACAAACCAATTGTGTGGAAGGTATTTTATGTCAAGTTATACATAATAATGTGCATCCAGGTAATGATCAATAGGCCATTAGATTTCTTCTGGAAGAGCTTTTTTTTTCTTGAGTATCAGTGTATATCTGCTTCATCTACACAACCAAGAAGGAGACACTTAGTACCATTTTCTATGGCTCTTTTTTTTTTTCTAATTCATTTTGATGAAAAATATTTTTTCCCCCAACTCGCAGCAACCTCTGAAGCAAGAGTGGTAGTGTGGCACTTGGGAATGTCAAAGGCATCCCAAAAAAATTCAGCAGACTGTTAAAATCCTGTGGTTGTGGTGTGCAGAAGTAGTTGGGATTTATTCTGATAGAACACTTTGAATCACAGGGCTCAAACTTAAGAAGTTAACGTGAAGTTATTAAAATAGTCTCTTTTTTATGTGTATAGATAGTCCTGTAAGTATTTCCTTTTTGTTTTTCACAGACCTCAGGAACACCCTGCCCTATTTTGGATGCTGCCAAATATCAAGACCTTGGGATACCCAAGACATTATCTTTCTGCTGCCAGGAAATTGAATCCACAAAACAGACAGTAGCTGCTACGAATAAAGCTTTCCCTGAGGAAGCTTGGATTAAAATTGGAGGTAAACCATGTATCTTCACTTAGCTTTCTCTTGGCCTTCAAATCTAGATTTTTTTTCTAAATTTGTGTGTTTTCTCGGATAAATATGATTTTAGTCAATTGTATGAGGTGTGGATTTTACGTCTGAGATCTGCTATAGGCAATATGGGACTAGATTTCAAGTTCAGCACGTGTGAGTTTAGCTGTACTTTCAAAATTGTGTAGCACTTCTAGCTTGGAATGAGAAATATTGGGGTTGCAAAGTACCTTTGGAAATCTGGGCCTGGAGGAAGCAACTAGTTTCTTTCTACACGTTTTGACCCCAAAGTTGATCTCGCAGATCCAGTCAGTATTAAACTGAAGAACAATTAAAGGGCTGCCTCAAATGCTTATTAAAAAGGAGGCATGATCTCAACGGGCTCTCTGAGCAAATAGAAGCTAGGTGCATTTTGAACCAGCAGTACACTGCTATGACTTAAACCTGGTTGGCAATAAAGCTTCAAAGATTATTTCACATAAATAAATTTCCATTACCTTCATTTTCATTGATTAGTTGGGAGATTTATAAGTAGGTTCTTACTTTCCTCTTTGTTTTTCCAAGAAGACAGCTTATCCAAGCAAGTGATAACCCAAAGAAGCTGCAGCCGAGTAGGCTCACTGGATCCAAACGCTCACCGCAGACCTCTCGGTGAAATTCAGAACGTGCGTGATGAGAGCCAGGGAGCAGCACAGTCCCATTCCAGCCTGGAGGTGCCCAGTGAGGTGCAGGATGGCAGTGCTCAGCGGAGAGATCGACACAACCGCATGGAGAGAGACAGGAGGTAATCTCGAGGGGAGGGCGAGGCTTTTTTGAGGCCCAGAATGCTGATGCTGCGATACTCCTTATCCAGCATAAAATGTGAATTTGACATATTTTGTTTTACCTACAAGAAAAAGCAATGCAGGTGGTGAGGGTTTGATGTTTGTTAGAGGAAAAAATATGTATGTTTCCCTGTGGTTGTCTCTGTTGGTGGTTTTTTACTTTATAAACAAACAAAATGTTTTTAAAACATTGAACCAGTTGTGTACAGAGCAGGTAACTTGCGTATAGCAAACACCAAGCTTGTAGTAAACAAAGAAGTCCCCAAAGCCCATGGTTTGCAGCACAGGTGAGCAGTCTTCCTGTTTTTATTTCTTCCTTCTCACCCGTCAGTGAATCACCTTTCGTGTCCGCCCCTAGGCGCAGGATCCGGCTGTGCTGCGACGAGCTGAACCTCCTGGTGCCCTTCTGTACTGTTGATACTGACAAGGCCACGACTTTACAGTGGACAACTGCGTTTCTCAAGTACATTCAGGAAAGGCACGGTGATGCTCTGAAACAGGTTTTAAATCTAATTTCATTTTTGTTCTTGATATAAACATGAAATATTTTAAAGCTGTCACAACATAGCTAAAAGGATACGGAATGCTTCTGCGTGGTGCTGCTTGTGAAGGGCTTCTGTATCACTGAAAATACCTTTTAAATATGCTTTTTTTTTTTTTAAGAGCTGTCCTCACAGCAGTTTCAGTTGCATAGTGTGAAATCATAGGCTGTCCTCAGTCAGGGTTTTCAAATCAGGTTTTATAATTAATTATTTATTATTTTAGTTAGCCCAGTTCCTAAGCATGATACTGTCTGGATAACAGTGTAGAATTTGAGGTCCTCTTCAGTCATCCCTCCTCACCCTCTTCTCCTTAATATTCTCTATTTTCTGCTTGTTTCAAGGAGCTGTATTCTAACAAGCTGTCACAAACTGGTAGTTAAGTGATGGGATTCACAGCTACATGCTGTCTCAAAGTGGGTGAGAGAAATAAAGGCTTATATGTCCTATAAGCAGCTCCCCTGCAACCACCCCAGCAGTTGCAGCCCCAGAGTAACTCTGGCTCTGCTAAATATCTTAAGAGCATAGATGGAGTGTGTAAGGAAAACCAGCTTGCCTGGATACTGGTATGGCCCCTCAGCACTTCCTATTAAAGGTGTATTATTTTTTTTCCAAGACACTAGTGAAATAACAACATAGATCTCAAGTAAATACCTACATTAAACATAATCGTTTGTTTGTTTTTGTATTTTGATTTTTAGGAATTTGAGGCTGTGTTCTGTGGTAGAACAGGCAGGAGACTAAAAATAGCAAGATCAGACTCATTTGTAATGTATCCAGTGCAGGAAAACACGCATGGCTATGGAGACCAAGTAGTCTGAACTGACCACCCTGTATTGTATGACAAGTGTGGCTGACTAACAATGGCCCAAACAGGATTTTATTTTCTGTGTTTACATGCTCAATATGAATTGCAAACTATAACTTGTAAAATTTTCTTTAAAGCTCTATTTATATATAACATTCTTTCTTCAAAATCAAAATGAGAGTTAACTGCTAGCACTAGCTAACAGTGCTCTGTGAGAGGGGCTTTTGGAGCAGAAGCTACAAGGAAAATGTTATGACAGTTAAGTATTTTTTCCCTTTAGCTACAAAAATATGTTCTTTTTCTGTCTGTGGTTCTGCTTTGGGGTTTTTTTGTTGTGGGTTTTTTCAGTGGTGTTTTTCTTAAGGATGATCCAGTACATTTAGGAATAGTGCTGGAACATCCATCTGTCCTGTTATTTTAATGACTAGATGCAAGTGTAAAGAGAAATTCAAGTTGCCTTATTATAAAGCCCATTTTTTTAATGAAAAATTTAAAGTCTGTATTGGTTAATTAAGTTCATAGTTTCTAAACTGTGCTGATATTAAGTTCATATTTGCCATACATATTTTAATATATTTGGCCCCAAAGACTAATACAAGGGTGTTAGCGTTTTCTTTTAATACAGTACTATTTTTAGTGTCTATCACACAACTGTCCAACAGGTTCTTGTATTGTTGTGTTAGTCCAAAAGTGGCATATTGTAAACAGATTAATTAAATGCAGAAACTATTTTCATATTTAAAGATTAATATATCTCCTTTGTTCATAAGCTTTAGCGTATAGGGCAGAAATAAAATAGTGTGTGAGCTGAGAGTGGTTTTATTAATTTTTTAAAATAGATGATGCTAGCAAGCTTTAAAGTACAAAAAGCTCTCCCAGAATAAACTCTTGTTTTAAATCACGGATATGGACAATTTTGCAGCACTTTATTTCCAAACAGTGCAAGTAAAACCAGTTCTGGAAAATGGAGTTAGCTGAGTTAATCTGATGTGTGTAATGACACTTACAACATCACAAAGAAAAGGTTAAAAAAAAATTCTCCTTTTATTTTTACAACAGTTCATACAGGTTCTTTTGGCTGGACTTGAGTATAGCATCCTTTCTTAGTTGGGGTTTCATCCACACTTACTGTGCAAATAGCTTAAGCAGAGGTCGTGTTACTTAATTTCCTTTTATAATCAGATGGAAATATACAAAAATTCCCCCCTGTAAATTAAAATATATACATTATACCTTTTGCAGACCTTGATTGCAAGAGGATTACTCTTTACTAGTCTTGGCAAATATTTGAGGTGCAATCTGAAAATTGATAATTGACAGCATATACATAAGCTGTGGTCTTTACTTAGGCCAGAATCTTAAGATAATAAAATACAGGGTATTTAAATGCCTAATTTCCACTGCTGTAAGTAGCAGGTAGGTGCCTGAATACCTTAACAATGTGTATCTTACGCAGGTTTGTCACTAACTGAAGTCAGTGGGAGCAGCACCAAGGAATTCAATTGACAAGGCTCAAACATTTATACAGAAAATTCATGATCTTTTGTACAGGTGGGGGGTGATGGTAAAAAAGGAACAATGCTCCCTCTTGCAGGTCTCTTGAACAAAGGGAGAAAGGGAAGGTGAGGTTGTTTTAGCAGTAAAAATTCTGGAAAATAATTGGAGGAGGAGAAAATACTCATAAAGCATCTTTTAATTAAAAGTTTTCATCTGATGCTTTCTTTTTCATAGAACTGTGTCAAAGTCTTCACTTAATACAATAGAAGGAACATCTGTCCATTTATCACTAGGAGGATTCTGTCTGTTTTCTTACAATGCACTGTTTATTTAAATATTCAGTCACTTCTCCACTTCTCCTACTGTTGTTTTATGATTTTTTGGAAGTTGATGCTCCAACAGCTCCCATGCAGGCCGACGTGTCACATATTCCTGGAGTTCCCTGAGCCCCAATAGCACCAGGAGTACCAGGATCCCCTGGAAGACCGGGTTCACCCTGAGCACCATCACGACCATTTTTACTAATTCCAGGTACACCAGGTGGTCCTAAACAAGAAGGGGAAAAAGATTACATTAATTATTACCTTTTAAAAAATTGTTATTTAATATATATGTGTTATTTTTAGAGTTCTTAAAATATTTTTGAGTATCTGTACATCAGATGTGTTATGGCCTGTGGAGTACAAGGTGTTGAATAAATTTAGCCTGAACCTGGAAGTATGTGAGTTGGATTTTTTTAGAGTATGTTTGGATTTACTGGAATTACCTCAGGAAGTTGAAGGCAGATGGTTAGTACTGTGCTTTTGTACCACTAACTTCTGTAACTGCAAGCTACTGAAGCACGTGGCAGTAGTTACGAAGGGTTCTGACTTCCCAGTCTATAAAAGCTCCTGGCCTTTCACAGCCATTAGCGGAAGAAACCAAGAACAAATGAAGAGCTTTTTCTCAAAAACATTCTCCAAAACATTGAGCACCAGACTGGGGAGTGGAGAGGGGATGTGCTAATTCAGTTCCACTGTTCAGATTGTCTGCACCTCCTGTACTCACAGGAAAACCACCCTACTGTCATGATCACAGGGACAGAGTGATTAGAATATACTGCCAACAAGATGCAGAGCTGTCCCTCTTAAGCCTCTGCTCTAGTCATGGTTTATTGAATTATTGGCACAGCCTTACCTTGAAGTCCTTGATCGCCGTCAGGCCCATCAGTACCTTGACCAACAGGTCCTTTATCTCCCTTTTCCCCAGTGTCACCTTTAATCATAAACAGACAGTTTCAACGGTGAGTTGTGCACTGCAGCTGGATCCAAGGACAGGAAAGACCAAGAGAAGCTCAGAACCCCCAGGACACTGCTGGCACCTCTGCTTACCCTGCACCCCTAAAGATGCAAACCCACCCTTCTAGAACTCCATCTGTTCAAGGCTCGACTTTTTCTCCTCTACTGCTGAAATTAGTACAAGTTTGCAATTTATTTCAGCAGGCATAAAAGAGAAACAGGTGGGTTTAATCTCACCTCTGGGACCAGGATCACCAAGTTCTCCTGTTGGCCCTCTGTATCCAGGGGGACCACGAGGACCAGGATGCCCAACACTTCCCGTAGCTCCCGGAGGGCCTGGGGGACCAGCTGGACCGGGACGACCCGTCATTCCAGGAGACAAGGGCTTTCTCAGATTAGCAGCTAACTGTGCAATTTGATCTGAAAAGAAAAAGTATAAACTGCACATCCAACATTTTCACTCCTTGCTTGACTGTTGTCCACCACCAAGTGTGGTTGATGGAGTGAGCATCTGATGGCAAAGCAGAGCTGCATGCTTGGGCAGATCCTGTTCCCTCCCACTCCTACACAGCTTCTGGCAGAAGGAAACATTGAATTTTGTTTTCAATGTGGCTTTTTATTTTTTCTAAATCTCCAGAGAGTGAGATTTTGGTCAGAAATCTGCAGGTTTTTAAGCCATTAATATTTCCTGTTTCTTAAAGCACTTTAAAAGACATCAAGTATTCTAGAAAATGATACTTAAATAATTAAACCAAGTTTTCTGAAGCCATATTTCAGAGCTTAACTTCACCCCAAGTGGTGAACATAACCTCTAGCTGCAAGAACAGTAACTTCAAAGGAAGAAGCAAGCTCCTTGGGAGCTGCCCCCTGCCCAGAGCTGAAGGTCACAGAGACACAGGTTAGGGCAGACACTCGTGCCAGTGTGTGTGTATGACACTCATGTCAGAGCTGCTTTCAGCACACTTTGTACGATGAATCATTTAAAAATACTAATTTTAGAAAAAGTGAAAGACATCCCAGACAACAAGGTGACCTCCTGAATAATTCCCTTACATTAAAGGTCAGTGTATTTTTTTCTTACTAAGACAGAAAAATAACAAATCTCAGGAGCCGTCTCACGTTCAGGATCTCATCTTCAGCTAACCATGGCAATTCAAGTCTGTTTTCTCCCAGTAATACTCACCACTTATCATTTCCCCACAGAGTTCTCTTATATGTTGTTCACTGGCCTCTTTGCCCTGCAATTAACAGAAGAATCGAGCTTTATACAAACCACGTTATCACTAATCATCCCTGACAGAAGCTTCAGGATGTGAAGCTCATTTCCAGCAGCTCAGGAAGCAGCACAGGATCCTGTGTAAAGAGGAGTGAGTTTTTCCCCCTTTTTAAAAGATGTTGGCTTCAATTTAGAAAGCAGGTACTACTTACAGGAGGTCCAGGTTTTCCTGTGATCCCAGGAATGCCTTGCTCCCCTTGATGGCCCATGGGCCCTGGATGTCCTGGGATTCCTGGTACTCCAGCAGTCCCATTAGGTCCTTGGACACCTTTTGGACCGAGTTCTCCTCTTTTTCCTGGCTGTAGTGAAGGAGGGGAGAAAAAACAAACACCAACCACTCTTAAAACAGAAGATGTGGTCTATTATTTCCTCACAGGGATTAGTTAAGCCTTTCTTTGGGTGTCCCAACTGATCTGGCTGATCACATTCACTTCTGACATCGTACAGGTCATTCTACATCTATAGGTCATTGATGCTAAGAGTCCATTCTGCAGCAAAATGATCAAACACATTGAAATGTTTTGAATGCCACACAAAATTGCCATTGTCATAGATTTTATAGCATGGCTGTGACAAAACCACGCTTCTAAGAATCAATGCCAGAACACAGTTTATGGAGATATATCATCAAAGGATGCAATAGGCATGTTTACTCCCTAACCTTTCAGGGCATGAGCCCAAAATGTCTGACACATACCTCTCCTTTCTGGCCAGGGGGACCAAAGGGACCCTGTTAGAAAGAAAAGGGAAATAAGAAAAAATGATCCCTTCAAAAAATGTGCATATAAAGTCAAACCTCCCAAGCTCTGTGAAGCCATGATGATGTGTACATGGCATCTCATGGGCTTTTCCAGAAAAGGGGCCAGGACTGATAACAGGATCCTGAATATCAGACTCAGCCCTCAGGGTGAGGACTCTGCCCCAAGACTCGCCCCGGGTACCCGTGCAGAAGACTCCAGGCAATGAGGCTTTTTCTTGAGAGGGACCAAACCCCCAAGGACAGAGCAGTGTCAGCTGCTCTGAGGAGCAAAATGACAAATGAGCCCTGATATGGCAGAGTTCTGCAAAGGCCACACTGGCTGTGCCGTGCTTCCTGGGGACGGGAGGAGAGCTGATGCACACCATGAGTACAGTGGCAGATGGGGTTGGAGCTCTTGGATGGTTAATTCTTACTGACCACATTAGTTCTTGATACGTGGTTCTCTAGACCCATCTGTTATTTGAGGAGTCAATTCTAGTGAATTTAAGGACACCTACCAGTTCTCCTTTGTCACCTGGGAGGCCATCTGCTCCAGCTATGCCCTGCAAGTGAAATACCAGAATTAACACTGCACCTATTTGTGCAGAAAGAGTATTGGCTCACTCTGAGATTTGGATAACCTCAGTTCCTAAGGGAGATGGGGGCACTTGGCAGCTTATACAGCTGCTCCAGCAAGAGGAAGTTCTCCTCTGATCACCTCCATTAAGCCACCAGCAGCGTGTGCAATTGGAGCATCACTGAGGGTGACAGGAATCACTGCAATGTGCCCCCACTGTCCACATGGGCAGTGCTGCCTGCGTGGAACACACTGCAGCAGAGCTGGCTCATTAGACAGCAATTAGAGCAGATAACGAATGTGCTTATGGTGACTATATGGCTTTAGAGAAGTTATTTCAACAGAAGTGCAGTTTAGGTTGGTCTTTCCCTCAGCAACAAAACAGGGACCACTGACACTGGTAAACAAAACAAGCCATGCTTGCTGGAAAAACACTTGTTCTCTGCAAAAACACAGTCATGCGTTGACAAAAAAAAGTGATCGCTTACCTGGTTACCTTTGGGACCAGGAACACCAGCAGGACCCTGAGAAGAAGTAAAAGAAAGAAGGCAAATGAGCTCAAACTGTTATTTTGCTGTGAATTCCTGGTGGGGTCGGATATTCACTCGCTCAGCGAGGGGTTAGGAATGAGTCTCCCAGCTGCCAAGTAGGAGGGTCCAAATCTCATTCATACTTCTTAGAAATAAGAAGAGATTTGAAAGCATCTTTGCAAGCTTTGTAGCCCTCTCTGCAGTCACCAGTTTGTGTTGTGGGACAGTTTTTTGCCATGGCAGTGAGAGCAGGGTGGCTGTCAAACCAGGCAGGACCTTCCCCCCAGTCATCACCCAACCAGACCAGAGAGACTTTCTTGACATGGCTGAGTGAGGCACTGCTCCCCACCTGCCTGACATGGGTCATCTACACCAGCCTTTTCATCCTCCTTAATCTCCTAAATAAAACTGAAATGAATTCTCTGCTTTTAATCCTAGTCTTTAAAACCTGTTTCACAAAAGTCCTCTTTCTCCTCCAGCCCAGGGGCAGGAAATCAGTTTTGCTTCTGCCCCTCTGCTTTTCCTGATTGTCATCTCACTATCATGACCAAACCAGCAATTCTACAAATTCACAAATTAAAGGACAAGATCCAGGATGAGACTGGTGATTGATCTCTGCCTTTCACACCTGAAGATGTGAGGAAGAGATTGAATTTACTCATGGTACGAAATGGACAAGAACATTTTTGTACTGCAAGGGCAAAAGGTCTGGGTGGTTTTTCAAGGCTTTATTAGACTCAGTTTTCATGGGGATTTGGAGTTAGGTGCTCCTGACTCTGAGATTCACAGAACACCATGGCCACAGGAATAAAATACATTTAGATGATGAACTGATCATCACCCTAGGAATAATCCAGGCAACTTGAAAAACTTCCAACTTTACCTACCTGGCACTCACAGAGAGGACACATTTTCAGCCCTGGTCATGACTTTGGGTCCATACAGCAGAGCCAACAAGGGGTTCAGGAGAACCCCAGATTTTTTCCTCTACTGCAAAATCTACATGGGAAATTCAACCACTTTACCCTTCAAACAGGATTTCTGCAGCACATTCATCAATCTGGCATCTGCAAACTGATCTTTTTCTTAACTAGATCTGGAGATGGTTCAGCAGAACAGAATCTTTGAGGAGGACAAACACAACAAGGGCACATCATTTTGGGGCTCGAGTCAAGCACTGAGTTAAAAAGGGAGGGATTTCTATTAAAGAAAAAGTAATTCTCAGCAAAGAGAGAGCAATGGAAACACAAGAATGTCTGTGGGTATTTATAACTCCCAGTTCATGTTTGCTGATGGCAAGGGTGATACATTCTTTTCTGAACATTATCATCTAGATTTATACCTCTGACTTAGAGAGTCCCAAGGCTCCATGAAAGTTATGTCAGTAAAACACAGCTTAGCCACCACAGGCCGTGTCCTGCGAGGAACACACCCTTAAAGAAAAGATTTTGATTCAAAACTATGTAATTCACAGCAGTAGTAACTCCTAGCAGCAGGAATAAGTGACAGGATTTTAGGACTACCAGCTCCATGTCCACCAGCCATCCTCACACTGGTGTCACTCTGTCAGTTAAACACATTGTTCTCCAAGCACCAGTGATGCCAGTATGGAGCTGAGAGACATTGCCCCAGATGGCTGCCAGCATCCAGCATCCCCAGGATCTTAATAAAAATCCTTAGGAAAAAGAATTACCTATTGCTACCACAGTCAGCAATAACAATCAAATCCTTCCCCAATATCCCACTCCAACAAGATGGTTTATATATTGGCTCAGTGCTATTTTATATCTTACAGTCAGATGCACTAAACCTCTTCTATTTTTCATGCCAGTAAATACACGACTGATATGCTGGTTTATATTCCTGGCCACAGTCAGTCCAAGGACTGTGAAAAAACACACCAGTACCTGTTAACTCAGGCTTGCAGGAATATTACAGGGTTTTTTTGCAAAGAAAAAAAAAACCCACGATTGATTTTAGGAGAGCTTGATAGGTCAGCTGCAGCTAGGACAGTGGAATGGTACTGATCCTGTATCTGCAGTTCTCTGTATCAGGCTGGGCTGGCAGTAAAGCAAACCCAGGGTGGTATCTGCTGCGCTCTGTGCACCCCTCAGCAGATGCCATCCCCCTCCAGCAGCAAAGGCTGTTTGTTTAAGCTGTAAAAACACAGTCTGATACTTTAGGGTCTTCCCAGCCCAGGTCTTGTGCCCAGTAATAAGCGTGGAAATTCACAGTGCTGCCTGCTGGCACAGCCCCCACTGCTGCCCGTGGAGGACTGTGGGCACACGTGGCTGTCCCCAGCACTGGTGGGACTGGGTGGGCAGATGGAAATTACTCTGAGTACCCGTTACATACACGGAGATGGAGTCTCCAGCATTACCCAAACCTGCTACAGCATGCTTTCCCAGGGAAAGCTGTTAACGAGCTGAGGTGTTAAGAAACAATTAACAATTACATCTTAGAGTAACTACACTTAACTTCAGAGCCAGAAATAAAACCTAGATTATTTTTTCCCTTTAAGCATAACATTTTCCCTCTCTGGACACCAGGCTGCTCTGTGCAGGGGCCTCTTTCCCTCTGAATGTACATTTTTCACCGCAGCAAAGCCCTGGATGCAGTCAGGACCCTGCAGCTCCACAATAACCCTCCTGTTCCACCCTTCCAGGCTCACAGTCCCTTCTAGAGGCTTTTTTAAACCTGCACAGAAGGACCATTGTGAAATCCCCATGGTGCTGCTGCGATTGCTTACACAGAAACTTCACCTTAAAGCTGGAGTCGAGGGAGCGGGCGAACACATGGCTACTGTTCTCCTGCAAGCCCTGAACAAATGGTGTTCACTTTGCCCTGCTGGCTTCTTTTACATGAGAATTAATTCATTTAAATAAAAAGTGGCATTTATTCTGAGGTGTGGGGCCCAGGTGTGTTGGTGTTCAGAAAGGAAATCACTGAGCAAACTGTAATTCTAAAAAACCCCAGAAAACCTAACCGAGCATCTGAGTAACAAACACGCAGGAATCAGCTCTCCTGTGCTCATGGGGAGCAAGGCTTTGGTGAAATCAGCATACAGAGCAGGGAAAAGGCCCCAAACAATCATCTGTTCTGGCTAGGATAGGATCCCAAAGTCTCTGTTAAACTACTCCAGCTGTCTACAAATAATGTGAGTTTGTGAACTGAAACAGGCACAAGGAGAGGGACAGAAGAGAGAGGATGCACGAGTCCTGCTGCCTGCTGGAGGGGCAGTCCAGGATGCCCAGGGTACCACCTTCTGCCAAACCTGCCTGTGTTTGCTGGGGTGACACCAGCTACACTGTGTTTGGGGCCCGTGTTACATTCTAATTTCACATCTCCCAAACAGGAATTGGTGACAGATGTCTTCTCCTTACCCTGTCACCTAACTCTCCACGAACTCCTGTTGGACCAGGCAGGCCGGGTTCACCACTGGCACCTTTGGGACCCTGTTAGGAAAACAAAAAAACCAAAGAGCTACAGCTTAAAGCTCCAGGAAACCCTGCATGTGTTGACATCCCCAAAGCTCACCAGTCTCCATGACACATTTTAAAAGGTCATTTGTCTTAGATCTCCTCCCTCCTTTTTCCCCCCAGGACCTGAGACTGCTTGTGACTGCACTACCACTTGTGTTGGGCAGTGGAGCTCACACTGACTTCTGCCCCACCACGTCTCAGCCCCACTGCCAGAATGCTCCAGCCTTTGGCTGGCCCATGTCTCTTGATAACAAAACCCCACCCGTGACTCCTGACGGATGCTCCCGGGAGGCAGCACCCTACACTGGCTTCCAGCCAGTTTTGCTGGGGAGTGGAGAGTGGGAGCAAGAAATATGAGCATCCCCAGTGGGGCAGAAGGGAAAAGGAGTTCACTGAAGACATACAGCAGGGGTGTCCCAATCGAGGAGAAATTCAGGTGTCTTTATGTAGGTCACACTCAAACCTTTCGTTCGCTAACAAATACTAAATATAAATTGTTCCAGCAGGCAGCTTGTCTAGCCTTGTGTTCTTACTGTGTTAACAAAGGTGTCAAACTGGTTCTGGCAAATGGAAAGACATTTCTTCCTATCACTCGTGGCCATCACGCACTTGTCTTGCCAGAGCGTTGCAGAAAAGCAGCCTGCCAAAACAGTGCACGTTAAATTGCCCGTGTCAGCATACTGACCTGGAAACCTCTGACACCAGGGGCTCCTACCGGGCCTTGAAGCCCAAGCAGGCCCTAAAAAGAAAAAGATAAGGTTTAGTAAGGAAAAAATTCAGGGCCAGGTATGTCACTTGTGTAATGAAATGGTCTCTGTTCCAGCAGAGAGCGAGCAGGCAGTTCTGCACTGCACAACACTCGGCCCAGTGGCATTGCTGATGGACCTGGTGAGCTGCTGTGAAGTGATGCTTGGTGTTCACTGAGCTTTATTAATATTGTTATCAACAGAAATGCTTATTTGTGTATATTGTGCTTAATGTCACACTGTACTCATAAGTAGTAAAAGATCAGTGAGAGGAAATGACAGAAGCATGATAGAGCACAGACAATGTACATTAACGGGGATCTGCTACCCCAATAGTGAGCTTTTAATTGATCCAGTTCTGCAAGGAACTATAAAACATGTGCTGCGTGCCCTTGGGCACGAGAAATGGCAGCTGTGCCCACTTGCTTGGGCATACTCTGTACCAGCAATATGGGAAGAGCAGTCTCTTCTGCTGTCAGTGCAGGTGCTTTTAAGAGCCTGACAGGACACGAACATTACCATTAGGAGTCTCTATTGCCTTCTGCTGAGAAAAATCACATATCTGATAAAGATCTTAGGTGAAAAAAACCCTAAGCAATTTAGGCACCTAAATCCCATTTTCTAAAGTGTCTTCTTGAAATAGATGCCTCAGGCAAACTTCTTTCACACAGTGAAAAGACTTAGCTTGCTCTCCTTTCGCAGCCATCTCTGCTGGGTGTAGCATCAAGGGACTCAAATAAACTTCCAGCTGCCCGCCCCAGGCAGAGGATCAGCCAGCAGGGACTGTCCAGCCTCCCAAGAAACCAGCTGCCTACTGCATTGCTCTCTGATAAAATGGCATCTCTGGTTTGTCCTTAAGTATTTTCCCCCTGATTCTCAGCCCTAGGAATTCTCCCTGATGTCTGAACATCCTCCATCTCTCATCATTTTTCCTGGCCATCACATAGAGGAAATCCTCACTGTATGATCTAACCCCATCACCCTTATCCCCTCCTGGCTCCCCAGACCAGCACAGCTGTAACCTCGTACAGAGACCAGGGTCTGCCCAGAGGAAGGAGCCAATCTGCTGAAATAAAGCTAGAGAACTGCTCAGGTATTTTTGTGGTTGCCGTTTCCACTTCTCTTTTCTGCTTGTAATTCAGTGAGGAACTTTGAGAGGTATAAATACAGAGCTCTAGGAGAGTTAGGTTAAATTGCACCAAAAATGACTCTGCTGTGCTGGTGTCTTTAGAAGTGGTGGGACCTGAGAGCACCGACAGCCTCTGAATGGGAAGAAGCCCTCAGTTAACACTAGATGAACCTTGCAGCTCTCAGACTAGCCCAGGCTTAACTACATTTCATGTAAATTAGGACTCCAATAACAGATGAGAAACTAGAAACCCAGGTTAGAAATGAACACGGGCTTATCTGCTATTGCATCCACGTCAGAGCCTGCAACAACGTGATTAGCTCGACTGCGTTTGACTTTTGGCTACAATAACACGATACCTGTTGTGGGGGCAGCTAGTCTGATGATAAATTGCAGACGTAAAAGCAAACATTATTAATTTAGTTTATTTCTAAGGCTGATTTCCCTCTCCCTGGAAGTTGAAAGAGCAGCTGCTCGCAAACAATAAATCATCGTACAGTTCAATTTCTTCCAAGTGGCACACACCAGAAATCACGTTACACTCGCTGGAGGCTTCTGGATTTCAAAATGAGATAAAGAAGGGGGGGGGAAGAAAAAAAAAGCCCAAGCAAACCACTGGAAGGTCAGGTCCAACCACAGGGGCAGCACTTGTTGGGGAGGGACAAAATCAAAGGTATCAGCATTTTTAGTCTGAACAAAGTCAGGTTTTTATCATGGTGATACCATTTATGATTACCTCTGCTGTTCAGCAGGGACACAAGAAGCAGCCAAGCAGTTATTTCCAGGTTTGCATGGCAGCTCCTGCAGCTTTGCACTGCTCAGGCTCTGAGGTGATGCAGGGAGTGCAATGAAAGCAGGAACAAGATGCTCCTTCGAGGACCTGAGGGGTTTCTGACCCACAGGTTTCAAAAAGCTGTCAGAGTAAAGGCACAAACTGCTCGGGCTTTGTTTCCTAGGGGCTCACACCTACAGGCTCCCAGTGAGACACTGCTGCAGTACTGGGTGGGAGAAGGAAACTGTGAGCAGATTGTTGAGCACCATGGCGATGTGCAGGCTTCCCAGCTTTGATGCTTGCACAGCTCCAGGTTTTGCAGGGAACCCCTCCTGCTCGAGGAGAGCGACACAGGAATGGGAAGGGTTTCACATTTAGTGTGCAATAGCTTCACAGGAGTTTTGCTTTGCTAATGGCTCACATTCAGCAGAGGCTGAGCTGTATTATCACTGCCTGGTGAGGGAACTACTGACTGTCCTGGCTGTCTGACTGCAGCAGCTCCACAGACCTCTCGGACAACTGCAGCTTTCTGCGCCACGCGAAACGGGAGGAACCCCTTTGCATTTACATGGAGCTGTCAGGGAGAGCAGGATCTGACCCACTTAGGGGGGAGCAATTCCTCTGCTGCCAAACTCCCCAGAGACAACACCAAGAGAGAACGTGGCTTTTTGTTTTATCCAGAGTAATCCCAGGTACTGAACTCGGTTTTGGCATCGATTTGATTTACAAGCAGTGTTGTACTTACAGTTGCTCCTCTGGGTCCCGGCAGACCTCTCTCACCAGGAATACCAACATCCCCCTGGCAAGAACACCAAAGTCAGCTGTACCATTTAGGAGCCACAAATCCACCCTTCCCAACCCACTGCACGGCTGGAACAGATTCCTGGATCCCAAGTTATTTCATTCCCCAAATCCCTGCCCTGCTGCCCCACCCCTTAGGTCACACCCCCTGCCTTGCTGGGCTTTGACCTGGTAGTGCTCATCCCCGTGCTCATCACTAAAAGCTTTATTTGTGCAGGGAAGCAGCATGTGAGTGCAGCTCTGCAGCTTGGTTTAACACACACCCACGGTAAGTGATGGGGATACGTACAGGGATGCCTGGCTCTCCAGAGGGACCTGCCTCTCCCATCTCTCCAGGACTGCCCTGCAGAGGAGAAAGCAAACACTCAATGAGGGCATAACTTCAGAGAGGCATTTCTGTCCTACCTAGAGCAAGAAATGGGGGAAGAAGTTAAAACCTCCATCAGGAAATAAAAACAGCTTCAAACTTTTACAGTTTTAAGACCAAGGAGAGAAAACTCTAAAAACTGGGCATTTAAAGAACAGAGGGTGAGCTGCCAGCCCCAGGGCAGAGCCACCATATCCCATCTCAGACTGAGACAGGGATGCTCTCTTGGAGGCCTGCTCAGGACACCCATTTCACTGATGCAAGGAGAAGCATCTTCCTACAGTGCTGTCTCAAGCATGGGGATTAACAAGAATAATGATGCAGGTGCAAAGGGGGAAATTCAGAACGGAAGGGAAGGGACAGAAAAAAAGTAGCTTTGTGCTGGACTACTTTGGTCTGGCTGAGATTTTCTTTTCTCTCACACATATGGAGGTGCCAGTCTAAAGCTCCATGGATGCTTTTCTCCTGAGGTGGGGGAAGTCTCCACAAAATGAAATAATTCTGCTCCTGCTTGCAGATGCTCAGCCTTTGGATTCCCAAAGATGAAGCCTGTTCTTGGGACTTTGACAAAAGGGGGGATGCTTCCTTCTGAGGTTTACTAAACCACTGATGACTCCTGTGCATCTGCCATGTTTTCACTGCACTGGGTGCAAGCGCTGTCTCAGCAAGAGCAGGGTTGTTATAGCTCTGCCTGTTCCTCACTGCCAGGGAACCCAGCCCTGGCAGCAACACTGGCACCAGCACTTTGGGGTAGGTCCTCCCAGGGTCTGCTTGTGGGCAGCAATCCCCAAAAGCAGAAAAGCCTTGCTGTGACAAGCTTAGTAGCTTCTGCACCAGAACCCATCATTAGAGAGATTCACTTACTGGTTCACCCTTTGAGCCTTTAATACCTGCTCTTCCAGGCAGTCCCTGGGGAAAAAAAATAAATTAAAGCAATGTCAGAAGAAGTGGAGTTAAATTTGTTATTCTGGTCTGATCTGACATACAAGGAGCAACGTTTGCTTGAAGCAATGAAGGATTTACGTTTCTGCAGCTTTCACCATGAAATTATGGCCTCAATTTCCCTCGCTCGCTGCACTAGCACCTCTATGTACACTAATCCTTGACAGTTAGAGCAAAGAGGGGGAATACACAAATAGAGCAGCAGCAACATTGTGCACAGCAGAAACCTCTGTCCAGGGGTGCTCTAAATGTCCTCTATGACAGGAAGAAAGGAATACTTGACCTCTGTTTAAACTGTTGGAAGACTGGAAAGATGAAATGTTTTGCCATTGAACACCAGTAAGCCAGGGACAGAGCTCAAGATATCATATCCCAGATCTTACCTCTCCGCATAAGGGATGCACATCACTGGGATGTGAAAGAGAAAATCCCTCTCAAATTTAAATTTTAAGGCCAAAGGCCTTAAAGAGTATTACTATGTTAGTATATAGTGCTGCTCCAGATGTTTTGCTGTACACTGCTCCCATCTGTATGGTGGGAAAAGTGCATTTCTTATTGGCTTAAATGGGGGCCCTTGTGAGACAATGTAGGAAATGAACCTCCCCTCTCCCCAGGAAGGATCTCAGGGCTAAGCTGCTGTACTGCCCCAGAGGTGATGGGTCCTGCTGCCATACTCACAGGCAGTCCGTTTGGCCCCTTCTCTCCAGGAACACCCATGCGAGCCGCATCACCCTGTGGATATCCAGAGGTTAGCAGAGATCTCTGAAAACGGTCTGACACAGGCAGGGGACACTTTCCCACACAGGCATTTGTACTTTTCCCTCCCATATGTGCAGGACCAAGAGCCTGTTGTGTCTACAAGGAGGTGGGCACCCACTGGACATGGGGTGCCCAGAGCTCCTAGGTGTTCCCCTGGTCCCCCTGCAGCTCCCAGCCTTCCCTGGGAGCACACAGTCCATGTTCCTGTGGCATCACTGATCAAGAACCAGGCAACTAATATCTGACAGCACTTTGTCTACAGGCAATTAAAATTAACACATGTCTCTGTCAACAGCTCTGAAAAGGCATCTCAGAAGGCCTGGAGTCAGCCACAGGAACCACTGAGCACAGGCACACAGCTGAGTTCAGATCATACGTGCATGGCCTGCATGTGCATCTTCTTTCCTGAGGGAATTTCCTTGGGATTAATTAATAGAAGCAGCTTCACTCTTCTTCACTAGTTACACTACTGGAAAACTTTTGAGAAGCAAAAACTTTCCAGCCATGCTCTTGACAAGCCTCAGGAGGTTTGCAAAACACAAGGGCCAGTAACAGAAATGATTCCTGCAGTGTTTAAGTAGGACTTCACAAACCTTCTCACCATCGAGGCCAGGAGCTCCATCCCGTCCGTCCTTCCCAGGCATGCCCTGCAACCAAGCACGACGCAGGTTAAGGTTACGAGGCAGGCACTGTGGTTTGCAAAATACATTCACATCAAAGAGCCTTTTAGTGACAGCTCCAGCTCCAGTTGCACTGGGAGATGGGGGATTTCTCATCGACAGCAGCACAGCTGGGTTTGTTCCAGCCAGGACCACACTGAAGGTTACACAGACCCACAGAGCAGAAGTTCGACGGCAAAGACTGCAAGGTGCAAGTTTTCTCCTGTCATGTTTTATCTCACCATCTGCAAGCAAGACAACAGACTTGCATCCCACTTCATTGACTTACAGGTTCTCCTATGAGTCCACGAGCCCCTGGGTTTCCTTTTGGTCCAGGTCTACCCTAGAAATCAACAATAAATCCTGTGTGAAGACACAACCCTTAAGAACAATTAGTGAACAAAGGTAAGACTCAAACTCTGCAGGGACATTTCATTCAGTCTGTGCTGGCTCCTATCCCACTCATACAGGTGTAGTGGTTCCTTTGGGACACACCAGCAGACTGGCCCAATGCTGGCTGCAGCATCTGGGAACATTCTTGATCATTTCAAGGGATGGAGATGTAAGACCAGATCCCTGTGCTCTGGACTGTAAGAAGCACTTTGGTATCTTATTACTTAGGCATCTTTAGTAAGACTTAAACATCTCATTTCTGAGAGGAATACTTGCATCCCTTTCAAATAAACCAAGGGGGGGACACACCATAACAAACCCATAAACAGACTCCTTTGAATGTCACATCCAACATGTGAGCAGACAGGTGTCTGGCTGCACTTACAGTATCGCCCTTGGGCCCCCTGAATCCCTGAGGTCCTTTGCTCCCTTGGTCTCCCTGTGACAGAGGAGGAAAAGCCATTAAGCATCTTCATCACACAGTGACAGACTAATGTTTTGGAGCTGTAAATGCTGAAGGGTTTCGTGCTGTTTGCAGGGCTGGCAGAGCTCTGAGCGTGCACACTCCCCTAGGAGCTCGGCTGTCCCCTCAGTCACACTCTGGAGTTCCTGACACGCAGAGGAACTGCAGCAGGACTGCCAACAATCCCTCGAGGCAGAGACCATCTTCCCCCTCATTTAGTGAAACATTTTCTTTAACCAGAGTAGCAGAAAGACTTTAATATTTATTGTTTGGGTCCTGCTTGGTGTAATTAAATGTTTGGGGGACAGTCAGCATCTCATTTTATTTTAGTTCAGAGGAATTTCTTCTATAATTGCAAAGACTAGAGAGGGGTCCCCAGAGAGTGGTGCTGATACAGACTGTGGTGTGTTGGCTGGTAGGGAATTCAGAGAGACCATAATGCTGCAGACAGCTCAGGTCTCACACCTGGGCACAGTAAGGGTGGTTCCAGGGGTCTGTCCACAGGTAAGCATGCAGGTTTAGTGTTTTCCTACACTTCACCCCAGAGCTCTGCAAAAGGATGAGGACTGCATCTTTAACACACAGCTATTTCTGCTCACAGCAAAAGCCCTTGTGAGCTGTGGGCACCTGGGAACAGACCAGGCTCAAAGCATGTAAGCTCAGGGTAGTGCTTACTGATTCTTCCTCAAAGCTCTCCTGCCCCAGACCAACACAGACCCCTCTCCAGTGCTTGCCCACAGCTGCCGACGCTCAGAGAAGAGCAGTGAAGAACAGAGAGCGATGGAAATGTGCTGAACTTATTCTGGCATGGGGCACAACGGAGGGAAAGACATCATGAGATCTGGGTCAGGTGAAATAACACTGCTCTAAGTGGAGGGAAAAAGGCAAAGGGAACAATCTGATGGAGATGGGCAGCACACTCCTGTTCCCTGGCAGCAAAGAGTTTAGTGCAGGGGAAAAAAATTTAGGCTTTGGTCATGGAAGGCAGGGCCATGGAGATACTGAGAAGCAGATACATACAGCTTTCCCTGGAGGTCCTGGGATTCCAGGTGGCCCTCTGAAACCAATGTCACCCTGCAAAGAATAAGAGTGACACATCATTGTAACGCTGTGGCTGGCAGAGGGTGAAGTAACAGTATCCCTACCTTATACACAGTCTAAGTAAAGACAAAAGCCCTGGAAAGACACCCCATATTTCTGTCTAGTTTGCAACACAGTCTTGCAAAAGATCCCCCCCTGAACAAGCAGGTATTTCCTGTGCATCTCCCCCCCATTATCTCTGCGACACACTGATACCATTCATGGCCCTGCTGTCTTGGTGACACACTTGTTCCTAAAGAAATGCAGGACTCTCTCAAACTCAAAACCATTCAGCGTCCAGGCTGAAGGTCAAGGGGCCTTGGCAAAAGTCCAAAGCCACGATGGGCTGGAGACTGACCCTGCTCTCACCAAGGAGACTTTTCATTTCCTGAAAAAAATAATCTTTGTCCACCAGTGATTCTTTGGCTTTTTTCTTGTAGAGACAGAGGAGAAAGTGAACCGTCCATGGAACGTTTCTCAGTGGTTTGCAAGATTCCCCAGCACTGTGGGTCCTGCAGGGACAGCACTTTGTGCTCTGCTCTGAGTGCTCCTGCAGGGACAGCACTTTGTGCTCTGCTCTGAGTGCTTAACTCGGGCTGAGCCTGATCCTGTCGGTGCCCAGGTGTGCAGCCCCCTTTGGAGGGCTGGCAGGGGCAGGAAAGAGACTGCACTTTGCATCTGTACAAGTTCCCCAGTGCTCCTCAGAAAGGACAAATGTCACCTGGACCTCGCATGAGACAAACTGGTGATGGGGAGGGGAGAGAGAATCAGAGGAAGGTTTTCCTTACTCTGTCGCCAGCCGGACCCATTGGGCCAGGGAGGCCTCTGAGTCCTCTTGGGCCCTAATTAAGGAAACAAATCAGTTAAAACTCAACCACTGTTAAACAAGAAATGGCAGAACAGCATGATAGAACAACTTGTCAACACAGAAAACATCAAGAAACAGTGCAGGGCAGCAGAAAGCTCAGCCTTCGGATGCACAAACAAGACATTTACCCTTTGGTGATGAGCCAGTGACACTGGAGACACCCCGTGCAGACATGGGCTCAGTGCCTGCTCTCCCCAGACCACCTCCCAGGCTGGCAAACCAGCCCAGAGCTCAGCCTCAGGTCCACCCCCCAGGTGCCTGGGGCTCTGCTGGAGTACCAGCAGCTACAACGTGGGTGTCTCATCCTGCCAAAGGCAGGACCTGAACTGAAGCTCAGTGAAACCAGCACGATTTGTTTTTTCACCAGCATCAGCTTTCCCAGAGGCAGGAGCTGTTTGTGTGACGCAGGATGACTGGTGGCACCGCTGGTCACAGAGAAAAGGCCATGGGAAGCAGCCTGAAGCAGAGGTGTTACCTGCAGGCCAACGCTGCCCGGAACGCCCGGAGGACCCGGAGGGCCAGGGTTACCCTGGGAGAGAAGAATTAATCAGACAAGAGGGGAGACAGCATCAGGCTGCCAACACAAAGGCTTCCTATCTTACTTCTCCTTGAGCTCCCTCCCACCCTGATTCCTGCTGCTGAATTTGTTTCCACATTATGGCCAATTTGACGTGCAAGAACACTTGATGAGGCAGGAATTTACCCCAGTGATCAATGCAGGGCTTCTTCCTGAGCTGACATCCCAGCGTGTGAAACAAGAGGTGCTCACTTATCAAACTGATCTTAACATTATGATTATTGAGAAGATTAATTTTCTTGAAGTATTAGCAGATGGTCAGACATGCAGAGCAATGGAAGCCAATGCACTTCAGTCATTGGAACTTCTTGTTTTTCAGCCAGCTGCCTCATTTCTCCCTGTCTTCGTGAAGAAATCATTTGTTACGGAGCTTTCAAAGAGAAAAATCCTACCCCTTTGCAATTTAAGCTTACCTTCTCTCCTTCTTTTCCTATTTCGCCAGGTTCTCCCTTGTGACCAGTGTGTCCCTAGAAATAAGAGCTCCAGTTATTCACATTCCAGTACAGCCTTGCTTCAGAATCTAAATTTTGTGAGACAGCTGTAAGACCTAAGCCCACACAACACAAACAACTTACTGGGAGGAGAACCTGCACACGTGCTGTGAGAATGGAGGTCACTTCTGGGGTTAATCAGCCATGCCCCATTCCTGTGTTAGGAACCACTGTCACAATTGAGCTAGTCTCAGGAAATGGCCAGATTTGGTTTTCAGGAGTGACTTGTGGTGAGACCAGGCTACAGATGCAATTCTCAATTACAGGGACCAGAACTCAGTTCCCATCACTTTTGAAAATGGGGCTGAGATGCTTCCAAAACCCCACTCTGAATCTTTAACCTCCCTTTTAAAGTCATCTTTAATGTCTGCATCATCCAGCTCGCAATGTCCCACTGAAATCTTTTATATAAACTCAGATTCAATTTGCTTTTTGACTTCCTGCCTATTATTGTGGGAGACACCCAGACTAATTTCAGCCATGGCAGATGTTATTCCTCACCACGCAAAAGGTCCTGTGCATCATTTGCATGGTAATTGGAGACCTTCGTTGGTTTTTCCATTTCATAAGCTATGAATTTTGAATAGTTATACCCTAAACTTTGTGTATTTCTAACAATATTTATGACTCTGCTCAGGGACCAAATGGACCTGCAAAAGGTCAGTCCATGAGGAACTGAAAGCATTTCCCAGGAGATGTTCCAGCCATTGCCAACTTCTGCTAAAAAACCCTCCAGTAACTTACTCAGCTCACTGCACAGAATTCATGTGAATCACAGAGGGGACAGAGGAGGAGATGTTTACCTGCTGAGTGAGGTTTCCCAAGGGTTGCAAGCTAAAATTTATGTGTTAGAATCAAACAACATAAACAGAAAGCTGCCTGGTGCTACACCGGGTATAAAATGGCAATTAAATTGTATTTAATCATGTAAGTTATGCCTTGCTACACTAAAGCATGTACCCCTGTGTTTACAGGGTCTGTGAGCACAATTTAAGAACTAGTGAGATTTGTACAGCTCTCTGAAGCCTGAAAAGGCAGCACATTGCTCTCTGCTCTCTGCTTGCTCCTGCTCACCAGCTGTGCCCCCCAAGGCTCGCATGGGGTCTGGATCTTTATGCTCCTCCTATGCAAAGGGTTAAATTTCATGTGTAGGAATAAATGGCCACAGCTAAATCTTCCATCTAACAAAGGCTGCAGTCCTGCAAGGGATGGAGCCACAAAGCAACAGGCTTGGAAGTGCAGGCAGGTGCTTGAAGGATGCAGAACCTCTTGCTGAAGGTGAAAGTGCTCACACACTTTTTGCTGGGCTTGGGCACAGGATTGAGCTCAGTGGCAGAGCAACCATCGCTATGAGTGTGGGAAGAGCATGCAAAGAGGGCAGGATCAGGCCCTTCATCCCCCTCTTCTCTCACATTTGGCTCCTTTAGGGGTTTTCTGTTTCAGCCCAGGCAAATGCGTGGCTGGTGTGGAGAGGTGTGGGAGAGGTGTGCAGAGGTGTGCAGAGGTGTGCAGAGGTGTGCAGAGGTGTGCAGAGGTGTGCAGAGGTGTGCAGAGGTGTGCAGAGGTGTGCAGCCTGCAGGAGACGTGGACTGTACATAAACCAGTTTAATCCCAGGGGTTCAGAGTGGTATTTATTTTGGGAGACAGACTCTTGTACCTGCAGGTGATATTTTTCTTACCTTGAACCCTGGCATTCCTGGGGGACCTGGAGGACCTGGTGGGCACAGAGCTGGGCACTGCAAGGAACAGAAACACTTTTTGGTTTATCAAGTACACAGAGCACATGCAGGGCAGCTGGTTTCATACCTAGGGAGGGGTGAAAAGGTTGTGTAGGTTTTGGCTCTAAATTCTCTAAAGCCAATTCATTCCTAATATCATGTATTGACCAGCATTTCCCTATGGCAGAGGGTCCTAAACAGGTCCTCAGGCCCCCAGTTACCCCCAAAATAATGATTTGTGAATGCTCTGCTTCGCTTTGAGCACGGGCTGGGAGAAATTCTGAAGGCTGACAGTGGTCCACAATCCAAAATGCTGGAAAACCACAGCTCCCCAGTGAAGCTGGATGGGTATCTTGTAAATCATTAGGAACATACTGAATTCTATGCATTCATTGACCCCAGCTGAGTGCTATTAGACAGCTCACCTAACTGAAAAAGGACAAGCATTAGAGTTTATCAGAAGGGGACCTGTAAAAACCCAACCTAAATACCAATACACTGGCATCTAGGGGTGGTGAGCCCCTGCTGGGAACAAATCAGAACATGCATGGACATGTAATGGGGGCTCAAAAGGCCTTACTCTAAAAACTTTATAAATAGGGAATGAGATTTTCTTCTACTGCTTTTCTTTTGTTTGTTTTTGTTTTAATAAAACCTCAAACAATACCCCTGCAGCAGAAATTTAATTTTCTAGTATATTCCACAGGGTAGTTTAAATTAAACTTGCAGAAATAGCATCATTTTCTATTAACTTCCACATGACTTGCCATAAGGCAGTCTAAACTGACTCTGAGCTTTTTTTGGGGCACGCCAATTAGAAACCCAAAGATGCTGTCACAACAACAGCTGCGAAATCTGGAAATGTCACTTCCATCGTTCATGGACTTAACACTCCTTTCACTCCCTTGAAAGAAAGGAATCAAGACCTTCTCATAAGGAAGGAAGTCTAAACAAAGCATATGCCCATAGGAGCCCAGTGCCACCATCCATGGAAATAAACAGTGCCACACGCGTGACCTTTTCTCTTGCAAAGCAGGACTGGAAACAGATGCATGCAAAGCTGTTGTCATTTACCAAACGCTGAAGTTGTTTTGTAAATGAGGAATGTCTGCAAAACTTGCATGTTTGGAAAGCAAACTGGAAAAAAAATCAGCACCAGCATATCTACCTCCTTGGAAGAACATTTTGGCCTTGTAAATACACACACAACACTTTGGCATTCTGCAATACAGCAATTTAGACCCATGTCTGCAGGTCTGAAGGGTCCATGTTAAATGGTCTGACAGGCACCCAAGTACAAGGAAAAGTCACATTAAGGATCAAACCACAAAGTATTTTCATGCTACGTAAAGAAAAACCTACCTGAAGGTCCCCACCGCCGTCAGGAAAGGTGCCTGGCAGACCCTGCAATTCATGAAACGTGGGCTTTTGAATACATCAAGACAAACACCAGGAGGAAATACAGTTTCTAGAAGCAGCACTTTACAGACCCAGCTCAGTGGGATGAGCACAGGGCAGACACCCAGCCCCACAGTGCAGGATGCAGCCCCTGAACCCCGAGCATTATGAGCAGCACCAGCCCTCAAAACAGACATGTCAGGGGTCTAATTGTCTTCTGGAGATGCACAGATGGGCTTGGGGAAGAGCCTTAAGTGACGAAGGCAGCAACATGAGAAGAGCATCTGTGCCTGGCCCTCCTCTGGGGCAGGGAAGTTCCTTGGGACAGACCCCCCTATCCCTCCAACCCTCCAGAGCTGCCACAGCAAACCCAAACCAGAGACTTGATGGCCCCAAACCCCCCTTGCTGGCCCTACAAGGACACATCATGATCCAAGCAACCATATAAACCCTGGGAGAACAGAAAGCCCACCCTGTGATTGGTGTATGCCATAAATCCTGGATGTCACTGGGTTCCTCTGCCCACACAGCACAAATAATTACCAGGAGATAATCAACACACTGAGGTGTAACAGTGAGAAGTCACTGCTCTCCTTGGGGCATGGTGTTAATGGCCTGATGAAACAGCCTGGAAAGGGAACGCTCAAGGCAACAGCAGCAGATAAAACGTGCACGTTCTGGCAACAAGAAGAAAATTCTGGACTCCCCACAGGAATCTTCTCCCATTATTTGCCAGTCCCAACTTACAGGAGGTCCGGGTGGTCCAGGAGGCCCCGGGAATCCTGGCAGACCAAAAGGTCCCTAAAAGAGATTGGAAAATAGTAAGAATTCTCCTTAATCACTTACATGAAAACTCAAAAGGAGAGGAAGGGTGGCTACCCAGTACCACTGCATACCTGTGAATATGGGGCAAGATATCTCTAATGGGACTGAACTGCCCCTTTCTTTCTGCAGAGACTTCTACGACTGCAGAGAGCAGAGCAGATGCATATGGAAGGATAGAGATTAGGACAGAAGAACATATCCCTGCACCTACATCCCTGCACCTCTCCAGTGGGGCTGCTGACATCCAAAAATGATGGTGTGCTTCTGCAGAGTGGCCTCCTTCAGATCAGACCCATTCTGTTCAGTAGCTGCTTCTGAGGATGCTGCAAGTACATGCCAGCTGGAAACTGATCTCTGTTCTCGTGTCACTGGCTGCTCTTTTGTCCTTACTCATAGGTGGTAGGTTAAGATGTGGCTGCAAGCACTTGCACACCTTTGGCATTGCACTGGTTGGCTGGTGTGACCCTAAACAAGCTGATCCATGGAATAGCATTGCCCATGGGCACTCATAGAGCTTGGAGTGCCCTGCACATCACGCTTCCAGAATGGGGTAAGAGACCAGAAATGAGACCAGTTGTGGCATGTTCAGTAAATGAGGATCAAATGGTAGGAGAAACTCACAGGAGGACCCCGAAATCCATTTCCACCTGGGAGCCCACTGGGTCCTGGAGGCCCCTGTTGAACAGAGAGAAGAGCCTTACATCTGTGGCAACCTCACCTAGCTGCAAAGCCCAGGGGCAAGCAAACAGTCTGGCTAGACTCATTTCTCTACTGTCCCTGAGCTCCATGCTGCATCCAGACAATCAGTCACCACGGCACATCCATCTTCTCACTCCACAGAGCACACCTTTGTCATCATCAGCATCCCCTCTGACACAAGCAGCTCTGAGATGCCCCAGGAACCCACCAAGCAAAAGCTGCCCCAGAATTGGTCACTTCCAGCCATTACAAGGCTGCTGTGCCTTGAATTTACATCAATTCCCTGGCTAAACATAAAAACCCCACCCACAAGGCTGCCTCTGCCTGGCACAGGTGAGGGACCCAAGGCCTGGGGTGGGTTTGCAACACTCAGACCATCCAAGAAAGCTAATATAATAATTTAAACCTCTTTTTTGAAAGAGCCTCATTACTTACTGGGGGTCCTGGTAGTCCTTTGCCCTGGAAACAACATTTAAAACAGTAAAAGATCACTTAGAAACTGAACATACAGGAAGAAAAGCACACCTCAGAACATGCTGCTTAATTTTTTTTTTCCCTTTAAGTTTCCTTAGCACTCCTCTGTCCCCAATTACTGTAATTTGCAATCAGAGCTCGAGTCTTGATGAATCCTTTTGTTGCCTCTGATGATTTGCACTCCCTTTCCAACGCTGTTACCTACGAGACGTCTCTAAGCAAAGCCACACAGGGGATGTGACAGTGGAACACAGACATTTCTGAACACAATGTTCTTTTTTTTTTTTAATTTTTGTTTTCATTAGACATTATCCAATGTCTGGCTATTTTGACAGCATTTGATATGCTAGTGTTTATCCCAAGCTGGCTTGCTATTGACATCTCGGAGACGAAGAACAGCCCCTGTGTTACCAGGACAGGTCATACAGACATTTAAACACTTCAGACAATACTGTCAGTCATTCAGGCTTTGATCCCTTTCTTTGGGATACAAGATCTTGTCTTGCTGATGGTTTTGGCACAGTATGACCCAGCACCTTTACAAACAGAGGTCTAGGAGGTACTTACAGCTGGTCCAGGTGGCCCGGCAGGTCCTAACGCACCCTGCAGGAATAAACCAGTGTGTGAATCAGCAGGGGTAAACCAGAAACCTCCATGTGGGTCAACACCAACGCCTGCTCCTTGACACCAATCACTGCTTGAAAACTCCAGCAGTGTCTTACAGAAGCAGCACACAACTGGAGGTGCTCAGCTGAGTTCACAAATATACAGACAGAAACTTATGGATAATGACTGTCATTCCTGATTAATTACTTGATTGAAGACCATTTCAAGACAGTAGGGATGGACATGCAAGACTGGTCCCAGCAACTTTCTTCACCATTTGCTGGTCAAGAGAGAGTAGAGACTAAAACATGAGCTGCTCCTTAAAGACTGAATAGACACTTCTGCAAGTAACAGCTGGCCTCAGAATAGTCTCCATGAATATCTAAACGTTCATAAATTGAATTTATCCATTTGAATTATTCTCATTCATAATGTATTCACATTGTAGATCCAATGACTAAGTCATTTGAAACTATGTGCAAGATTTGCACTTGTTCTAGTGGATTTTACTAATTCATACATTTTCCCTTCAAGCAAAGACAAAGATTTGGCAGCTTCTGTCTCTTCACTAGCTTTCCCTGGCAAATCCCCAATCTCCTCTTCTCAATTTGCATTCTTAGACTTAAGTTTGACTAGGGTTTGGTGATCTTATGTCTTAGACTAGAATTAAGTCATTCTTGAAGTTGTTATGTTCCTGCTTAACTAAAGACAGTAAGAAAGACAGACTGACCTTCCTTATCCCTTTGTTGCATTGCAAAGACACCAACTGGTGTTACTGGTAGGCTGTAAAATTAATTCTAGGTAATAATTCTGAAACAGAAAGTGAATGGAAATATGAAAATGAACAAAAAAACCCCAGTGCAGTGCGTTGACCTTGACCAGCAGCTGTTAAAATATCTCCAAGAGATACTGGGTGTGTGTTGCTGATGGATGCTCTTGGTCCGAGAGCCTCCTCAGGAAATGACTGCTGCTGCGACGGGGAAAGGAAAGGCAGAAGCAGGCGGCTGATGAGGGCAGACCACTTTTGTCACTCCTTTAAAAAGCACAAAAAAGTGGAAAGGGAAATTAAAAAAAAAAAAAGGAGAAGTGGTGAAGGTGCAGCAATGCCAGTGCAGTGTGGGGTGAATGACAAAGTAAGAGTTTGCTCAGCAGTGTCTGGGAGCTGCAGAACAGCCAGGCTGTTCTCCAGGCCCTGCTGCACAGTTGTGTTGTTCTCAGCTGATGTTGCTCACTGATGAAGGCAGGACTTAAAATAGTGAGGTGACAGACTTAAAAACACAGAACAAACCATGCTGTTATTTATGGGCTGTGTTAAACTCTGCCCTTGTGCAGGGGACAAAGAGGGGTCACAGCTCGAGGCTTCCTCAGCCACTCGCCAGCCCAAACCTGCGTTCAAAAAGTTCTCAAACTGCTGCACAGAAACATCTCGAGGGTGATGTCCTGAGCTGGAATTAAATGCTATCTACTCCTAGGACCAGGAACACCAGGCAGATGGGCAGAGCTGGAAAATATCCCCAACACACTGCTGCTTACTGTGACCCCAGGGACGACTCCAGCCCTCTCCTAATGCTCCGCGTCCCAAACGAGATTAGAGATGTTTTCCCTTGTTAAGCCTAAAGAGAAAGATACTGAGGACCTAAGGCCTCATTAAGAGCAGTCTTGTGAGGAAATGACTGTAATCCAATAAAAATCAACTCGGTTGCAAATGTCAGCTCATTCATTTCTCCTGCTGCAGGTCACTTTTATCTTCAGGCCAACGTCCTTACAACTACTGAGAGCTGTATGGGGCAAGCTGGGATCTCCTCCTTAAAGAAAACATTGAATTCCGGGCACCTACTGATTTACACCCCAATCCTGCCCCCACTGAAACCAGCCTCATAGCCCCTTCCTGCTTTGGCCACCGTGCCAAGGAGCTGGCACAGTACCCAAAGTGCCAAGCACTGGCACTTTCCTTAATTTTGGTGTCTTTGAGGATGTAAGGCAGCATGCAACAGTGAACGTTCCTGGTACAGAAAAAGATCATCAAGACTCCATTAAGTTCAAAGGAGAGACTCTAATTCACACCTTGATTTTAATCACATCGTCTGACAGCCCACTCTCCTGGTAACAATGTTCTTTCTCTCTTGATTAGAAAACAATCTCACTATAATTTTTCACTTTAAAGTAATATACTTTATGAATATACAACTACAGAGCATAGGAAATACTTGATTAATGTAACATCCATAAATAAATATGAATAATCATGTTTTCCTCATTGCTCATAGTGTAAAGCACCAAACTTCAAAATGGCCTTTGAAAACTTTCCAATGAAGGGCACCAGGATTTAGCACTGAGGTCAGAACCCAGCTCATTCCTGGCTAAACATAAAGGGTTTTTATAATTGAAAAAAACGAGCAGACTTGACCTAATCAGTCTGTGAGCAGAACCATGAGAAAAGCTAATGGATGCTGATAGCAACAGGAGTATTTAAGATAAAAAACATATTGATATGCTGCCTTCACAGTACTCCATCCCTGGTGAGACATGAATCACTGCTGGAGTGATGAAGCGTGGCACAGAGAGGAAAAGCAATGTTTAGCAATAATGTATTACTAAAAACTTCCCTCCAGGAGCCCACTTCCCTGTGCCAAACACCTTCACTCTCAGACACCCCGGGTCAGAAAAAAGGGCTTGTTCAGAGGAAGTCACAGTGTCAAGCATGAATTCAATCCCACAGCAGCAAGTAGGCACCTGCTTATCTCAGTGATTCCTGGAAGGCTGAAATATGTTCTTAAAGCTGGGGAGAAGAAAGCAAGTCGGGGTAACAATGCTGTCCTTTTAGTGTGCTAAAGCTTTTAGAATTTATTTTTTTTTTTCCCTTTTTTCAGGCTTTTATTAGACCAATTAAAGCAATTTTCCAGATGGACCACTGACCCTGAAAAGCTCCCATAAATGACAGCAGGTCCCAAGCTTGCCCCATGCTGACAGATTGAGTTACAAGACATGGGAAACCAAATCAGAGCACGTGGTTACAGTACCTGTGTTTGTGTGCTTTTACTGAAGAGCTGCAGAGGAAGTTCTTGTGCCCAGAAATGACCTGCTCAATTACCTTGTAAACTAGGAGCTTGTGTGCTAAAGTGGGCACGGACAAATGCTACCACCAGACATAAAACAGGGGCACAAAACTGCTCTCAGACTTCTGTGTGTGCTCCTGGACTTGTCTATTTTAAATCAGGGATCAAGTTCGCGGAAGGTGCTGGACTCTTGCCACAGACAGTCTGAGAGCAGTCAGGATTTCACAGCCCTGGGTCTCTGGGGAGAAAGATGGGCAGGAGGAAAAGCAAAGGAGATGGTTTTCAGTGCAGTGCCAATAAACAGAGGCTTGGAGATGCTGGGCTGCTGCCACTCAGCTTTCCCACGGCCAAGCAAACCTTGCCTTGCACATGGGAAGGCAAGAAGAGCATATCACAGATACATGGCTCTACCACACATCCCTTTGAATTAGACAACTGAGAGTTTTGAGCTTTGGGTACCTCCTTAGGGCAACAAGTGGATTATTGAGATATACTGAACATGTGAGAAAAGTCCACCTTTTTTAACCTCTGCACGCTGTGATGTTCAGCCCATTGCTGCAGCCCCCAGTTCAAGAGACCAGTAAACCAGCTGTGGATACAAGCCTCATCTTCCCATGCTGGACAAAAATCTGTGCTGAATGGCTCACTCATGTTTAGTTCTTAATGTCACAAGGAGTCCTAAGTGCCTTTCCAGCCCCACTGTGGATGATCTGAAGGACATCTGTAACATCACAGGCAGACGTTTCTCTAGCCCTGTGGTGCCCCTTAGCAGAGCTGTAATAATGCAGAAAGCAAGAAAAAACCCTCTTATTTCTTGCTATGCTGGCTGGGGAAGTGTTTGCCAAAGCAACTAATAATGTCAACCATATGGTCAGCCCCAGAATTAACAAAAGGCAAAAGTTTAAACAGTTAATACACAGTAGCAGTAATTATAAACATAACAGAGCTGTGTGCTCAGACTGCAAACAAAGGCCAAAATAGCTTCACTCTGATGAACTTCATAATTAACTCTGTCAACTGCTCCAAGGAACTTTTAGATACTCAGAATTTCACCAGAGCAGCTCTGCACTGGTGCTCCCACCACTGAAGCTATCCAAGCCCATTCAAAGCCATGTGAAAGAAGGATGGATTTCATGCCTGGGCTAAGGAAAAGCCATCTGGGGCTTCATTTCAAGGGTTCAAGTGTTCTGCAAGGGTTTACAGACAAATAAGCCAGCAGCAGCAGCATCCAGATGTCACCAATTTACAAAGGAATGAGAAATCATCGATACAAGCAGTGATGATGTTCATTTAAAGGGACTTAGGGTCTCATGTGGTACTCACACGGTCTCCTAGAGGCCCATTTGGGCCAGGTGGGCCATCAGTTCCTGGTAAGCCCTGTAAAAAAACCAAACAAGTGTGAAAACAGAGAAATACAGTGATAAGAGCTGTAGGAAGTACCCATCACTGTCACCAACACAAATCAGTAAGTTGCTAAGCTGGGAAAAATGGCAGTGTACAGTCACCTGTCCAGAGCTGCAGGGCAGCCACCAGCAAGTCTCAGCTAACAAGTGTGGCTGGATTTCTGAACTGAGGCTCAGTGGGTTTGCTCCAGAAATGTCAACTGATGCCTGTATTTCTGCAGACCTGCCCAGTGCACCTCTGAATAACTGCAGTGATTCACGGTAAGAGCGCTGTCCTCTCAGTTACACATCTCAAAATTATTCTCACACTCCTTAATTCAGTCAAGATACTTTCACATCTTATGATCTCTCCTGATGTGCAAGACATATAGATCCAGGACCCACTTTTCTCCAGTAGACAGAGAAAGTTGATGAGACACTTTGGGAAAACATCCACACCTATGTGAAATACTGAAAAGACCTAAGAGAAGATGACAAAATACTCACATCCACTCCAGGAAGGCCAGGCAATCCGGCTTCACCAGCTGCTCCAGGCTTCCCTGGGGCACCTTTTGGCCCCTAAAACAGATAAACAGGCAATTATTGTTAACATAAGAAGAGAGATATGGCCTGTGTTGATATGGGCTACAAGATGAAAGTTCATTTCTTGATGTGTTAATCTTACACCATGCAACATGGAAGTCCTGCAGAGATGAAACTTGCCATGAATCCAAATCCTAAATTAATTTCAGTGCTTTGGCTCAGTTCCACACACAGTTACCCATAAACTGTTCCCAGTAGAGGGGCAGAAAGGGGTAGGAAGGGCTGGGGTACGTGGCCCAAAGCAAAGAGCTGTGCCACCTAGTACAGTTTTCAGCACCCTTTGGCAAACCAAGGAGCTGACGCAGACTCAAACTGATGCCAGAAATAACCACACTTATGTGGCCTGGTGCCAGTTTTTGCTATACTGGTGATGGCCAAGCTTTATTTCAGGCATATCTTCCCCTAGCAATGAATGAGGAGAACTTGTTTGTCCCCAGGACCAGTGCTGAGCATCTCCACTCCTGTGTACCCCTTATGGAAATTCTGCTGCAGATCGAGGGGAAAGCCAAGCCCTAAGTCTTAGCTCTTGTGTACTGGGTCTCTCTCTAAAGGATGAGCAATATCAATCAGAAGATACTTACTGGTGGGCCTGGCAAACCAGGAGGGCCTGGCTCTCCCTAAATGAAAGAGAAAAGACATCAGTGTTAGCACTGAACCTCTCCTTTCTGTGGAGTGTTTGCAGCAGTGGTGCTCCCAACTGTCACAGAGCTCCAGTCTCCCTTCACACCCATTCCAGCATTTCCCACCCTCACTCTTAAAGCTGATGCTCTGGATCAAGGATGAACCTGGAGAGCCTTTTCCACACCTACAGTAGCAGATTTGGTGAAACCCACATCCTCACCCTCCCAGAGAGAATCAGTGCTTCTGAATGGTGCCCAGCACCTCTGATTTTTTCCAGATATGCTTAGAAATTACTTGCACACAGGTGTGTCTGCAAGTAGGGCTATCATGGCTTTCAAACATCTGATGAAACAGAGGGATACAATGAGAAGCTCCAGGCACCCAGGACACAGCATGAAACTGGTACTACCAGTGGCTGGGGACCATCAGAAAGTGCAGAATGAACAACCTGTCTACAATGATTTTCTTCATATGACTGAACTTTGACAGGAAAAGCAAATGAACAAAGCCCCCAACTGATTTCCACCTAATCCAACTGCACAGTCTGGATTAAACCCAATTTTTATAAAACAATTCAAAAGCACTTATTTTCTCCTACCCTGATGGAAAGCAACTTTTAAGAACAGCACTAAAGGTGTTTGGGAGACAATATTTGAATCACTCCTAGCTCAGCCAGCTGTAATGTCATTCAGGAGCTTGTCCAGACAACGACATATTTGTGTTTTATTGTTAGCAGCAGTTTGACTGGGGCTTGGTTTCCATCTCATGCCACAGAAAATCACTTTGTGTTCCAGTTCCAGATGTCTGGATGGTGCCTTCTCATCCTGGCTTCAGGATAAGTGCACTAAATGTTGTGATAGACTCAGGTATCATGGCAAGCAGAGGGGAAGGGGCATGTTGATACCGTGGAAGAAGAAAATCTACATGGAACAAGCGTGGTTATTAACAGAACAAGGCTAGAAATAACACCATCCCCACCTGTGGGCCTGATAATTAGAAGGCAGTAAGCAAAGGCATGGAATTTATAGCGTGTTTCTATATTTACCACGTTGGTAACTGTGAAGTCTGTGGGCAAATCTCTCCAGAGTGGCTGCCTTGATTCGCTCAGGCGAGGATTTACGTCCTGCACTGGTGACCGATCAACGCACAGACCAGAGGGACATGGAACAGAGGGATCTTTATGCTCTGGCTTGCTGAAGCAACTCCTTTGCCCACAGATTTTCCATAAATAGTTATCATTATCATAGGTGGGGAGGGTCCCCTGCCAAGGAAATGAAAGGAGCAGTTCTTTTGCAACGAACGGTGTGAAAAGGCAGCTAGAAATGGCAGGAGAGGTGGTTCACTCCCTCCTCCATCACCTGAGATTGCCAGCCCCTTGCATTTTTCCTTGCCTGTGTGATGGCAATCCATACAGCAAAGCCACAGCATCAGGACAGGCTGTTTGGGACCATCTTAAACCTTGATCCTGCTGCTGTGGACCCCTGTGGGGCTCTGCAGGAGCACCAGAACTGCAGTCAGCTGAATCAAAAGCCCCATCAGTGTTTATACCCCTAATGCCAGATCACTGGGAATCAGAGCTGAAGGCTGTTGGCAAAAGGCAATGCTCTCCTGGTGCTACACAAGAGGGAAAGAAGTTTACTCTTTCTTAGCAAGTCAAATCAGGAGATGAGAAGTGGGGGGAGGGAGGGAAAAGGCTTGATTTTTGAAAAGTGACAATTGCTTATTAGCAATTTGGGGAATTACATCCCCAGAAATCATTCACAGGAACTTGTCACTAATTCTTTCTATCATAACATGCTGTTTCTATTCTTGGGAGGGAGAGATTTTGCTTGTTACAGAGTACAAAACGTGAAACACGTTGAAGGCTATAATTATAACAGATTTCAGAGGGACTTAATGTTTCAGCCCCCACTGGAAGGCAGGAACAAAAGCAGCAGCCTCTAGCAATTGTGCTTATGGGGTTCATCCGAGGTTTGTTGGGAGATATCCTGACCAGTCCAGCTGTATGTTAGGCACTGCCCTCAGCCAACAGCAAGGGACTGCTGAACACCTTGGCAGCACTCACCCAGCTCAAAGACCATTCAGTGACTCTTCCCACATTCCATTCATCCCAAGCCATCCATGAAGATGACCCAGGAGTGGCTTACAGAGTTCAGGAAACTTGCAAAGATACAGCCTGGAAAAGTTCTGATTGTGCTTTAAGGAAAAGTGTCATCACTAAAGAAAAGAAATAAAATAATGGTTTCATTCTTTGCAGTGGCAGAACTGATGCTGCTGCTCAGTCTCCACATGATCCTCTCCATGCAGTGCCATGAAAACACAGAGCAGTGCTGGGTTTTATATGCCATAATTTTTTTGGAGGGTACAGCCAGAAAAACAGGAGCCTTTAAACTGGGAGGCTGTGTGCCTGTCCTCAACACTACCCACAGCCCTGCATCGCTGCTCCTACACAATTCCTGTAAGGACTCAGTGTCCTGCTGAACAGCAGAAACCATCCTTGAGCCTGTCCCTTGAGCTGGACCACTTCACACGAACAGGGCACCTGACAAATACACCCATGGGAGGGATGCAGAGCAAGGCTGTTCAAAGGAGAGACTATTCCTGCACAGCCACAACTCCAGACTCAAGCTGGGACTGCAAGACTTAACACCTGAAATACTTTACTCATCCGTTTGATTAACTAGGACTAAGTTGCTCATATTAATTAGATGTTATATTGGGTCCTGTCCCACTGGGAGCCTTCTGAAGCTTTCAGCAGAGGACAAAAGGGCGCAGGTTCATGTGACCAGCATCTCCCCAGGCTCCTGTTTCCAAGAGCAGTCAGAAGTGATGCTGGTGCTGTTCCAGAATTAAGGTGTACAATACCCTGTAGAAAGCAGGGACTGAACAGGGGGTTTGTTTCTTTCCAATTGCCTGTTCGCAGAAGTTGGTTACAACCTGAAGCCTGAAGGGCTCCATCCCTCCCAAATTCTTCTTTTTCACTCTGTACAGGGTGTCCCCACCAACCTTTCATCACATCACAAAACACAGCAGAGAAACCGCCGAGGTGCCAGCTCTGAACTTCTCACACTACGAAACCAGAGTGAGGTTTGCACTGAAACAGCCTCCGTAGGCTGACAGGACACTTCAGAGGGACAAGCTGCAGATCAATGAGGTTCTCTCTTCAGACCAGCCTTGCTCACAGAGCCACTATGAGAGCTCACCACTGCATACAGAAAAGCTCCTTGTTCTCTGTATACCAGGGAACTCATATATCTTTTCTAACCTTCTTATCCAACAGAAAATGACTTGCATGGAATGAATAGATTTTTTCAAGGTTGCTTAAAGGCCCAGTTCCAGTAAAACACAACCACCCTACCCTTTTCCTTCAGCAGCACAGAGACAAGCACTACTCAAACCAAGTACCAAAGCAGGAATCCAGCCTTTTGCATTTGATGTGGGCTCGTTGAAGGTCCATTGATGCTCTTTTTATCCACTGCCAACTACAGGACACAATTCAGTCCTTTTCCAACAGACGTACAGAAGCAGAATTTTTCATTTCTATGGAAACATTAAAAGTAATAGGACAAGTTCTCCTCCAGTAAGTCCTGTGGTACACAGCCTCCCACCTCTGCAGGAGGTTACTGTAAGGAACTGCCTGCTTCATTTGCCTTTTGTGCCACTAAAGGCAACTCACGTCTGGCAACACAAGCCAGATTCCGACCTCTCACGTGCCAAGGGAAGCTAGGGACAGCCAGACTGACAAGGCTGAAATGAAACCAATATAAAAGCAGTGTCCCATGGGGTATATTTGAGTTTTTTGGAGCCTCTCTGGAAATGTGGATGCTCTAAAGTGCCACATAAACCTCTCTCTGAACTACACAACGTGCAATGACTCCAGCACACATTGTACCCATGCACTCAACCTTACATATTACGTTCCCTTTCCTCCCTAGACAACAAAAAGAGAACTCTGCAGCTTTGCAAGCAGGATTACAAATCCCTGTGCACATAGTAGCTCTGTCCTGAACTCTCTCTCGAGACAGAGGATTCATCCTGCAAAGAACCTGAGACCACTCAGCACCTCCACTCACTGTTCTGACTCTTGCAGAACGAGGTCTCTTGCAGGTGGGCTAGTTCTCCAGGTCCTCCACCTCTGAAGGATGGCCCAAAGGCTGGGGCTCTGGAGAACAAGAGCAGCTTCTCTGCTCAGTTGGCTCTGCCTCCGCCCCCCCTCGCCCGAGCCTGCCCTCCCCCACATGGCACTCACATCTATGCCGTCCTTGCCAGATGGTCCAGGGGGTCCTTGTGGTCCAGGAGGCCCTTGTGGTCCTACTCTCTGAAAGGACTGGAGACAAAGAGAGAGAAGAGTTTATTTTTGCATCAGGACAAACATATGGGCTAAATCACGCAGCAATGGTCAAGTCCTGCATCTTAACCCTAAATCTGCACTAACTCTCCATCCCTCGGGGCACCCCCCCATCCTGGGTGGACTCAGGGCAGCTTGGGACTGATGCAAGGCTTTTTGCAAAAACCTTCTGGCTGAGCACAGCCTCAGGGCTCCCAACTCATTTAACTGGTGGCTTATGCTGGGAACCAGAGCTGGTGGCTGGGTACCAAATGTGTTTTGGTGGTATAGAAAAGGTTTCTCACTGCCTACAGGCAAGTTTCATTTTGGGCAGAGGAGGAAATGCAAAGCCTATATAAATAGGTGCCAAGTGTCTGGCATTAAAAATTAATTTATAGTACCAGTCTGATGGGGTAATGGGAGAGCAAGGCAGATACCACTGAAGACAGAAGGATAAAGGGAAAATCTCCTCTCTGAGCAGGATGCCATTTGAAAATCTGGGATTTTGGAGGTGGTCTGAGGTGGGGAGGAGGAAAGAAAGGTCCAATAAATGACTTCTATAGAGAGAGGGCTCCAGAGAGCAACTTGCTGTAGCTTCAGCGAACAAAGGTTTCATTGTGGAAGCAGCTCTGCTTGCAGCAGATGAGGGCAGCTCTGAATTCCCAAGCCAGACTGCAAAAATTCCTCGCTAACACAATGAAAAACCTCACTGAGGAGTTACTTCCCCAGGCAGTAACATTAACACCATACAGGGAAGTTTGATACAGCTTCACATCTGAACAAGGGTTAAACATGCTATTCCATAAATATAGAGTTTGAAAGTTGACAGAGGAGTCAGAAATTCTCTGATTCAGATGGAGATCAGATCGGTCTCATTGGCAACCTGTCACTTCCTTGTAAAAGAAGCCTTTGTCACCCATCAGCAGGTCTCTCCCCAGGCTTTATCTCTCGTAACTGCAGCCCTGGGTGGAAGGACAATGCTTTCACAGAAAGTTTAAAGCAGCAGTTTGTACATGAGGGTACAATCTAAAAGCCTGCCCGTGCAGGTACAACACCAGGTGAGATTCCTAGGCACTCTCTGCGCAGCAGCACAAGCAAGACACACGTTTTCAGTAAACTTCAGCCTCTAATGATCTGCCTATTGCCACTTTCCATCCCGCAGGTATAACGAGAGAGAGCGCAGTATCGTTTTCACTTACAGACTCTTTTCTTGAGCATCAGATGTAAATGAAGTTTCTTACCTGAGCTGACGTTGTGGCTAACAGCTGAGATAGGAGGAGAAGCCCAAGAGCGGAGAGTCCAGCCATGGTGCCCAGGCTCTGCCTCCCTTCCTCCTGGGCAGCCAAAGCGTTTCTCCAGCAGGGTCCAGCAGATCCCTCCTCCTCCTCCTGGGTCTCAGCTTACAGACTCCTCGCCTCCAGATAAACCTGTGGCTCCAGCTGGAGGGGCAGAGCTCAGGAGCACAGGCAAGAAGGGCTGAGCTGGGAGGAGAGAGGAGGTTTGGGAAGGAGGTGGGAGGAGGGGGAGCAGCGGCTGGGCAGGCAGAGGCTCTCATTCACATCCCCTGGGCAGCCCCGGCCCTGAGCAAACGGGGAGGAAGCCTGAGGAAGGGCAGGACTTGCAGACACGCTGCAGGAGCAGAACTCAGCTCTCCAGCTGGAGGTACAAAGATGTTCCTTACGTCTCAAAGCCCATCACCGCCTCAGAGCTGGACAGGTGAAAAGCAACACAGAGCAAGAGTTAGTGCCTGAGGCTACCTAATTTCACCAGAGAAATGAATATACCTGTAATGAGTGCAAGATGCACTACAGAGAGAGGCACTTACTGCTTTGTGAGATGGTTTATTAGCTCTGGAGGTACATTCATGTCTGGGTTTGTTGTTTGTTTTTCAGGGAGGTCTAAAGATGAGTCCTGACCAGGGAACAGAGGATCACATGCAGACACAAGGAGGAAGGAAAAAGAAGCATTCTCAGAGTCACAAAAAAGGAAGAATTGCCTTTGAAATATTTGGAGGGAAGGAACAGGATGACAGTTCCCAGCTCAGTGATCCCAAGCAGCAATACATTCATGAAGACACATCTCCTGCGAACAGCTTCGTGCTTTCCTTTGTCAATTCAAGACAATTTAATCCAAAGCAGGGCTTGGAAGCAGAGAGGAACAGTGGCAAGATTCACCAGGACTGAAATGACACAGCTCACTTGGGTAGCAAGAGAGCAGAAGTGGAAAAGCAAAGTTTGAAAGATGAAATACCAGGTTTCACTTTGGGCATCCTTAGGCCAGGAGGTTTGTGTGAGCACACCGTGTGTACCTGTCCACCTCCCCAGCAGGCAATATTCCACCAACCTCGACACAGGGTAAAGGACTCCAAGATTCCCTAAGTTCCTACAAGACTTTGTGGAACAGGCAGCTGGGAACAGAAAGGGAGTGTGTGTCTGCACAGCTCCAGATGGCTTCAAAGTAAATTGAGTGCTTTATTAGACAGCACAAACCCCGCAGAGCGAGAGCAGTGTGGCCACACGAGTGCTTCACAGAGCTTGCACCTCCTTCTTTGCAGTGAGGCCAGCTGATGGCAAGAGAAGGCAAAGCAGATCCAAATTCCTCAGTCACATTTTGCTTATAGCAAGCCTGGGATCAGAGGGCTGCTGCAGGTGGAGTCTGCTCATGACCAGCAAGGGAAGAGCCCTGGGAGCATTCACCTTCAAGCCCACCCCACAGAACAGAGGAGGATCGCTCCTCCTCCCCTTCCACGTCCCCAGGCAGAGGGAGCACAGCTGAAGGGACACAGACTTACAGGAATCATGACCACAAAGACACTCCTCTGCTCGACTGAAGCCCCCACGTGCAGGCTGGCCAGCTGCCTCCTGCCTGCCAGCACCAAGAGCTGCTCAAAAGCAAAGTCCTCATTTGCTCTGGAGAGCATCACAACACACACTTGGGAGGATGGCAGCACTGAACCACTTCAAAGAAAATAATTAAACAAGAAGCATGTGGGGAGGTGTCTTTTCCCCACAAACATTCACTGGCCACGTTGTGCAGTGCTGGAGGAAGACCGACGAGTTTATCTCATGCTAAGCCCACCAGACCTCTGCTTGGGAACGCTGGATATGGTCAAGTCCTGCCCTCAAAAATGAAAAAAACGTAAATGGAAACTGGTATGCATCAAAGTCATGCTTTAATAGGTGACATTAATATAACATACTCTGCAATACAGCTCTGAGTGCTGGAAAACATCCTGTGAGTGCACTGCAAACACCTACAGCCCAAACTCTACGCCTGATCACGACAGGGAACGGGTTGGTTTGAGTGCTCCAGACTCACACAAAACCAAACCACACATCACTGGAACAAGCTGTATGATCTATGCCCCAACTGAGCACATATTCACAATGGAAACTTCATTTCATAAGAAAATTACTATAAATCTGTACAAAACCCAGGAGTTAACAATTTCTTATGCATCTTTTATGAAACAATTTTCACTCAAGTATTTATATCTGTCATTAAGTCTATTCTTATTGGCTATTTAACTCCATTTATTCCCAAGGAAAAAAAAAAGTAGTATTTTAAAAACACTGAAGCCTTTCTCCAGCACGTGTGTGACCATGAACAGATGTTAAGCTTGCAGGGTTTTGTTCCCACACACATGTATGTGGCATGCTGGAAGCATGGGAAGGCAAGTCACTGATCAGATTCCTTGAAAGATAAAGCTTCTTAAGAGCTGTAGCAGAGAGAGGAAAAACATTAACATTGCACAGGCTACTGCATGTGCTCTCTGGTGAGGCAGGCAAGTCTCTAGCCATCTCCTACACAAAACAAACAGCACCTAAACCCCCAAACTTAAACAAACAATCTGAGCAAACAGCAAGTCCAGACCTTCTGGCTGTTGGAAATCGTTTCCTCCGCTCCATGAAACAGCTCCTTTGTTGTAAATCACTGGGAGCCAAAATGCTCAACTGCTTAATGCTCCTTCAGCCTCAGCTGAACACTGGGCAAGTCAGGCAGAATGGCTGGCAGGGAGGGCAGCACCACGGAGCAGGCAAACAGGGCTGAAAGGGAATTCTTGAGGGCTGTGAGTAAATGAACCAGACAAGCATACCCCTCCAGTTCAAGGTGCAATTAACTGCCCCAGGAAGCCCAGTGGTTCCCAGGCATGTTGCACCCTAACATGCCCTTGGTGTCTGACATGCTGATTGTCAATGGTAAAACAATCCTGCCCTAGCTAGGAAGTGGGTTAAATTTGACACACCTTAACTCCATCAATGGGCCTGCAGAAAAGACAACCCCAGAGGTCACTGCAAATTAACAGCAGAGTCTGAAAAGATGCAGTGACAAATATTTGGTCAGTTCTGGCAAGTGAGGAAGGCAGGCCTTTGAACTGGTACTGGATTTAACTATCTGTGGAAGACTACCAAGGGTCTGAAAAGTGGTGGAAAAACCTGTGGAAGAGCAGCTCCAGACAGCTTTATGCAAAGTCTGAAGGCTCTCCTCTTAGAAACCAGGAGGCAATTCCTATTCTCAATTCCAATAAGCACAACAAAGCAACTTCTGTGGAAGATAAATTAACCAGCACTTTGCACCCTAGGGAACAGTGTCTGCACACAAAGGTTAACACTGGTCAGAGATACATTCTGACTGTGTTTTATCCCAGTCTAAAGTCAAACCTACTTTCTTGATAGGAGGAGAGGCAACTACACTCTTATATGATGCATATACTCATCTCTTTCAGGCAAATGCCACAAAAATAACGATTTATGCCCTAGGAAGTGGACACACAGCATCTTTGCCAGGTATGAATGTCCTGGGAAGGTACAGCCTTTCAAAAATAACAAGTTACACGGCAACAGAAAGGCCTGGCAAATTAGGTCATGCTGTTGTACATTAAAAATAACGTGTTTAATAAATACTTAACTAGTTCAAACAAGGAAAGAGGTAAGTTCTCCTCTTCTCTTTAAGAAGGGGCACACCAGAACCAAAGCAAAGTGCAAACATCCCTGTTACTCCAAGACAGTCCTGAACATCAGATAAAAAACAGGAGCAGGACACAGCTTGTCTGTGAAGATGGCTAAATTAGTTTTCCTCTTTAGGGTAACTGAGGGCTGGATCTCAGCAGAGGAACTACAGATGATTGGAAAGGCATGGAAGGGTGAAAGTCAGAGAGGGGCAGCCTGGACCAGCCCCGAGGGAGTCTGTACAAGCTGGCTCTCCAGCAGTCAGGGCAGTGCCATCTCCGCTTGCTCGAGTGCTTGCTGTGCTGGTCTCACTCTGCTGCTACCTGCTCTTCCTCAGGTCCTGCTGCACGCTCAGAGCTGTCAGGTTTCTGTGCTGCAGCCTCAGCACTGTCTTCTTCTGGGCAAGTGGAATCCACGGCCTGCTTGAGACTCTCTGGGACTTGTTTCTCGCCCGTGTCTTCTGCTTGCCCTTCTTCACTTGCATTTTCTGCCTCTGTATGTTGTTCCACCTCATCGACCTCCCTTTTGCCTCCCAGGAGTGTGCTGTTGCAGCAGTGCTGATCATTCTTGTCTGTGGACTGATCTCCACTTGACTCCAAGCCATCACTTACTGGAGATGTCCTGCCAGTCTTGGGGAGCCTGGAACCAGCCAGGGGTTCCACAGCCTCACCATCTGCATCACCACCACTCTTCTCACCTGTCACTTCCACAGCTGCAGTCTCCTCACTACCATTTTCTTTTCCAGCCTCAGTGTTTGCAACAGATGGATTTAACTTGCTGCTGGAGGCAGAGGGCTCCATGGTCAGGTTTATGGCCAAGCTGAATGCTTTGCTTCTTCCATCAACTTTCCTCCGCTTCACGGCTGCGTCAGCGGTCTCTGGCGTTCTCGAGTCTTTGGTGCTTGTATTGTCTTCTTTCAGTGTCCCCTGACCCTCTTCTGCTTGTGAGTGTGGAACCGAGGGGATTCCTGCACCGATTGCACACTCTCCCAGATTACGGGAAATGTTTTCAATATCAGGAGGGCTTTTCAATGGTCCACTCCTGGCATCTGCCATATTTGCATCCAGTTTTCTCTTCTTGCTCTCCTTTGTGCCATCGTTCTCTGTCGTACCCTGCACTTCTTCAGTCTCACTGCTTAAATCCTTCTCCTCCTGCTGTGTAAACGAAGCCTCTTTCTCCTCTTCACCATCCCCTCCCTTCAAAACGCATTTACTGAACTTCTCTTTCACATCTTCATCGCTCACTTCAGGCTGCAAGTCTGCAGCATCTCCAGCTTTCTGTTCTGCCTCTGCATTGTTCACTTCTGCCTCAGACTGGTTCTGATCCTTTTCCACAGAACCACCACGTTTTTTACCAGGGGTTCCCTGTTCGTCTCCAGCCCTTCGGAGCGGCTGGGACCTGGTAGGGCGCGCTCTGTAGGCTGAGAGCTTGTCGTGGGGTCCCCACACAAAGCTGTCTTGGGGTTTGAAGTGCTGCCAAGCATAGTGGACGAGTTCCCTTCTCCTCCGTTTGCTTCTGACGGTGAACAGGAAGTAATCCAAGGCACTTCTCCTGACATTTGGTAACGTCTCCTTAACAAGAGTTTCTGTTAGGAAAAACTTCACCAAGTGCACTTGGTAGTGTTCGTATCCCATCTCCCCCAGGCACTTCAGGATGCGTGTGATCCGCAGGTTGTTGTGGCTAAACCTGAAATAAACAAAATAAGCAAAGTCTTAGGAGCTTGAAGTCACAACCAAACCCCAGGACACCTGCGAGGTGTTCTGTGCATTACTGACTATGATTTATTAAAGACTGTTTGGCAAAGGGAGTCTAGGGGAGCTTACTCTCAAAGTGCCTCCTGCTGCTGTCTGCCTTCAGCAGCACCTTCCCAGCCCTTCTTGGACTGGTTGGGTTTATCATCTCAATTGCTTGGAAAGTTTCTGGCTGTCTGCATAACCCACCAGTAGATAACAGCCACCACACTGGGTCAGACACACAAGTCCACACAGTCTGATATCCTGTCCCTTACAGTGACCTTGTAAGGATGCTGCCAGAAATTCACAACTTAGGGACTTATGCTAGACAAAGGTTGGTTAGTTTGGGGTTTTTTTCAAATACTTGACAGGCTTCAAGTTGTTTTTTCTTTTGTGAGTACTTTGGAGCCCTTGTTAATATCATTAGGGGTACCAGAATATGAAAGGTCATTACTATCTCTGTGATGAGACTTGCAATAATCTAAAATATTATAAAAATATATAAAAATAATATAAAAACATTAACATGAATTTGCAGAGCACTTTTCAACCAATTGTTTCAATAAACATCAGCAATATGGAAGCATATGGACACACTCCTATTTTGGAGTTCAGCAGAATACTACTATGGCAATTTGGCTACCTCTGAAAATGTTTCAGTGATTCCTACTTAAAATATGGTTTTACACACAACATCTGTTAGAGCAAATATTAACATCTCCAAGTCTGTACTGCACACTTTAGGAGACCTACATGAAGAATGCCTGCTGTTCATAGCTGCCCTGGATACAAAAGAAAACCAGTCACAGCTGGTTTACTTACTATACTTGTCACTTACTGAAGTGACAGAGTGTGATGACCTACAGCCAGAGGCTGAGCCAAGGTAAAAACACTTGAGCTAGCTAAGTATTTTATCCACAAAAGCCTCCATTCCTCAAGGGCTGAGGATTTTCTTTTCTCCTCACAGAAGTGCCTGGCTGCAGTAAATGACCAGTATAAACAGACTCACCGGTTCAAGTTTTGAAATCGTTCAGCCCAGTTCTCTGCTTTCTTCAGTTCTCCAGTTTCCTCGTTGGTCAGAATGATTCCATAAAATCTCAGCATGAGCTGATAAGCACGTATAAACCTTTGCATAACTTCCTTGGACTTCTTAAAGGCCTGAAAACAAGACAGACCAATGAGTGCAACTCCCCAATTACCTGCACCAGTTTAAGTGGCACCTGAATTATAAACAAGGCTTGATTGTATCACCAAGTATTTCATTTGCTGGAGCAGCTACAGATGCTTAACAGTGCTGGCATGAGCTCTGGAAGCAATGTAAACAAAACCTAGACTTCAAATATAAGGCATTTAGGGAAAATTCTGACATCCTTCAGATCTCAAAAAAATACCCACCCCCCAAAACTTTAAATACCTGGATTTCTTGAGTCGTGAGTTGTCTGGCACAACAGTTCATCCCACGTTCTCGTAAAGGGAATAGCCTGACAGGAAAGAGATTTTCAGCCCAGATGACACCCAACCCAGGGTACCCATTTTGTTAAAACTCAGAAAGATTCCAAAACCTGTGATATCACAGGCATCTCTTGGAGAGCTCACATCCTTATGGACAGAGAAATCATTTACTATGCAACAAATAAATCCCTCCCATAAAAGCATTGTCTGCATCAGTGATAACATATTTTGCTTATCTGGATTTCTCTCCCTGCCCTAACACTTTGTTCTGCAGTATGCTGTAAGGCCAAGCACGACTGATATCTATTGCCACAGCTGCACTGGAAATCTGTCTTCAGGATTTCCACTGCATTGTTTCCAGAAGAATATCAACTCAATAAAAATAAAATGGACACGGGTTTCGCTTTCAAGAGTAATTCTGGGCCTTTTGGGAAGCTGAATTCAGGATTGCAGATACAACTGACTTCAGAGGCACAGCTAAAGAGAGGCACTGTATTCAGTTTACCACTGTATGTAAGAATGGTTTTCTTCCAGAACTTCATAGTTGTCCCACCAAGATTCAAGCAGATTTTCAATATGCAAACCTGAAAAGAAAAGGGGAAAAAGTGAGGCAAGAAGGACACCAAATGAAAACTGAAGTTCACCAGTCACTCAGGGTGGCTCATTATCCAGAGCCAGGTGGTGGCATACAGGCATTAGGGTCTCTAACCAGACAACCATCCTGGTAAGCCTGAAAAAAAGCTTTAGTTTTCTACCACCAAACAGAAAATTAAGGAACATACAGAAGGAATAAGGACATTTTAAAATGGAAATTCTTGGTGGTTTTTTGGTTTGTTTTGGTGGAGGGTTTTGTTTGGTTTTTTTAAAAATAATTGTCACACACTGGTCAAGCTACTCTTTCATCAGTTCAAGCAGCTCCAGCAGAGTTGCATCAGTCATCACACAAGGCACTCACCGTGGGGCACAAAACGAATCTCATTTTTATAAAAGCTTAAGTTCCACATCTCTTCTTCCTCCACATCTTCCGATTCTACCAAATCCTGGAGACGAGAACAAGAAATCAACAAGCAGCAATCTTCTCAGAGGCAGGATTCACTTCAACACTTCTTCCTTTCCCTCCTAGTCCCCTAAACATTTCAAGCTAAATGCCTGAAATGTGCTTTGGGAAGTAACAGCTTGTTTCTGAGGCACCCACATGCACATCAGCCCTTCCCCCTCGCAAATGAATCCTTTAAAGGATCTGAGCCTGTCAACATAAAGACAAAAGGGTGTCCTCAAATCTAAGAGGTGTTCCTGAACTTGGCAGGGGGTGAGGCAGGGTGAGCAGAGCACGTGCATCACCGCGCAGCCCGTACCGGGTAATGGCGCCGGTATCTCTGCAAGTCCTTCGCTGCGTTCCAGTTGCGCATGCCTGAGAACTGGAGGAAAGGGAGAGGTCAGAGATCCACAATAAAGTTCTCTTCTGCAAAAAAGAAATAATCCACTCTCTAAATCCAGCACCTCTTCACACACGTTCCCCTGCTTATCACTCTCTTGTGCCTTCCACTCCCAGCACCCCACACCAGACACTTTGTACTGAGCTGTTTCTCTGCACTCCTGGGGACAACTTTGGACTAAGAGAAGTTCACACCATCTCCTTTAACCAAAAACATCTGGTTTTCTTTCTAGTTTTATTAATCAAGATCTTCATGTTTTATACATATCTTTTATCCCAGTGGGCTTTCCTACAGAAATGGTCAGAACTAGCTGGAAATCCCCAAAAAATAAAACGTCATTTTCTTCCTTAATGCAAAGGTTTTAAAACAAGACAAACTAAGCCCTGCCTGCCTGTCTCTCTGAGTCACTACACACCCAAGACAAGACAGAAATCAGACTTTAAAATCATAGACTTTAAGATGCAGAAATATCCCTTCAACTGAAGATTCTCATTCCCTGTAGGCATTATTGAAATAAAGTTTTCCTCATCTTTGCTTTATGCTGGAGAGCAACCTTGCTGATTTAGCATCATGCTGATCTAGACAGTGGACAATAACAGAGCCACGTGGCCACATATTTATTTCATTGGGCTTCCATTGAATCTTCATTTTCATTATTGCTCCTCTCTCCAAGTAACCAACCTTTATGGCAAGCCTACCTGAAAATCTCTCCAAGACGGCGGTGACAAACTTGGCCTTTGCTCCTACAAAGAAAAGGTTGCAGCATTTTAAAGTCAAACTTCACTAATAAAAAAGATATCTAGAAAATGAGAATACCCACAGCAGTGACTCACATGATCCCTATTAGTTACCAAGTGACAGCTTTACCTGGTTACAGCTGAATTCACTTGATTTTATTCCTGATTCAAATTGCTATAGAGAGAAACCTGTGGTGCCACATCCACCTGACAATCAGGTGTCAGGTTCTCCTCGCAACACAGATGGGCTAGATTCATTCCAAACACAGCATTTAGAAACCACATAGAACAGCTTCATTTCTTCCTCTGAACTTCATGGAAATAAAAGCTACAAGGATGACTTAATTTAAAATGCATTTTAACTGAATTATATCCATATATTTATTTATTTTTACAGTGGATTACTTCAATCATAAGAGATTTTGTTACACTTCACAAGCAACACAGACATATTTAATCCTGCCAAGTGCTGAACCATCTTGTCCCAAATCATGAATGCACTTAAAAGTGTTCTGTCAAAGCAGAACCCCCCAAAGTGAACAAGATTCCTCATGATTAAAAAAGGACCCACCCGATGCAAAGCACAGCGCAGTTAGGATTGTCCCATGCCAGCTCACAGCAAGAGCGGGGTCTTTGTGACACAGGGATAAGATGTGCAGCCTCTTGCAAAATAAGCATTTAAGGAAACTCAGGAGAAAGAAGGAGCAAGTGCTCTGCCAAGTTATTTTTCGAACCTCATTTGCACAGAGGAAAATAAAAAGCCCAAACCACTTTCTAGTGAACACTGCTCACTGGTTCATTAGTAAAGGCAGGAACTGGGTTAGATTTTATAACACCTTGTTGTAATGAAGTCCTTGCTTCAGCTGCCCTGATGACTGTTAATACTTCACATGTGTGAAGCACACACAGAATTTGGGAGATCAAACCTTTATCCACAGAGGGAGGTCAATCAATGCGGAATTTTCAAAATTATATTTTAAATGTTTAAAATTACATTTAAAAAACCACATTTACACACTGTGATTCCCCCATGCTTTGGTGACAGGAATTAAAGCTTTTTAAGTTGCTTTTTAAATGCAATGACTTGTGATGACCTAAAATAATGCCTGTCTACATTGCAACACATTTCCATTTTATACATGACAACATAGACCAAAACAGGTGGCAGAACTTCCCACAGCCACATGACCTATACAGGATCAGAAATCCAGGAGCTGGTGTCCATCCCTAGAAACTACTCAGACTACAGAGATGCACAAAGCTACAGAAAGCTTTGCTACACTGCTAACAGTTGGGAAAAAAAGTCAGTGGCTGCAAACACAAGACTAAGAAATAAATTCATCCAGAATAGATCAGTATTATTCTTTTGTTCAAGATGTAAGCAGAGACTGGGATTTGGCACTTTGAAATTCATTGATGCTTTTGACTATAACTTCTGAACTCCAAGGATGAAATTCTGATGTATGTGGAATTAATTCCCAATTACAAAAGAATCAATTTCCAGATATTCTTTACACTTAAGGTTCTAAAATAATATCCTTTAACCCAGTCAAGTGGGACAGGCTAACAGTAGACTGGTTCCAATTCTGAAAAAGAACTGGTTTGCTGAAGAGTAAGTGCAGATACAGAGAGAGATGCCATGCCATGGTGCAGGGTGCTGTAAGGCTTGTCCAGAAAGAAGCTAGATCCAGGAGAATGGCATTCTGGAGCACAGCATTGAAAGAGAACAAGATGGGGAAGCAAAGAGAGCCAAACTCAGCCCTCTCTCTAAGCAGATTTGTTCCTGGGTCTCTATAAAGTTCTGTTTAAGTCACACAGAAACACAACCTTCCCTTTCTTTCCAGGTTAGAAAGACAAATTGAACCATAAGACTGAAACTTGCACACATAAATCAACCCCCCTTATTTCTCACGGCACTGACAGGCACTCTAAGCAGGTTTCTCCCTCCAAACTATCACTCAGCACATGCATCACTGTGCACAGAGCGTGAGGAAAGCAGAGAACAAAGCCAGGAGAGGGTAACACAAACAATATTTAGCTGAAAACTGGAAAGCAGCTGCAACAGAAAGGGATGAAAAAACACAGGGATTGTGAACAAGACACAGGAATGAGAAAGATGACAGAATGCTAGGAGTGATCGAAAGCTTTTGATGATGAAGAGTTAGGAGAAGGCAGAACTACAGGGCTTGCTGTTAAAACAGGGCTCTGAGCATGACACGTGAACCCCATGCAGTGCAGCAGCCTGAGAGGAAACCTTCTCCCAGTGAGCACAAACCCCAAGATTTCCAACGCTCGCTCTCAGAAGCTAAAAGCACCAAAATGCAGAAGAGCTGAGAGGACACACCTGCAGGGATTTCAGATCACGGACACGGAGCGTTTGCAGGGACACGTGTGAGATGCAAAGATAAAAGCAGAATTTTAGGTTAGTTTTGAAAGGGCAGAGTGAAAATAATAATAAAAAAACCTCTAACCTCAGTATTGAATAAAAACATTAGCAGCTTCTGCCATAAAGTATACCATCTAGACTGAGGGGAGAAGAGTGAGAATTAGTGTAATGTAAGCAGAAGTAGGAACGAGGCTTGGAGACCAATTCGTGCCTTCAGCAGGTTGTAAAGGCACAAACAGAGAGGAGATCTACTGATTCTTTCTGTGTTCACTCTCATTCCCCTTAAAAATTTTTCAGGCGCTGTCAGACAGAGGTGCCTACACATTCATCACTGAAGGAAGAACTCCTCTTTAAAGATGCAGAACAATATTCCAGGGGCTGCAAGTCTCAGGGACAACATCCTCCTTTGTAAGGCAAAGATGGGAAAGTCCAAGTGAAAAAACGGTCCTTGCTTTTAAGGTTGTCACAATCCAGAAGTTGCTCTAAGAAAAAAAAATACAATCTGAAGAATACACACATTGAAAAAGAATAATCTCCATGTTCTGGAGGCATTAAAACTTGGGAACAGTACCAGAACTCCAGCCACGTACCAAAGAAAATTCAGTGTGCCCTCAAACACTGCAGAACACTTCAGAGCAAATCCCTGCATCTTCCTTTAAGAATTACAGCTATTCCACCCCAAAATAGCTGTGACCTTTCACGGATCTACACGCGCAGCTCAGGCCTAACTGCATTCCCTGCAGCAAACCCCACGAAGATGCAGACGTGCAGGAGCACCCCCAGCTGCTGCACTTAAACTCATTTTGTTTGTGTATTTCTGTAGGAAGTCATGAGTGTTTGGAATACTATGTTGCACAGCATTTTTAATTTTTTTTTTTAAAGGGAGGCTATTTTAATATCTTAATGCTTATAAAAATATAAAGTTTAATATTAAACCCCTTTAAAAGTGCATTAATTAGAAAGCTTTATCTGCCTATTTATATTCTAAGAAGAGCTGCTGAACCGAAACTGAAGGATTAGTTTCCCTTTCCCCGAAAGGGGAGGAGTTCAGCTAAGGGACTGTATCCTGTTCTGACTCAGGAAATACTGAGCCACAGTTCTGCATTTACCAAAGCAGTGCTGTAGAACAAAATCCTGACGCTCAACGTCAAGCTCAAAAACACTGATGCTAAAGATAGGAACCTCAGATAAAACTAACAAGTTCCTTTTTATTTCAAATCAACATTACTTTAAGGCACTGGAGACAAGTGCTCATGTTTTGCAGCACCACCTCATTCATCATGACTGCACACATACCTGCAGTTTTTAAAACATTAGTGGGTCTTTTTTTTTGTTGTTGTTTTCAGAGTGGCTTTATAATATGCTCCCTGGAAAAAAACAACCCACAAATCTAGAAGAAATAAAAAGTTACAGCTCATTTTTGAAAGCGAGATGTTATGTGATGGCAAGGAAGAGTACAGGAGGCCACTGTGCAAAGCTGAGGATACTGACAAAAAACTTCAAAGCAAGGAGATGCTGAAGAACATGGATGTAACATCAAACCTGGTGACCATGAGAACGTGGTGAAGAGGCAGGTGGTGTAGAACTTCTTCCCAGTGAGGGTGACAGAACACTGGCACAGGCTGCCCAGAGAGGTGTAGAGTCTCCTTCTCTGGAGACATTCCAAACCCACCTGGACATGTTCCTGTGTGACCTGACCTAGGTGTTCCTGCTCTGGCAGGGGGACTGGACTAGATGATCTCCTGAGGTCCCTTCCAGTCCCTGACATTCTGTGATTCTGTGACATAGGCTGTATTTATGGGATGAAGTATCCAGACCAAAGGGAATGGTGGTGGTGGGGAAAACAAATATTAAAGCCCAATTTACGGCACTCTGTCGAAACTTATGGGGTCATAAAGCACAGCACAGCTCCGACTTCACCTCCAGAGCCCACCTCTGCACAGGACTCCAGACACCTCTTCAAGACACGGACAGTACTGTGACCGCTGCCAGGACAAACCCTCTGCCCCCCTCCCAGTGTCCCGAGCCGCTCCTGGTCCTGACGGTGCGTGGGGTACCGAGGAGGCGCGCACAGCCCGGGCAGCACGCGGGGCAGCGTGTACATCAGCGGGCACAGCAGCCGCGCAGTCCCCAGGGCCACGGGAACCCTCCCGGTACCGACAGCGCTACCCAGCCTCCGAGCGGCCGCAGGACAACCGCAGCGAGCGGGGCGGGCAGGCGGCGGAGCCCGCAGGGGAAGGGGTTCCCTCGCCCCGCTCCGGGAAGCTCCGCACCCGCCGGTACCCACCTGGGCCTCACTGGAACCCCGCACCGGCTCCTCCCCGCCTGCCGCCTCCGCTCCGCCGCCATCCTCCTCCTCCTCCTCGTCCTCCTCCCAGGTGGAGTCGTAGCTCCAGAAGCTCGCCTCGTCCTCCTCGGCCCTGAAGAGGAAGCAGGCCGCCATGGGGACAGCAAAGGGAAAGCGAAAGGGGCGGCGGGGCCGCCGCGGCACAAAGCCCCGGCACGTGCGGGGGGGGGGAGGAAGCGCGGGCACGGCACGCCCCGCCCCCTTCCTGCGGCGTCGCATCCCATTGGCCAGCAGCCGGCCCGCCGCCCCGCGGTCCCTGCGCCCGCCGGTCCCGTCCCGCTCCCGAGAAGAAATGAGCAAGATCCTTGTGTTTAACTTTATCAAAAACACACTCCTCCTCCTCAGCGAGGTGATATTCCTCTTACAGGAGATTTAATAAAAGCACACCCCTCCCAAGAAGCCAGGACTCGGGGAAAGGGGAGGGAGGAGGAGAGAGCTGCAGCACTCCGGGCCTTTAAAGCATTTATGTTTTCCAAATATCTAAAGCATTTAAGTTTTCCAAATATCTAACGTCACAATCAACCAACTCCTAAAAGTCTGTGTTGCTGGACTGACCGTGAAATCCCAAGTGGGCTCTCCCAGCTTCAAGGATGGTGGTGAGAGATTGCACCAGTACACATCAGTGTTGACATATTAAAACCCCCATATTAAAACCCCGCTTCATTGATACAGCAAAAATACTCAGAATCCCTTCGATGAAAAGGATTTATCCACAAGGCTGTGCAACCTGGAGGTTACAAAATCTGCACTTTACGGCCAAGTAAACAGCACTTGAAGTTCTGTTGTTTCCTTAAGAGAAAATCCTCCAGTGTGGAAACTCACAGCAACCCATCTATTGCTGTTCACTGGCCTGGATTTCCTACCAAGTATCTTACAGAAGTAACAAAGGTAGTTCCTAAGATCCAAAGTTAGTAAAAAACAAAACAAAAACACAGGTAGAGGCAGGCACTTTTGACCAATTTCACCAAAGGCATGGGATACCTACACAACTTTCAAAATTTAATCAAATTACACAATTACCATTTAGTAAAATAAAGACGAGTTAAATTTATTCTCGGTATCAAACAAGTAAAGCAAATAACGCAGACAAGAACTTGGCTACATACCTAGAATAAACCCCCAAACTAGTAGATTCCTAGTTCCTCACTTTGAAGACAATACTGACAGATTAAGAAGTATTTCTTCTTTTTATGAACTGACAGTTAATATGGTGAAACGAATTCAGCAACAGTTCAGGCTGCTCCATTCACCATTTAACACATATTTGTTGATTGCAGTCCATCTTTTCACAACTCAAACCCAGCAACTTCATCAAATCTTAATATTCTAGCATATAAAACATTTACAACGTCAGTAAGATTCTTAAGCCACAGAACAAAATTAACATTTTGGAATACCAATTCCATTAACATCTAGCAAAACACCTTTAAAAAAATAAATAATGAAGTACAAACCCCACTGTTAATATACTACTATATTACAAATGGGTGAAGCAACATCTCGAGGTTCACGCACAGCTCAGCTGATGCCTTAGAAAACCATGTGACATCACTGGGTATTTTATTTAGGGATACTTATTTATTATTATTCTAGGGCCATTATTATTTTTACTTCACTGGGGGTCTATAAAGATTGAAAAATGTTACGTCACCAGGGGTGACAGAAGGTCCCTCTGGCAAACAGAGAGAAAGAATACTTTAACCCAGTAGTTATCTGTACTTAAAAGTTTTAGTTTTACTGAACCAATGAATTCCAACATTTGATACAAACACTACGTTTGCAGTGAGTAAAGTGGCCAAACACTACTCAGAGAGGGTCTGTCATCTTCAAAGCCAGCAACAAAGCAAAGGTAGAAAAAACGACCCCAAATTTATAGAACTAACCGATGCTTTCCATGAAACTGTGTTTCCCTGAGCACTTGTTTCATGACCTGTGCTGACACAGAGCGTGGTACTCACTGTTACAAACACTCCTAACGCTGCCAGTGTCCCCCAGCGCCCTGGGAGAGCGGGCAGCCACCGCTCAGCTACTCTGTGCTGAGCAGAAAACACACCAGGAAAGAGAGTCTTGCATGTATAGAGCCAATGTGCAGGTTCTTCAAACACCTGGCTCACATTATCCTTTCCTTTCTCAAACAGTTTATGTAGCGCCTATCGCGCTACGCGGTTTTAACGTCCCGGAGTGTGTTACTCCTCTCTTTCACAGCTGGGTTTACGTTCTGCGGCGCTTTGCAGCACTGGGACTGGAAGGGTTACTGTTGGCGTTTAACACCTTCTCAGTGACTCTGTTGCGCTTCCTCTTATCAGATCCTTCTTTGGACCCAGGATCTGATGAAGTTTTCTCTTTCTCTTTGCTGCTTGGTTTCTCAGTTGTTTTTCCTAAACTTCCAGAGGGTGCAAAAACTGAAATAGGATCAAAGTAATGATTCCACATCAGAGTTATACACATAGGCAAACAAAAAGTGACATCAAATTTCTTTATGTTACATAAAACTTTGCAAACCGATCAGTTCTCAGCATATTTAACCACCATTTAAGTATCACTTTCACTTTTAAAGGAAAAATCTTCCATAGGAAAGGCACATCTTGCTTTTATTATTTGCTTTAAAGACAGGCATGGATTTTGACAGGCTAAAAATGGAATTCATTAAGTGGAATTAAACAGCACTTAAAATTAAAATACTTAATAGGAACACTTACAGAACATAGGACCAATGTATGAAATTTATAATCAGCAATGGTCATTACATTTGGTATTATAATAGATTTTAAAACTGAACACCCAAATGTGAATATATTTGAAAAATACATTTTTAGATCCTTTATTACACTCAATCTTAAAACACCACTTATGCTGTGATATAAGTATTATTAAATTATGTATTTAACAGTTGGCTTTGTTAAGGTAAATATAAGGATCTCTACTGCTCACATCTGACTTTGTTCTACAGCAAAGTGTTAGGAAAATAAGCCTTACATTTAAAACAAGTATGATGCAAATAAAATTTAAAAACCACTCTGCCTGTCTTCCCATTTAAGCACACAATCCTACAATCTTTCTTGATTTATAGACCCTATTTTTCCTCATGACTACAAAGTTCCTAACACAGAGTATTTAGGTTCACTAAAACTGGACTCAACTTTCTTTCAGAGATCCTTAGGTTACTTCAGACTCCCAGGGTTTTCGTCAAGTACATCTTGAAACCAAAAAAACCCCAAAGCTATAGAACTTTGCACATATGAATTGGGAGCAAAGGAGAAATCTTTCAAAGTATCAGATATTGGCAACTGCTTACTCTGTGCATTCTTAAATTATTCTAGTTCTTGGCATGAGCATATGCTAAGTCTGGATACAAATCACAAAGTACACCATATTTGGGATTTACATTTTAACATTAATTTATCAGTTACAGTTGTTTTTTAATCTCATATTACACAGTAGAGAGTTACAAATTTACCTTCTTCTGCACCTGCATGTGTTTCCATCTCTTCTTTTATTTCCTCTTTCACTTCTTCTTCTATCATTACTTTTCCTACAGAAAGGATTGTTAGGCAATGGTTAGATGGTTTTAAAGAAGGATACTTAATTTTTCTGGACTAGTAGCCTCAACATATGCGCATAATGTTAACAAATATTCAGTGCAATTCAGCAGTAATTTAGGAAGGTTCCTCAACACTGTGATAGAGATAAAAAGCTAAGAGTCCAGGCATACTCTGAGCATAACATAAGGCACTGAACAAGGTGATGTCACATGTCAAAAAGTTCCACTGAAATTATTAACAGCAAGAAAGTGAAATGCCAAATAGGCAAAACATATTGCAATGTCTTACCTATATTATGATTTTATACTGAGTCATTAGTGTAAAGTTTAGTATACTAAGAAGCATTGAGAAGCATTCCACTGGTCAAAGGTCTATCTCTCCTGCTAGCCTGTCTCCTACAGTGACCAATCACAGAGGCTGATAGTGAGAATATGAACAGCACAAGCAGCAGTCCTTTCCCTGACAGTTTCCTTCAGTCAGCCAATTAAAAAAATCATGAGGTAAAGTTGTATCCGTTTAACACTTCCTTTTCCTGATATATCTCACACACTAGTCTGAACAAATGGCCTTGGATTGGCACGTTGTGCTCTTTTTTGGGGGCAAGTTCTGTTAAACGACCTGTTTTGAGACTAGAGCAACCAAGAATAAGAGACTGCTGTAACATCTTACCTTCTCTCACTTCTTGAATCATTTCATCAGGAAGAGCAAAATTCTTCTCTATATTAGGGAATGGAAGAATCTCAGATTCGTGCTTAGAAAAAAAACAAAGATCTCTATGAATGACTTTGGTAAAAACTTTAATTTGGGTTAAGCGCAATCTCAAATTCTACTTTATATGCAATTAGTAGCTAAAGATACTTCAAACACTAAAGAATCAGGAGGCTCCTGATATCAAACTGATTATTAAGGTAAAGATATTTGAGATCATGAGTCGTGATCACTTGAGATCATTTCTGGAATCCAACATGGCAAATTCGTATGTAAACACGCTGTAACCTCCTTGTCTGGCACTTAATTACTATGTAAATGTTTGCTGGATCAGTATTTAGGCAACTCAGGCAAACTCACAACACAATGGGGGAAAAAACCCCAACAATAACAAAACACTGCAGGTTCTATTGTCTCCCACCCAATGAGCAAACCCTAGTGAACCTGCTGGGTGACACAAACGGTGTCAGGCCCGGTGACTGCAGCCTATCAAAACTGTGAAACATGACAATGTGCAGGCACCCGTCCTTCATACTCACAAGCGCCTGCATATCATACATGGTGCTCAGATGGTCCCAGATCACCTTGGAAGAGATCTGCCGCCCGATATTCTGACTGAACTTATCTCGGATGCAAATCATGTGGAAATGGCGATTCACACCTGCGGGGAGAACTCCGCGCAATTAACACTGCTCAGAAGTTTACTTCTGCCACACAATTAAAACCCCATATTGTACCGCCACAGGGCAATCGTACGTTACGGGACAAACACCCGGCCGAGCTCAGCCTGCCCTGCAGGCGCTGCCCTGCAGAGGGGCGGACAGTGCCCCCCCTAATGCCTTCGCAGCGGCCGAGACAGCCCAGGGGAACGGCAGCGGGGCGGGCCGGCCCCATGCCCCCGGAGGGCCGGCTGCGGAACCCGGCAGGGCACGGCGCTCCCTTCCCCACAGGCCTCGCCACGCTCGGGAGAAGCCCCGGGGCCCTCCGGGATGGGGCCCGGGCCCAGGAGGCCGCTAGGGGCAGCACCGCACCGCTCCGGGCCCAGCGCCTGGTTCTTCTCCCCGGCAAGCGCCGCTACTCAAGGCCGTGGCTTGGCCGCGGCCTGCTCTCACCTACAGGCTTGTGGCCCAGCATGGCGTGGAAGAGGCAAACCTCCACTTCAGGGCTCCACACCACCACCGCCTCCTCCGCCGGCACGCCGGGCTCCGGGGCAGCGGCCGCCGCCGCCGCCGCCGCGGCTGCAACGGCGGCAGCGACCGCCGCGGCGGCTCCCGACCCAGCCGCGGGCAGCGGCGGCTTCTCCACAGCGGCCGCCGAGCCACCCTCCGCCTCGCCCATGGCCGCGCCGCGCGGGCCCGCCGCGCCCCCTGCCGCCTGCCGCGCCCCGCCCGCAGCGGCTCCTGCCGGCCGGAGGAGGGGCTGGAGGGGCCCGGTGTCCCGGGGGCGTGGGCGCGGGTGTTCCCGCAGGGCAGGGGCGCACCGGGCTGAGCCTGCCCGGGGAGAGGCGTCTCACCGGCCGTTGCCAGCCGAGCGGCCTCCCCGGGCCTGTTGTCACACGCTTGGGGCCACCAGAGGGGCGGGCGGGTGGCAGCAGGAGGGAGCGGGGCCTGAGGCATGGCCCCGCGGGCAGTGCTCACCCTCCGGGCCGGGCCCCGCCGTGAGGAGCTGCTGGGGTGGAAGGCGGCGCTGGGGAAGGGTCCCAGAGCCCCTGAAACGCTCCCCTCGTCACCGCGGGGTCACTTCGTACCAACCCGGCCCGTGCCTCACAGACCACCGGGCCTGGCCTGCCTGGGGACACAGACCCCGCTGTCCGTGCTGTCACTGGGGCACGAGCACCCGGCTTGTCTGGGAAGAGCGAACCCCTGGTGACAGTTTCCCCGTTAGATATTGTCACACACACACACACGAAGCAGGACTTGTGTTGCTTGGGTGATCAGGTTTTCCCGTTCCTCGCTTGAAATCTCAATCCTTTCTGTGACATTAAAATTATTTCAGTAGCAAACAGCAGTGACACCACGTGCAAAGAACGACTGTTCTGAGGGAATAATAAATCGGCGGAGGCAAAACCTCATAAGCAGAGGCATTATTTTCATGCAAATTATCCAAATAATAAAAAGTAGGAAGGGAAGGATGCAATTTTCTGAGAAGGAAAACCTGTACCTTTGATACCCAAAGGATTACCTTAGCTCGTACCATTCTTTGGGGCTTGATTAATGCTTATGCCCAAACCAGGTTAATATTAAGGACATGTTTTAATTTAGTGACACCCAAAGCCTCATGTGTGAAGCCATGGGAATTTTGGTGGTACGGATCCAGGGAATGGATGCCTAGATACAAATCCTCCTTTCCATGAGGGACATGGGGCAGTGGGGACTGGGCAGCGCTGGGTTACTGGTTGGACTGGGTGAGCTTAGAGGTCTCTTCCAACCAAGGCTGTTGTGTGATGTGTGACATGGGAAGGAGTCTGTCCCTCTGGCTGGTTTAGATGTTGTTGAAATTTTCCAGGAACAACTGTTTCTGTGAGAGCTCCATTCACAGTGACAAACACCTTGCCAGAACGACTTTTTCCTCACCAAGGTTACGGGAACCTCCAGAAATATTTCTTCTGCCTACTGTCACCTCTGTGCCCATGTCCTGTTTATGCTGGACCTGCCTTTACAGAGCACAGTCTTCACCCTGCTTTCCCCATTTTGAGTCAAAATGTTATATTGACAAAACTGCTGGTCTTGAATACAAGTCCACGTGCTTTTCCAGTTAAATCCAACCCTAAATCCAGTATTGCTCTCAGACCTGTTTAATCTTCTGATGTTTATTTGATCTATGCTGCTACCTAGTCTCAAGGTGCTACCAAAAGAGAGGGTTATGATTTTCTGGGATGACTGCACAGCAGGAGTAAATGAGTTCCAGAATAACTAAATTCCTGTTTTCATACACGTGTTTCTAGGTGTAGAAAAACGAAGGAAGAAAGTAAAGCAAATAAATTACAGAGCAGAAAAATTGTCCCCCCCCCCAGAATAGTTTTCAAAGTTTTGCAGGGATAATTTTTTTAAATTACTTTTGAATCTGTGTGAAACACTGAGATTCAGCACTCTCATCTGTCACATTATGCTTCTACTTAAAGACTTATGTCAAGGGGGAATAACCGTGTCAACTCAGATAGGAATTTTTGTGTCGTTAAGTTCTGATGACTAAAAAAAGTAGCATGTGAAACAGAATGTGAAAAAACATATGGCTACCTCTGAAAGTACAGTAGCGTATGAAAATAATTTAATTCAGTAGAATAATGTTAATTCAACAGGAAGAGTATATGCATAAACTGGCTGCTATTTTGTTTCCATCACAAATAATTACATTTCCCTGTGTCTAAATTTCCTTCTCTCTTGCAATGCCTCGAGGAAATGTATGGGAGCCTATAATAATGACACATACAGCCTCTGCCTGGATTTGGACTGGAGTTAAATTTTTCCCTCTTTAAATTTTAGAGGTTTTTTTCCCTCTCATTGAACAGATTTTTCAGATTTTAAGCAGATATCAGCAATGTATGAGAAGCACAATTTAGTTCCTCTCGTTTTCTTCCCACTCTTTAGGCTGCTTTCAGCCTCAGAAACCTGGCAGCCTGTTGTATCAGCTCAGGATGCTCAGCCCTGTGCTGGATCAGGTCGTGTCCCCCCAGAGAGACGATCTGATATTTCATAAGACTTTACAGTCTGAACAACTGAGAAACACACCCAGCGTTTGGCGTTCTTTATAGAAGTGTTGGATTTCTGGGGTAAGCAATATGGCTACAACTATTTCTGTCATTATTTCAGAACACCATGTGTTAGTGCCCTTAACAAAGTAAAAACTTCATTCTGAATCCTGGATAATGTTTGGTATGCCACATGAACATTTGTAAAAGAATAGCATCTGCATACTCTTGCATTAAAACCAGTTGCTTAACCTTTGCTTGGGGTTTTTAGGACATCTTTGAATATAGAATCTAAAATAATTTTTTCTTACCTAGGTGAATGAAACCTCCTGAGACCCCTGGAGAGCATTACCAGCTTTATTCTAGAGAAACTGAGAATGGGAAGTACTGCAGTTTGCTGGAGGCTGTGGGCAGGACCTGCTGCAGCTGCTGGATGTGCTCAGCAGTCACTGATGTCTGATGCTGAGTGTGTGTCGCTAGCTGTAGCTGGGTTTAATTTTTGTGCTTTTCTTCCCAAGAAGGAAGAACCAAAAAGATAAACCTATTTGTTATTGGAGTCTTACCACACAGCCCTTTAGAACAGCATTGCCTTTTCCAGTGGTTGGCAAGGAGATACCTCTCAGTTTTCTCCCAAAGTTATTAGCAAAAAGTTGTCTTTGATTATTTTAAACAAGAACATTGAACGCTCAGGTCTGGCCTGCATGGCTGCTTACAGGGGCAAAAATATGGAACTTAATTCAAAATAAGAGGAAGTGTGTGTGAAGCAGCAAAGAGGGAAGCAGCTGTCAGACAGAGGATACATGCTGTTTGCTGAGACATATGTTCTTGAACTGAACTTTTCCCTTGTGATCGGTTGTGCTCGTTCTCCCAGCAGAGAGAGGCTACACGCTAGATGGGCATCAGATGGCAAGCCTTAGAAAAATAGATTGAAAACAGTGCAAATAATCATCTCTAAGCACGCACAGAGGCGTTCATTACTGCTGCTGTTATGCTTTAAAATACCCCAGTGCAGGGTGGGGATTGGAGAAGGAAAAGCTATCTTACTGATTTTTCAGTTTAATAAATCCATCATATCCCAGGCTTACAGAGAAGCATAAAGAAGAACCAGTGGGCTTAGAACAAACCAGTTCAAGGCGAGCACAGGAATCAGTTCATGAATGCCAGGCTATCCCAAGACGACACCAGAAGATCGCAGCATGTTTTACTGAAGGTGATTTTTATTGTGCCTAAACTGTCTGCCAAACTCAACTCACACTATCCCAGCTGGTCAGCATAAATCTAGAAGGGATTCCTTCCCTCGACAGTTTCAGTGTTATTGGGATTGTTCATCATTTTCTTCTTGGGGGGACATTTTTTAAAATTCATTTTTCAAAACAAAAATACTAGCCTTTAAAAAATAAAACAGAGCCAGCATAAACAGACAGGATCTTCAGAAGGGAAGCAGAGAAGCACTAAGTCTGACTAGCTGACATTAAAATGACAACCACACACAGCCTTTCACTGTGGCGGAGGGTGGCAGCAGATTTTCATGAAGTATGTGTACTCATCCAAGCACATACAAACCTTGACAGCACTACACCCATCAGGGGTTTGGGAGATTCTGTTAGGACCCTTTTTTTTTCATTTCAACTTTGGTGACCTGAGGGTATTCACAAATACCCTTCAGCATCATCTATTAGGCTTCATCGCCAGGGTGATATTTAAGACTGCTTCCCAGTATGGACCTCATGCACTGGCAAACAGCAATGTGTTAGGAACAAACTGCAGCTGCAGCCAGCCCAGCCATGCTGTTGTTACAGAAAGCTGTGGAAACAACAGGTTAATTTGAAATTTGGCTTGCAATGATGATATGTCAATAGCACCTCCCAGGACTGGGCCAAGTCACTTGTCAAAGTGCGTCTGAACTTACATGTAGAAATACGTCTCTAGATTCAGCATGTCTCTGAAAAAAAGAGAGTCCACAAAGCATGAGTAACAGGAGCTTTTTTCCTCATTACTCATGGAAAACAGGCCTGTCCTGTCTCCTCTTTTGTTTTACAAACACTTCTGTTTTGATTCCAGAATTTCAAGCCTGCATTTGATTTACAGAATCAAACCAGTGCTTTATAATTCTGGGTTTATTCTCATGTGCAAATAATATAATCACAGTAGGGAATGCTTGGTAAGCCAGCCTATCTGATGATGGAGCTTTAACTGTTGAGCCAAATTCCTCACTGGGTATGGAGTGAAGTCCGTCACATGGAGAAGAAATTGGACTCTTTGAAATAATCAGTATATTTGCAGTGGTTCTATTGGCAGGAGATGCTCTTAACATGGGCCAGAGTTTGCCTTCATCCAGACAGATGCTGCTGTCGTGGATGAGGAGCAACTTCGACTGGTGGTGCCTGAAGTCTCTGAGTTTTGTCCTTCACTATCTTTAATAATCCTAAACCAGACCAACTGCCAAAAAAAGAAGAAAAAAAGAGTTGTCTTATGCTCACGTGTTAATCAAAGGGGAAAAAATCCACAAATTCCAGTGAAGGTGGAATTTCATATAGACTGTATTCTTGTTTCTATTTATTTGGCAGCTTAGGAGACACCTGTAAGAAGAGACAGGAGACAGTTGGTTACTATATTTCAGGTCTGTGACTCTTACTTTTTTTGGTTGCAATTTACACCACATATTTCTAAGCCAGTTATTCCTTCTAAAACAGCATAAAAATGCCAAAGTAACTATATCAGTAATTTAAAGTATTTGGATTAGATCTGAAGCATGGCAGTGTTTCCATCTTCATAGCCAATGAAATGTCATTTTTCACCATGTGCATGCCTAGGGTGCCTCAGGAGGGGAAAAAAAAAGCCCTCAAATAAATAAACAGGTTTAAAGAAAGGCTGCAGACCACACTGTTGTGACTGACATGACTATATAAAAATATAAGTATATATATAAATCTGTTCCTGTAAAAAGGAACAGATACAGCTAACAATACTACTAAGGTAATACATGCAATTCTTTTTGTTATGGGCTGAAACACTTAGGCACTTTTTGTTTTCTGGTTCAGCAGGCAGAACTTTATTTCAGTGCATGGCTGCTTGTATACCGTAACTCAGTGATTTTGTAAACTGTACTGAGGGGATAGAAGTTGATGTAAAAGTCAATGACACCAGTGAGCTGTTGCTTAAGAAGGTTGGCAAATTAAGTGTGTTATCTTCGTGAGAGATTTAATTACATAAACCTGCCCACTGGATCAGCACTTCTCTACTGCACCCCAAAATTCTAATTCCCACTTTCTGCTCTGTTTCCTACTAGGACAACTACATAATGAAAATCTGGTGTTGGAAGAATTTATGGTGGATAGGTACAGGCTGACTTGGCCAATGTTCTCTATTCCTTTGCTAAGATCACTGTCCATCTTTCAATTACTGCTCCTGCTTTATCCTTTATTTATTGTGCTCAGGAACCTCTACCCCAGAGTTGCTGTTTCAAGGTGGCAGAAGTGAGCGTTCACTCCAAACTCCAACTGGGATTCCTATCGGAATGCATTCTCTGCTGGGTCAGGTCTGTAAGCAGTTGTACATGTATATCCTAATTCCCATCTGAACACATATGTTAGAGTATTCTGAGGCCAGCTGTGATATACAGACCTCTGACTTAGAATGGCCTCATTTTTTTCTGGAATGGAAGTAAGTGAAAACTTGCACGTTTAAATAGATTTTATCTCTTTGCATTTTTGGAATAATCTTCCTCCCTTTACATAATGGATAGCAGCCTTAACACTTCCTGTTTCTTCAACCGCTTAGAATAAGGATTTCATTTTCACATGAATCTTATGGCAGGGCAACCCGACAGACCTAAATTCAATGAAAATTACATAAAATGGAAAGAGAGCAGATGCCATTGTAAGCGATGGCAGGGCAGTGCTCTTACTGTCGTGTGCTTTGCATAATCACGTTAGCACATTTCACAGCTCTCCCAGCAAGCAGCCACTGTAAGCTTTTTGGAGAGAGACAGAGCTTCTCCTCCTATTCAGGATTTCTCAATTGCCTTAGCCATTCGTGCTGGTTTTCTGCTCCTTGACACAATATCAGAGGTAAAGTATCGAATTTATGCAATTTTCTAAATGGTAGGAAGGCCCCAATTTCTTTCCTAGCAGGTAACTTTGTAATTTAGCTATGTGAGCAAGTTAGGAAGAAAATATCTATTTGATTTTATCACGTGTGTTGGGGGGCTTACTTTTAAAAAGCTCACTGACTATTTCTTGATAGATTGGAAGGGAAAAGTGGGGCCTGAGCACACAATGCTTGGGCTGCCTTTGGATCCCACCTACACATCCTGGTGCTACTGACTCAGCCTCTGGTCCCTGTCAGAGTAATCAAGTATCTCTTGCTCTTACCCATTCTTAAACTTTTCTCTGCTGATGATCTGAATTACTCACACTATTCTTACATTCCCATTAGAAAAGCACCACCACTGTCCAAAGGAAGTGCTGGTACAGAATACTGATGTCTGCAGGGTCCTCCTCCTGGCTTTGGAAGACTTTAGGAAAGCCCTTAGGAAACCATTAGGAGTGGGAGGCAGAGAAGCAGCACTTGCTGCACATTGTTCTCTTGGAGCTGGACAAGTAATTTAAGAGTATCCTAGGGAATGCCAGAGCTCAGTGATTCCCCAACCACTTTATACCTACCTGTGAATCTTAGGCTCTGGAGATCCTGTAGCACACCAGAGATGCTGCTGCATGGTCAAAAGAATTAGGGAAGATAAAAATCCTCTTGTTTTTTCTAATCTTCCTTCGTTGGCTAGTTTTCAGATTTGCCAAGGGGTCTCGATCTCACTGGATGGGACAGAGGCAGAGCTGACCCTTCACTTACACAGAATCTGTGCATTTGTTGACTACTAGTGTCATCCTGAGGGATAATTTGTTAACTCACATACCTCAAATCAGTTATCTGTGTGCTTTGTATTTTAGGGACTGTATTCCCACGAATGAAAATTTGATGTCTTTTATCTATGTTTGCCAAACTTACTGTACATCAGAGCTAAATCCAAGTATTTCAGAACACAGCTCTTTTCCCAGCTCTCTTTGCTGCTGTGAGATATCAAAGCCTAAAAAAATTAGAAAATACATCTTGCAGCAACTTCAGATATACTAAATTATGCCCTAGGTTCACTAGCAGTCCTGGGATGAGGATTATTCAATCACATTGTATTTCTGACTTTGAAAAGTTTTTCTTTTTTTTATGCACTGTTAGCAGCAGTTGAAAGTTCACTTGGAATCCATACACATCATACCATATAATGGAGTACTACGTACTTTAAGCAAATAATAAGAATTTTTAAAAATCTGTTTTGCTTTAACAATAGGAAATCTGGGGCTCAGGTGAACTATAATGGGTTTTATTAACATTGCACACCAGAATTCTGAATTGCTCATGTGATGATAATAAATATTTACAAGACTAAAAGGATGGCTTTATTCCCAGTGTTTTATTTCCCCTCCCTGGAAGCTATTACCTGAAGTGCTCTCTACTTTTGGTGATGTTATACATAATCACCACAATTTTTCTAAGTCTCCACTAGAAAATATTTACAATTGTGGTAAGTTTAGAAGAGAACTTGCATCTACCAATGTTTTGTTTGAGGCTTTTAAAGGAAGAGTTGTGTGACCTTAGAAGAACCACCTGACCTTGGTCAGAGGACAAAATCATCCAGCTCTGTTGAGTGCAAGAACCTTCCACCAAAACTACTCATCAGCTGAGTTTCTCAGAAATTAGCCAAAGTGAGAGGTGGAAAAAATAATGTTTGTGGCAAATTTGTAATGCTAGGTCATTCACTGTGTTTGTTAAATGATCTAGTCTCATAACTATTGGTTTTTTAGGGGAAGGATTTTTCATTGGGAAAAGACACACAGATGTAGAGTTAGCCCTGGGTCTTACATGGCTGCTGCCCTTATACATCTGCCAAACTTTCATCCTCAAAGGTGATTTTGATGGTATTCTCATTTCAGAAGCTCAGCTCTTGCACAGGACAACATTTAATCTGTTACTGCCTTCCTGACAGCATCCAGCTGCAATGATCTGGGGTGGCTTTCAAACATGGGCACAACATGGAAAGGAGCAGTTTCTCCCCGTTTGGTTCATAGCAGTTTCTAAAGCTGTTTTAAAGAGTCTTGCTACTACATTCATGTAATTTGTCTCCACTGAAGGGGAGTCTGATTCCATCTGAATATTCTCCATGGTCAAAGGTGGGATGAAACAGGAATTTTTCCACTCTTAGAAAATAGCTTCACGTACAAGGTCTGTAGCTGCTTATGTACCCACGTGCAGAAGTGTTATTTATCTTACACATGGTGGGGATGTTAGGGAGAGCTGATGAATTTTCCTCTGTATGTACAGTCTGTTGTGGAAGAGGAATCCAAGAACATAATAAGCTGCATTCACCACTTTGAATATTTTAAGTTATTCTTCTTGGATCAACTTAGTTGGGTTGTTAAGAAAAATAATCTCATCTCATTTTCCACTTTATCTTTTATTGCTGCGATTCATATCTGTATATTGCCTTATCTCTATGCCCTGATGGGATTGTTTCTAATTTATCCAAATTCAGAACAGTTCCTATTTGCTCTCACTGGGATCAAGGTGGGCTCATGCAAAACTCTGCTCTCCTCATCGGTTTTATTGGATAGGATTGCAGATTAGGTGTCTTTATACCTGCCTTCCAGACCAATTTCTGAAATTAGTTCTGACAGTGGCTGTTTGAAGCTCCTGATTCTAATACAGGTAATATTCAGGTTCGTAATAGGAAGTTTGTTGACAAATGTATTTCCAGAAGATTACAATCCCAAACTTGCAGGAACAATGAATACACCATATGTGTTGCTCCCTTTGCTCTTCAGTTATGAACAGACAGCACTTTAAACAACAGACAGTTAAACATGATGATCTCTTGTTTTATGACACTGGACTAAATCTGTTAAATTCAGTCACTGGAATTACTCCTGATTTGCAGGAGTGCAAACAGAAAGAGATGCTGTGTCTCCATGGCACTACAATTCATACCATATAGCTACGTGTTTTACACAATGCTTTTTTGTTGTTGTTGTTTATCCTCTTTTTATACATTACAGGCAGATCTAATACAAACCCTCAGACTTCGATATCTGTTCTTTTGGGCAGTTTCATCTCCAAGTCCAGCTCCCTTGCCACCAACGTGTATGAGAGGTGAAACCTCCCAGGTGGACAGCACTGGGAGCAGTTCCATCTCAGTGGATTCACAACAGGACAAAGGTTGTCCAAGAGGTTTGAATTGCTTTATTCCTCAAACAGCTTAGAAAACAAGACAATAAAAATTTTTTAAACTGTCTTAGGAGGTAATATTAATATTTATGATCTGTCTTAATATAAGAAACGACTTCTGTCACCAAATCCTACATTTTAATTTTCAGTTTGGAACAACAATTGGTATTTACATTGCAAAAAATCACGGATCATTGAAAATAATGTAATTTTAAAACTTTATGACCTATTATAACGAGAGGGCATCTGAGGGAAAAAGCTTTTCATATGACTGTTACTGCATTGTGTATCTGAATTTTTTCCTCAATTTACTGCTCCGTTGAGTGTTCTGCCAAGAGATAGTGTATTAAACTTGTTTTTCTCTTTAGATGGTTAATGAAAGTTTATAATTAAGATAAGTGGGATCAAGCATCAGATCTCAAATGGATGCTCTTTGATGGAAGCAGCTGTCTTTCTGCTGCTTTATAAGCACTGTTGGTGTCAACAACCGGAAACTTCAACGTTCTTCAGAATTATCATTAGGTTTTTGTGCATTTGCATACAGCAGCAGAATGAAAACTCTCTGTAATCCTTGTGGCTTGACCCAGTGGTTACAGAGACCTCAGAGCTCACATAACTTAAAATTCAGTTAATCTTAAGGAATGGGAGCAACCAAAGGTTAATGTTGACTAATTACTGAGCTTCTTGGTACACTCTGACAGTTCCTTGCTTTCAAAATTCATATCTTTGAATATTTGTACTTATCCCTTCTCTGATATTATTGTACACAACAGAGCAGAGGAATAATGCTTTCTAGCCTGCATGTTGTAGTTCTCTCATCTTTCCACAGGTTACACAGAATCACAGAGGAGTGGTAGGGGTTGGGAGCGACCTCTGAAGATCATCTAGTCCTTACCCTGAGGACCAGGAACTGTTAAATCAATCCAGACTAAAGATTTTAGTATACCCTGTTACATGTCTTCAGGCTCCATCTACACTGAATTTAAGGGATGAAGCTGAAGTGCTAAAAGGTAGTTGGGTACAAATCCAAATGCCTAGTTTGCTGGTTTGTGCTCTGGAATTGCACTCAGGTTTATGTTCTTGCTGGAATAGATTAATCAGGCAGTTTGGGTTTGGACTCAGATTTCTCTAATGTCAGAAAAGATCTGATATTAGTCCTCATGCTTAAATGTACCTCTAGGAGGAAATACTGGCACGGAGATAACCCTTATGTAGCAGGAGGTATTTGGAATAAAACTGGTTTAAGCAGCAAACATGTCTGATCTATCGAAATAAACAGTTTCAAAAGTGAGCTTGTATTGGGCTTTTAGTCTCTGTATACAGTTTTCTTAAACTTCTTGTAAAGCAAAAGAGCACCTTTGGCAGAAAAGAAGCAATTTTGTTGGGTGTTTAGAAGGAGCAGCAGCAATGGTGCTGGGTTAGTTTAAGATGGCAGGGGTGAGTTTGTCCGACAGCCCTGTGGTACGTGCAGGGTCACATCCTGAAACAGAAGCTGTGAGAGAGGTGCTGGGGTCAGCCTTTCTGGCACTGATGAGGTGCAGTAAAAATGATGATTACACACTATGCTTCCCCACTGTAACAAAACCAATTTCTCTGTGATTTTCTTCTCACCGTAATACCCCAGGTCTCTGACTCCTGATGTGTGACTTCTCCTATGTAATTAATTTCACACAGCCTTAAATGTAAGTCTGTGACTAAGTTTGTCAGAATTTTTTGTCTGAATACTCTATGTTTCTCCGAGCTGCATGTGGAGGAGCACAGCAAGGCAAAGAGGAGTAGCCAAGTCGTGCTGGAGGTGGGCTCCTGCCTGGTTTCTGCAGGAAAATGGGCTATTCAGGGAACCATTTAGCATAAATAATTTCCGGCAACCCATGGGACCCATCAGGCTTTACTGGGACTACCCTATTCTCTTCTAGTCTGCGTCAGCAGCACAGTAAGATCTGTTAGGAAATGTCATTATGGGCTGTAATCATAAGTGGAAAATATTTGGTTTCACAGCATTTAAGTGGAACTGCCTGTGATTGCTGTTTTTCATGCGAGACACTTATTTTTAGTCCCCTTTGTTGCATTAGCAGTCATGTGGAAACAGCCTGTGGAGGTGCATTTGTTTGTGTAGCAGCAGGCTGTGCTCAGTGCTCCCTGCCTCCGGACCAGCTCCTCACACCTTGCCCTGGCTGATGGGTACAGCTGGGACTCTGTGGATTTGGAGGTGACTGTTGCACCCTCCTTTTCCTCTGCGATGTGTGAGGGACAGTGGGTGCTGTGTTCCTACCATTGCTATGGGATACCTTATTAAAAGGGGTATCAGAGCTTCTTGTAACTGGTTTATCTGAGAGCTGTAAGGGTTTCCTAAATGAATGGCCACAAGAGGTGACGAACCTGCTTGGAGGAGACCTGTTTTAGGAGCAAATCTGCTGGGACTGGATTCTGAGTTGTAATCACAAATTAACCCATGGCAATGGATTGTGTTCCTGGTCCTGCTGGACTGTTACTGGTAGGAAGCCCATTCTAAAGCACCTTCACAGTTTTTACCACAGGCAGGTTGTGTAGAACGAAGCCTCCTTAAAGGATTTTAAAGTAATTTCTAATAATTAAAAAATCGTAATAAGAAACGAATAGAGGACCTTTAAAGGCTTCACAGATAAGTACACCTCAGACTTTCACAAATAAACCAACAGAAGAAACCCCATAACTGCCTTTTTTAATACCACACTAAATATCCAAATTGGCTCCAGAGCTCCAGTTTCATTCTTCTCTCTCCTCCATTCCTCTGCAGAGAACGTGGGGTTTCTGCTTCAGTCACAAAGCCCTCCTAGACATTGATTTTGCTTTCTCTGTGCCTCTAGCAAGCTACACACCAACATTCACGGGAACCAGAGGGGCACAGCTCTGAGATAAATGCTGAAGTGCTGTACGTGGCTGTGTTGTGAAAATAACAGGCTGTTATGATAGCAGCTTTGCACTGGAATCAGCTCACGAGGGAAATCCGAAGCCCTGGCCTGGCAACAGCAGTTCTGCCTTTGCTTTACCATGGTAGGATGGGTGATACTGGGGGTACCAGTGCCAGCAGCTCCATGCTGCCTGTGGTGGGTTGGGGATCCTGGTGGGCATCAAGAAGGGGAATGAAGAAAATGTCTCTAGTTCAGGTGCCTGGAGTTAAAACCGAGGAGGAGGCTTTGCTCAGGTCTGGCACATGGGCTGTGATAGCAACAGCAGTTGCAATAATCAAATCCAAATCTACTTGATTATTCCCTTAATTGAGAAGATAAGAGCTGCTCATCAGGTTTAATGGGCAGTTAACATCACTAGTTTGTAATGTGTAGCCTGAGGCTGCTGATTGTTATCTGCATTTACACTGCTGGTGATGCTTTGTGACATTAGACAGCTACCATGGGTAGGAGCACGACATGCCAGCAGGAGCCACATCCAAGCTTGGGATTTAGTGGAACAGGTGAAGATTTTCCATAGACGTTTATGGACTGTTGATGAGGCTGTTTTCACGGAAGGTATCTGCAGATGAGGTGATTCCATTTCCAGCCAGAGAGCATTAGATATTTTTGCATGTTTCTGCAAGCAGGCACAGAATGATACCTGCCAAGCCATCAACCAGAGAGCTGCACATATCGGGGACAATGACCAGTTAAGTGGCAGAGCAAAAGGAGAGGGGGGATCTGGGCTTTAGAGCCTCCCACCTGAGCAAAAAGGGTGGACCTCTCCTCTGTCTCATGAATGACTTGGGCTTTTCTCTTCAGCAAATCCTGCTAGTTCTGGTCCTAATGGTTTCTGTGATGGGTGGGAGATGTGGCACTAAGCAGGAGGAACACAAACAAATGTGGGCAGTGGGCAGGGGGATTTGATTCTTGGTCATTCCCTGCCTTTTTTCAGCCCCTGTAGATAGAGGCAAAACCAATCTTCTATAGGTACTTTAAGTACACATCTCTCTTGAGGCCAGATTGAAAATAAACTGAAGGTTACCTGTTACCTGGTACTTCACTGGGCAAGCCAGGGGCCTGCAGACAAAAAACATTAGATGGAAAGTTGTCCTATTTTCAAAAAAAAATCAAAGCCTGTAAGTATGGCAGTAGCCTCCATTATCTCTTCTGGGGTTGTACTTAGTAACATAACCTTTGAGTTTTGCAAAGCCAATGTTTGTCAGGGTATCAGAGGCATAGATGTGTAATTTTTGGGGGTAGTAAAACTTGGTGAGAACTTTGTTTTCAAAAGGAAAAACTGGAAGCAAACATTGCCAGCCACTGTTCATGTTCTGCTTCTGTAATGACTCTTATGTTTCATTACATAGTCACATGTGTGCTTGAATCGTTGTGTAGAGTGCCTGAGTCAGAATTTAATCACACTGCCAATTAATTTGCAAAGAAGCTTATTGAAAACGCTGCTAAATGCAAGAAGTTGTGGAAATGTAATATTGAACCTCACCAGGTATCAGTTTGTTTTTAAACTGAAGGACTTCAATGTAATCTGATAAGCTGATTCTGTAATGAAGTTGCTGTGCTGAATTTCAAGGCCTTTGGCAGTGGAGGAAGCTGTAGTCTTTTGTTTTGTTAGACCACTGAGGTAGGATATATTTGTAAAATGGAATTAAACAGACTCAAGAGCTCCAGTCTGCTCTGTCAGGAACTAGAAAATTGGGGATTAGGATACATATGTGTGTATCTATAGCTCTGCTTCCCCAGCGCCGTCTGGTGACTCAGGGGACTTCCTGGGTGGCTTTAACACCATCCCCGTCAGCTCTCCTGGGGCTTTCCATGTTGCTGTTTGTCCTGGGTCCTTCTATCCATATTCACAAACTGATTCTGGGATTCTGCTCTGGATTACCAGCACGTTTTTCCACCCCTATATCATAACCCTAGAAATATCCTTGTTCTGTCTGCTAGTGATGAGATTTATCCTGCCCTATGTCCCAGCTTTAGGAAACAATATTTCTACGCAATAAATCCCTTTCAATCAATATTAAATGAAGAAGAAATAGTAACATCTGAAATAAAACCCAAAACCTCTATCAAAGCTAAGGTTTTACCCCAATGTGCACGAAACACAAAGAAATAACTGAAGTTTTGAGTCACTCTCGGTGTTTATGTGGGAAGTGTTCAGATCCTGTGCTGATGAGGGTGGTATGACATGTTTGCATAATATCAGAGGGTTTAAAGAAAAGGGTGTGCAGAGCCAGTACAAAGACACATGACTTCTGAGAAATCTAGAGTTATTATTTATCTAGGTAGTGCTGCCGAAGGATCTTCTGTAAAGTCCAGTCACCAGGAATTCAGCCTCTCACCAAAACTTTCCTGTCTCTTCAGAAAACACCTCTGAGCAAACTGTGATCTTAAATATGGTGAGCATCCACACAGTTGATCTTTGCAAGGATGACCACTTAGGAGGAAGAGAATTAGAAAAATGCTTTAATTTCATTTCCTCTTCAGCTGCAGTAGTTTATCAGGACAGACAGATGAAAATTTCTGTGTTTCTAAGCAGGCAATGAGCCTTTGCCTTTGTCCTTTCTGTTGCTGAGATTGCTGCTAAATGTTTTTTAAGTAGGAAGATGTGTGAGACAAGAACTGAGATGTATCTGAGCGAGGAGAAGCTGATGCAACAGATCCGAAGCTGCCATTCAACAGAAATCTCAGGAACCCTATTTTTTTTTTTTTTTTTGCAGCAGGAGTGAAATAACTCCTAGAAAAGCTTCCCCAAAGACATGGAAAACACAAACATTTGTGTTAGGGCAGAAAACCAGCTGGAAGGGTAAGAAAACACAGATAATATGGCAGATGTTGCCTTCCCAGATCTGAAGGACACTGCCCAGCTTGCAGTACTCAAGGGATTTTTTTTCTTCCAAAGCATCTGTTGCTGCCACTGTCAGAGAAGGCGAGTGGAGTAAATGGACTTTGGGGGTGGTCCAACCTGGCAGCTTCCACCTTTCTGAGAGAGATAATTGCAAAGTCAGTGCTCAGGCATCAGGGGAAGGACTGTGTTGCTGTATCTTACACATGCTTGGCAGGGTTTCCTGCATCCAGGAGGCCAGACTGAGCTGGGTACCACACATGACCACTAAACCAGCAGATATGTGTGGTGTGAACTCCATGGAAACCCGACAGCCTTGGAAAAAGCATACAGCTGCATCCTCTATGTCACTGTCATCTCCAGCTTTTGAGGCTTTAGAATATGGCCCTCTACTTCCTCCTCCTCTGCAGGAGACAGAAAAGATGCTTCTTCTGCATTTATTGCTCACTGTGCCAAGATCTGAAAGTGTCTGGTGTGCTAAAAACACTTAATAGCACAGAGCAGAGCCGGCTGCTTTCCATTCTTTCAATGGGCTGACAACTCCCTTCTGAAAGTTTTAACTGTAGGGAGGAAGCAATTTGTCTGCAATTTCTGATTATTATTTTTATTATTCAGCTTTAAATGGGGATTCACTGTAAAAAGCAGTTTAGAGTCAGCGACTCAGGAGGAAACAGGTATTTTCTGTGAACTTACAAAAGCACATATGTCTTTTATTGAGTTGAGAGCATTGCTTGGCTGACCCCACTTCATGGCTGCTCCCAGGGGACGAGGTGGCAGTACAATAGCAGCCTGCTGGTGCTCTTTGCCAGAGGGCCAGCGATGGATTCACAGTTAGCAGAGATAACACCGGGTGAATTGCAAACAGCACACGCCATGGAGGAGAGAGATGGCAAGCAGAGGCTCCCAGGGCCCCTCCATTGAACCTGAGACATGCAAGATGCTGCTTGGCAGCTGCTTGGCAGCATCCTCTCTTTCTTGGAACCTGCATTTCTGAGATTCCAGCAACACATTTAACTTTAAATTTGTAAAAAGGAACATACTGGTGGATATTCTGGTATGCATGGTGCTGCCTGCATGGGGGGATGCACACGGCAGTGGCCAGTCAGAGTGAAACAAGTGTAAGTTTAAGGATGTTTTTCGTATTGATAGTGGCCCATTTTGCTAAGGCAGTGTGAGTTGAAACATCTGCCACCCCTCCTTCCCAGAGGGCCTCCTATAGAGCTACAAAGACACATTATTTTACAGTTTGCCAGGAAAGATTTGGAGACCAGTGTGGAAGGCTCAGGCACAGGGAGCACGGGACCAGGGAAGATGGAATACTCTGGGTATGGTCTCCAGTGAAGTGTCTTGTCCTCCCTAGTCTTGAGTGAACCATGGCCTGGGTGGAGATGACTGTGTAGCTGAACTCTTTGTTGCCTTGTTATTCAGACCCAGAGCTTGTATTGACTGCAGAACATTTGAAGATCAGGTCTGCAGGAGCAGATGGATTGGTGCTGTAGCATCCTTTGGGATGTGCAGAGGGAGGTTGCTATTCCAGAGCACTTCCCACAGCGGCTGCTGCATGCTGGAGTACAGAAAGATGGATTTTTTTGGGTGCTTTGAGCCACCTTCCCCTCCTGCTCCCACCCGCCTTCCCACACAGTTGTCAAATGGTTGGTTTGTACAGAGAGTTTTTGCTCCTGCAGTTCAATTTGTCACAACAGTCATGTCAGGAGGAGATTACTTGCTCTTTTTTTTTTCAGTTTTTTAAACCAGGCACATTTCAAGGGTAATTTTCAGGGAATCAGCCCAGGGAATGTCATCTATAAAATGAATGGAGGATGTTGAGATGACTGGGAGCTCCTTTGAGGTGGTGGTAACTCAACTCTTTGAGTGTTTTGCTCCTAATCAGAGTCTATGAGCCACCTGAACACTGGATATAAATTTAGGGGGCTGCAAAGTGTGTTTGTGAACTGGCTCATGCCCTGTCTGTCTATAAATGGACCCATCTTTGGCCTCTATTTTGATATTTAATATGTTTTGCAGCCTAGCAATAATCTGCCCCTCTCTTTGACACGTATCCTAACAAAACCAAGGGGCAGTCCACGTGGAGCAGTAACTCAGAGTGATGCTGAGCTGCGTGGCTGATGTGTGCCTGGCTCATTGACGACCACGAGAGGGGATGGAAGCACTTGGGAGGGCAGGTATGGTTGAGACCATCCCTTGAGAGCTCAGGTTAAGATAAAATAACCTGGCACACTTCTCTGCAATACAGGGGATGAACTACTCTGGGATGTCAGCTCAGGAGCATCCCTGTTGCAGCCCTGTGTGGGGGCTGACCCATGGCAACAACCTCTTTCTCACAGTGAGAGCCTATAAAATGGCAGGATTAGCAAAAGCTGTGGCTAAACCCATGACTTTGAGCTCAAGTCATGGATTGGTGCATGGGGCTGGGAACTGAGCTAGTGGCTGGAGTTGAGTAGTGACTTCAGCTAAGCTGTCAGTGCAGTCCTGCTTTCCCAGCTCCTTTCTCAGGGTCTGGACCCTCTTTTCTGGGTTTCAAACTACTGTAAACTGCAGGTTCTGTGGTTTTCTTTTCCTGGGGACACAAAAGATTCTCCATTAGCTCAGTGTCTGATCCTTGGGCTTGTGAGAGACCTTTTATATTGCGTGACAAATTTGATCAATATGATGTTCTTTCCACCTACTGCATTTCTGTTTCCCCTGCCTCTGCTCTAGGGCCATTGATATTTGGGGTAGATTTTGCTGAGAGCTGAGAACACCCTCTTCCCCACATATTTTTCATCCTTCTGCATTCACCAGCCCCACACAATACCCTGATGATGTTTCTGCCTTCTCTTTTGCCATTAACAACTATGTTTTGTGGCAAGAGCTATAGTTGCAGTCAGCATGGAAAATTTGCTGTTATTTTAAATAACCATCTGCTCTCCCCACAGTCTGCTACCTCATCCTTAATTTCTTTATTTTTTGGGTGTTTATTTTGATTAGCCCTGTCACATGGTGCTGTAAGGAAATCTTGCTTCACTTCACACACTGCTGCCATGTTGATACTGAAAACTGGCTTACAACCAAAAAGATGTTGTTTTTTTCCATTTCTCCCCCCCCTCCTTTTTTTTTTTTTCCCCCAGAAAAAGTTTTATGTAACAAAGTGTTGTGTAAGGAGGAGAACAGCAGGGAGTGCATCAGGACTCATAGATTTTCTTTTTGTCTCTGTCACAAATCTCCTGTGACACGCTGGGCAAGTCAGTACACTCCAAGACTTGTTGGGATCAATGCGATAGCTGCTGAAGTCACTTAAGTAGAGCCATAGTCACACCTGTGTAACAAAGATTAAACTCTAACCTAGAGCAAAAAGAAAATCTTGGAAAAACCATCTATGCCAGGGAAGAGCTGATGTGCTGAATCAGGTCACCTTTGTTTACGTGCGTTAAAATTGCTGGTAGAGACAGATCCCGAATTTCAGACTCACATTCATATTGGCATGCCAGGTTTGCACATTTAATGTTTATAATATATATGCTCTTTCTCCATGAGATGAGTAACTGGCCAGTGAGCACAAGGTTGTGGTAACTAAATGGCCACAATTCTGCATGGGGAATTTGTGTGTGTGGTGGAAAGGTGACATATCGTACGAAATCTCTCTCTGAGGAGCAAAAAATCACCAAGAAATTGGTGCTCATTTCGCAAATGCAAATTTAACTAGTCTGGGTTGAATAAGGAAACGTAATTTGGCTTCCTGTGAGAAACATTTTCGGAGGAAATATGGCCCCACTGAGTGCTTTGCGTACACGGCAATTCTTGCATGCCATGCAGTGTGATAGGACTGGAATTACTGCTGTGCTGCGTGTCAGTTGTACTGCACCTTTCCTTAGGACTTCTCCTAACGTGGGCTTTGGGCATATGAACCAAACTCTGCCGGCCCTGGCTGTGCAGGTGTGGGGCAGGGAGGTGAGACTGGAGTCAACAAGCCACAGTTAGCGTGATGAGGCTCTGGAGAGTGTAAATGCACAGCCTGGGTTTATTTATTTATTCTCATCTCTTTTATCAGTACAAATGGTGAGCAATTCTACTAGTAAAAATGAAAAGAGAAGGGTTTTTGTCCTGACAGGGATTTCAGAAGTTCACTTGGAGTGTCATTGTTATGTTACGAAACACAAGGGATTCCTCCAGAAGCTTTGAAAAGGTGTCTGGCTGTTTGAACACCACACGTGGCTTTCAGTGATGTGTGTCAAGAGTAACTCTTCTGAAATCAAAACAGTTCTTAAGTTTCTTCCTGAATTAATGACATACTGATCTCATTATGTAGTAGTTTTTAGATTAATTTGTGTACATTTATCTTGTCTTTTCTAGGGCTAGGCTAGCTCATACTGCTACACAATTTCTGCAAGCCCGAAGTTAGCAAGCCTATTCCATGCGTATCTGAACCCAAAATTGTTATGTTACCCATGGAAACGGAAGCAGGAGTGTCCTCAGCATGGATTTTCCTTTATCATTCCCTTTACTTGTCCTAAACTCCATTCTGTATTGGCTTCTGCCTGTATTTATTCCACCTGCTCACTCTGTTGTTTTTTTCTGGAAGAAAACCCCAAACCAACAAACAAACCCAACCAAAACCAACCCCCCAAAAAACCTCAGTCATAAAGAAAACCCCAAACCAGAGCTGCTGCACTGATGTGCCGACACTTACTGATGGTGGCCTGCAGAAAAGAAAGTCTTCGTTACTGTTGACAGCTAAATAAGCAATACTTATGTTATCTCCACAATGCAGCCATGGATTCAGCACAAGGAATGTTCTTTTCCATACCATTGCCCTTTCTCTAGGCTGCTGTTGACTACCCTTGAGTCCTGATGGGAATTAATTGAGTTTATCTGGTGAATTAACACCACGAAGGACTACGAAGTCCATTATTTCGTACACGCTGCTGCTGTTCACACTACTCAGTGAAAAGCAGTGATGGATGATCAAAAGAAGTCTGCCTGTCCAAGACAAGTGAAAGCCACATAAATCTTAATGCAGAGAGGGAAGCTGAAAACACTGGTCTGCAAAGGATTGAGAGATGTCCTGGGGAAAGTTTCCTGAGCTCATTTGCAGAATGCTCCGTTCTGATTATTGTTAACCTGGGGCAATACCAGGCAATTCTCAAAAAACTGAAAAAAGAGAAACTTCCCCAAATCTTTAAGTGATTTTAGTTTTTAAAGGAGGAAGGAAGTAGCAAAGAAAGTTTTTATTAATTTAAAAAATAAAAAGCTTAAAAGTACTTACACTGTGTTGCCCCAGCTACACTCAGAATGATATTTTGCCTTATCCTGTGACTGAGAGGACCTGGATTTTTGTTCAATGTCCAGGTGTTTTTCTTCTTCATGCAACTGTGAGACTAACCAGAAAATCCAGTAAGAATCCCTTTGCATCAGACATTTGTAGATGTGTCTTACAAAACCAGACTCTGTTCCCAAGTGCTTACAGTCTATCACAGCTGAAAGAAAAAGGGTGGATAAAACCAGGTATTACAGCCAGCCATGGCTGCCCTATTAGACTTAAACCCCTTGTATATCCTGGAAAATAAGAAAGGCTGAGCTTCAGTGGATCAGAGATATTTCACATCTTTCAGCTTTCGACTCCTTTTCTAGAGGCTGTGGCTTGTGTAAACAGGCTCTGAGTTTGTGCCCCAAATGGTCAGTTTTGGTTTCTTTTCATACGATAGGAAGAGTTCCTGGAGAAATAAATGTTTGAAAAACTGCAAAGTTTGGGGCAATACTATTTAGTTCAGTGCTTCATCTCCTTTTCTGAGATGGCACCTACCAACCAGGATTGATCTCCAGAACAGGAATGTACTAAGGACAGCCTCAAGAACCCCTGAAGTCAGTGAGCTACAGCAGAACTGGCAAGACTTGAAAGGTGAGCACCAGATGGACTGGAGGGTGAAATGCCAGTGCTCTGCAGAGCTGAGTGCATGAGGGAGCAAATGGTGAGCAAGAAGGGGAGACTAGAGAGCAGACTGACATCAACTGCCCTCTTACACAGAGTGGGCTTGGCTGGTACCTGTGTTTAAATCACACCTACCAGCTGGCATCTTTTCCTCATTATGCCTAATTATATTTAGACTATGAAAATTGTCAGGTTATACAGTTCTACCCAGATTACCTTTTAACTAGCTAAATCATGAGTAATTGGAGGCAGTGCCCCAATATATAATTTACTTGGCAGCTGCAGTGCATACTTAATTCCCACAGGGGGTTTCCCCAGCCCCCATTAATTTCTGTAGTGCTCATGGTACTTGAGTGGTTTAAAGCCAGCTCAAGCCTGTTTGCAGCCACAGCCACTGACCTACTCTCAGTGCAGCAGTTCACCTTTGTCTGTCTGTCTGTCCACCCATCCACAGAGCAATCTGCCTCTTCTCTGTCTCCTGTGTCTGAAAGTGGTCAGTCAGAGTATTGCTTGGAAACCAAGGAATTCTGATTGAGAAATTGTGTGATTCTGATTAATTAGGATACCTGCAGGTGATTAAGTGCTACTTGGGACTACAGCTCCGGGGAGGTTTTGGTGGCAGTGCTCAGCATTTTCACTTACTGTTTAATCAAACTCCTACTGAGCTTACAACATCCCAGTGCTTTCAGAAAGTTGGTGGCACCAATCTTTGCCAGAACAACAGCATGAAATTCTTATCAGTGTCTAATCAGTGATCACATTTATTTATTCATGAGATGGCAGTGTAGGCATCTGTGATAGAAGAGGATTTGAGAAATCTTTTTAGAGGCAAAAAAGGCAACTCTCTTTATTGGAAATACTTCACTCACTGATAGTCTAGTAAAAGTTGGGTGGTCAAACCTCCTGCTGTAGTGGTCACACAGTAAAAGGCACAAGGGGCTGAGAGTCACAAGACTGATATGATATGGCTCCAAGAACTGAGGGCAGCAGTCCTGGTTTGCAGTCACAGGGTGGCAACAGCTCTTAAGTGACAAGGTTGGTTGTGTTGGCTGTGTTGCTGATGGACATCACCCTACAGCCTGCAGATTTGGGTTGCCTGGCAGTGCCTGTTGCACAGCTGAAGTGCTGGGGTCTGAACCCCCAGCCCTGAATTAAGGGTGACATATGGGTGGTCCCCATGGCCCTTTAAGAGGAGGGGATGAGTTTGCCTTTTGCCTTTCCTCCAAGGTGTGGCTGACCTTGCAGGGAAAGCCCTTGGGTGAACAAGCCCCAGGTGCCCCCATTGGGTCAATGAGTGCCAGGTTCCTGCTGTGGGGATAAAAGCTGGGAGCACTTGCAGGCAGGGTGCAGTGTCTGTCTGTGAGGGGGATGCACTGTGCAGAGTTTGCTGTTGGGGAAGGACCTCCTGGCTCCTCATGCAACTGGACCCCAGTCAGGTCTGGCACTTACAAACGTGGGCTTTGTGGGGGGACAATATGGGGCTACTCCTGTTGTACACGATCAGCCTGTTGACTTGATTGTCTCCCATTTTTTCTATGGGATGCCTTGTGTCTTTGTTTATTCCACCCATTGTTGGTTGTGCTATGTCATTCCTGGGGTTGCTGGGGTTGATATCTATTATGTGTGATCTGTTTGACTTGTTTGTACCCCCAGCAATCCCCCATACACTGACTTTTCTACGTACAATAGAATCTGGTTACTGGGTTGGTTTTCTGCTGGCTGTGTCCTTTGCACCAGGCCTGGTGATTGGCAAAACAAACAGTCCCAGGCTTGGGCTGATGTCAGCTGGCATGACCTATTAGTAGGTTACTTCTGAATGGAAAGATGGGGAGGTGAGACAGTTTCTAGCTAGAATTGCAATCTGTATGGAGAATAAAACATGCTGAAGACTCTTTGGGAGATCTGCTGGTCTGGTTGAGCTGTTGTCAGCACGGGATCCAGGGCTGGTGCAGGGTAGGTAGCCTTAATGCTGCTGGAATGTGTTTCCATAGGTTGCTTTGCCCATGCTCTTACAGATGTTCTGGCACGGGGTTGTCCCTGGGTGCTGGGTGTCATGGACTCTGCCCTGGCTCTGGGTGAATGCTCTCACACACAGAAGGGGGGCTGCATTTGCTGGTGTCTGTTCAGAGCAGCAGTTTGCTAAGACATGCTTGAGGATTCAGCCTATTATTTTTTGTTAGCAGCTTCAGTTTCTGGTTGTTGCTCTCCTCTCCCACTCAGACATCCTTTAGTTCTGCTTGGGGAATATTTAAAATAAAGGCACATCTGACTTAGCTGGAACAGCCCTTTTTCTCTATCAGCTTGATAAATTATCTGCTGCCGTCGTTTCTGATGACATAATTTGGGCATTTCATAACCTTAAACTGGGGCTGGACTTGATCACAACATGAGAAGTTTGTACCCACTGTGCCTTGAGGGCTGCCTCAAATCTGGGCTGGTTTCCAGCCCAATGCTTCTCTGCACAGAATTTGTTCTCAGGTTTAGAAGACATTTGATTTCTTCTGAAACAGGCCCCAGTACTGATGTTTTGTACAATTAAAGAATGAGGCTGTGAGCTCCAACAGAATAAAAATATTTCTGAATTCAACACTTTTTTTTTTTAATGTGTTTACCTGAGGCAGTAGGTAAATGGATATGATGACCTCAGTAGCTGTAATTTTCTTCTGCTTGCGTTATATAGCAATTACTCAGGAAAGACTCTAGGAAATATAAGATAACCTATGGTCAGATATTTATATCTGAGCATTTCCTTAAACACTGCAGGAGAAATTTCTGCAGGTCCTGCCAAACTCAATTATCCATCTTACTTACATAGTATTTAATCTGTATGTGGCCAGCACTTCTCATTCTGTGCGAAAATAGTGGAGACCACGTACCTGGTTCCTACTTATTTTTTCTGAAGGTACAGCAAAACAGCTATGAAATATTTCAACCTTTTTTCAGTTTCATCTATAATTTGCTCTTCTTTTGCAGTAAGTAACAGATCCACGTTTCTCTGTGCTTGGTTATCCCATATGGCTAGTGTTCTTCATGATAAAGAATGGAATAATAGTTTCAAGTAATTAAATGCAAGAGTGAAAATGTATAACCAAAGTCTACAGGAACCAACACCAGATTCTTCTGAAGTTTTTTCCTGATACTTTATCCTTATACATATATATATATAAAGTATAAAGTCTGTGCATATATACATACACAAAGTATACTTTATTATTTCTTCAAATAATAATTTTTCAGTGACATTCAGGAAAACAACAGTTCATTAATAATTTAATAAGGCAGTGCCTCTCTGATGGCAACATTATGTCTCTTCATCTGCATGTCAGTCCCTGATGCTGCTGAAGGAGATCAGAAATGTGGCAATGAGGCTTGAGCACAGCATGGGCAGGATGACTACACTTTGCCTTGTACAGGCTGTGGAGACTTGGGGATGTATTCACTGTAGGCATTTTCAAACAGCTCTTGAGGGAGGAGGCTAACCTTAAGTCCCCATATGCTCAGCTGAGAGAAATGGAGAGGTTTTTCCATAGGGTGGCTGAGGTTAGACTTCTCTGACTTGTCCTCTGGAGAGGCTTAGCTCTTCCCTCGTGGGCAGTCAGCCCTACCCCATCCACACATCTTCTGGGTGGGTGGTACACTGCAGTGATGAAGCCTCTGCAGAGCTGTTGCAGTACATTGCACTCAAGGAACATAAATTACAGTACTTCACGGGATATTATTGAGAGCAAAATTTTGAGCTCATTTTCCTGCTGGTCTTTAATGACCTATTTAAAAAATTGCAACCTTAACCAGGCTTCCCACACCAGGAATTGGAAGGTGCATGGCAAAATTAAAGACGACTCTGAGCTCTTGCCCTGCATTACCTACCAGTGAACTGTTTTGTTGTTACCTCGTTTGTTTTGTGCTGTTTAGTGGGATGCTGACCAAGCTGCACAGGGAAACTGTCATTAATTATTAAGAAATTGTCTAATCCATCAGGACATCAGTACTGCTATAATGTTTCCCCTGAGGAGACAAAAAGAGCCTTGAGTAAGGAGTTGGAGGTGTTCCAGTGAGAACATGCAGCCCCAAAAAACAGTCTTGCTTCTTAAGTTTGTTAAATGTAATTTCCAGATGTTTCCTTTCTTCTCAGCATTGCACAACAAAAAGGTACAGCAGTTAGTTTTTAGAAAATGAAATTTGTTTCCTAGTAAAGAAATATTGCTGAAGGGACCAAGAGACAGGATCCTGAGGGACTGAATTCTTCTGTCAAGACAAATTCCCCATGTCCTTTGGGCACCACCGTGGTATCGCATGAAATAATATAAAAGATCTGACCAAGGACTACTTTATAGTACTGCAGTACAACCCAGAAGGGACATCAGATCCTGTAGTTTTAGTTCAGATATGTCACGGACATGAAATTTCACCCATTTTCCTTCCATTTAACTTATATTGAACTGATACGTGGCTAGGAAGACACACAGTATTGATCTGAAGATAATGAGATCTTATTTACTCTATTGCAGTGTCTGGCTTCACGTTTTAGGTGCTTGGTCTTGTTGTGCCTCTGGGACAGCAACCCAGAACCCATCAGGTATCAGAGATGGCCCCAAATGGTCATCCTCAAAGAGGGTTTGGGCAATTCCACTCTTCCTCTGCCAGTAATTCCCTATTGTGTGGCAAAAGGAGACAAAAAAAGTGCAGCACAGGAGGTTCTGTAGCTGGGTATGAACAAATCCTAAATCTGTGTCTCCCAGTTCTCAGTCCTTACTGGGAGAAAGCATTCATCTTCTGTCTCATACTACCTGCTGGCGTTTCATGTGACAGGTGGAAGCAGGAAAAACCTCAATAAAATGTTACCTATTAACCAGTTGAATTTAAGAAGGGATTTTCATTTTATCTCCCATTTCCAACCCTTCTTCTCCTCTCTTGTATTAAAGCCCTGAATTAGGAGTGAAAGGCTCACGAGCTTCTGTCTGGAGGAATAAACCCATCTTCTGGCAGGTGATGAGCACACTTCTTCCCTAGCCATGAGAGGAAGGATGCGAGCCCTGTGGCAGGGCTCTTCATGCTGACATCTGGTAGTTTCACTCTCCCTCTTTTGCCAGTTGAGAGTGGCCTTGATTCATCTTCAAACTCTGGCATAGCCGGGTCATTTCAGGCTGCTCTGCATCTGCCTGGCACATACAGCTGCAGATGTGTTTTCTCTCACAGCCCATACTGTGCATCCCCTCCCTTCTTTAAATGTCTGGGACATGACTGTAAGCAGGAGCTGATCTGAAATATTTTTGGTGGCAAAAGCAGGTTCTTTGGAAAGAAATCCTTCACAGGAGCAAAAAACCCCAATTTGCATAAAGCTTTTGTCAGAGATTGGTTCTAGTGTCCTGAAAAATTAAATTTCTGTTTGAAATGAGAGAGCATCTAAATAAGCCTCACTGTCTCTTCACGATCTTCAGAACAGCTTGGGATGGTATTGGTCTCCCTCAAGGTTTAATTTATATCCCAGACTCTCAGGAAAATGCTGCTTCTATTCATCCTGGCAGCAGCATTTGTTCAATAAGTTCACAATAATACAGTAATCCCCACCTACATTAAAGACTCCTTATCCAGGATGAGAAGTTTTGAACATACCAAATATTACGGTGACATAAGAAAACAGCTTTCCAAGGAAAAAAATGATTTCTGAAGGGTTTTGACTGCTCTGTGCTCCAGTACCTGTAAGTTTACTAATAATTAAATACACTGCAATTTAACTAATTGTTTGATTAGTGGCAGTTCTCTAGGCATTATAACGTGTCAGTTTTTCAATGACAGCGCTGATAGATTAGTCTCATATTTTTCTTTTGCTGTAAATCACAGAGTGTGACTTTCTAACAAGCCTGAAGTATGGAAATGAGGTACAATGAAATGCACAACCACCACACCACAGACTCTGGTGTTTACATTTTATTCTAAGCAATAAAGGAAAATTGCTCAGGCACAGAGAGTCTTTGTGTGCAAATGGATCCTGTACAAGCAAAATCAAGCACTGCACAATTATCTTGAGGCATATTTATGTGGAATAAACATACAAATTTCCATTTTTTGTATGTGTTCAGTCAAAGCACAGTTTATTTTGTCAGGAGTTCATAATAAGGAAGTGACAGCAAAAGGAGTGAAGGTAAAAGAGTTTATACACAGGGGGGAGGAAATGGATGTGAATGCCTGAATTTCACGTATTTCTAGGATGGAATGTCCTCAAGGTTCTCTCATGCAGCAAAGAGGTTCATACAAACAGAAATGGCTACTACGATTTTATTAAGTCATTTATTACCAAGCCATAAGCTATGTCAGTGGAAGCTGATGATCATTGTGGTGTTTGAGAAGGTACAATACAATTTTTCATGAGTCTGAGACACAGCCTGGGAATTTTTGTTGGGTTTTATTTATTTATTTTTTTACATATTAAAAAAATATTTAAAAAAATTTTAATCTGAACTTCTCCATCAGGGCATTCAACAGCCAGTGGAGACAACCCCAGCCCACCCCTGTGAGATGCTCAGAGAGGGAGCACAGGGAATGGATGATTTCTTGGCAGAGGTTTAAGCAAACCCTTCCATGCCACACGCACAGCCCTCCTGCCAGAGCCCTGCGATCTGATTTGTGCCTGATGCACGAAACTGGGCTGGTTTAACTGTGATTTAACCATGGCTCAGTGGAAGTGGGGCATGCAGGGACATCCATACAAACCTTTCCGTGGGTGTAGTTTGTGCCTCTAATTTTTTGGGTAGAGCAAACCCACTACAAACTAGGGCATCTGCATTCTGAACTCTTGGAGAAGCTGTTTTTGAAAGAAACTGAGATCAGTCCAGCTCTGTTTCTGTGCATGGACACACCCCATTGCACATATGGTCCCCGAACTTGACCACACCATCACAGCCTGTATTCAGATTTCTCTCTTGGTTTCCACCCTCAAATGTTGCCTGCAGAGCATGGATGGCTCTTTGGTAAAGATAACTGCTCAGTGCTCCTTGCTCCCTCCTCAGCAAAGCCTAAAGCAACACTGCAAGGGGCAGGAGAAGGATGGTGGGGGGAATTCACTGCTCACCCATGTCAGGGTGAGGGTGATCTCTCCCTCACCTGAGGTATAAAGGGTGTCATGTGGTTCCCTGTTAGGAGACAGGAGAGAAGAGGTGCATCTTTCAGTCCCTTTGTCGGGGGATTGCTCCATGGTAGGAGTTCAGGTCTCCTGTTTCAGGTAGATCATTGTCTCTGCTTTTGTGAGCACTGCTACATAGTCTGGCTTAAAAAAATGCAAAGGTCTTTGCTAGTAAAAAAACCTCTTTCAAGAACTATTCCCATTTTCTACAGGAAATCTGATGCTGTCTTTGTCTAAGGCTCTGGCCTTTTTTGTGTTTCCATCAGTCAGCCCTCTTTCTCCATGAAAGCCTGCCCTGTAGCTCCAGGTCCGTTTCTTTTCAGGGACATCAATGCATTTGCCAGTGCCTTGATGGCTTTCAGTTCTTGGAATTTCACTGTTTCCTTTGTCTGTGAGTCTGAAGCAGTTTAGATGCAGACCTGCTCTTTAAAGAGAACTGGAGCATCAGTCAAGTGGATTACAGCAAAGCTGGCAAGTTCCAAAGGCTTTATGAAAAATACACATCTTTGGCAGGCAAGTTGTCCCTTGAAAAGGGAGTTCCATCAAAGCTGGACTTGTCTGGATCTGAGAGTTTCAGATCATTCGTGGAAAAGGTACATGCTTCCTTTTGCCCACAACATGGATACCTCTGATGAAAAGAAATTATTTCTCTTTACCATTCTTTTAATGTCCCATAAACTAGGAAAGAGCACCAAATAAAATAAGAGCCCATTATCACATACTATTCCATAACCTTTCCATTCAGACACTGTCTTTGAAAAACTAATTAAGGAACTAGCAGTGGCTAATGCATGCACTCAAAATAATGCACATTCATACTCTATTTTCAGCAAGAGCAGCCGAGGTTCATTAACATTATAAGCCAGCAAATGAATTCAGTTTGGGATAATGCCATCCGATTAAACTTTCCATAGCCCACTTAACTGGAGCTTTGGTGTGTGTTTGACAGACACTTTAAACTCCCTAGAGATCCTCTGCTTTCCCATTTTCATTCCACCTCCTTCTAAAGGCCAGATTCTGTCTGCTCTCAAGTTGATTAGTGACTTGCTCTTTCCATGGAGTTCCCAGGGTTTAAGTGAGATGAATTGCACAGCTAAATGTTGTCCTGTCTGGGGAAAGGTAACAGAATGGGATCCAAAATGATGAAGTTAACAAAAGCGTAGTTTTTCAGTTATCCCTTCACAGCTACAGCTCAGAAAATGGGTTTCAGGTAAGACCCTGGGTTAGGATTCAAGAAATGGGTTAGCATCAAGTTTAATTCTTAAACTTGAGGGAGACTGTAGACTCTGGATGGGCTTCCCGTGGCACCTCGTGTGGGTTTTATTGAAATGAGATTCAAACAAGGACTTTATTTCTTATAGGTGGCAGCTCTTTGCAAATTAAAAAGTGGGTCTCAGTAAATACAGGATTAGGGAGTGTCTTTATCATGCATTTTGATTTTTATCTTAGTGTTTTGCTATGTTTCCTCAGAAAAGTGAAGAAACAAATACTGTGTTAATGATTAATGGTTGGCTAACTGAATTGCTGCCCTTTCCAGTTGTGTGATTAGCCAATATTCACAACTTCTCAGAGTTCATTCCATGGTGGTTGATGTCTGACTTGTGTCCTCTTTGACATTAATTTATGAAGGATATACACAAATTCCTGTCGCAGAAACAGAGCAGGCAGTTCCCTTGATGAGAAAACCCTTGTCTGGACCTCCCATGCGTGCTCTCTGTGGTGAGATCTGCCTTTCTGCTGCTGTTGAGAAATCACAGAGACCCAAGGAGTCTGAGAGAGCTCTGCTTCATACAGTGACCCTGTCCCATATGAAAATGAGGTGTGAGGTGGCAGTAGCAATACAGTTTTGGAGATACAGTTTGAACTGTGCTTTATTACAAGTGCAGACTGCTACTTCTGGCAAAACATCATGTCTAAAAGCAGAGAAACTCTTTGAGCCCCTCAGGGTCCCTGAACTGCCAAGTACCCTGGGTAATCAGTTTGTTACCTGTGGCCATCTGAGCTACCTGGAGGTCCTGACTGCACCATTCGTGAAGCCTCATGGTACACAAGCACAGAGTCCATCCATAGCCTTCATTGCCATGCAGAAACAATCAGAAATCATCAACAAATCCAAATAGAGTATAAAAAAACTCCCTGGAGTAAAGGGAAAGGCAGATCAATGGGGAAAATGATTTCTATTACTCAATTTTTTTTTCTTTCAAATATGCATTCTGTACAGCATTTCCTCATAATCCAATCAGCTTTGATGTGTAGTGCTCTGGTTTCTGCTTGGATAGATGTGCTCCACCACACACACAAACACCTGCACATGTGCACGTGTGTGTTTGTGTGTAAACTTACACATGTATGTGCATAAACAAAATTGAATACAATTCTTTGATTTTTCAGTGCTCACAACTGGACCAGATTAGAGCCACACTTTCACTTTGGAGGTGTGTAATAGGGTCACCTGGGTTCTGAGATGTCCTCTTTCACCCATTGGTTCTCATGTGCTTCCTGGCACCAAGATAATGTGCCCAGTGTCCTGAGCTGGGCATGTGTGCACGTGGCAGCAAACTAATTTGGCCTGAGACAGCTCAGATGGCAAAAATCCTTGATTTGTCTGCCAAGAAACCTGAAAATGTGCTTCAGCTAAGATCTGTCAACATGAGAGGAGCAGAGGGTTGCCCAGTCAGCCAGAGATGAATTTGTGCTTGTTCTGTCAACTGCTGGAGATTGGAATGTCAATATAGAGCCTAATAAACTAATTTCTAAAGAACTAGCTGCTCTCAGAACACGTTTAATAACAATCTACTCTACCTGAGGTCATGCAGCCATCTGCAGCATTGTCTCCAGGCTGGTAGGGTTGACAATATCTGGTTTATTAGGTCTGTTTAGGTACATGATCCACCCAACTTAAGTTTTGGCCCCTGGCAGCTCCACCTCTCAAGCCTTCCCTGTGCAAAGCAGAGGAGATAATTAAAAATAAATGCTAGGGAATAGAGACTGTGAGATTAATATATTTCATTGCATCAGAGCAACTGAAGCAGAGACTGGGTACTGAATGCACACAAACAAATACTCATAAGGAGGGTATGACACCCCAAATTTGATGGAGGTCAGCCCTTGCCAAAGGGCTGATAAAATCTTGGTGACTAATCAGGCTCTTACAGGAGCAGAACCTAAAAGTGTGAGACTGGTGAAAGGGCACGAGTACACCCTGGTTGGTGCAGTCAGCTGCTCCCCAGCTCAGCAGCACTTGCGAGGCTGTTGGGAGGGAAGTGCAGGCAGTGCAGATGGATGTCTGGGTACCGAAATGCCTTATTCCTCTGCTCTCCCCAAAGTTCATTTCAATGGGATACACAAAGTGCAAATAAAACATTGAATGCAGAGATTTCCTTCCCTTGATTTCATGTTGGCTGGTTTAATTAAAGGTGTCACTGAGCCTGACAGAGCTGCCTTGGGGTAATACGGCTGATGTTGTTTGCTACAAATAGCTGGTGATGAGGGTAGACACAGTGATCTCTTTGTGCTGTATTATTCCATTCGAGTCCACTTGAGTTCCTTTTGAACAACACTTTTCTCTGGAATTATTACATTCTCCCTCTATTTATTGATAATGTATGGTAACTTATTCCATGACACTGGAAATGAAATTGATTGTTGGTGACTGCAGGGTTTTCATTTGAATGTTCTTTAAATGCAAAGCAATAATTTAGATAGAATTAAAGAGAAGATGGGAAACGCTTCCCACCCTGCTACGCTGATATCTGAGCACTGTTGAATTAGAACAGAGCTCATCTTGCAGCTATCACAAAGCAGTTCTCTAAATATTTCTCATCAAAACTGAGGTTCAGTTGTCAAATGCTGGCAGGCTGGAGCTTGCGAAGATGGGGAAGGATGGAATAAATGTGTTTGTGGGCAGAGGGCAGGTGAAGGGCTCAGAAGCACAGGACGGATCCATTTCTCCCACAGCCCTGCAATCTGTTATGTGGCTGCCACTTCCATTGGTAGGGTATGGATTGACTTGGTGATCCCCAGGTGAGTGATGGGCCAAAGCATGAAGCATCTGTCTTGGTTCTAATCAGGCTGTAGTCATGGCATTACTTGGGTGCCTTAGAGGCATGAATGCATTTATCACTGTAGTTTCCTTTGGAGGTTGGGCAACAATATGAAGATTTTTCATATTTTATTTATTTTGGAGACAGCAGGAGAATAAATGAGATGTTAAAGGTCACAGGGAGCATTTCTTGCAGAGCCAAGAACTAAAGCATATTCTTCTAACTCGCAGTCTAATATCTTGACCGCAAGACTCACTTGTAGGTGGCATCCTAAAAACCTCTTCTATTTTCTCTGTTCCTCCGGGGTCCTCTGAATATATACATGTTGAAAATATATCTGCACAAGATAGAGTTTAACAAGTTTTTCACTGCTTCTCCAAGAGTGAGATCACTTCAAAATCAGCTCTGTCCTGGTTTTGGTATTATAAATTATTATCTCTGACAGAAAAATATCAATTGTGCATTGGCTTTTACTCCATGTCCATTTATGCTTGATGTCTCTCTAAATCAATGATGGCTAAATTGCAAGTGAGTCATAGATAGCGATCCAGTGCTATATCAAGTTTTATTCCTTTGATGAGAAGCCTGGAAGACAGAAATAAGGTGGCTGAAACTTTAGATCTTCCCTGAGAAACACCTTGTCCTTCTTATAAACCGAATAAATGCTTGTCTGTTATCAGGGACAGGGCTTTTAAATGAGGCTGTTTCCAAAGAGCACCTCCATGAACAGTTATTTATGTGGTGGCATATAATTTCAGAAGAAAAAAAAAAAATAGTAGGATCCTTTATAATTTAAAAAGAAGAAAAGTTGTCCATCTGCTCTCAACTTCTGTGGCAACACTTCTCTTTTCCCCCCCCATTCTGAATTCCCTTTTTGCTGCTTTCTTGCCGTGCTCAGGCTGTGTGTGCCACTCCCTGAGCCCCAGTAGACCTCTTACGAGAGCTAGGAAATGTAATTATTCCCACTCTCTCTGTTTTCATTATGTCTGTATTAATAGCCTTCCCCTTTCCAACAACCTTGGCTGACAGCAAACCATTATCATATGATGCACATACACTGGGTACAAATTCAAGTTAATACACCATGATGCTGTGTAATGCACTGTCCTGCTGCTGAGCTTCATCTAATAAAATGTGATGTAGGAGGCACCATGACACGACTCAGTATTTTATACCAGGATGCATTATCTTGCAAAATTTTGCAGGGGGTTTACTTAAAAGCTCTCATTCTCCCCCAGAATCTCGCCAGCCAATGTATAGAGCCTCTCTGTCTGATACAGGCACCTGCTGGTATCAGCTGGGTGGCTGCTTGCTTCTGCACCCACCCTGTCCTCTCTTGACCATCTATGAGAAGAGCAGCAAGGGAAAAAGGGCTGCCCAAAAGGAATCCCCAAAATGCCACCAGTCCAGCCCCCTGCCAGTGAGCTTTAATCTTTACAGCTTTTATATGAAAATGGGCTGGCTGGGTCGAGAGAGTGGAGGCGACGGAGGATGCCAGCAAAGGGTAGGGGGAAAGAGTGATCCTGTGGCCATATGCAACCACTAAAAAAGATGAAATTAGAGGTGTGAATACAGTGCCTTCATGGATGCTGCCAAGAAGTTTAATTAAAGTCCCTTCTGTAGCAGAGTGACCCACTTTCACTCCCAGCTGTCACATCAGATGTGATGTTTTACGAGATGGGCTACAACAGCAGAACAGCATTTCTACCTTTCTGTCTTTTTTTTTTCCTTAATCACTTTTCTTTCCTAAGCAGAGGAAATAACAAACTTGCATTGCAGGCAAGGAGAGGAAGATGGACTTTTTATGTTGCAGTTGTGTTAAAAAACACTGACACATCATATGGCTCTTCTGGATCCCAAGCTGTCAATCATTCTTTCAATCCCATATTCCCTTTTTCTCTAAAGATGAAGCTTAGGTGGGAGGGAAACTGTATCTGGAAAATTTGGTTATTCCATTGGCATTGCCTCTGTCTTCCATCCCCATGTCCCACTGAATTTACAATTGCCATGCCTGGGTTGCTCATCAGTGCAGTCCCCACAGTGCATCCCTGCCTGGGACAGACTCTGCACTAGCCCTGTCTCCCCAGGGTGCTCACAGTAGAAGATCCCTCGGTTCTGGCAGCTTTCTGCTCCCTATCTTGCAGGTCACTGCAAGTCATTACTGCTATGGCACAATTACATCCCTCTGTGATTCTATGATTCATCCCAATATCCCATATCCCTCTATGATTCGTCCCAATTCTCTGATTCTAAAATGGGGGAATTTCTCCCATTCTTGGGTCTGCTGACAAAGAAGCCAATGCCAAATGATGCACTATGGGAAATGGTTCCAAGAATTCTCTAGATTCATACAGACTGTCCTCTTTCACCCTATTCTTTCTCCTAAGAATAAGGCCGTACCATGAGCTGTAAGAAATATCCAGGTGGAAATAATTTGGCTGGTTATTTTTTGATAGTAGTAGAGGATTTGTATCCTCTCACCAATGCAGTTACAGCTCTTCAATTCATTGGACCTCAGTGTAACTCCATTTGGCACACTGCATGCTAGTCTGAGACCCAGATGTACCATCTGCAAATCAGAAGCAAACTCCACTTTTCTTTTCACAGAGAGACAGATTTATGACGGCTGCTGCCATCTCTTCATTTTTACAGCAGACTGTTAATTTAGACTTTTCATTCAGTTCAAATCCAGATAAAATACCAGTCCACAGCAGCACTGACAATCATTCCTTTTCTAGAAACAATAACACTGACTGAACAGTAGCATCTTTGTTGTGAAGACTCAGTAAAAGTTATGCTGATAGAGGAAAAAAAAATGACTTCTCTTCAAGCCAAGGAAGGAGAAAACCCACCCATCTGTCATGGTGATGAGCCCAAAATTAAACTTTTGATCTGATGCTCCTGGACCTCTAGATCTTGGGGCAATGAAAACCAAGTGTTGGCAAGGGGATGTCTGAGTTAGAGCAGCACCAAACCCAGAGGCACTCTGGCTTTGCTGGTGTGTCTAGGTGCTATAGTAAACTAAATAACACTTGCTTCTGCCAACAGGTCTATAGCATCAATATTTTTCCAGCTTTTCTTATTAACTGGTTGTGCCAGAATAGAGACATCATATGTCCATGGCTCGTGCACATTCCATGTCTCTGCTTCCCAAAGGCACCAGTAGTGCTTCCACCTCCAAGGCAGACACCAGTTTTACACTGAACAGAGCCAATACAAGCCCCAGAAAATAGCCCACTACTAGAAGAAACACCCTCTCCAAGAGTGGGGAAGGAGAAACAGTGCCAGGAGACCTGGCCTTTTAACCAGGACATTCAAGCAAAGGAAGATGCTGAGAAAAGATACAGCGACTCAGGGAGGTTTCCTTTCTTCCAAAGAACACTTTGGCTTGACCTCTTCTCTCTTTTACATCACTTCACACATTTCTGCCCTTGCTGTGTGTTGAACATCTTGACATTGTTGGAAAGAGAGGCTGAAGAGACAGAAGAACAACAAAAAAAACCCCCAAATATCCCAATTCACCCTTGCCCTCTAGTCCTCCTTCCAGAAGAGAGCAATCAGAAGGAGCCTCATTGGAGAAATCCCCTTTTCCAGCTGCCTCCACACAGTTGTGTGAGATGAAATGGTTTCAGCCCTGTAGCAGACAGATTGCTAATTGCTCCCCTGCCCTCCACCCTCCCCAGGGTGACCCAGTGTGTCCAATTCACCTCAGAAGCAGCAAGTGAATGGTGGAAAGCTCAGGGGCTCAGCAGCTCCTGCTGCAGGTGTCCCTACACACCTGGGAGAGGCAAGAACACAGGAGACAAGCCTGATAGGTGACAGCAATTGCAAAGGGTGACCCATTGCCCTGACGCTGTCTGGGCACTATGAGCCAACCTGCATCTTTATAATTGCATCTAGGGATGTTCCTGAGATGAAGGAAGAGCCTTTCACTGTGCTCAGCTATTGATTAACGCCTTTCGCTTTGTGCCTGTGTTGTTTAATCAGTATAATTAAAGCTGAAGTAGTTACAGCTGCCTTTGATATGATAATAGTTGGTAATCACATACCTACCATTAGTATATATAATTTGCAGTAAGTCTCTGAGCATATTAACATGAACTTGACATTTTGCTCTCGTATTTGTAGCCTGAGCTATAGGACAGATGCAATGGGAGAATTGCTTTCAAAGGCTCTTGAAACAGGCTTTGGTGAGTCTGAGGGCTCTGCTCACATGGTTCTGCATGAGAGATTAATAACACTAAGAGAGGTTTTATCACATTTTATCAACAAGACATGACAGAAACTATTTGGGTCATTGAGAATGAAGAGACTGTGAAAGCCAAAGTTTCACATGAAACAGAGTAAATATTAAGGACTGCCTTTTCTAACTGGGACCCAGAGAATTTAACACATGAAATTCCTTGCACCATGTTCTTGGCCAAAACCAGATCCTGGAGGTATTGAGTGCCAGGGTTTTTATGCAGACATTTATTTCTATGCATGATCATCCCAGTATGAAAGAGGGTCAGTGCAGTTCAGTGATACACAGACTGAGATGAGAGCCTCTTGGCAGTAGTGGGCTTGATCTCTCCTGTTCCAAAGCTGTGCCATTTTGTTCCTAATAAAAGAGCAGCAGCTGAGGAACTGTTTGAATGTCCAATGTGTAGAAGGACTGAAATAACCAACCCTCGAAGCTGGCAGAGTATGATAGAAGAGCAGTGTCATGAGGGTCTTGTCAAGCTCCTCTCAACATTCAGGAGTTTCTGATTATTAATAAAAGAAGGGCTCATTTCATACTGGAGTGATCTGTTCCCACCTACCAGAGCTTGCCTTGGAACAGGTTTTATCTCTTCCTTCACCAGATAATTACTCTAATATACTAAAATTTATGTCATTTTCTGATACTTCCTGCTCCTATTGCCTTTTTTTTTTCCTTAAAAAAAAAAAGTGAACTTATTTTGTCCTTTTCCTTTAAACACGTGGCTTTTAATATATATAAATCAATACACTTAATAGAAAATATACTTCCTGAAGGAGTTTAAAAAAGTAGAAGGACCCATTGTGAAACATGCACAGAGCATCTATAATAGAATTATATCATCTGAGTCTATTTGAAAACGATTTGTCATCTTGGGACAAGGCTATAGCCAGGAAGGAATATTACATGAGAGCTTTCTCTTTGTGCAACATATTGCTGCTAGCTTGACTGGAAGCCCACAAACTAAGAAACCTTTTAGTTTGTTTAAGTGCCAGATGCCTGATTTGAGGCCAATTGGGCCTGATCCCAAAGCCTATCAGAGATGAAGGAAATCATCCTTTGAGTTCAGTTGGCTCTGACTCAGAACTGCAAGCTGGTCCCTTACAGTAACGTTCGTACCACATTTGGTGTCACTGACCAAGAGTATTTATGTGTTACAAATGCCCTCCTTACATTCTGTATTTCAGGTTTAGGCTACACTTACTAACACTTACCAGAAATCATAAATAAAGACCCCTTGTGTATTTTCCCTCAGTTTTCAGTAAGAACTTGTGGCAGAACTGCTATTTTGAAGCTTCCACTTCTGAATTCATATCCTTGAAATGGTGTGGGAAAAGGAGCTCATAATGCAATGTTGCATTACGAAATCATGATGTCAGTATCATTTGGTCCCAGCCTGTGATGGGAACTTCAGAAAGCAGTTTGAAGGGCATGGAGAGAGAAAAAACCCCAAATAATTGGCTAGTGTAAAGGCAGCATGACTGAGAAAATACCTAATGGAGCTGAGTGGCAAATAAGCAAAGAAAAAGATCTGTAGGCAAAAGTGGATAAACAAAGCAGGTGATTGTTTCCCCAGGCTGACATTTCAGTAACGGATCCTTTCCTCATGTTTTTAAATCCTCACTGTACTACACCCTAGTGTTAGGACATGTCCTTCTTCCAGCCTCATCGACTTATTTAATGTGGCTATAACGTGGCATCCAGCTTTTTAACTGGCTGGATGTTCTTGTCCAGCTTCATTTAAGCTGCCCTCTGGCATCCAGGAGCCACTGCTGCTGCTGCCCTGAAAACTGGTGCTTCAGTATTTCAGGGACAGCTGAAATAGAAGGGGAGGACTAATATGTGTTCTTATGTGTGCATCTGGAGTCTGACAAAGAGAACAAACGGAGCTGATAAAGGATGCTCACAATTAACTCCAGGCTACATAATAACATTGAGTGAAGAACAGACCTTTGCCCTGAAGCTTTAATTCTCGTTGGCAAAGACAGCATTAATGGAATTTCATGTGCTGCTACCTTGACTCACTTCTTCACCAACAAATACACTTGTGTATTTGTGCACATCAGAGGTAATCTTCTGGCAAAAGGAACTCAAAATACCTGTTCCCCTTCTGCATACTGACTAACTTGGGAAGCCTGGCTGTAGATCTGAGCTTGCTGAGGGGCGCTTCAGCTGGTTGTTATGGCAGTATCCATCTCTCAAAGAAGTTGCAGCAAAACTGAGAGAAGGGAGAAGTAGGCAAGGTCCCATCAAAGTGAATTTTTCCAAGCGTGAGAGCTGGAGCAGACCTCTGTTTCACTGTGGATGCAAAACAAAGCTGCCCAGGGATTTATTTTTGCCATCAGTTCATTAGACAGTGTATTGCTGCCTGTCTTCAGTGTCACTGTCATCCAACAGTGATGAGGTTGAGCTGCTGCTAGGGGTATAGTTATAGACACTGGGTTGTGCTTGCTAACCAGTACTTGACCATGATGGTTGAAGTTAATGTATTATTGTTCTTGACTGCATAGCACACATCTCGTCAGTCACCTTCCTGGAGCTTGCCCATCCAAACCCCTCCATTAGCAAATGCTCACTGAATTATTCCACCTCTGGTCCTTCTGCTGCCAATGGTTTGTGGATGTGATATATTCGTGTTAATGCTACTGCTGTTCTTTCTGTGTCTGCTTATGCCAAGGTATCTTTCTGTGTGGTGAAAGACACCACAGTACAGCTGAAAAATGAGTATTGAGAATAATAATCACTCCAGCACAGGAATATGAACTTCTGCTGATCCAAACAAGGGTGTGGTGCCCAAACAGTTGGATTAACACAGCTCCACTGTGTATGCCATTTAGCTGAAAATTAATCAGGCATATTCTCTCTCCAAAGGTGTAGACTCTGATATAATTCTTTTACTTTGATAGAAGGCCACTGACATTGGCTCCTCCCAGTTTTAAAATGCTGCCAAGGAGGTAGGTTTGCATAGATCTAAGCTAGGCTGCTGTCCTGCTTCATGTGGTACATCCAGGGGTGATTTTAGCTCTTTGGAGTCTACAGGGGAAGGTGGAAAGAGTCTGTATTGGGTGACTGCCACTAGAAATGTGTGTCGTAGCATGTGTATTGTAAATGTGTATTTGTGGGTTTTTCCTGTACAAATTGCCTCGGTTCCACTTTCTGAAGTAAACAACCAGCTATAGAATTAGCTACAGTGCTAAATGAAAAAAGGAGTTGAAAGAGAGTAATGTAGAATAATTGAACAGGAAGGAAGGAAATATGCAAGTAGCAGACCTGAAAAAGAGACAGAGCTAATTAAATGTAGTACAATTAATTTCACACAATGTCCTTCACATGCAGCATCATGAAATGTTTTGCTGAATGACTGCACCTGGAATCAGCTGCGCTTTCAGGAACTTTTCACATCTCTTGTTCTGGGTTATTGTTGTGAAGCTGATGCAGAGAGCTGTCACAAGGAAAAAGCATCATAGCTCACCAGTCCTTTCTGAGATCGAGGTGAAATTCCAGAATCTCAAGCAAAGAACAGGCAGTGCAAAGACACCAGAGCTCTGGTGTGGACAAGTCAGAACACCAGCCTACCACGTGCCTTTCGAGAATCCATGCGTATTTTTTTGAAGTATGCATATAACCCTTACCATGACCTCACAGAATGGGTGCCTGTATGCCCATACAACAAGGGGCATGTTCCAATGTGTGCACGTATGGAAGTGTGTGATGGCCTCAGTGCCATGGGTCGTAGGAGGGATTTCTGGGTTCTCTTTCCCAAATGTAACTCTTCTGTTGCTGCGTTTTGGCTGTGCTAAGCCAAGGAACAGATCTGAGGGCTGACTGTAGGCCCCTTGATCATTTCTTGCTTTCATGTGACAGCAGCATTCTCCTCCCTGTATTGGTTTCCATGAGTGCTATTTAGAATGTGCAACGAATTGAAGGATAATGAAAATAGCATAAATTTCATTATTGTTGGAGGAAAAATATTATGAGTGGAGCAAACTGAGAGTCACTGGAGAGTGATGGGACTGAAAGGAAGAAATGAAGTATATGAGCATTCTTTTAGAATACTGATATCTCCACACCAGTGGTTTTGTGCAGAAAGAAGAATGTAGGAGTGATATTGCTTCCTGCTCTGACCTTCACCAAACTGCCTGATTTTCTGCTAACAAAATGTGCAGCCATTCTTTTCTGTGCTTGTAGCATGAAATGCAGACACTCCTGGGAGCTGTTGTACAGCCAAGTGCCAGATCAACACATGGAACTGGTCACACACTTCAAGCACATGTGGATCCAGTTCCTCTGTTCTCAAACCCTGCATGTTTCAACCTGCTGCATCTCCTGTCTTTCTGATACGTGGTGAGTGATGCCCATCTCAGAGAGGCAGATGCTGTAGGCAGAAGTCTTCCCTTTGGCTTTGAATAACTGATTTCTTTTGAGTCTCATCCATGAAGACAGGCTTTTTACTGGCCATGGGATGAGATTCCCTTATGGGCATTATCCAATAGTTAACTGCCCATCTCCAGGAATGAATTCAAGTAGCACGGTAGAGCAAGCCATTTTGCTCATTCCCCATCTTGGCAGGATGTCCCTCAGAAGGGAGAGGTACTCCAGTGTGTTTCTGCTCATATCCTCATTTCTTCTTTGCTGTCCATAAGGGGACTAATTAAATCATAAAATGCTTTGGCCATCAGTGCTAACCTTCTGGGTCATCCTCTTCACTTGGGATACAGTGAGGGTAAGCAGAGCTCTAGCTGCTTACATTATAGGTTGTGACTCAGGAAGGTATCCCTTTGCCCATCAGTGAGCTTAAGGTTGCTACATTACATAGTTTTCATGATGGAAAAAAGGGCAATTATTATAAGGCACTGTTATCTCCTGTCACATTCAATAAAATCGTTTGGCTCTCTGAAAGTCCTGTGAGGAAGGCATCGGGATGAAAATTCATGAGTGCAGACTAAGAGCCGTTGGTGAATAAGACCTTCTGTCAGTCATTACTCCGCAGATCCTTTTTTAGGGGAGGAATGAGTAAGCTGGGGTTAGGGGACCTTGCTGTGTGATTTGCCAAGCATTTCAAAATGTCAGCCCTGCGTGTAACGACCAGTGATGAATGCAAGCTGTATTAATGAGCTTTGCGCTGCAGCAAGCTGGGTTATAAAAACAACACAGCTCTGTCTGATGGTGGATGTTGGCTTTGATCACCAGGCTGCTCCTTGCAGAGAAGTGGCCCTCATTAAGGGGGAAATCCTTTGAAAGGCTTCATAGCATAAGATCTCTCATGGATTCACATATGAACAAGGATGAGTGTGCAGCATCCTCAGAGGTGAGCATCCCTGAACAAATGCTTCTTTAAAAAGGTCATTGGAGGGAGAGAAAGGGCCTCCTTTGCTTGAGTTGAGACTGCTTCACTGAGGTGAGGTCTCCATCGTGGGCCAAGAACAGTTGGTGCATTTCAGTGTGCAGCCTGTCTTGGGAGCACTTTAGAATACATCATGACCAGAGAGCCAGTGGTGATACATTTCCCAAAGCTGCGGGGCTGAAGTGGATCTGATCTCTTGGTGTCTGAGCTGTACGTGGGATGTGAAACCCAGACTGCCCCTGCCTGGGTCTGCAGGGTTCAGATCTCACGGGGGTTTTTTGAAATGCAAGTGACAAAAAGCAAGTTGCTGTTCTGAAAAAGCTTTCCTGTCTCAGAACAAGCTTTCTCCTACAAAGCATTGGCAGCTCTCCACCCTTACTGACTTCAGGGTGCAGGAGGAAACTTGCTTAGCATCTTGCAGAGCAAAGCTCATCAGGGAATTCTAAAACATTAAGGTGCCTGTGATTCATTGATACTGCAGCAGTAATTTAATGCACATTTATTCTGCATGGGGATTTTGTAAATGCAGCTGAGTACTAACATTGTTTGCCTGTCTCTTTTTGTTATAAGCTGTTTAGGATCTTTGCAGATTCCCAGGAATGTGTGTGTTCAAATTCAAACTTGACCCTGGGAAGGGAAGAACCCATTGTCTGCTCTTGTGTCAAGCCTGTCTGATGATGAATTGGCAGGACCTGCCTTTCTGACGTAGATATTTGCACTTAGATCCTTTTTAGTATGTGACAGAAAATGGACTTTTGAAGCCAAATGACCTGTTTTAATAGGCTAGTCCTTTTCCTTGCTTTGCTCAGCATCAAACTGAAATAGCTTATGTCTTTCTGAGACACTTTGTTGGCATCTCATGGGAAAAAGGGGGCAAAAGCCTGCAATCAGCGTTCCAAACAGCGTGGGCAGCAGTGTGGTGCCACGAAGTGTGCAAACAGAGGGACTGTGGCCACATGAGGTGACAAAGACCTTAGCACAGTCCCTGTTGAAGCACGGGAGCTGTGACACTGGGGGGGGCAGGCTGCTTTAGCTCACTTGCCCTGGGTCAGCGCCCAACGGCTGCTGAAAGGAGTGGGAAGAACTGAGGAACTTCTCCAAAGAAGCTGGGCACCTGTCAGTAGGATCTTTTTTCTTAATTGGTTTCCACCTGTCAGGCTTGTCAGTGGGGAAAATGGATGTTTGGAAAGAGAAAAAAAAATCCTTCCCCCTCCTCCGCCCCCGCCCCTCCTCCCTGCCCGCTGGCCTGGCTCCAGTGACAGCTCAGCCAGTTTATTTCAGCACCCGCTGCCAGCAGGAGTGGAGGAGGTGGTGAGAAGAGGCATCCCACAGCCCTGGTCCCTGGCGGATATTTTGTGTCTGATCTGTGTTTGGGGGCTGTTTCCTTTGGATGTTGCTGAGAATCTGTTGTGATCCCTGCCCCAGCCTTTTAGGCTCGAGCAGCTTCTGAGATGCACTGGTGCTCTAACAGCAGCTCTGCAGCTCTGCACAGGTAGGGTGAGGTGAGCAGGGTGATCTGTCCCCTTTCAGAGAGTCCCAGGTACTGACACTGGTTTGTGAGGGACAGCCACCAGCTAGAACAGGTCAGCTGAGGTGCTCACTGCACTAAGGAATACCCACTGCACAGGTATATATATTTTTTGGTTTTTTACCCATTTTGTCCAGTGACACAATAATGATTCCAGCGAGAGGCTGGAAAGGGAAATGGGAAATCTGATGTAATAACTGAAGCTGTTCCCAGCAGTGAAGATCATGAGGCAGCAGCTGTAGCACAGTTTTTCTCCTCTCCTTGCTTCTCCAGAAGCAAGTGCATTCTCATCTCTACTGGTGAGTAGAATTACCAAGCACAGGTTTCAAGACAGAGACCTGAAAGTAAAGAGGATTCTCTCTTCCCTCCGTTTTTCTTCATTTAAAGGAATATGCATTTAAATAAAGGCTCCTAGTGCTAAACAGAGGTATTCAGCCCAAGAAGAAAAAGCAGACAGTGAGATTGATCCCCAGAGATGAACAAGGCAAAGGAGCTGTTTTCCAAAGGCACCCAGGAACTGGTAACCCCCAACATTTGTTACCTCCAGCCTGACCTCAGAGACCCACCTTGGCAGCTCCAAGTACTTGAACGTGGCCCCAGAGCAATGCTGCATTTCTGAGGAGGGTGAAGATGACACGGTGTGAATCTCAGAGCTCAGCACTGCATCCTGCAGCAGCTGTGTTGTCATCTCTCTTCACTGCAGGTCCCACTTTGGTGGAAGGATAGAGCAGACAAGTGGGCAGCTTTTCATGGCAGGTAAAATCCTATCACAGGAGGACACAGGAAAGGAAGAGCTGAGTCTCCCTCTCTCTGGAGGATCATGTTTTCAAGGTCACACAGGCTTGGAGGCTTGCTCAGGCTCCTGGAAAGTTCTTCTTGTACTTCCTGGACCACAAAACCACGGAGCACAGGTGGCTGTGGTTGGGCTGCAGCTTGTGTACGAGGCAAGGACCTGGCAGGGGCCGTGTGGGAGTGTTTGGAAACTGGGGCTGTTCACAGAGGACAGTCCCTGGCACAAGCCCTGCTTCTTCTCACGGGAAGGGGCAAATGGAAAACGTGTGTGCGTGGGGATTTTGGCAGTTGTGTCAGGGGTAATTAGGGGAGAAAGGAAACAATGCTCTCCTGCCCACAGTAGAAGACAGGCAGAGGGGTGCACAGCAGATCCACTCTGCAGATCACTTCCCCACTCATTTCTCTTTCCTTACTGGCGCTGTAACATAGGAGAGACCTAGGTGGTGAATGTAAAGTGAAAGAGGACCACAGCTTTAAGCTGTGGGGCAAGTGATCTTATAATTAAAAAAAAAATAAAAAGGGAAAAAGGGAAGACATTCCCCTTGTACACAGTTGTCACTCGAGAGACCTCTGCTTTCACAAGACTGCCTGAAGCAGTGAGACAGAACGTATCAGTGCAGCTTTGTGCAGACAGACGAGTGGGGTGACAACGTTATCGGTGTTCTCGGTCAAACCTGTCGTGTTGAATGAACAGCTCATGAGGCACAAGAAGTACTGTTCCCCCATGTGAATCAGAACTGAGACATCACCTGCACAAATAATTGTATTAGTTTTGAATCAACAATGAAAACAAAGGATGAACAATTATCTACTTAAGTTCCTCATCCTTTTTGGTAACTTCATTGTGCAGAGTAATTGAATTACCTCTGTCTTCCTATTTGCTGCGGGGTTTATAAAACACCCTTTCCTCCTTTTCCCCCTCCCTGTGCAGTTGTGTGCATGAACACTCTTCACAAATAGCCCAGGGTACCTCTGTCCCTGCATCTAAGGGTGGGGACGTTGGCTGGGGATGTCTTGGTCGAACTGCAAACTCCCGGTGTGGTTTGAAAGGAATGGTGAGCTGCCAGCCACGGGGATGGGAGCAGAGAGGAGAAAACAGCAGGGTCATGCACCAGGAGCCCAGATCACCTCTTGAAGTTCTCTGAGATACAGAGCTAGGCTTGGTCTCCCCTAGAGATTTTCCATCACTCGGGCTCCACAGAGACAGCAGTGGCACTCCTGATGTCTCAGTATTTTCACCTAATCCTGGCTGTGCAGTCCCAGTTTTGCCTGTCTTGGGTTTGCTTTCTGTGTATCTATGGAGATTTCATACATTGACTCCCAGTGCATGGCATTGCTCCCACCACAGTTCATGATTTATTTGAGATGAAATCCACTTTTCTGCATCACAGTTTTTCTGGTTGTGATGAGGTCTCAGTGTTTGACTTTTGAAACATTAGATTTTCTAGTTGCACAGAATAGTTTAAGGGAAAATAAGGACTTTTAGCCATGAATATTTATGGTTAGAGTTGAATTGTATTTTAGAGGGCAATTCATTATTGCTGGTACAATAGTACATAGAAGCTAACATTCAATTTAATTGAAATATTTTCTGGTTTATGCCTTGACCAGTGAACAAATTTATCTGAAATCTGTATACTGTAAGTCTCAGTATTTATATGTTATTAAACTTAGTCTTATTAAAGAAAACAATGCTAGGAATAAATCTGTCCACAATGCCGATAAGCCAGAAATATTTCTGCTCATAAACAGTAAAAATGTAGAATTGACTTAAGCCATTTTATAGAGCAGATACTTTGATATGAACAGAAACACAAATTATCCTCAATTTAAACATTCATGGGATGTAACCACAGCTGCTCAAGTGAAATTTCTACTTGTTAATCCTAAGTAAAAGGAGCTGGTTGGGAAGATGCATTTGCAGTGGAGATGAAATAAATCAAACACGCTCGTTTTAAGGGTTTGGGGCTGACCATTTGTTTCCAAATTCAACATTTGGAGAATAGAGATGACTGTGAAAACATCTGTGGCTGAAAAGATGGATGTAGGAAGGGGGTACTGGTAGAGATGCAGCTTGACATGCTCTGGAGTTGTATTTGGCAGCACATAACCCTGCAGACCTCCCCACATTCGAACGTCTAGCTCCTTTCTTGCCACCCCACTTCTCTCTTTCCCCTGTAAGCTGGGTGAGTGCCCCACTCTTCACTGCAGCATCAGCTCAGATGCTCTCTTCTCCCACTGACTTTCCAAGTGTCTCAGCAGCTCTCCCTGCAGCTGGGTAAGCACAGATTAGAAACTAAAGGCAGGAGATGCTTTTAGGTGGTCCAAGGAGCTACTACATAACTGAATAGAAGTGAAATTCATCTGAGCAGAAGGGAAACTGTCCTCAGTTACACTTTGGAATAATTGCTCTAAGAGATTGTTGAGAACAGTTAAAAAATACAGAACTCTGGCCAAAAAGAGACAGCAATTGTGGGAACAGACATTTGCTGGGAGACGTGAGCAAACTTAACTCCTTGCTTCTTTGCTTTACTCTGGTGCTCAGTGAGGGGTTGCTTTACTGAGCAGGTCAGTGGGGTTGTACCCATGTCCTTTCTTCACCCCCTGCATTGGGTGCACTGTCTGACCACCCCTCTTTCCTCTCCAGTACATTCTGATCATTGTCCTGTGTGTTATGTTTCTGTGCATAATTAAACAGCTTCCTTTGAAATTCCATTTTATGCCTCACAAGAAGTAGGCTCAATTTCAAATAAATATGCAATATCCTCAGCTTCATCAGTTGTCGCCCCAACAAAACATCTTCCCCATCCTATCATCTGATGCACTGTTTCATTTCAGCCCTATAGTTCCTAATTCTCCATTGCTCTGGTGCCAACCCCTAAGGAAGTCTATTGGGCTCATCAGAGTCTTGCTGTGACTCACAGCCCCTTCTTACATCAAACAGCCTTTTTGTGTTGATCAAGACAACCAATCTTCAAACCCTATGGTGCTTTCTGGAGAGATGGATATAAAAAATAAGCAGACCCTGAGCCCTGGAGGCAATCTGCAAGGAAAATGAATAGCACAGGGGGATGAATTGTCGTAAACAAGTGGAAGTGAGATTTTGGCTGAAGAGAAAACCTTTTGACTGATTTGTGAAGATGTGAAAATCAGACAGGAGCAGAATGTTTTCTGGTTGGTTTTTTTTTTTTCTCCATTTTCCAGTGTTTTTTGTTACGTGCTGATGTTGCTAACACAACTGTCTCCTCTCTGGAAAAAGCCTGCAAATCTTTTTGATGACATGATGTATACAGAAACACAGAAAGCAAATAGAATTATCATTGTGCACTTATTTCACCCACGCTTTCTGAAGATATTTGGAGTCCTTTGTACCTTTTGTCCTACATCTTAAGCTGATACAGCACAATCTTCCTCAGAGCTGAGCACTGGAAAGTCAGTAGCTTTTGGGTTGGCATGCATTTCAATGGGGAGGGCAAACAAAGGAGACCTTCTCCCTGCAGAAACCTTTTCAGCCTCTATCTCCCTGTACAGAAGTTCATTAATTTTGTATTTTCCTTCCAGACTGATGAGTGGTGCAGAGATAGCCCTCCACAGTTTCTATTTTAGTGCTCGCCTGTGGGCAGCTTTGGTTATCCTGTTGACCACAGATGTAAAGCTGTCACTCACACTTACACCTATTCTTCCTCAGGCTTACTGATGAAATGTTTTCCTAGCAGAGGACAGCACTTTTCCCCAGGACTCAGACTATAACAACCTGGCCGAGCTCAGAGATCACATTGCCCTGGGGCAACTGGGAGAGGAATTACTGCCAGTTAGCTGTACTAAGCCAAGGACATTGCTCTTTGATGAGGAGCTGGGTTTAATGGCGTATACATGGAGTGAGAGTGGCAGCATGGGAACATGTCTTCATCATAGAATGACAGAATGGTTTGGGTGGGAAGGGACCTTAAAGCTCATCTCATCCCAACCCCCTGCCATGGCAGGGACACCTCCCACCAGCCCAGGTTGCTCCAAGCCCCAAAGTCTTTTTCTCTCTCCTAAAGTCCATGAAAACTTATTAAGATACAAAGTGAAACCTGCAAGGGTGTTTTGTGAATGCCAGTGAGCTCCATATGATAAACAGCATATTAAAAAGCACTGAGGCATTCTGTGATGAACACTCTCCCTCCTTGCCCTTGTAAAATATACAATAAGAAAGAGATATTGTCCTGTATTCAATCAAAGGACTGGAGTCTTTGTTCCTTCCAGACACAAGCTATGAACTGTGATTTCTGTTTTAATCTGATCAGTGCCTCTGGCATTTAAGATTGGCTGTGGAGCTGCTAACATAATGAACTGCTTCGTTTTCCCCCTGCTAAATGATATTTTTTTTAAAAAGCCTCAGAAATGAGAAACAAACAAAGCTGAACTGGGTCACTTAAAAACACAAACTGGGTTTGTTTGCAGATGCAAACTGATTTGTAGCAGTTGTGCACGTGGGCCTTTGTCTGGGCTCACAAATGCTCCACAAATTTGTATTTTCTTTCATTTCAGAAGCCTATGGGCTTGTGTTTACATGTCTTGCTAGATCAGTCCTCCCCTGGAAGGATGCTCGTTCTCTGGGCAAGAAAATGAACCAGACTGGCTGCCTTGCTGGGGTGTCATCAGTGACCAGGTTTTAAATCCCTCTACCTTTTTCATGTCCTAATCCAGATCACGACCAGGGGAAGGAGAGGGGTAAGTGTCAAGTTCTGAGTCAGGAAACACTGTTGGCTACATAAGGCATCTTTCTGGGACGGTCACAAAAAATCTGATTTCATGCTTGTGATGATAGTAAAGAGAAATGAATCTTATTCCAATTGCCAGTCTGAAGGAAGACAAAAATGATTTATTGCAGTAATACAGAACTTTGTAAGAATGCATACTTGGTGTAGGAGCTGTACTAAAAATGCTGTTGACAGTCGTAGCTGCTTTTCAAGTGGACAGAAGAACAAGAACATTGAAAATTTCAGGTGTCACAGATTTCATTATAGCTCTCCATGGCACTGCTAAGGTCATTCCCATTTAATGGAGTTTGTTCCTGTTTGGATTTTTTTTAATTCAGAACGATGAGGGAGGATGGTGTTAATGGATGAAATGGTCACAGAGAGGAGTTCCTTATTCTCTCTGTCCCTTTGCAGATCTTGAGGCAGATCTTCCAGGCTATGCATTCATACTCATTCCTTTCTGTACCTTCAGTTTACGACAAAGCTGAGACACCTCAGCAGAGCACAGTGGAGCAGTGGCAGTGTGAAAGTGGACTGTTCCTGCTGTACAAGATGGTTTTACATATTTTCTGTTAAAAGGCTGAAGGATATTGCTATCCATTTTTTCAGGATTTCATAGAGAAGCACCCAAGTGTAATTAAATGTCCTGGCACTGGTGATACGAGCCAGCTGAACCAGGCAGTACTTTCAAGCAAGAGGAAGATGTCCCCATGGGAAAGACCAAAAATTTATAGTGAGTTTAAGCATGGGTAAGTGTGTGGCTGTTTTACTCACACCTGTGATGATATTCTGGTCAACTCTGAGATATTTATTTATTTTTTTACTCTTGCCACTTATTTGCCTTTCAGTAAGTCTTTCTTCAAGAATGAAACAATTTTGTTTCCTCTCTCTTTGGTAGTTACAGTCCCTGGTGGGCTCAGTTGCCCTGTCCTAAGCTCTCCACCACCATTGTTATGCCCTGGTGTTGGGCTGAGTGAGCCCAGTGCTGGGCTGGCAGCTGGTGGAGACAGGGCTGGCTGCTGCGTGCTTGCCCTGTGGGGTTTTTCCCCAAGAAGCGACCCCAGCACTCTGGTTTGGCCACCCCACAGCATCTGGGGCTGTGTCTGTCCTCCTGTACTTCTGGAGGGGTTTTGCACTTGAGTGCCCAAAGTCATTTCATGTTCTGCTTCATACTGCCCAGCCCACAAGAGACCTGTAACAATAACCAGGATGCGCTGCCTTATTGCTTAAATACCCTCATGAATATCCTCCGGCCTCATCCACAGTTCAAACAAATTCAATAAGGCAGAGGAGGATTTAAAGACATTTTAAATAAATTAACTGTTGGATGGATGTTTATTAAGTTTTATGAAGCCACTTACTAAAATGTAACATTTGTTTCAAAAGGCGCCTGAAATTTTCCTCTTGTGAGCTATGGAAATTACTTCTGTAATTGCCAGGAGAAATATGGGCCAAACTGAAAGCCTTCCCCACTTCTTGAGGCATGGTCCATGTGCCTTTCTAAAAGAACAGAGAAATTTTTTGACTCTCCGCAGCCTTTTGCTTCCCTCTGCGTTGGCCGGCTGTGATGTGATGCCCCGCTGCTGACAGTCGCTGGCCGGCTGTGATGTGATGCCCCGCTGCCGACAGTCGCTGGCAGGGCTGTGTGGGAGGAGCTCTGGTTCCCTGAGTTTTGCTGTTTTAAGGAGTCACCCCTAAGGTAGAGAAGTCACGAGCAGTGACCATCATTATTCACTCCAGCTTGAACACAGTCTGGGTCTCTGCACAGGCAATGGGGACTCCACCAGGAGCATCCTGCCCTGCACAAACATCTCCTGCAGCCAGGAAAGGACATGGATTCAGCAGTGGATTTTTACTGCTGAAGACACTAACTACAGCAGGCTGAAAAGACACCTTTTAACAGAGCAGGGCTGAATGCCAAATCAAAGGATCCATAAAATTAATGATGTGATTCTTTAATAATTGATGGTGTAAGGACAATAGAGGCTCCTGCTCTTCTCCAAGCAGCAGCAAAATGTTTTCAGAGAGGCGGTGCGTTTCAGCTACGTTTTAGAAGATGAATTTTCCAGGCATGAGTGATTCCAAATATTTAAATGTTAATTTCTTGCTGCTTTCCAAGCAACCTTTTCCTCTGCTTGAAATCAAAACAACTGGGTTGAATGGCTAAAAACTGTGAAGATTTTGTGGATTTTCCTGGTGCTCAGCTGAGCTGTTTCACAACAGGACTTTAACCAGGAGCTGCAGGGAGAAGGGAGGTGACTGGTTTTTGCTCATTAAGTGTAAAGACACTTTAATATAGTGAGCAGTACCTAAGTATTCTGTTCCCACAAAATCACATCAGTGTTAAAAAATTGATGCCGAAGGAAGTGGGTCATGCAAAAGAGGGGAAGGCAGGAAGGGAAATCTCACCATTAAGGCACTGTAAACCTGCAGTGCCTCTGGGATTGCAGCAGAGCTGCTGCCCTCTGTGCAGCATGGGTCCTTCTCAAAGCCCAGCTCTCCACTCCCATACCTCAGGCTTGTGTGTGCCCCACGCCCAGAGCCCCGGGGTTCGGCCAGGGGAGATGGATGCTCTGCGCTGCTCCGAGCAGCACGCTGCTGGCTGTGAAGCAGCACGGACACTCTTTGGGTTTTCCAGGTCTCAGGAGGGATTTCTCAGGGCAAATTTCACTGATGGGAATCTCCCTCAGACCGAGCCAGACATTCCCAATCTTTCCCAACTTGCAGACACAAGCAGCAGTTGGCATTTGAACCCTGTGTTTGTGTGGAACAGCCAGCGCTCGCTTTGGGAGAGGAGCACCCAGGGGCCCTTCAGCAGAGGAGGTGCCAAGGCCAGTTTGAGGTCAGTGGGACTGCACCAGTTCAGGCCACAGCAAGGCAGCCTGCGTGGGTAAGCAGGCTCTATGACAATGGCACAGCTGCCACTGCCAGCAGAACCAGCCCAAGCCTTACATTTGGATATTTATTTCTCAGGATCAATAAAAGACAAAATAAAATAAAATACAGTACAAAGGCTGTATCAGGAAGTAACCATTTCATTACAGTTTGAACAGTAAATACAGTAGCAATAACAGCATGGTACATTGGAAGAGTGTTTCCCATTGCTACACAAAAGGATTTCACACCCTCTTCTTTCCCTTTGTCACAGAAAATATTACAAGATGATGCTGACACACTTTTAACATTCATTTTTTTTTTTCCCCTTGCCACAGAAAATAAAGCACATCAACATTTTGTAGTTCAGAAAAAAGGGAAAAAAAAAAAAATATGCACTTTAAAAAATATTTGCCATAAATACAATCTGTGCAGGACTATCAGGTCACAGGGCTGGGGAAGGACTCGATCACAAAGCCAGGACACAGCGCCATGACACTTTGGATTAGCAATTTCTGATTGCCTGTGGAACAAACCCAGACTGAGAACAGAACTTGTTGAGCTGTGGTGTTGAGAACCAGGCAGAGCTCGAGCAGATTTAAACAGCCACCAAACAACACAACTGGGAAGATACCAGAGTCGAGGCAGTGCCCAGGACATGCTGTGGATGTCTGTCCCTCCCCGAGGGCAGGCGGTGATGGCAGCGATGACGGGGGCAAACCTGCCACACGCCCTGCTGGCAGCAGCAGCACTCCCTGGGTCTGCAGTGCACTGCCTGTTTGATGCTACAAATGCAAAGGTCCTGCTACTGTCATGTGTCCTGCTACCCCTCCTCACCGACTTCTCCATCTCGGTTTCCCCTCTGCGGGCACAGTCGTTGGGACGAGCTCTCGTGCACGTCACCAAAGGCCAAGCCCAGCAGCGCGTTCCAAGGCTGGGGTGTGCTGGGCCCTCGGTGAGAAAGTCCTGGCAGGGGGAGATCTCTGAGCAGTGCAGTGGCTTTGGGAATCTGATTTCACGCGCTGCCAAAGAACAGGGTAAGGAGAAACGAAACCTCAAAATAATATTTTAAGAGGTCACTTGACAGACTCTCTTCAGACGGGAATTTCTCTGAATCCATCTGGCACCACTTCACGGCTGTGGGTTCAACAGATTTTTTTTTAGTCGAAACAAACAGTTGAAAACACTTATAGGAAATTTGCATAGATTAACAGCATGGTGAGCCAGAGATCCCGCGTGTCCCCGGCAGAGGGTTCAGACAAGACAGGAATACAAAGAATGGGAGTATGCATTCTGCCTCGGGGCAAAAGCCACTCACACTTGGTTAGGTTTAAAGCTAAACCTTGCTGGGTTAGTAGTTCAACCGTTGTTAAAAGGCATGGAAAGAACCATTTTACTGGGATGTACTAGGCTTTTTGAACCTTTTTTTCCTCTCTACAGTACCATGTTTCTTTTACAGAACCGTGAGGTCTTGCACTGAGTGTTCCTCACTTGTTTGAGCTCAAGGGAACTAAAACTCTGGGTTCAATACAGCAAAACCAGGTGAGGAGGGGAGAGAGGATGAAATCAGCTGTAACTTCCACTTCTCAGCTCAGGTAGTCAGATTTGGCCAGTGGAAGAGGTAGCTTTGAGCTGTGATCTGAAATTAAGGCCAAAGACTCAGGTCTACTCTCAAGCTGTAGAAGCCAGCAAATCTCTTGGATAAATCCCTCCAAATAGTTGACTCTTCAGGACTTGAGCAGCCCAATGAACACTGAGGAAAGAGTTTGTGATCAGTTAGTTTTTACTCCAGCTTGTTCCCATTTTCATGTCAAAGCAAAGCAAAAATAAACCTGCCATTTTCTCTGAGCTGTAAGCTGGCAGTGTATCTCAGTAATGCGAATCTAAGCTGAGCACCTTCTGTGAAACAACAATTTTTGTACAGTGTTTTCTGTACGTGTCAGCAGGTTGGTGTTGAACAAGTATATTAATAATATTTAGCATTTCAAAAGCAACCAAGACACGCAGGACGTTAAATCCTAATGAAAGTCGAAGCAACACACAGTTACAGCTTCCATGGGAGGTTTCAGAAACCACCTTCCAGCTGTTGGCTCTATTTAGAGGTGAAGTTGAAAATTTGGGTCCTCTCCAGAA